>OZ025302.1:17709847-18910995 GCA_964019185.1 Maratus speculifer | reverse complement strand
TTCTTTTTGTATCTTCTATCGTTGTAATAAGAAAAAGGAATGTTTGTGTAAATCAAATACATGGAGAATAATGAAATATTATGTCTATACGATGCCTACATACTCCAAAACGTATAAATGAATTTCTCAAAATTGGAGGGTGATAGAAAATTTTTACAAACATATTCTTATTTAGGAGCTTGAAATCTATCTATAAGAAACACCCAATGTACACTGGTGTAAGAAATTAAGAGAATTTTTATATTTGATCTACGATCTCCATAACTACTGAACAGATTTTGATAAAGTTTGGTGTGAACGTAGGTTGATACAATACAAACAATATAAGCATTCAACAGTTATAATAGACACTCATGTTCGTGTGTAACAACTCATGGGAGTCAGAAGGTCTGAAAAATCGGTCGCAGAATAGAGAAAAGAAATGGGTTAATAGGGGGGGTATGGACCCCCTTAAAGCTATACATGCCTCGTAGCTAGATGTCAAACTGGAAATAAGGCAGTTTATCAGTGCTTGTGGCAATTGGTCCCACTCATTCAGCAATGCTGTCTTCAGTTCCTTGGTTATTCACGGAGGGGGTTTGCCATTGCCCTCTCGAGAGCGTCCTAGACTTGCTCCATAGGGTGAGACCTGGCTGACCCATCTATCTGGCGAATATTCTCAGGAGTCGATACAAATGAAACGGTTTCAAGCTGTAACAGTTACCCATCACAATTCTGAAATTTGCAATGGGCATGAAAACGGCGATACAAAAGTAACACTTGTGACCGTCACAAATGAAGATAACAGCGTAACAAAGTTGTTACCGTGTATCGATTATTTTCAACGATAGGCTCTTTTAATTGGCTCATAACCTTTGGAAGGAAAAACAAAAATAAATAAATAAACAAAAGCACATGTTCGAGTTCATTTTTTTTTTCTCTTTCAAACGTTGATGTTTCGTGTTAGGTTTTAAGCCCCGGAGAAAATAAGTATTTACATTTTTTGTTGATATAGGGCTGTAATTTTAAATGTTTGCTTAAATATGCATGCAAAATCCTTTTAAATACAATAATATCTTTATAATGCAATTCTTCATATAATGCAGAACTTCTGAGACGTAAACACAAATTTTACAGAGAAGAAGCACCTACATTCTCAGATTGTAAAAAATGCTACTCTGTAGAAAACTAAATTTTTGTTTTGCTTTTTGACTTTAGATTTCTATAGTTGGATTTTTTAGGTTAATGGGATGCAAAATTAGTGAAAGGGAAAATATGTTTTTTCTTTCAAAGCTCTCAGACTAAATAACAAAATTGTGAAATTTTTGCCTTATTTTCTTTTGTTCCCTCATAATTTTAACCAAAACTAACACTAATATATTAACAAGCCCAGAGTTGGAGTCAAAATGGTAAAAAATTTATGGAGCTGGAGTTGGCCATTTTCCCCACCGACTTTGTAACCCTAGTTAAAAGTGCCTAAAGGCACATTTTTTAACACAATCTTTTCAGAAAATCTCTGAAGATTGCTTTTACTTCACCTACTAAAATTTTTGAATTGTTCACATGATTAGAAGTATTTTCTAAAAAATAAAATGTGTGAAACTTCAAAGAAAACAATAAAAACCAGACAGGTTATGCTAGTCTTCAGAATAAGTTTCCCCATCAGTCATCATGTTTCTATTGATATACATATATATGTCTGTATGCTGTGGCAGCTCGTGCCAATCTTCACTGGTGGGGCTGGGTCCTCATAAGTAATTGTCAATTTTTATGTATTGATTTTTCTTGTTTAAACATGAAAATCCTTTAAATAGAAATTTTGTCAGGTCAATTTTTTCCAACGAGCAAATCTTTCACTTACTTTTGCATTAATGTTTGATATTGTACAAAAAAAATCTTCGTGAACTAAAAGAACAGCTAAAGTTCTGTCTCTATGTAGTTTCTCAAAAAATAAATAAATAAAATAAACGTTTTAATTATTTTTAATGTGCGGAAGCATTTTTCTGCTTCTGCAATTGATTTTAGTGTTACCAGGACAATTTCAAATGCCTTTGAAAGTTCAGAAAATTCTTCTGAAAGATTGGTTTTCATAAATGTTAACAGATTCAAAACGATTTTCAACAGTGGTTAATTGATTGTGTTTATGATGTCCATTTGTTGACACGAGGGATATAGGCCCCAATGAAAGATAGTGCCCATAGAAATTACTTCAGTCATGCTATAAGACCCGCTCACTTATGTTAATCCTACAGAAGCTATTTATAAATATATCTCAATTGCATTCCAATATATTTATTTATTTTTTTATTGGATAGCTGATCTGTATGTAGGCCGTTTTTTATTTTTTCAATTTTGATGATTTTTATTTATTTTTTTTTTTTAATGAAGATACTTCACTTTCGAAACCGGTCACGAAAATAAAAGGATCCATACTAAAAATACCTCTAAACAAAATTGAAAAAGTAATAACCAACCTTTGTACTGATTGATCTCAACTATTCAATGAGAAAAATTGTTTAAAAATATGTAAATTCAAACGAGGTACTTTTTAAAATCTATTCCATAGGATAAGTAACAGCGACTGGGTCTTTTCACTTGACTTGAAATAGCCTCTTAAATAATTGTGTCCCTTGGAAATTACTTCAGTCATACTATAGGACCCGCTCACTTATGGTAATCCTTTGGAAGCTATTTATAAATATCTCAATTGCATTCCAATAATTTTATTTTTTTTTCATTGGATAGCTGATCTGTATGTAGGCCGTTTTTTACTTTTTCAATTTTGATGATTTTTTTTTAATGAGGATACTTTTACTTTCGAAACCGGTTACGAAAATAAGTGTACTCACTAAAAATACCTCTAAACAAAACTGAAAAAGTAAAAACCACCCTTTGAACAGATTGGTCTCAACTATTCAATGAAAACAAATTATTTAAAAATATGTAAATTCATTAATTTTCCAATGATCACGAACAGGGTTCTCGCTGCTGCTCGCCATTGCGACAAAATGTTTCAATTGGCGAGTAAAAGAATCATCAGACTCGCCAAATTGTGATTTCTCAATTTCTACACCTTTTTTTTTACACAATTTTTAGCTTATATTTTCGCAACGGTAAATCAACAATAGCTATGTTTAATTTTTATTTAATCTACTAAAAGAATGTTTGAGGCATTCATGCATTTAGAGATAGGAGACATTTAGAAAGTTCTTATTTGTAATAGCTGCTGTAGAAGATAATCAAAGAAGATAATCTATTTTATAAGCAATTACAAAAAGTTAGTTTTTTCTCTTTTTTTCAGAACATTCAGAAGAAAAGAATACAATAAGGGGTTAAGGATGCATTTATCAGCGTTACACACCGAATCCGTTTTACTAACATTTCTTTTCATTTGGTGAATATTTTTTTATTTCTTATTCGCCAAATTGCTAATGTTGCTCAAATGCCAGCGAGAACCCTGATCACAAAGTATTTTCCATTTAAAAAAGTTCTGACATAGAGAAAATATACTTTAGTCAGATTCCTTTATAGACAGGTTCCATTTTACCAGTTTTTATAATATTTAGTTAGCTTAAATACTGTATTTGTGGCTAAAAGATGCTAGCCTCTCCCAAAAAATTTGGAGTACTCCCCCCCCTCCCTGAAATAAGTCACTGATTACAGCCCTGAAGCATATACAAAAATACTTGCAAGTAAAAAAAAAAAAAAAAAAAAAAAAAAACCTAAAATGTGGAATGTATGACATTAAGCATTTATACAATTATAAAAAAAATATGAGATTTATACTTTTAAATATCAAGGTTTTATATTATTATGATTTGTTGCATAGTATTTTTTTTAATAATTATTACAAAACAAAAGTAATTTTATTTAAAAAAATATTTTCCTTTTCTCAGTATTTATTATTATTAATCATCATTTGAAAATTATAAATATTTATATTCAATATTTTTTTCCACATAACAAATTATTAACATCTTTGGTTTAAAATTCCAGCCATTATTTATAACTATTAAGATTTCAAATCAATAATAATTATCATTCAGTTATAAGCAATACAAAATAATATATATTTTCCCCTGTCTGTCTGTTTGTAGTTTAGCAAACAAACTTTTATTGCTAAATAAATTATAATAAAAAAATTACAAGTTGTTAAATATTATTTATATTTGCATTGCGAAAAATTAAAAATATATAGCAAAATTTACTTTCAAAATTTAAAAAAAAAAAAAAAAAAAAAAAAAAAACTGTGTTTCAATTGATTTTTTAAGAATAAAAATCGATCCTATTTTAGCACTCTTTTGAAAAAAAAAAAACAATAGAAAACGTAATATTTACAACACTTATAATTGTTGCTATTTAAATATACTTATTTTTTCAATATTTGCTGATAATTGATCAAAAATCGCCGCATTATGTGATATGCTGACATATTTTGTTTACGTTTTCCATAGTTGTTACCAGCTTAAGACAGCTTGCGACGCGTCTCACGCTGTAACAAATTTTTAGGACAACAATCACAACTTTGTGATGGCAGAAGCCGGTTGGCGTTTCATTTGTATCCCGTTTTGTAGGATTTGTGACTGTAACGTGAGTTGTTACGGGAATCATTTCATTTGTATCCACTTCATAGTTTATCAAGTCCCTGCCTCAACGACAACAAACCACACAAGCTCCTGGCTCAACGACTATTTAGCATGAATTTGTTGGTGGAAATTTAAATGAGATTTATCTAAATATTCTTTATTGCACAGTTTTAAGAAAAAGATTTCTCTTTAGTTTGAGCACATTGGTGGAATTTAGGGAAGATTTATCAGAAAATATTTTGCCACAGACTTCATAAGAGAAAGGTTTCTCTTTATAATGTATTCTGAGGTGGACATTCAAATGAGATTTTTCAAGAAATTCTTTTATTGCACACAAGACAATCACAGCGTAGTTTTTCTTAAGTATGCATACAAGAATGCTGAAATAAAAAAGACTTACAAGAAAATCCTTTGTTGCACAGTTGCGAATAATTTTTGAATATTTATCTACATTTAAAATCATAGGAAGTCTTTTATTACACACCTCAAAAATGAAACACTTCCTTTGTGTGTAAATACTAATGTCTATTTAAACTAAATGCATCATAAAGACTTTGTACTGTAAATATCACGAATTAAAAAAAATTTCGTTATAGCCAGTGCGATGGAACATTTTAAAATGAAATTTTGTAGCATGCAATTTAAAAGAAAGCTTACTAACAGAACTATTAAAAATCAAGGTTGCAAAATTAAATTACATTTGTAAAAAATCATTTTTTTACATCACAGATGCAAAAGATATTTTTTAACTATAATAAAATATTTCTATATTTTCAGAAAAATGAAAATAATTTGATGTATGTTAGAATTTTCTATTAATAAATCCAGAAATAAACAATAGGAACTTGGACAGTTTATTAAAGCAAACTTTGTCTATTTATATTGAAACTACTTTTCTTTCTACCAGAAATGAAGCCAAATTTAATGAATTGAACACATTTTGAAAGCAGCACTTCTTCTGTAAAAAGTATTCATAATATGAAAAAAAAAGATTGGAACAATATTGTGCTTTTATAATATTGTTTCACTCCTACATTGATGCATTAAAAAAGTTTTTTATTTATGAAGAAACATTCTGAACATATACTAAAAAATGATATCATCTCAGTAGTAAATAAATTTCAAACATTTGATAGCCTTATAAATATTTTGTCAAGTAATCATAATCTAATTCAATGTAGCAATTTTCAGAGAAAATTAAACAAAATTATACTGTTGGCCACTAGTTCAGAAATGTTAGAAAATCTTCATTTAAAAAGTTTTCTGTGCCAGTACACTTAAACTAGGGATAAAATTCTATATTCTTTAAACAGAAATCGTAATTAGCAGTGTTTTCACGGAAAAAATGGACCTGCAATGTAAATTAAACAGTAAATTAAGAATAATCATCAAATGAGTTATAAATATTTAGTACATTTTATTTCTACAGTTATAATTCAATTGAAATATTTCATATTTCAGTGATCATATCGATGAAAACTAGCAAAACCATCGGCTTTGCTTGCATAATATTTGAAAATTGCGAAGCAGTATTTGTATGCCTAATTTTTATTAAAAGAAATATGATTTGGGGAATTTTTCAAAAATTAGAAATCAAACCACAGTTTGACTAATATTCTATAAACTACTGAAATCATATTTTCAGAAATTCTCATCCATAGATGACCCTGTATCCAGCTCTTTGCATGACCCTGTATATCATTTTTCCTGTTTTCTACAAATATTTCTTAGTAAACTGAATGCCAGTTCAACATAAAAATGCATAACTTATTTAAAAACGACCTTTAACTAAATTGCGCTTATATTCAGTAATCTTACTGGGCTCTTTTGTGTAAGCCTGTATATCTAAATTGTGTAACTATAAGCATTTATGCACACCATATAATGTGCATAAATTTTGCGAAACTTAAAAGTGCATATCATAATTAAAAATGCATTTCATCCATTCAACAGCCATCATCCATAATATACAGTACTTCAGATAGAATATACTGTTTGATATATTTTGTGTGTCCTTGTAAAATCTATGCACTATGTATTATGCATGAAATAACTCATATTAATCCTCAGCAAAGTATATCAATTTGATTATATATGAAATCGTTTACCATAATAAAAATATGTCGCAAACAACCCCCATTATATTATTATGTATAGGAATTCTTTTGTGTGGCCCTGTAAATGAATAATAACTATTCTTTTCATTGCATATTTTACAGAATGGACTTCGTAGATGCATATAAATTTGAATTTGTTTGACAGGGTGTAACATCTTTAAAATTCATTTGAAAGGATTTTTTCCCATAGGTTTAGAAGTAATGAAAAAACTTTTGCCAGTTCATGTAAATAAACTAATCATGGTAGAAATTTCATTTTCAACAGAATTCGTGTTACAGTAAACGTAAACAACGTCCAAAATTTTCATGGTAATCCGAGTTTATTTATGAGAGTTAGAGCGCAGACAGACAAACCAAAAGCATAAACACTTTTCAACTTTGTTGGAAAGTGTTGAAAAGCTTGATAAATACATAAATATTACAAAAGGACCAATTACACCATTTGATAGATGAACATACAATAAATTCGGCTTATTAGTGTATACGAGATGTTATGAATTTAGGTACTTAGGTATTAATGTAACGGGCTGCTAGGGCAAAAATGAATTTAAGCCTAGAAGCCACAATCACTTAAAGCAGAGTTTATAGGATTGGCGTACACATATACGCAGAAAAAAGTCAGGTAATTATTTAAACTGAATTTTATTAAAAACATGATTAGTATAACAGCAAAAATCCGGCCATAACTTTGGCCAAAAGAAAGCATTGCTCATTTAGTGAGCTTTTTATCAAGTCTAGACTAACATTAGAATACAGCATGTTAAAATGAGCTTTTGAATTAAATCTAAATCATGCTTTAAATATTGCATGTCTAAAACGAGCCATTCAAACATTAAGTTGCTCAAATATATACCATCTGATAATCACATGGAAATAGCAAGGCAGTTCTCTGTAACAGTGAAGCATGCAGTTATACGAAACAACCAATCAAAAACAAGCAAACGTCATCGGTACGATGACGCAATACTTAAACTGGAATGCAGGCATTCATCTCCAGATGCGTGGAATTCGTAAAAGTATGACGCCATATCGCCAAAGAAAAAGAACACTCATAAACAGAGTAGTGAACTGATTCTTTAGTTACACAACGATTCGAAACACCGACATCACAGTAACTTCAGATCTGCAAGAATGCTGCGATATGACATCATAATGACACCGCAGCAAAAGTTGCGCTAATGCACCAATAAAGAGCAATTTTGCTGTTCTCAAGTGTACACAGTTATCGTTTGGAATCCTTGTTGCTTTATTGTTTGTTGATTTTTTACACCAATTTTTAGTGCTACGAAAATGTGTATTTGGGATTTACCAGAACAAGTCGCAATTTCATTTTTCAGGAGCGATTATACAGGAGTTAAATTCTATATCGGCCCATTTTCCAACGAAATCCAATTGACTACTTTGTTTTTCAATAAAGTGTTTTGCATTTTAGAAGTGTTTTGATTATAAATAAAGTGCTTTATTTTATGATTTGTCGCAAAAAATTTAAGTGTAGATTAGCGGTACTTAAAAACCGCAAGACCTGTAGCTGCGGTGGCGTTAATACGTAAGTACCTAAATTTAATAAAAAATAATTTACTACTTATGTACTTAAAGATTCTACTTTATATTGTAAGTAGTACATAATTTTTAATTAAATTTGTAACATCTAGAATACACTGATGAACCGAATTTATGATATTGTAAATACATAAATATACGAGGGGGAGTCTGAAAATAACTTTCCTCTGTTGACTATGGTCATCATAGTGCTGTTTTAAAGTCAGAAATAGAATGAGACTTTAAAGATAAGACATATCTTTATTTGTCAACATAAATACCAAGTACGTTGACACATTTGTCATACCGCTTGATAAGCTTCGAAAAGCCCTCCAGGAAAACATCAGAGCTTTGCATACGGAAGAAGCGTTCAACGGCTTGTCCCTATGCAAAAGCTGTGATGTTTTCCTGAGAGGCTTTTTGCAGCTTATCAAGTGGTATGACAAATGTCTCAACGTATTTGGTACTTATGTTGACAAATAAAGTTGTGTTGTATCTTTCATGTCTCGTTATATTGTTTGACTTTTATATGTACCTTTGTCACAGACACCAGGGAAAATTTATTTTAAGACTCCGCCAAGTATTTGACATAAAGATCGAGATTACCAGTAATATCAGCAATATATTTATTATCATTATTATTTTGAGAAATAAATTAATATTTCATTAAAAATTATGAATTCAGTGATATTATTGATAATTAAATATTAAAAAATATACAAAACCTTAAGTTCTATTATTTTTCCTTATATATAAACTTAAAGTTTCATTGTTTACATTTGTGATACAGATATTAGGTGTTTGCAAATTTCAGGATTGTGGTTTTTGGCGTCTACTGTTTTAAAACATATACATATAAATCCCATATTAATGAAATATAACAATACTAAATATAATCTAAATAAAAACATAAAAATTTATGGAAGAATTTTGGTAATATAAGAAGCAAGAGAAATATAAAAGGCCTTGTATTAACAGTTATTCGTAACAGTATCGAATTCAGACTTTTTTCTCCAGAAAGGATTTCTATGACTGAGAGATGGGGGTTGGACCTCCCAGGATAACACTTTTTTTTTACTTTACTTATACGCATTTTTTTCTCCCTTTTGATTGGAGAATATCAACAATTACTGATGTTGATGATATTGATACAACAGAAATATAAAAATGTCGATATTCACTATATTTTTTAAAGTCAACAAACCAGTTTAAACACTGCCTCACATGCAGAGACTTATTCTCTTTTAGTCAACAAAAGTGACTTTTTTTTAAAAAATAGCATTGATTAAAAATAACAAGTTTCAAAAGTAATGACTAACTTGCAGCTCTGCAGGCCGGGAAATAGCTGAACAGACCATCGTATTGAGTTCACACTTGAAATTTCAACATTAGACAGAATTGGATTAACATATTAAAACGCAGTTGATTTGCGAAGTCATAGTAGTGGAAACAACTTGCAGATCTGATTTAGGTGGATATACTGTTTATTTTAAAACTGTATATCCTCTAAGAAAATATGCGAGAAAATTGACAAATTAAGTGACATTCTCATCGTTTTTTCAGAATCATTTTGCACAAAAGAATGTATTTTTATGAACTGTTCCTGTACGATTTAAACACTTCACATAAATAAAACTATTTATTGCAATGCATGAAAAAGTGATTATTTAAATAAGTCTTGCGAGCAAATTGTCTGTTGCATACTTCACAAACAAAAGGCCTTCTATGATAGTGCATATGACTCGTTAAAGTAGACTTCTGCGTAAACTGTCTATTACATATTTCACATACAAAAGGTTTCTCATTTGCATGTGTAATCAAATGTCTATTTAAAGTTGTTTTCCGAGAAAATCCTTTGTTGCATACCTCACAAACGAAAGGTTTCTCATTTGTATGTATACGCAAATGATAATTTAAATTGGACTTCTGAGAAAATCCTTTGCTGCATATCTCACATACATACGGCTTCTCTTTTGTATGTGTACTCAAATGATAATTTAAATATCCTTTCCGAGAAAATCCTTTGTTGCACATCTCGCAAACAAAAGTTTTCTCATTTGCATGTGTAATCAAATGTCTATTTAAAGCTGACTTGATAGAAAATCCTTTGTTGCACACCTCACATTTAAAAGGTTTCTCCTTTGCATGTGTACTCAAATGATAATTTAAAGTGGCCTTTTCTGAAAATCCTTTGTTGCACACCTCACATATAAAAGGTTTCTCATTTGTATGAGTACGCAAATGATAATTTAAATTGGACTTCTGAGAAAATCCCATGTTGCATGCTTCACATGTAAAAGGTTTCTCATTTGTATGCGTTCTCAAATGGCTATTTAAACTGCTTTTGACAGAAAATCCTTTGTTGCATACCTCACACACATAGGGCTTCTCTTTTATATGTGTATGCCGCAAATGAGAATATAAATTTTGTTTCCAAGAAAATCCTTTGTTGCAAAGCTCACAAACATAAGGCTTTTCATTTGTATGTATACTCAAATGTCTGTTTAAAACAGACCTGTGAGAAAATCCTTTGTTGCATATCTCGCAAACATGAAGTTTCTCATTTGTAGGTGAATGCAAATGATTATATAAATTTGCTTCACGAGAAAAGCTCTTGTTGTACATCTCACATACAAAAGACATCCTCAGTTGCACATGAGCAAACTATTAATTAAGTCTTCCAAGATAATCTTTTGATGTACCTCCTCTCTAAAAAGAAGGAAAAAAAGGTTTTGTAATTATATATACTGATTGCTATTTTAAAAGAATCCTTTGAGAAAGTCGTCTGTTGCACACCTCAGAAACAATAAAGATTCTTTTCTTTTTATATGTATTCAAATGATTATTTCAATCAGTTTTCTGAAAAAACTATTTAGTGCATTTAACAACATGCTTTTCTTTAACATGCATTAAAAATTAAATTACTTTTCTAAGGAAATCGTTTGTTGCACAATTCAGAAATAAAAATCTTTTTTGTATGTTTAAGAATGTTTATATTCTATTTGCCCTTTGAAATGCATCTTTGGGGGAAAATGAGGGCTCACCAATTAAAAGAGTAAGCTTTTTCCTTGGGTAAAAAAGTGGAGAAAAAAATTGTACTTTAAACTTTATAAACAAGAAGCCACTTTGGTAAGAAAGGAAATACACTTACTTTTAGAAAAATTTGTCAGTGTAAAAACAAAACATTTTTTTCTTGAAATAACAATTTATATAGATCTTTTGAAATTCTATATACAGTAGACTCCCTCAAATTTGCAAAGCTTGGGACCAGGGGTTGTGCGGATTTTAGAATTTTGTCGATTTCTGGTCACTCATTTGTTTACATTTTTGAAACAATAATTTGATTGGTAGTTAAGCATTGTAATCAATGCATATAATAAATTGAAACGTGAAAAAAATTAAGTAAAATATTTAAATAAATAAATAATTAAAAAACAAGTTATTACAAAAAAAACAATTAAAATAAAAATTAAAAAAAATATTAAAATAAAGTAAATAATTAAGATGCAATATTAATATAAATAATGCTGAGGAAAAAGCAATTTTTTTATAAAGAAAAATATTTGCTTTTGTTAATAAACAAAAAAAGCTTGATTAATTAAAAAATATTCGTTTTATACAGCAAAAATTACGCTGCAACTACGTTACGATAATGATTATTTCGATTAAATATCGACCATCGTAATTAGTAAACCGAATGTAAATCTCAAATTCGTTTCGTAACTAGCAGGGATATGAAAATAGTAATAGAACTATTGAAATAATAATTTTATATAGCAAAAATTATCCTGCCACGCGAATTGCAAACTGTACCAAACGGTCATTGAAAATTATATTACTCAGCAACTACGATACGATAATGATTAATTCGATTAAATATCGATCATCGTACGTCTAAGAAATATTATTTAACACTACAGAATTTAAATTGAAAGAAATTGATTTAAATAGCCCATTGAATTTTAATTGACATTAACCTCTTCAGACCTGAGCATAAAATAACTCTGAAAATATATATTTATTGCTTTTGTATAATCGAAATGACATCATACATGGCAGAAAGAGTCACTTTTATGAAACCAGTACTTTAGGGGACTGGTAATTTAGGTTTACAAATATGAATATAAAAGTACTAATCCCCTTAAAACGTCAGTTTAACTATCAGTAATATACATTTACGTAATAACAAAATTAAGGTCTTTAAACAAGTGAATGATCAGCAAATTTTCAAAAATTTTTATTGTAAAGCATTTAAGTTAAATAATCATGAATATTTCTTACTTTCTTGGCCACAATGTCTTGAAGGTATTTTCGGAACTCGGATGAAAGTAAAATTTTATTTATGAAGTAATATTCATCAGCGCTGACATTTATAGGTTTTGTTTTAAAGCAAAAAACATTCAGCAGTATAGAAGTACAGTAAAAATGCAAAAAAGTCTAACATTTTAGTATTTATGAGGAAAAGAATGGAGGTACACATTTGTGTACCTCAGGTCTGAAGAGGTTAAAAAAAAGAAAGAAGTTGAAAAGGATTTAAAAATATATATATTTAAAGAATTATTTGTATTGCAATAGCTGCTGACTTCAGCACCATCTTTAATTTCATTGTTTGCATCTGAAAAAATGCGCGGATTTCTGGCGTTCGCGGATTTTAGGGACGCGGATTTAAGGGAGTCTACTGTACTTTCCTTAATGTAAATATTCATTGAGTATTAAATTAAAAATGTAATAATCGTAATTTCAGTAGATAAATAGTTTTCTGCTGATTTATTTAAAAGAGATTATACATTCATTGCAACATCATTTTTTTGTTGGGGAAGATACAATTTTATTAAAGGACTCTATAAATGAAAGATTTTAAATCTATAGAAAAAGATACCTTTTGCAGCTTATTAATTTTAAATAGTTTTGCAAATAAATAACAAATTAAAAATGCAAGCAAAAATAAATATAAATAAATGGGAAAATAAATTATGTATATCAAAGTCTCCTTTCTTAGATTGAAACTTCCATTTCAAAATGTCATACAAATACTATATCCTGTAATAAACGGAAAAACATTAATATATGAAACTTGGCAAGTATTCAAAGCAATGTAATTCAGATAGGGTGCAAAAAAAATAAATAAATAAATAAATAAATAAAAATAAATAAATAAATAAAAATAAATAAATAAATAGAAATAAAAAAATAAAAATAAAAAAAATAAATCAAATAAAATTTTATATTTGCAAAAGAAAGTCTACTTGCCTTTCTCTAAGCGTAAAATATTGGATGACTATTAAATGTTGTGGTTTTGAAAAAAACTTTATCCCTATCTATTTATCATTAACGCTCGACAAGTCCATAAGAAACATTATTTGAAAAAATATAATTCTATTGATATATATATACAGGGTGTTTCAAAAATGACTGTTATATTTGAAAAATCAATTAAAACTAAACGGGGCAGTGATAGAAATACAACATTTATTGTATTATGCTTGAGACAACAGTAAATTTTCAAACAAACAAACTTTTGAATTAGTTACAATTTTCAACAATAGATGGTGTTGCAGGCGATTTGAAAAATATAGAAGAAAAGACAGTCTGTGAGTACGCCATTCTTTAAGTTGTTTTTCTACTCTAAGTGTTCTGTTCACAGATTGCAAGTTTGCTGTTAAAAAATGGTTTATTCTTTAGAAAAGAGGATTTTTCTGGTGTTGGAATTCCACCGCATAAAACACAGAATTGTTGCAACAAGACGAAGTTTTTAACGGAAGTTTAATGTAAACAAAGGCCTGAAAAGCGCTAGAATAAATAATCTGTTTGAAAATTTTCATCAGACTGGGAACGTGTAGGATAAACGAGCTGGAAAAGTGAGACAACCGCATACGGCAACCACAGAAGGCATTGCTCAGCTTGTGCAGCAGGTGATCCAACAGCGGCCTCGGGTTTCCATTCGCCGTGTTGCAGCTGCGGTCCAAATAAAGCCAACGTCAACGCATCGTCTCATGCGACAGAGTTTGCACCTCTTTCCACACAAAATTTAAACTCTGAAACCCCTCAGCACGGCCTCCATTGATGCATGAGATACATTCGCTAACGATATGGTGCAAAGGATTGTTTACGGCGATATCCATGTGGGCAGCATTTTGCTTATTGTTATCTAGATGGCTTCATCAATAAACAGAATTGGCGCATATGGGGAACCGAAAACCTCCATACTGCAGTCCCATCGTCCCTGTATCCTCCATAATATTGGTTTGGGCCGCAATTTCTTCCAAAGTACTCATTGGCCCATTTTTCAGATCCGAAGTAATCACTGCACCATGCTATCAGGACATTCTTTGCGAATATGGGGTGGTACAAAATGCCTTAGAGGATACTGCGAACACCTCGTGATTTATGCAAGATGGTGCTCGGACACATCGCACGGTTGACATCTTTAATTTCTTGAATGAACAATTTGATGATTGTCTGATTGCTTTGGGCTATTCCACACATACAGGAAGCGGTATAGATTGGCGTCCTTATTCGCCAGACATGAACCCCTATGACTTCTTTCTGTGAAGACACTTTAAAGACCAGGTGTACCGCCGCAATCGAGAAACAACTGAACAACTGAAACAATACATCTCTTCTGCATGTGAGAGCCATCCCGCCTAACACGTTTACAAAGGTTTCCGGTAATTTCGTTCAGAGACCGCGCATTATTATTCCTGTACATGGTGGATATGTAGAAAATATCATACTTCAGATTTTTATAGACTGCAGTGCCATCTGTTGTTGAAACTTGTAACTAATTTTGAAAGTTTGTCTGATTAAAAATTTACTGTTGTCACAAGCATATCACAACAAATGGTGTATTTCTATCACTACCCATTTAGTTTTTATTGATTTTTCAAATATTCTGTCATTTTTGAAACACCCTGTATATGATGTGTACATTAAACAAAATACATTTTAAATAATTTTAAAGAAAAAAAGCAGAAAAAAATAAATGAATAAGCGAGATGCCCCATTTTCCTTATTTTTTCTCTGTTGTAGACAGTTGTTTTGATTTCACCTCCATATATATTAATTTTGAAAGGAAAAAGTCTTTTTATAATAAAAATTGTCCTTTGACTTTTTTTTGTAGTGTATTATTTGCAGTAGATTAATTCTGAACTTATTCACATAATATTGACATTCACCGTTTAGCCTTTTTAACTAAAAGAGCCTTTTAGTTGAACTTAACTTTAACTTAGCCTTTTCAAGTAAAAGAGAATTATTTTACATCCAAGAAAATACTTATCCAAACATGGCAACAGCATTTATAAAGTGCATTCAACTTTCCAAATCTCAGAAGATTCATATTCTGAAGCTGTACACATTTATAAACAAAAAAGAATAATGGTGCAATTAAGATAAAGCCCAAAGAAATTCATTTTCATGCAAATTGCCCATGTTACATTTTTGATTATAAATCGTAATGGACAGTTTATATTAATGATCACTGTTGACTGAAGCATATTTAAGTAACATCAAATGAGCATTGGTCATGATATATTTTTACATCTAGTATTTATTTGCCTATTGTTTTCAATAAATTTGAAAAATTTGGCCGAATATTGAAAAGTATTTAAGAGCATTTGATATATTTAAAATATATCAAATATTCAGTTTACATGCCGAATTACCGAATACTGTATCAACTATTCAGTCAATTTCTACACAGGATAGCGTTGTAAGGAATAATGTTTCTCTCTAAAAGGCAGAAAGTGACTACTTATAAAGCTGATAAGCTGACAAGGAATTGCCACTTGACTAAATTTTGTTTTCATGCTCTATCTCTTATCTTCTTGCTTTTAGCCTAGTCAACCAAAGATGGGTAGTAACAGGATTTTTATTTATTTATTAGCCTCTGACGCTATTTCTTTCAGACAAGCTAAAAAATGTCTTGTCATCGACCCTGAATTTTCTGCTCAACCGATTTTGATAATTATTTTTTTAAATGAAAGCTATTTATTTGTAGTTGTGCCCATTTTAGTCATTTTTTGATTTATTTCAATTTTTATATTTTATTTTTAATTTTAAATGCTTTTTACGATATTTGTTCAAAATGGTGGCAACTCAGTTTAGCTTTTCTCAATAATAAAAATTTATTTTCCAAAATGATTGCGTATAATTATGTACTAATTGAGGTAAAAATATATATATTTACTGAGAAATAATATTAATAATATAAATAAAATAACAGAAAATAATTTATGATAAAAATTAATGTCTAAAGCAAAATAAGAAAAATTTCAAATGAGGAGAATGATGTCATTCAGCAACCAGATAAATGGGAATTACAATATTATTACGGACACCTTTTTCATATCACTAATAACAGTAACTTTAAAAAAACATTTGAAGAGAAAATGACGTCACCATTTAAAACATCGCATTTTTACTCATAATAATATTAGGTACTAGTATGTTATCCAGTCGACCAATTTCGCCAAATTATACATATTGAAATAATTTTTATTTTAAAAAACGAAAAAACAAATAATTAGAATATTAATAAAAATATTAATAAAAAGACGAAATAAAAATCACTTAATGACATTTTAAACACATGAATCGTATTTAATGTCATTGAATATGACATTCACGATCATCCATTATTGACATTTAATCTTATAGTTTGGCGATAATTTTTTGGTCGACGGGATAACCTAGTAGTACCCGATATTACATTTCAATATTTCTTTTCATTATGGACACTGAGATTGAGATTTTACTTTCAGATGACTTCAGTTAGTGAAAATAATGTCACTGTAAAAATGAAATTAGTATTTTTTTATACAATAAAACTATTTTTCTGTGAGTGCATATAAAATAAAATTCCTTGATTTCGCCGGCACTCAGATTACAATTTTAACTGAACATGTGCGAATATTTGCATGCAAAATTATAACTGGTAAATTTGACATTTAGTTTGTAAATATATTTATTATACAGTAGACTCCCTCAAATCCGCAGAGGTTGTGCGGATTTTAGAATTTTGCGGATTTCTGGTCATTGCTTTGTTTACATTTTTTAAACAGTAATTTGTGTGCAATTAATAGTGCAATCGGAACTATAATGAATGCTTACAATGTAATAAAATATTAAAATAAGTAATAAACTAAAATAATAAAAATTTAGATAATTTTTAAAATGATTAAAATACTAATAGCAAAGGTCAAGTTAATAATCAATAGTATATGTTTAAATATTCATTATAAAGATTAAATGTATTTTTACAAAATTATTCAGTGCAACTTGCCTCATAAAAGTACATTACTAATTCACATCAAAATCATAAAATAAAGATTTTTTTTTCAAGTTTAGCCAGGCTTAATAAACCAAAAAGCCTTGATTAATGCATAAATATATTTGGTAAGAAGTCTGTGATTATCAGTGATATCAGCTATATCTTGAATTTTTTCCAATAACATTTATTTTTCCTTCGTGAAAAAAAACAAC
This sequence comes from Maratus speculifer, assembly GCA_964019185.1. Taxonomy (NCBI): domain Eukaryota; kingdom Metazoa; phylum Arthropoda; class Arachnida; order Araneae; family Salticidae; genus Maratus; species Maratus speculifer. The sequence continues at coordinate 18,893,294 of OZ025302.1, read as the reverse complement.
ATAAATAGAGTATTATTAAGAAAGTTACAAATTAAAAAATATTTGGATTTGATACAAAACTAAAAAAATCAAATTTTGTCCCAATATCCGAAATGAAAGTTTCATTGTTTACATCCATAAAATATGTGCGGATTTCTGGTTTGCGGATTTGAGGGAGTCTACTGTATATTGATTCAATAATGTAATTACTTTTGCTTTTTTTAAAACCAAATCGATCTGATCTTTGAAACATTTCACTCGTCGAATTCGACAGGATTCCACTCGTTTTATTGTTAAATTGCATTTCCTTTTACTCAGAGTCTATAAAAAAGCATTTAAATTTAAGAAAAAATCCGTTTTTGATGAATTCAGTCAATGAAGAAGTAGCATGTCAAATTGTATCTCTTTATTATTCCGCAGTTCCAATGTCTCAGAGAGAAATTGCTATTCAATTGGGTATTTCACGTCGTTCTGTTTGCTATTATATTGATAAACACAAGAAAAGTGAAGTTAGTTCATTGCAATCTAAACGGGATCGTCCTTCAAAAAAACCTCTATCTATTTTTTTTCCCTAATCGGAGGCTAAACTTAATTCTGCAATGGCAGAATCTACATTCAACTTGTCTTATATTTGTTTTTTCTTGTAATTGTTGCACGTAAGTTTAAATAAACATAAAAATTGCTATGTGTATGTAACATAAATAAATAGATTAGATAAATCACGTGAAAAAATACTTATTTGTTGTTATTTTCATGTATCATATTCACTATCTATTTTGACAAGCGAAAAGAAATATTTTTATTTGTATTACATTCCTATTTGATTAAGCTACTAGCCGCCACTGGCAACCAAATTGGTCTCCTTAAATTTAAGCTAAGCATTGTAATACAGTAGAGGACCTATTATCCGGAATCGTCGGGACCAAGGGCTTTCCGGATTTTGGAATTTTCCGGATTTCGGGTCCGTCCGAAACTCGACACCCCCTCCCCCCCCCCCCTCCAAATAAAAACACGGAAAATTTAAAAATAACAACAAAATTATAGCTCTGCTATCTAGAATATGAATGAAAAGTGTGTTGTATGAGAAGTCTGTGGAAAAAAACACTAAGCTGCAACTTTGACTCTTGTACTATAGTACAAAGTCAAATATACGGACATCCAAAATTCAGCGCTCTTCAAAATCCGGACGTTTTGCTAACTGGCTTTACATATATATATATATATATATAACCGTAAAATACCGTTAATCCGCTCCCCCAAAGGTGACGTAAATTGTAAAATAATTAGGGGGGGCGCTTACACGGGATTTTTTCCGCGATCGTTTCACAAAATTTGCATTTTTTCGCGGTATTTGTTGAGATTTGAAGGGTTTTACTGCGATATTTGACGGAATTTGCAGGCTTTTATCGCGATATTTGACGAATTTGCAGAGTATTTTCGCGATACCTGAAAAAATTTGCGTTTTTTTTATGGGGATGAATCATGATGAAATGAATGAATCATGAATCTTTGAATGAATTATGAATTTTGATACTTGAAGCAATACTTGAAAAAATTTGCGTTTTTTTTTTTTTTTAAGAAACGTATATTCTGTCGAAAAAACGCAGAAAAAATGTAAATTTCGTAAAAAAACCCCCCCAAAAAAGCATGAAATCTAAAAAAATCTCGATAAAACGCACATTTGGTCAAAGATTCGTGATTCATTCATTTCATTATGATTCACCTCGTTCTCAATCTTCTTCAATTCCGGATTTCGGGTCCTTCCGGATTTCGGAATTCCGGATAATAGGTCCTCTACTGTATTTATTAAATTCCTATTTTTTAAGTTACTAGCCGCCTCTGGCAACCAAATTGGTCTCCCTTAAATTTATGCTAAGTATTGTAATATGATACTTTATTCATAATTTTATTTACTTGCACATCTTACCAAATCTGAAGGTTCACATAAAGAAATCAACAAATTTAAGCGATCAGGGCAACATTTAAGGGAAGAAAAAGTTCATTATTTCTTTTCTGTTGGTGCGTTTGGCGAATAAATACAAATTGGCGCCGAAAGACCATTTAGTAGATTCGGTACTTACGTATTAACGCCACTGCAGTTATCTTTTGATTTCCTTGTTGCCTTGTTTATTTATTTATTTTTGTCTATTGTCTCAATTATTTTTCTATGACTTTATTTTTTATTTCACTAGCCAGAAGCAGATTTTTTTCTTCTAATTACTGGAATTGTAATGGAAATTAAAATTTATTTCATTGAATTTTATGAATATTTCCTTTTTCTTCTGATTTTACAACTATCCTGCTAACTTATTTTTCATTACTAAATCCTTGGAATCTATAAAAAGAAATAAATTTGAAGTTATATATTCAGGAGTTTTATAATTTTGAACTAGCTTTAATTTCTGAAGTACTTTCATAATCTTGAATATCTTCGGAGGTTTATATTCTGAACTTCCAGTAGAGTAAAATTCTAGTGCCCACTCTCCTCCACAAGTCTTCAAGACATATTGGACCTTATGAGTTCTGTCGCCTTTGGAGTTGATAATGTATCAGATCCTTGCTTGGGAACAAGATCTGTTCTGGTTCTTCTCAAGCATTAAATAGTGGTTTTATCACAGCTGCTAATAGAGATAAATTAGATGTGGATTTTTCAGTACTGAATATTCTGTTTAAATTTTACCAAATATAGTGTATCTGGACAAATAATGTCTCATTTTTAAAAATTTTTTTGCAATATTCCTATTTTATGCTTGTTTAGAGGAGAAAAACATTAAAGTATTATAATTCTATCTCATTCACATATTAATAATAGATATTAATTCATTTATTAAGTTAAAGTTACTTAGAAACAAATGCTTTGTAATAATTAAATATTGAAATTTAATCATGTTAAGTCCTTTTCCTATTCTAAAACACACAGTAGTTTTTTTCTTTTATTAAAAGCTATGTATTGTACACATAACAACAAACATTTAATTTTTGTTTTTCTTACTGATAAATATAGTTTATTTATAACTGCTAAATATACTGTTGAAATGGCTTTTTTTTCCTACATTTATATTACAGTTGACTCCCTCAAATCTGCACATAATTTACGCATGTAAACAATAAAACATTCAATTCAGATATAAAAGATGAAACTTGATTTTTTTTAACTTTATCTCACTGTAGTGCATCATGGGTTTAGCAGTGATGATGTATTGCACCTACATAGTGCAGTAATTTGGCTCTCTCAAAACAAATTCCGCACTGAAAGGGTTAACTTGATCTTTGTTTTTTTAATATTTTAATCATTTTAAAAATTATCAATGTTTATTATTTTAGATTATTAAGTATTTTAATATTTTATTATAGTTTTGATTGCATTTTTTATTACATTCAAATTACTTTTTAAAAAATGTAAACAAAGCAATGACCAGAAATCAGCAAAATTCTAAAGTAAATACAATTATAAAAATAAGAAAAGTCCACACAAACACTGTTCCCAAGCTGTGCGGATTTGAGGGAGTCTACTGTATTACTTACTTTTCCTAATGTTACAATTATTTTAGACATTCTTTTTTATGCAATTTTAAGATTATGTAAAATTTAGTGTTAGAACAAAAATATTTCACAAAAAATTTAAGATTTCATAGATGATTTTATTAATTTGCAACATGTTAGCCAAGAATATAAAAATTTCCATTGTCAGAAAATAAATCGTAATCGAATTTCATCAATTGTAAATGTATGTCGTCAGGGACAGTTGTTAAAATTTTTATTTAAATATAATCCACACATTAATTTAGGTTCTATTTTTTTAATCTAAGCTTGGATGGTTGGTTGTATATGATTTTATGCCACAGGGTCCCTAATGGAACATGCTGCAGCAAGACAAATTCGAACAGAAGTAAAAAAATGTGAAGAAGTGACTAAAAGGATGAGAAAAAATATAATGATATACAGTACCCTCTGAAATCCACAACCCTAAAATCCACACATCAACACATGTGTAAACTAAGAAATTTTCAGTTAAGGGGCTGTGCAAATATAGTGTTATCAAATTTTTGGTAATTTTGGACCCCCACCCCCTTTCAATATCATACATTATCATCCACCCCCCCCCCCCCTCCAAAAAATGATATCATTATCAAAATGTAAAAATTTTTTTATTTCTAGAATTCACTTCATTTTTTGAAGCAGTTATACAAAACTGCTTATATATTTTCTTTGGATACTTTTATGATTCAGATGAAAAGAAGTCAATAGAATGTCACTTTGCATATGACCTCTGGCATAAATAATGCCACTTAATCCAGTTAAATATCATAACTCGCTACAAGGGACTTTCATTTCCCATGTAGCAACTGTCCTAATCACCAATGCCAATTGTATTTTTGGGCTGTTGGAGATTACAAAGTCCCGATGTAGCAAGATAAACCCAAGTTCTCGTTCCAGTGTGCCTGGTTTCAAAGGAAATTTTGAAATAAAAAGAAAATAAATCAGGTTCCCAAGACTTTTCGTAAATACAGTATAACATCTTCAATCCAGATATTTCTAATATTTAAACTTCTGTAATCCAGACATTTTGGTATGTTTATTTGTCTGAAATTTTAGCCAAAGATAATAGATGGTTTCAGAAAATGGTTAAGAAAAATAAAAAGACTACTTTATAACAGTACTTTATTTTTTCAATTTTAAAACTGAAAGAACTTTCTAAATTACATGTGTAATTGATATAGGTGTTTTCTTAAATATAAAGATGTAAAAATTCATGATTATTAGTAATTTTACTAGTTTTGTTTCTCCAAAGATAAAAAATGTCACAAAAACATCTCAAAATTGGATTTTTTCTTTTATTATTATTACTTTAAGTATTTAACTTGTGACATACTTTGATATTTGTAGTTGTTACATATTGAATTTTTTTAAATATTATTTTAGCTAATTTTTACAATTAGCTTTATACATCACAATTTTCAAAATGTTAATGTAATTATAAAGATTATTTTAAATTTCTCACTGTATATATATTTTTTAATATTTTCCATGACATGGCCATTATTCTCATCATTTGTATTATTTATTCAGCATTTATAAATCAGAAATCACAAATTTTCCAAAAACCGTACACTTGTTGTGTTTGGAATTTATGACAGATGGCGACACTGCATAAAATATACATAATTATTTTTTTAAATATTCATTTTCGAGCATTTTGAATTGATTTTTCTCAATGTTTTTAATTATTTTCATTTATCAAGTTCCTTGCATTTTTGTATTGCCATATTAGAAAGAGATATTAGTATTATCTTTTATCCACTTGTATTTTAGTTTAAAATTTTCTGTAATCCAGAATTTCCTATAATCTGGAATTGCTGTAATCATGATGGTTCTGCATTAATAAGTTATACTGTATATAATCTGCAACAATTTTTTTTACACTGTTCCAAAACTCATGGGCGCTGATTTAAACGACCTGTAGTGTCATGCAATAACATGAGTGGAGCAGGCAGCCTGAACCTAATAAAGTGCAGATACTACATCCAACTCTCATTTAAAAATACTTTACAATAGATATAACTATTATAGAAAATTTTAAACATATTTCGATTTGTTATCTCTGACAAATGAAATTCACTTTGAAGCAAGGAAATATTTCAAATTTAACACATGAACAATTTAACCCTTTGTGTCCCAAATTTGAATTAATGAAAATTGCATCTTCTAAAGCATTTTTTGTAAATTTTTGAATTCAAATTAGAAGATTTACACAGTCTTTCAATAAATGTTCGAAGGGTTTAGACAATCAAAATTAATTATTTAAATTTTAATTAGTAGGGAATATTTTCAATATTAATAACTCCCACTTAAATCTTTTATTTAAAATATTTTTTAAGTATTTTAGAGAATTAATAAGTGAACAAATATAATCCTCTTACAATAGAAATATTTCCGAATTGAAGCTTTTTCACTACAATCTTTCAACGTCAAGAAAGCTGAAGGAATGTACCGTATATACTCGCGTATAAGTTGACCCCCTAACTTATGTTGACAAAAATAAGGAAAAATTCAAAATCCACATATAAGTTGACCCCGCCCCCCCCCCCCCAAAAAAAAAAAAATTTCTCATTTTTTTATGCGAGAAATAAAATTTATTTATACATATAAACAAACAGAATTTCTACACAAAAAGTGCTGCCATTGAAAAAGAAAAACTATGTAAAAAGCCATTGGCTGAAAAGTACTAAACACATGTTGAGAGCAAGGACATCAAACTTCCCTTTTTTGTTGAGGAAAGATTCAAAAGGAGCAATTCCGGCAGTGGAACTTAAGGAACGATTCCGAAAAGGAACGATATCACGGCATCACTCATTTTTGGAATGGTTCCCACAAGGATCAATTCCTCAGAATCAATCCGAAATGCATCACTCTGAAAAAGACAATTCCTCGGATTCATTCCGAAATGAAACGATTCCTCAGACCCGTTCCAAAATGAAATGACTCAGAAAAGGAGCAATTGCTGCTTAGATCAATGAATTGCTCTGACTTGTTCTGAAATAAAACGACTCTGAAAAAGAACGACTCCTCGGAATCGTTCCGAAATGACATAAATCACACACTTTTTTTTGTTCTTTGCAACAGGGTAGGGTACATTATCTTTTTGAAAAATAAACTAAAAATGATCTTAAATTAAATTGTCGAGGTTGGAAGGGTTCCGGATTTTAGATTTTGTACAATACAAACACAATGGGGTGCTGTAGCAATGATTCGCTAGCAAACTATTTTCCGATATTTTATTAATAGATTTTTTTTTTTAGGCCTTATGCATAAGTCGACCTTCCTACTTTGAAGTTCTATTTTTTGTCTAAAATTTCTGGACTTATACGTGAGTATATATGGTAAATGAAAAAGAAATCATCCTTTTAAAAATATTTTTGTTTGGTGCAACCCATAATGTTTTTGAAACAAAATAAAGTAATCTACAAGTCAATAAAAATTGCATTACTACTGATTAATGTATAAAATGAATGATATGACAAGTTATTTTCCTGGTGTACTTCAAAGTATTGTCAGGGGAAAAAGGGATACCTACTGAAAACAAATAACTATTAAATATCATTATTAAAATTTTACTAAAAGAAAATGAACAATGCACGGAAATAATTTACATCTTAAAAAGGTAATAATAATAATAATTAAAAAAATTAGCGCGAAAACATTACTAAATTATGTACAGAGAACAAACATTTTTGGCAAACAAATTTGGCATATTTAAATTAGTGTGAAAATATCGTTTAAAAGGATTAATGTTGCATTAAGACAATAATAAAGAAATATATTAAATAGATAAGCATAAATAACATAATTTTGATTAAGTTACCTTCCAACGGATTGTTCCTTAAATGATGATCTTTAGGCCTAACTCAACTAGGAGGTAAATCAAAACTTTCATTTAATAATTAATATTTCACTTCCATGTTGGAAATCTAAACAAAAGGAAAGTAAATCAGACAAAGAAATATTTTTTAAATATTGTGAATAGTAAAAATTGCAATAAAAATTTCAAATAGAAATTTATGATTTATGCATCAAGCTATGTAGTACCATTTTAGTATTAAATTTCCCTTAAACGCGATGATAGCAAAACATTTTTCGATTCAAGTTCGATTTATAATATTACCTACTACTTTATGATAACTGCATGAAAGATTATTATTCGAACATGTATCGAAAAATGTTTTGATATCATCGTGTCTATCGAAAATTTTATCGGAAAATGGTAGCATATTGTTCCATAAATATCTAATTTAGTATTTTAGAGCAATTTTCACTAGGTATTTATACTACTTCCAGTCTTAAAATTCTATATCTGAGCATGATTAACGTTATTTTTGTTTAAATTCCCAACATAGTAAAGAAATTTTGATAATTAGTAAATGAAAGTTTAATTTACTGTGTATTTGAGTTAAGCCTAACGATTAACATTTAGATAACATCACACAAGAAGATTGTCTTACTCTGAATAACATTTCCTTTGAAAGTAACTTACGTTAACTTAAATTTATGTTTTTTATGTTTATTTATTTACCGTAAACTCCCCTTAATCCACCCTTCCCGATCACTCCCCCCCCTCCCCACTTTATAAAAAATTTTAAATTTTCAAAAGATCCCGAGAAAGCGTCCCCCCCCCCAAAAAAAAAAAAAAAAAATCCCTGAAAAAACGGAAATTTCGTCAAAAAATCGTGAAAAAGAAAGAAAATGTTATCTAATGATCGCTGAAAAAACGCTAATTTCGCCAAAGAATCACGAAAAATAACCTCAAATTTCTTGAAAGGATCGCGAAAAAGTCATGAATTTCGCCGAAGTTTCACCAAAAAAAACCACATTTCGACGAAAATTCAGTAAAAACGCGAATTATGTCAAAAAATCTCTATAAAAAACACAAATTATGTCAAAAGATGGCGGAAAAATCGTGAATTTCTTAAAGGATCGACAAAAAGAATGCACATTTTGCCAAAAAAATTGTTGGAAAAAACGCAAATATGTCATATCTATAAATAAACGGTCAAAAAATCGCGAAAAAACATTAATTTCTGTCGAAAAAACACAGATAAAAGGAGAAATTTGTAAAAAAAAAAGCCAAAAAAGCACGAATTCTATTAAAAAATCTTGAAAAAATGCACATTTCATCAAAGAATCATGAAAGAAATGCTCATCCCCATAGAAAAAACACAAATTTTTTCAAGTATCGCATAAAAACTGCAAATTCATCAAATATCGAGATAAAACCCTGCAAGTTTCATTAAATATCGCGATAAAACCCTACAAATAAAATGCAAATTTTGTGAAACGATCCCGGAAAAATCCTGTGTAATCGCCCCCTCTAATTATTTTTCGATTTTTCGTCACGTTTGGGGAGGAGGCGGATTAACAGTATTTTATGGTAATATATTTTTTTATAACTGTTTTAATGGGAGATTTGTCAGTATCACCTTGACTAACACATTGACCAATTTTGCCAAATTATATAAATCACTACTTACTCGCCAAATCATTCAAATTAGTATTAATTTTATTTTAAATACCGAAAGAACTAATAAGTTAGTAAAATATAATCAAAACATTGAATTAAAAATCACTAGATGACACAATAAGCACATTTAACGTATATAATGTCAAGGGAATGAGATATAAATGATTAGCCATGATTGTTGTTTAGTATGATAGGTTGTCATGATAATCATGTAGTACCAATTTATCATTTTCAACGTAATTTTTGAAATAATTTAAAAATATCAGTTCTATCTACAAAAAATATTCTTTTTTTTTTTTTCAATATTTTTTATTTTTGTAATCTGTGTATATTTAAAAGATATTTTCTACTTTGATTACCTTCTTAAGATGTGAATTATATACGTTTTAGGCTCCATTTCTTTTAATAGAATTTGAATACATATTTTTTGATTAAATGCATCTAGTGTTGTAACTATTTATCTATACCTGAAAGTACAGTGGACTCCCTCAAATCTGCATTGCTTGGGACTGAATGTTGTGCAAAATTTAGAATTTTGTGGATTTCTCATCGTTGATTTGTCTACTTTTTTAAACATTATTACATATGAATATAATTACATTCGAGGATCGATAATCCGCACACCCATAACCTGCAATTTTCTATAATTCGCATTGCTTTACAAATGTAAACAGTGAAATAAACAGTTAAGAAAATTTAGATATTCGTGATCCAAAAATGATTTTTTAAAACAGATAATAAAAGAAATCATAAGAAAGCATCTATTTTTTCTTTAATATAGCTCTTTTATTTCATTAACAGCAAAAAACAAACTAATTACGGAACATATATAATTATTTTTATTTAAATGCACATATGTATTAATTTTTTAAAAGAAAATAACTTTAAAAAGGCAGTTTTTGAGATAGCATATTAAATTAATTATTGTATTTTATATTTATATATTTCATATTATACTGATTACAGAATTAAAATAGTGTCTAGGAGTAATAAAATGATGTATAATCCATAATATTCTATAATCCACAATATTCCATAATCCACGCAACCTTTGGCCCCACCTTGTGCGGATTATAGAACTTTGACTGTACATATAATAATTCAATTAAAATTACAATGTATGCTTACAATATAGTAGCATATTAAAAAAAAATGATAAATAAAAGTAATAAAAACTAAAATTATTTTTAAAATAATTAGATTATAAGTAAATGTCAAGTATATAATAGTGTATAATTAAATATGCACCATAAAGGTACATTTTTCTTGAATTTTTTTAATGCAACTTGTCTCATAAAAGTCTCATTCTAATTCATAAAAAAGAAAGTTTCAGATTTAACCAAACCTAATACACCTAATACAGTATAGGATCCGTTATCCGGCGTCCCGGTATCCGGAACGCTCCGAAAACCGGAATGCAAATCGGCAACTTTTTTTTTTTCAGCAATGCCGCGGACACGCTATAATGCGTAGATTACGCAAAAAATCGGCGACGAGACGCAAAAAAATAGCCGTTACGCGTCCCTTGGGACGCGTAATTTCGTCAAAGGTTTGCGAAAAAACGGCAAATTTCGTTAAAAATCACGAAATAACGACTAATTTTTGGCAAATTTTGTCAAAAGATTCGCGAGAAAATGGGTAATTTCGATACAAAATCCCCAAAAAAGACAGATTTTCCTCAAAAGATCGCGAAAAAATAACAAATATTGTCCAAAAAATTGCAATTAAACGGCAAATTTTGACAAAAGATTTGCTAAAAACGACAAATTTCAACAAAAGATCGCGATAAAACGGCAAATTTTGACAAAAGATTTGCTAAAAACGACAAATTTCAACAAAAGATCGCGATAAAACGGCAAATTTTGACAAAAGATTCGCGAAAAACGGCAAATTTCAACAAAAGATCGCGGAAAAGGAAACTTTCGTCAAAAAATCGCAATTAAAGGCAAACTTCTTCAAAAGATCACGAAAAAAAAGCAAATTTTGTCAAAAAATCCCAATAAACGGCAGATTTCGTCAAAAAATCAAGGAAAAACGGCAAAATTCGTTAAAAATCAAGAAATAACGACTAATTTTCGGCAACTTTTGTCAAAAAATCGCGATAAAAGGCAAATTTCTTCAAAAGATCACGAAAAAAAAGGCCTATCCTGAAACAGAATTCTTAGAAATGGATAATGTGTTTGCGGTGTTTTTGCCTCCAAATTGTACATAACACATCGTTAAAAACTCACTACAAAAATGCCTTCTTAAAAAAAAAAAAATGCTCACAGAGTGCAACAAAGGAATTGGGATAAAAAATTTCCAGAGAAGCTTTGCAATCAAAGATGCTCTGTGGAGTGCTGCTAAACCATGGCAGGCTGTGGATAAGGATACACTTATCCATGGACGGTACAATCTGTGGCCATCTGAATTATTTTTCGATGAAAATATTCCTGCCACTAATCACATGACTGACAGTGAAATTTGTAAAATGATGACAAACAATATATCTGATGAAAGTGATGATGAGAAGGACAACTAGCAGAATGAAGCAGTTGAAAAGGTATCAAATAAAAAATTAGTATTTTATACTGAAAACTTAATTTCAGGCATGAAGTCTGAGAGGAGCTACTTCCATGAGCAGCAATCACGTCTCTGTACAAAATACAAGAACAATTAGTGCAAGAGATGTGCTATAAACAAAAAACTATCATAGAAATATTTGCTAAATCCCAATCAAAAGATTCTGTTTCAAAATCTCAAAATTAAATTTCATATATATGTACATTTTTTTCATTTATTATAATTATTTTTTTAATTTGTGTAAATTAATCAATAAATTAAGGTATTTACATGTATTAGTATTCATATTTACCTATTTATTTCACTATTTATGAAATTATTTTGTGCATTTCTTATACTTACGGTAAAGTGTTCCGAATTACGGAAAAACCCCTTATCCAGAATGCCCTGGGTCCCAAGCATTCTGGATAACGGATCCTATACTGTATTCGAAAAGCATGATTATTATATAAATGTACTATTTGGTAAAGACATTGGTTTTATGAAAGATATCAAAAATATCTTGAATTTTTTCAGAAAAAATTTGTACTTTTTTCATGAAATTGCATGAATTCAGTCATATTAACTAGAATTTTAAGTTTAAAATACAGTCGAACCAGGTTAACACCAACATTCAAGGGGCAATTTTCTTTTGTTCATGTTATCCAAACATAAATACATATGTCCCTTACATACAACTGTAATGGACAATCAGAAACAGTTCATGCTAAAAGTAATTTGTGTCAATGAGATTTGATTATATATGCATAATAATATAAAAATAAAAAAGTAATTTTGGTCCTGCATCCAAATTAAAAGATATCTTGTTGAAATCTGCGATGGTGTGGAGATTTTAGGCATTTGTTGGTAGATTCCAACCAGAGATAGTGCAGATTGTAGAATTTTGTGGATTTCTGTTCAGTGCTTTGGTTACATGCTTTAAATAGTAATTTGAATGTAAGAAGGCAATCAAAATTATAATGATTGGTTATAACATTGTAAAATAATAAATTAAGTAAAGTAATAAACTTACAATTTTTAAAATGATGAAAATATTAAAACTAAAGTTGATCAAATATATATATACAGGGTGTCCCTAAACAAATGGTATATACGCTAGGGGGTGATAGAACACATCAAGACGAGTAATAGTAAATAGGAAACCAAGGGTCCCAAACGTTTTCCAAAGGAGATAGCCGCCATTAAAGTTTGGGGTCCAAAATTTCAAATACACATAAAAAACGGAAAAATTGGTCGATTGATTTGCGGTTTTCACTAAAAATATTCTTTTTGTTGGTATTTTCTTGAAAATAAATTATAAAGATAAATTTCGAAAAATGCCGATAGAGGGCGCTTTAGACTTTGAAGTAATGAAAAACTATTTTTTGCATCTCATTAAATGGTTTCGTAAGCTTAGACTTATACTTAAATTTTGAGCTCAAAATCTGAATAGTTGGAAGCGGTTAAGTAGCACAAACTTAACTGTGTTCAGAGAGTTTAAATTTCAAATGATTATAAAAAACGGAAAAATTGGTCGATTGATTTCCGGTTTTCACTAAAACTATTCTTTGTGTCGGTATTTTATTGAAAATGAATTATAAAGATAAATTTCAAAAAATGCCGATAGAGGGCGCTTTAGACTTTAGATTTACGAAATAATCCATCCTAATACTATTTTTTGCCGTTATTTTTTGCATCTCATTAAATGATTTCGTAGGCTTAGATTTAAACTTAAATTTTGAGCTCAAAATCTGAATAGTTGGATGCGGTTAAGTAGCACAAACTTAACTGTGTTCAGAGGGTTTAAATTTCAAATGATTATAAAAAACGGAAAAATTGATCGATTGATTTGCGGTTTTCACTAAAACTATTCTTTATGTCGGTATTTTATTGAAAATGAATTAAAAAGGTAAATTTAAAAAAATGCCGATAGAGGGCGCCTTAAACTTCAGAGTAACCAACAACAAATTCTAAACGTTATTTTTTGTATCTAATTAAATGCTTTCCAAAACTTGTTAAATGTTTTCGAAGTCTTACATTTAAACTTAAATTATGAACTCAAATTCTGAATCGTTGGGAGGGGTTAAGCAGCGCAAACTGAAGTGTGTTCAGGACTTGAAATTTAACCCCCCCACGAACACAGTTCGCGTTTGCGCTACTTAAACACTCGCAACGACTCAGAATTTGATCTCAAAATTTAAATCTAACCATTTGAAAGCATTTAATGAGATTTTTAAAAATAACGGTTAAAAACAGTTGTACGCTACTCCAATGTCTAAGGCGCCCTCTATCGGCATTTTGTGAAATTTATCTTTATAATTCATTTTCAATAAAATACTGACATAAAGAATAGTTTTAGTGAAAACCGGAAATCAATTCACCAATTTTTTCGTTTTTTATAATCATTTGAAATTTAAACCCTCTGAACACAGTTAAGTTTGTGCTACTTAACCGCGTCCAACTATTCAGATTTTGAGCTCAAAATGTAAGTTCAAATCTAAGCCTACGAAACCATTCAATGAGATGCAAAAAATAATGGCAAAAAATAGTATTAGGATGGATTATTTAGTTAATCCAAAGTCTAAAGCGCCCTCTATCGGCATTTTTTGAAATTTATCTTTATAATTCATTTTCAATAAAATACCGACATAAAGAATAGTTTTAGTGAAAACCGGAAATCAATCGACCAATTTTTCCGTTTTTTATAATCATTTGAAATTTAAACCCTGTGAACACAGTTAAGTTTGTGCTACTTAACCGCGTCCAACTATTCAGATTTTGAGCTCAAAATTTAAGTTTAAGTCTAAGCTTACGAAACTATTTAATAAGATGCCAAAAATTACGGCAAAAAATAGTTTTTCATTACTTCAAAGTCTAAAGCGCCCTCTATCGGCATTTTTCGAAATTTATCTTTATAATTTATTTTCAAGAAAATACCAACAAAAAGAATATTTTTAATGAAAACCGCAAATCAATCGACCAATTTTTCCGTTTTTTATGTGTATTTGAAATTTTGGACCCCAAACTTTAATGGCGGCTATCTCCTTTGGAAAACGTTTGGGACCCTTGGTTTCCTATTTACTATTACTCGTCTTGATGTGTTCTATCACCCCCTAGCGTATATACCATTTGTTTAGGGACACCCTGTATATATCAAATATATACATAGACATAGATATTTTTCAAGATATACATTTACACTTCCTTCTTTTAAAAGCACAAATTCAGTCATACTGTTGAAAATTACGTATTTAAATTCATACGAAATCATACATTACTTAAAAAGCTGAAAGTCTGAAGTGAAAATTTTATTGTTTACATCTGCCATTATGTGCGGATTTGAGGAAGTATACTGTATATCTAGTATTTTGTGTACAAAAAGACGTGTGTGTTCCAAGTTTAGATGATGGAGAGTTATCTTTCAAAGCAACACAAAGTTTCTAACAAGTTTTAAAAATGAGCACAGCTTTATAATGTATATTTATCATGATATACTTTAAAATATACTTTTGTAGGATGATAGAATGTAAAATCTAGTATATATATCTGTCTTTAAAAAATTGCTTCGAGAATTTTCATTCAAAGTAAATAATAATGAATATTACCGTATTTTCTTGTGTATGATCCACACCGGCAAGTAATTTGCAACCGTAAATTTTAGCCTTAAAAAAAAAAAATTTAGCAGATAATCTGCGGGTTATCAGATGATTGCTCATTGTTTTCAACATTCCAAAATACTAATAAATAAAGTTTCTTTTGATTTAGTTGTCCTATTTAAATGATAATTGTAAATAAAATAAATAATTTTAGGATAACTGCACGTTAAAATAATAATCGATAGTATCAGTAATATTTGACAATAATTTAATAATTTTTTTCTTGTTCTTCTGCTATAATCGA
The DNA here is from genome assembly GCA_964019185.1 of Maratus speculifer. Classification (NCBI taxonomy): domain Eukaryota; kingdom Metazoa; phylum Arthropoda; class Arachnida; order Araneae; family Salticidae; genus Maratus; species Maratus speculifer. The sequence continues at coordinate 18,877,858 of OZ025302.1, read as the reverse complement.
ACATTTGATTATGGTGGTCTATTATATTTGATCTATTACCAATAATATTTGACAATAGTTTAATAATAACACCGAGTAAGAGACTCTTACTCCGTGAATAATAATTTTCTCCTTGTTCTTTTGCCATAATCAAACATTCAATTATGGCAATTGATTATATTCGATCTATTACAACTTCTTCTGCCTTTTCTATTACATCATTTTTTTCCTTCCTACTTTTTTTTCTTTGGAAAATATTGTCTTAATTTTTCAGAAAGTTTAACTTAGCTAAAGTAATGTGAATTAGCTAGTTAGTCATCATATAAAAAGTCTTCAGTCAGTAATAGTTTTTACTTATGCTAGATACTTCTATTAATGCTCACTTAAACTTTGTATAGGGGATATTCATATGTTAGAAATTTTAACATTTTTTAAACTAATGTCTAATTTTCACTTAAAATTTTGATATTTTTTTTGCAGATTTTACTTTGCGATTTAAACGAGATGTCATTTAAAGAAGTAATTTTAAAGATACACAGGTTTAAGATTTAAGACTCCTTATGTTAATAACTATTTTTTATCATTATTAAACTGAATACAATGCAAGTATTTTTTTAACATTTATTCAAAAGTTTCTTGTTGGAAAAGCTGTAAGTTTGTATTTTTATACTTGAAATTTAGTAAAAATTGTTTTCTGTTAAGCAATCATAAAACGCCTTTTATATTTTTTCAAAATCTCATTTTAGAAATACATATATAGTAGACTACCTCAAATCTGCAACCCTAAAATTCACAAAATCCATACATAATTTATGGATGTAAACAATGAACCAGTCAGTTCAGATATAGGATCAAAATTTGACTGCTTTAGTTTTATATCAGTTCCATATATATTGTAATTTGTAGTTTTTGTTAATATTACTGAATTCATGTTTTTTTTTTCTTTTTTTTAAAGAAAGAAAAAATTTATTTCTGGAAAAATTCAAGATATTGCAGATATCACTGGTCATCACAATCTTCTTACCAAATATATTAATCAAGCCTTTTTGGTTATTAAGTCTGACTAAACCAGAAATAAGTCTTTCATTTCATTGAATAATTTCGGAAAAATACATTTTATCTTTATAATGAATATTTAATCACATATTATTGATTATTAACTTGACTTATGCTTTTAATATTTTATTCATTTTAAAAATTCTCTAAATTTTTATTATTTTAGTTTATCACTTACTTTAATGTTTTGTTATATTGTAAGCATTCATTATAGTTTCAATTGCATTATTAATTACCTACATTCAAATTACTGTTAAAAAACTGTAAACAAAGCAATGACCAGAAATATGCAAAATTCTAAAATCTGCACAGCCTCTGGTGCCAAGCTGTGTGGATTTGAGGGAGTCTACTGCGTATTAAAATTTGTTTTAATTAATCGAACAAAATTAAAAAAATTCTCCATCAAAGTTAGGAATCACTCTGTGAAGGCATTGGATATGGGATTCTGCTAAGATCTATGACATCTGCTTCATGTAAAGTGCTGTAGGACTTCTCTGAGAAGAACAAACATCGTCACCTGTTTTCAACATCATCAACAACAGGCTTTTTCAAAAACTGAAAATTGTAAGTTTAAATTTTTTTATCTGTTTGCTAAAATTTGCTGTGTATGTAGTCACTTATCAATGAACTGTGATATATAAATTTAGGCACAGATGTCATATATGCACCACATTTGCATGTGCTTTTTTCCCCAGCCAATTTGGCATTGCACATGTGTGCCAAGGACAAGATCCGTTTAATAAGTTTAATGACAATTGTTAGGGAAATAAAATCGGAAAAGTTAAAGATTTCACTGAAATGTGCTGATTAAATGTACAACTGCATGTATTCAATATGGCTATAAATATTAATATTTATGAATTACTGTGAAAATTATGTTTAGTGTTGTGTTACCTATTAAGTTTATTATTTATAACTTTATTTATTGTTTCCTTTTTTATTAATTTTATTTACTGTTATTTTTTATTTTGAATCTTTAAATTATTTTTATTATTTACTATATCAATAATTATTTATATGAAACTATCATTTATTTATTTTTATTTCCTTTTCTAAAATACTAGAATCTCTCTTTTTTCACGTTATTTTATTTTCATATTCCAATAAAAAATCACGTCCTGTTATTGAATGCAATTTTTAACTTATATTCAAAAACAAAATTTTCGTCAAATTTGCAGCATGTGCAAATGTGATGTGTATATGACATCTGTGTCTAAATTTATACCATTTAAAAAATATTAAGCTTATGTTTTGTCTTATGATTTTCTTTATGTTAAAACTATATGTCTTGTTTTGATATTTTGCATGGTATATGATTTTATGCTTCCTGCAATTAAGTTAGACTTTAAAATTTGTTTTAAAACATGTACAATATTTATAATTTTGGGCTTCCCTTTACTGAAATGTTTTACATAAGCATACCGTACAGTTCATTATCCTGAAATTTATTAAATATTTTTTACTGTTACATTATCAAAATTTGAAAATACTTTCTTTTTATAAGGCAATGAAAATCCTGTTTTTGTTGCCATTGAAAAGTGACTTTTGTTAACTTAAACTAGCTTGTTTCTTTATGTTTTAAAAGTATAAACTACATTACATAAAAACTGAGGATAAAATCAAAAATCAATTAACAATTACAGTAAACTCCCTCAAATCCACAAAGCTTGGGACCTGGGGTTGTGTGGATTTTAGAATTTTGCGGATTTCTGGTCATTGATTTGTTTACATTTTTGAAATATTAATTTGATTGGTAGTTAAGCATTTTAATTAATGGATATAATAAATTGAAACATTAAAAAAATTCAGTAAAATATTTAAATAAATAAATAATTAAATAACAAGTTATTATTACAAAAAAATTAATTAAAATAAAATTTTAGAAAAATATTAAAGTAAATAATTTAGATGCAATACTAAATATAAATAATGATGAGGAAAAATCAATCTTTTTTATAAAGAAAAATATTTGCTTTTGTTAATAAACAAAAACAGCTTGATTAATTAAAAAAATATTCATTTTATAAAGCAAAAATTATGCTGCAACTACGATACGATAATGATTATTCGATTAAATATCGATCATCGTAATTAATAAACCGGATGTAAATCTCAAATTCATTTCGTAACTAGCAGGGATACGAAAATAGTTATAGAACTATTGAAATAATAAATTTTATATAGCAAAATTTATCCTGCCACGCGAATTGCAAACTCTACCAAAGGATCATTGAAAGTTATATTACTCTGCAACTACGATACGATAATGATTAATTCGATTAAATATCGATCATCGTAAGTCTAGAAAACATTATTTAACGCTGCAGAATTTAAATTGAAGGACATTCATTTGAATAACACATTGAATTTTAATTGACATTTAAAAAAAGGAAGACGTTGAAAAGGATTTAAATATATATATATTTAAAGAATTATTGGTACTGCAATAGCTGCTGACTTCAGCGCCATTTTTAATTCCATTGTTTACATCTGAAAAAATGTGCGGATTTCTGGCGTTTGCGGATTTAAGGGAGTCTAAGTATATTGTTTCAAAAGTCCCTTGGCAATTTCCTGAAATTTGCTTTTAATAAAGTATTTGATGAGAAATACAAGGTTTATAATCAATACATGTCAGTGGGGTTTCCCTGTAAGTCTAAGCATACACTACATCTTTCTTGGGTGACGTGAAAAACATCTGCAAGCATATGTTTAATATTTGCTGCATCTTTAATCCATTGTGTTACTGGAATGATTTTAACACAATTATCTTAATTGCTAAACAAACCATGTGCAGTGTAAATTTTCAACTGAGCAAAAAATTTCCAGAACAGGATTCAAAACAGGGATCTTTTGGATGAATGTCTATTTATGTATACATGCATTTTGAACGGCAACTACCATTTATGTATGTGTATTCTTACACATTTATATGTGAAAGCTTGATTTTTAGGAGAGAGGAATTCTCATTAGTCCAAATTTTCTTTTGCAATGTTACAATCACGTATCATGTTAAAGAAGTTATAGTTGTAACTTTTATTGTGCTTACAAAATCAATTTTTTCAGTAAAAAAATCAATTATGAGCTTATAATAACAAATACTTTAAAGGAAAACAGTGTTAAAAATATCGTAAAACACAAATTGTAAGCCCTTCATATTTCAAAATGTCAAAAAAAATTAATTGGGGGGGGGGCTAATAATCCAGATTTTTTTATTCACATAAAACCTGTTTTTTCAATAATTTAAAGGTAAAAAAGTAAATACGGGAGTGAGAATCTTCTGTATTTCTACAAATTTCCACTTAAAGAAAATAATAATCTAAATTTACCAGCTAAAGTCACTACCTCTTACAAAAATCTTAACTAAACTTTAAATCTTGAAAAAAAAATGAAAAGTTCTTTACTTTTACCATATCTTGTTGTAACAATAAATAATCAATCATATATACCTCTCATTTCCTGAAATTATTGCATCCCTCTATACAACTCTGTTGTTCCAAACATGCTTTGTTTAACTTTTATAATTCTTTAATTTTGATTTTTTTTAATTTAATATTCTATAGCAGCAATTTCATATTATTTTTCCAAAAACTTCATTTCTAAACATTGACAATATTTTGCAGTCCAAAAAAGTTAACAATCTGAAAAAAAAAAAAAAAAAAAAACTATTAAGCCTTGATTACGTCTATTAAAGCAAAATATTTATTAATAATATAAATTTTTACTTTTTCTTTGTGGAATATATATTATTAATATTATGATACAGAAAAGTTAAACCTCCCATCACAACTTCTGGCCATCACATTACCAACTATTGTACTAAATTAGGCTACCTGCTAGACTTAGTACAATTTATTTTAAAACCCTTTGTTCTCTTTTATATGCAAACTAAAATATGTACAAGTAAAAGGAAATGAAATTCCCAATGCATGAATACAAAATCATATTTTATATTATGATTTATGTGTACTAGAAAATCAATATAAATCCAAAAAATCTTATGAAAATTTGTTGTGGTTAATACAGTGCTGGAAAAATTTAAAGACCATTATTAAACACTTAAAAATATTTTTTTTTTTATGAAAAACAACATCGTTGCAAAATTATACACAGAAAGTTATATAACTTTTGAAGTTTGTTTTAAATTACAATATTATATTTAAAAAGTATAAGCAAAAATTAATTTCTAAATAACACAATTTGGTTTAAACATGAAAAAGTTTAGGACCAGTATGTTTTAAAATCTAAATTACACATATAAATGATTAGTACATTAATTTGTTGTACTGTGTTTATTTCTCCTTAACACTGATGATTTCCAAAAGACTCTTTGAGAAAAATTTGGCCCGGCTTTTACATGTAAAAATGGCTATTTGTTTCCATATCTCCAAAATGGCTACTTTCAGCTCAAGAACTGAATCAAACTGCATTCTTTTGGTGTAAACTTGTCTAACTTAGATTCTCCACATGTTTCTTGTAGGATTTAGGTCAGCACTTATGGATAGAATGTGCAAAGTTTTAATGTTAGTTTGTAGATAACAAATTCAAAGTTTACAGAGACTTACAAATAGAAAAGTTATCTTGGAAGCTATACCAAATTCTGATCCATAAATTCATCTTTAACTGGCATTACATTATTATCAAAAGCACCATGATAATCAAAGGAGTTCATATTTGTCTCAGTGAAAACCAATCATATTTTTTTCTGCATTAAAGCCTACTCAAATCACGACTGAGCACCACTTCATACATGCTTTGAAAGCAGATATATCTCTCTTCATAAATCATACCAGAAAATGTTGAATTGTATGCACAATCGAGGATGAATAATTTTTTATCATTTAAAACCATTTGCACCACAAATTGGTTTTAAGACATTAAAAAATGCAAAGAGCTATTTTATTCTTGTATCATGTGATGGCTTCGTAGTTTTGGCTTGGCTTTAAATTTAACCTATTTCAAGCATTCAGCATTTTTAAGCACATTTCTAACTGTTCTGCTCGTTCCTGACTGTTCTAGAGTTGATTTTATAATTGAAAAATAAACGAAAACTTGAAACACTATTCTAGTAACATTCTATTTACACTATGCTGTAAGTTTTGATAACCATATGTTTCTTTTATTTCTTACAAAATTCATTGGACCATAAAGAAAATTGTTCACAACAGTTTTAAATTTATTTGTGATTAGGGCAAGCTGCCTTTCAGTCAGACCACAATCTGAAAAAGCCCATATTTTATTCTTTTCTTTTTCAGTGAATAAGTTTTCTGTGAATCAAGCTCAAAGCAGCAGTAATATATCCCAAAACTTCAAACCTAGTGACTACTAACCCTAAACATCATCACACATGAGTCTCTCATAAAATAAAATAAAGGATCCATAATCTGCACACCCATAATCCGCAATTTTCTATAATTGGCGTTACTTTATGAATGTAAACAGTGAAATAAACAATTAAGGAAATTTACAAATTCGTGATCCAAAAATGATTTTTTAAAACAAATAATAAAAGATTTGAAAAAAAAATCATAATAAAATATCTATTTTTTTTTTAAATCACTCAGACATTTTTCGAGATAACATATGAAATTAATTATTAGATTTCATATTTATCTTTTCATATTATATTCATTATAAAATTAAAATGCTGTTTAGAGTAATAAAAGATAATATGAATCATATAATGCTCTATAATCCACAATATTCTATAATCTGCACAACCTTTGGCCCCAATTTGTATAGAACTTTGACTATAGTACAGTCATCGTGTCACTCATAATGCTTGATTTAAAAAAAAAAAGATACTGGTTCTAATCTTATTTCAGTTTGTTAATACAGTATGTCTCACACAAATAAAGCCACCATGATTTTGTGCCATAATCAGAGACAAAACAAAAACGCTAGAACAAAACAAATATATTAAGAGAGACCATATAGAAATGCATATTTACAAGCAATAACTCACTTTTTGCCCCACTTGATCAGGAAAAAAATGAATGTAGTAAAAAAAAGGGGAAAAATGTGTCCTGCCGAAATAAAGCCACTACTGTTAATAACAATTATATCCACCATACATAAATATGATTTAAAATATACAATGTGATATACCATTTACCAACATTGGAAGACATTAGCATCAATATTATCCCAGGCCTCAATGATGCAGGCAGACTTGAACTGTCTGCCATTGACATTTAAAGTTCTACTGTGGATACTCCATACATTTTCTTGGGAATTGAGATGAAGGTACGGGATAGGCCATTCCTAACTTGCCTGCTATTATCCAAAAACATTCCTCGGATGACTTTGCAAAGGTTATGGGGGGAAGTGTTTTCCTTCTGAAAAATTTGACTTAGCCCAGCAATTCTCACTTTAGTTGGGTATGGGTTAATAAATGGATTTCTAGGAATTCTTGGTAATTGGTAGCCTACATGCCGTTTTTAAATTTTATATTATTTCCTTTTGATCAGTCATGCATAAATTTAACATTTCTGATGTTTCTTGCATCTAAATTTCTTTATTGATGTTCTCACCTTACTTATTGGCCTTTCCTTTTTTTCCTAAATAATGTATATGTACTTCCAATGAGAAATTTATCTAAATAAAATCAAATAAGTATCACTTAGATATGATTTTTATTTAGATAATTTTCTGGGTCAGAATATTCAACTTTAAAAACCTGGAAAGTTGGAATTTTCAAACATTAATAGAATTTTAGTATGAACACAACCCCTTTAGCTTATTTTTCTAATACAAGTTTAAAAAAAAACCTAATCAAATAGCTGTTTTTTTTTAATTTCTGCTAAAATTAAATTTAATGATTAAAGTTTGAGGAGTGTATCTTTTTCTTTTCATAATCAGTTGTACATAAATTTAACATTACAGCAGCTATATACTGTTTATACCATTTACTCACAAATAAATAATTGTTTTCTTTAGAATTCAGTGTTTCACGTTTAAAAAAAAAATGATATTTTACTTATTTTTCTAGGTCACTTTGGTGTGTGTTCCAGTAAGTCAGCAATATTTTAATCCAGCTTCTAACCTGTCCTAGAGTTTCTGATATTCAAGCTAATATCTGAAGAAGCAAATTTGTGGTGATTGCTGTCTATGATATTTAAGGAAGTATCATTATCACCTTATCATCATACTTGTGTCATTAACTTTCTTAAATATCTAATTCAATCTTCAGCTCCAGAGTTGATTTAACATTTTTATAAGACTTCGATGTTTATCAGTACTCGCAGATTTTTTTTTTTCAATCATAAGCCAGAATGCTAACTGCTTGCTTATAACTCATCCAATATCATTTAACTTTAGGGACTAATATAAGATTGCAGTAATATATAATTATGGGCTGTATGTCAATTTTAGGAGATTATTAAAAAGCTAATGTAAATTTACAGCCAAGAAGTTGTGAAGATTGATTTCCTTTTGGCATCATAACATAAGATTTTTTTTCTTGTGATTTTTCTTCTTAAATCATTAAGTTTGTTTGGAATATTTAATGTTTAATTCTGATTAGTTATGAAGTTTGTTCTGGAGCCCTCACTGGAGCATATGGCTCTTGTTAAAATTGGCATTTCATTGTGGAACCAGAATAATATTAGTGCTTTGATTGCAAAACTCAGATACACAACTCGGTATTCAAGTGAATGGATGGAAATCGAAAAAAGGGTAGGAAAAAAAGTGCCTCAGCTTCCTATACCACAATTCTTAAAAGAGAAGGTGTTTGGTGTTATTAAACCTATTGGCATGCAAATTTTAGAATGGATGCAATACTGTTGTAAATATGATGCACGTATGAAATTTCATTGTCCAGAGCTCAGTCTTCCTGCATACTTACCAGCTAAACTTTGTTGGACCCCACAAGGTACAGTAGATAGGAAGAGAACAGCTGAAGTATTAGTTAAAGATGAGAACTTATTTGTATCCAGACGCTACAGGGTAGCGTGTGATTACTTCCTGGAGGATGATATTGTTCGATTGTGGAACATACTACCTGAGGATTTCAAAGATTATGATTGGGACGACTTTCCAGTGCTTAGTTTTTGGTCATATAATATGAAGAGAGAAGGAGCGGACCATGTTTCTTACAAAGATGCATTTTACTCATCTGTAGGTCATAGTAGCAAAGCAGCAGCTAAGTACTTTCTACAAAAACTAACCCCACAGGAAAAAGATGAGTGCTTAAAAGAGCTCACGATGTATCTGAAAAATGCTGATGTTTTGTGTTTTTTATTGTTTGAACTGAAAGAAGAGGAACAAAAAGAAGTCTTTAAAAATGAGCCTCATAGAGTATTGCAGTGTTTTCTGCAGTGGCCCTGGCAGAGCTCTTTTATGAAAGTAGGAAACTGCATGTGGGATTTCTTTTCAAAAAACCAGTATTATCAAGTATTGTCAGACATTATCGCTAAAGTCAGAGAAGGCTATAAGGATTATAATTATCAAAAGCTTTTCAGAGATGTTTGGCAGAAAAGTCCTAGTGCTCTAAAAGATTTGATTCTAAATGAAATTAGTAATATGAGTTCACTACTAGCTTGTTTGTTTCAGAATAAAGATAAAGAAAACATTAGAATAATGCTGAAGGATGCTACACCTACAGTAAAAGAGAAGCTTATATACAATTCTCATATAATGCTATGTTGCCAATATACCATAAGTGATGATGAATGTGATTTTCTTGAATTCTGTGTTCAAGAGTTATTGTCATCAAAAGAAGCGATGTTAAAATTTAAAAAGGAATTTGAAAGATGTATGATGCATTCTCCCTATAAAAAGCATTTTGAAACAAAAAAACAGGAATGGAATCAGTTATTCCACGTCTCTGATGACTCAATTTGTGAGCCTGGTAAAAGAAATGAAGAAGACGGTGAAAGTTAGTTCATCTAAGCAATTTGGAAGTCTACAGTAACACATGCTTAAAGAGGGAAAAGAGTTATTAAGAAAATTCTTAATGCATTAATATGTGTCCTAAAACATTCTGCTTAAATCATTGATCTAATTTTCAAAAAGAGTGAAAAAGAATTCTCTTTTCCTTCTGAAAATTAAGAAGAAATTTATTTTCCTAAAAGATAAATAATTTGGATTAATAATTTAAAAATAAAAAGTAAATATTTTATGAACATCTATTTCCTGTATTACTCAAGTAGTCTGTAAATGTTTTTGCACATATCTAAATTTTAATCTTGCAATTTAAGTTTTAAGAAACTTTTAAAATTTCTGGAACAATAGAAAAACATAATTTCAAAACAAAAGCTAAAAAATATATTTGATTTATTCTACTTAGAAAAATAGTTTATTCTTAGTGAACAATTTTAAGGAAAACGTAATTGTTTGAAATGGAAATTTAAGCTGTGTACTTCCTGTTTTACTATTCAATAACTCCACTTCATAATTAAAATCATGTATGTGGACATATCGTCACCTGAGGATAATAAGGTTATATCTGCATTTTTGAAAAAATTGACTTATTGACTTTGGCCATGAATAGTGCTGCTCGCCAAATCGCGTGATGCTTTCATCTTTTCGCACCAAGTATTTAAAAGTATTTTTTTTTTACATACTTTGTACTGCGATTCCGTCCCTAATTTTACCCTATTATTCTAAATATAAATAAATACATAAATAAAAAGCAATATATGTATATATGATTAAATATTTAAAAAAGATTAACATATATTCAAAAAAGAAAAATATTTGTAATAATAATTAAAATAAAATAATTAAGGATTTGTTCCAAAAAATTTCAAATAATTAATTTACACCACAACTTATGAACAGGATATTTGAAAATAATCAAAAGTTTTTCTTCACATATATTATGAGATTGAAACCGTATGAAAAAGTTGCAGGTGCCATTTATCAGTTTGGGCATTAAAACTAGCATTTGCAGACAACAAAAAGGATGCCCCTGAAAGTGTTAAATGGATAATAAGCAGAGGACTTTTTCAAAAACAACGTTAGCACTTCTAAAAAAATCTTATATTGTTAAGTTTAAGAATTTGTTACCCATATAAGGCAGTATTTTTTTTAATAAGTTCATAAATTGAATAAAATTTTGCATCTTTGAATAATTTCCTGTATCCTGTATTTCAAAAGAAAAATTATTACTTTATAGTTTTGAGTAATATTTATCTGCAGTACAAATCAAAAAGCATTCAGCATTATATAACACCTTTCTCCTTTTATCAAAAAATGTAGGGATTAAATTTATGATAATATAGTTATGTAATATGTTATGTAATACATAAAACAAACTAATTGTGGTTATTTTTAAATGTTAGATAATAAAAAAGGAAATGTTGCAAAAATTTTATGTTAGTCTTCATATACTATAAATGCTGAATTGGGGAAATACAATAGTTAACCTAATTTTGCACTTTATTCTTATAGTCATTTTTAATTCAATTATTATTATTATTCTACTTTAAAATATTGTTGTTCAAAGAAATCATTTAAATTCTCGTGAATTGTTTACAGCATTAAAAAAAATGAAATGGGGACTTATCCTGCAATTGAGTTATTCAGTCATTTTCATCCCAACTTTGTTTTACTGAAATTTGGTATGAATAAGAATCTCACCACAATGAACTTTTCAGTTTAACAAATAGTATTTAAATTGTTTTAAAAAACTTCCTTTTACCTTGTTTTGTTATAAAGATATTCACATTAAAGAATTTAATCAGTGCTTCTTAAGATTCATTCTAACAACATTTTACTGTATATATATATATTGAATAGAATGTTGTATTGTAAATCTTTTAAATTTAAAGTGATATTTAAATGAAATTGTAGATCAATACTCATTATTGAAAGATTTTGCTGTTTTATCTAAGGATGCAATGATTTTTTTTAAAATAAATAATCCCACTAAGAATTAATTATTTGAGACAGCAAAATTTAAATAAAAACTTATTCTTGTGTATTGTTAAAAGGAAAAATTTAGTAAAAATTGTATTTGAACTAGTGCTAGCAATAGAATAATACTGTGTTTGAAAAACTTTAAGAAAATAACTCCAGTTTGGCATTTTATTCTTATACAATTTATATTGTTAGTTGCAACTTGTAAAAAAGTAAACTTTTTCATTATTATTAATCATTTATTCTACTTATGGAATATTTGAAAGATTCTTCTGTGAAACCATAGTTAGATGGTCAATATTTCATAAAATGTATTTATCTAATATGTACTGCAGATGCTATTTCCTGAGAATTGTTTTTATACAATGATAATATTTTGTAAGAAAATTCAGATCTTTTTTTGCTAACAGACTATCATTTATTTATAATCTTACCCCTTATAATTCAATTTCAATTGATTTTTGTAAACTGATGTCGAATAAGATTTTCTAATAAATATTTTTTTTATTCTTTGTAATAGTCTTTATCTAGAGTTTAATTCAATCAATTTCAACTAAATTATGTTTCCTTTCCTTCCATGATCGATTTAAAATGTATATTCCATAATTCTTATAAAGCACAAATTAGTAGATTTGATATCCCTATAACATTAAGTGTGTCCATACACTATGCCCACGATTAATCCAAGGAGTTCCATATTAAGTATTATATTCATAGATAATGTCAGTAGATGTCTCTCCATATACATCTATGCAGCATTCGTTGCACATTCAGACCGGACTTTATATCTCTGTAAAACTCATGTCTACATATGTTCATATATATTTCACTCATCATAACTATCTAATGGATCTATATAGGTATACAAGCTTAAGAAATTGCTCGCATATAGATGTCAATTAAATTTATACAGATGTCTGTTAAAAGCTCATGGATACTGAATATAATCTAGATATGATGTTCATTAACGTTTTTGGGATAAGTTTAATGTAAACACTGTATCGTCACTCTGCTACATTTGTTTTTATACAAATTATCCTATTCTTACAAATTTTTGGGAATAATGTGATTTAATTTGCTTATTCTATTACTATACAGATTTTCCTATTTCAAAGAATGTGAAAATCAATCTGTCTAAATTCACTGTTCTAAAACCTATTTAATTACCACTTCATAATTTTTTATCCGTCTTTGTAGACATCCAGGATATGAGATTAAAAATCCTTAAAATAGTGAATACATGATTCATATATCAATAAATATATAAGCCTATAAAAATGGAACTTGTCTATAATGGAATTCTGTCAAAGAGAAAAAAACAATACTTGTTAAGTTGGGAATTGGGTTCAAATGGATTTTTTTTTTAATATATTGCATTTGCACATGTTTAATTGTTTAAAATTATGATATTGCATTGAAATAGCAATAACTTTAGACAGTACTTTTACTTTTGCCCTAATTTTAATCTTTTATCAGGCTCAAGAAAACATTTAAACAACTGATCTGAATTTTAAAAACATAGCATACTGCGCCCAGGGACTAATCTTCAAATTTGAAAGAACTGTGCCTAAATGCTTGAGCCAATGCTTACAGATCACTTAAATTAAAAAAATAATAATGTTAAAAACTATATTTACTAAGGTATCTACTATTAACTTTAATAATTTCTTTAAAGTATCCATAAAAATTAATTTTATAATCCTTATTTTAAATAATGACTTCATAATTATGAAATTTAAATGAATACCGTTAAGTACTAAAAGTAAGCCCCCTTCTGAATATAACACCCATCTCATATATATGAATTTTTCCTTTTTTTAAAAAGTGCCAATAAAAGTGTTTATATATACTATATATACATATATATTATATTCCCATTAAAAAATAATGCAGCATTTCCTAAAATTTTTTGTTCTTTTAATGGTTCATGATAGATTGCTTGAATTTTTCAAAGTAATTTTTTTTCCTTGATAGACAGTATATATATATATATATGTATGTATGTATGTATGTATGTATATATTAGAGCTCCCGATTATACGTTTATACGAGTATACGTATAATACGTATTATACGAAATATGTATTTGCTATACATATAATTCGGCATAGGCTGTTATACGTATTATACAAAACAGCATATACGGTACATCGTATATACGGATTTTACCCAAGCGGTTAAACGTATAAACGTTTTTCATTCAATGTATGAAATTTGATGTTTCAATATTTTTTTGCAGATTAGAGACATTGAGAAATATACGGTAGAGTATCCCCATCGCGATTCTTTGTTCAAAGAACTATAATGTGTTTACTTAACTACTACTTATTATGTAGGTACTTACAAAAATCTGAATACTTCCTCAGTTTAGATTTTTTTTCCAAAAGACTAAGTTATTTATTATAAAATGTCTTACATTAGTTGTGGGTAGAACAAACTAATCTTTGGAAAATCTGCGATGCAGTACTTAGTTTTTTATATTTTCTTGTATCTTTAGAAGAAGAAAGTATTGGATTCGGGAATACTTTCGACGGGTTTACACGTTTTAAGGGTAAGAGAGTCCGAAATCATGTTTTTACAAAATATCTGCCTGACAGTTTATGATTCTGTGACTTTGTCTTTCTGTATGTGACATGGATTTTGTGGGTTCTCTACCTCAAGACCTAATGCACAGAATTAAGTAACATTTATGGGGAAGACTGGGGCACATGTGAAAATGGGGCATATGAGAACATTGCCGTTTTTCACTAATTATTATATGTTTTTTTTATTTCAAAAATTACCAATGATGGGAGCACCTATAGACATATGGAATTTTTTTAAAAACTCTTTGACATTTTGTTTGTCCCCAGGAGTCAAAATACTGCTTACTGAACTCAAAAGTAAAATCTCCAGCTTGGTAAAAGAATTCTATTTATTTATTCTTTTTTTTTTTAACATATACTATGGATACTACTAAATATTTATGATATTTTTTATTTTTAAAATTGAAAAATGCTAATTATTTGTCATTTTAACTCTTGTGGGAATGTGGGACACTTATGAAGAGTCTAGTTGGGGCAGATGTGAATACGTCATTAAATTGCCCAATAATCATTCAGTGATTCTATTCCTTTTAGTTAACTTCGTGAAAATAATGCCAGCTCCATTATCTATATTTTTATAGAAATAGAAGACATTTCTATCATATAAAGTTGATTTTGTGTGACAAAAATTTCTACAAACTGTCAGCAAATACATAAAAAGCAACAAGCTCTTTAGGTTCAATTGTAATTTAAATAAATTTCATGTTTTCTAAATTGCAATAAATGCTATACATTATTTTATTTAACAGTTTTCAATACTATTTTTTATGCATCACTAATGCAAAAAAATATTACGTTTAACAACTTTGCAAATTTTTCTGTTTCATTTGTTGCAAACTTGTAGTATTAGTTTACTTCCATTTCTAAAACAGCCATTTTATTTGGTGTTTTGAAAATAGATATATATATATATTAAGAAAATAAAATTTTTAAACTTATAACTACCGTGAAATCTCCATTATTGACTCCCTCTTTCTTTTAAAAGCAAAAGTAATTAAATTTGGAGGAAGCTTATAAATGTAAAATAATTTTTTATCCTTAATTTACAGGCAAATATAGGAATGAGAA
Organism: Maratus speculifer; assembly: GCA_964019185.1. Lineage (NCBI taxonomy): Eukaryota > Metazoa > Arthropoda > Arachnida > Araneae > Salticidae > Maratus > Maratus speculifer. The sequence goes on along the minus strand of OZ025302.1, from coordinate 18,862,310 downwards.
TCGTTCGCCTTTTGGTAGTTTTCCTGTAAATATTATCCAAATGCCCCTCCCTAAAATCTCCCTCAAACAAAAAGCCCTAAGCAAAATTTAAATTCTTCAATTATTTTCTCAAGTTTACTTCTTTATTATTTTGTTATATTGCAACAATATTTTATCAATTATCTAAGCCCCCCCCCCCCCGATATCTACTTATTTTTATTTTATAATATTTTGCTTAAACATATCACTCAGAAACTAAATATATGTGCATATATTCTTCTTTATGGTGAATTCAATAGATGGTACAACTAATGACTAAGGTAACATATGAAAAAGATAATAAAAACATGTCAATTTTTTTTCCTTCTGTTCACATGTTTCCCTTATATGTTTACAACTGCTCTTTCGCTGGGGCACATATGAACATTTTTTTTTAAAATTTAATAAATTCTTAAGAAAAGTAAGAAGAACTGTAAAGTTAATTTAAAAAAATACCATGCGTAAAAAAAGTTCTGTTTACTATATAGAGTAGTTTTGCATATAGAAATTAACCCAGTTATGACAAAAAGAAACTCCAAAGAAAATGCATGTGAACTGTTCGCATGCATCCCAGTCTCCCCTATATATTCAGGTAGTCCCTGTAGAAATTGTTACTGACTAGTTTTGCATGTAAATCGTTCAACAGGTGGCTCTACTTTGCTGTATTTTATTTACGGTTTCTGCAATAGCTCTATCTCTAGAATTAATGCACGAATTTTCATCATACTACAGATTCAGTTAATGCTTGATATGAAGCGATTCTATGTATGTTTTGATGAGAATGTCAAGATTAAAAAAATGAAATTTCATTATACATTAACAGAGTTAGAGAATATTAGCTCCATGGAAAGAATAGCATTTACGCTTGGGGCGCAATCTTGAGTGTAAAACAATAAGTGAATAAAGAATTTTTAAATAATTAAAAAGAAAAAACTAAATTTAACAAGAATTCACAATAAATCTGAAACATTTATACTCTCATTCTTTCCTCAAAAAGTATTTAATTTTGCTTATTATTTACAATGGATACAATTTGTATACATTACCTACACAAAATGTAAAATAACGGAGTATCTGAGCTCATTACCATGAGATGAACAAAAAAAAAAAAAAATCTAAATAAATTCAAAGTACAATGTTGCAAAATACTTTTGCAATTCACGGTAATAACTCGCTATTTCGAAAATAGATATTTCATTGTTAGTGAAACGAGATTGGCCAATCAGGAATCTGATATTTTGTGAAATTTTTGCAAACTGTTTTTAAAAATATACGCTTTTCATTGCTTGATCGTGTATATATAAGACATACTATACGGATACCTGTCGTAACGCCGCCACCGATTTCCAAATTATTCTTCATTCAGTGACATAAGACTGATGAAGTCCAATATTTAAATTAGATACGATATGTGGAATATACGTATACATTAAATATACGTATTCTAAAATATATGTTTAATTGATACGCCTTATACGTATCCGGATACGTTTAAACGTATATTCGAAGGTATCCGTATAGCAGAAAAACGTATTATACGGATATACATATATCGTTTAAACGTATAGCTGCTATACGTATCCTATCGCGAGCACTAATATGTATACATACAATATACATGCATACTTAGTTTTGAATAGCATAACTCTGTAATAGAAGAAATTAATACTTATGAAATGCTGTACAGTTGTTTTTTCATGTATAACCTGGGAGGTAAAAGGTAATCCCTTTTTACATAGTTAGCAATTAAGTACTGTTAAATTTCAAGTTCCAGCATTAGGCTTTGAGCTAAGAACCTTCTGTTTTCCAGTGAGATGCTTTATCTACAAGCTATGAAATAAAAATAAAATAAACTGAATTTATGTAACAGTATTTAGCAGCCAACACTGTAATAAGTTTTGCACGTTGTAAGCATGTTGTAGTTGCAAATTAACAACATTATTTTTGCTAAATAAAGTTTTCTGTTAACATTAATATTACCCACAAATAAATATTAAATGAAATTTCACTTTTACAGTTTTTAACATTGCAAATTTTTTAATTTCCAGCTATCGCACCTTTGTAATTTTATTATTATTATTATTATTATTATTATTACCATTGTATATACAAAACAATGTGCTTTTTAAATTCAATTTGTTTGAAAGTTTTATCTCAAATCATTTGAATTATTAACATTTTTGTAGTTTTTTATGTTTTGTTTATTCGTCATTGTGGAAATTGAAGTATAATACAGTTGACTTCCTTTAAATCCGCATAGCTTAGAACCAGATGTTTTGCAGATTTTAGAATTTTGCAGATTTCTGGTTTTTGCTTTATTTATATTTTTTATACAGTAATTTAAATGTAATTAACATGAAATTGAAACTATTATGAAGGCTTACAATATAATTAAATATTCAAATAAGTAATAAACTAAAATAATAATATTTTAGATAATTTTAACATCATTAAAATATTAAAACCAAAGGTCAAATTAATAATCAATAATGTATGATTAAGTATTTGTTATAAAGATAAGATGGATTTTTCATATGACATTTGCTTCATAAAGATACATTACTAATTCACATCAAAATCACAAAATAAGGAACTTTTATTACAGGTTTAGCCAGACTTAATAATTGAGAAAGTTTGGTTAAAGCACAAATATATTTGGTAAAAAGAATGTGATTACAAGTGATATCAGCAATATCTTAATTTTTCCCAAGATAAAATTATTTTTTATTTCATGAAAATATATAACTTCAGTAGTATTAATGAAAATTACAAATTAAGACATATATGGAATTGATATAAAAATAAAAATGTCAAATTTGGAGTCTACATCTGAACTGAATGTTTCATCATTTACATTTGAAATTATGTGCAGATTTTAGAGAGTTAAGGATTTTAGGGTTGCAGATTTAAAAGAGTCTACTGTATATACCAAAAAAAAAAATGAAAGAGATATTTGGAAGATATACTAGAGGAAAATTATTAAAATTCATGATTGTCCCAAGGAAAAAAAAAAGAAGTATCCTGCCAAAATATTATGAGATACCTTTTGCACCTTACTCCTCTTTCCAATATAACAGTTTTTTATTTATTCGTTTATTAATTTTTTTTCAAGGACTAATTTTTTTACCACTTAGAAAAAAGGTTCTTTGTATCAGACAAAACATTTTTTTTTATATCTCTTGTTTCAAAAGAACAATACACAAGCATGCCCATTGCAAAATTTAATTTTGCTGAAAAAGGCGGTTTCCTCCATGAGATAACAGGAGACTATAAATTCAAATACCCCGTATTTTAAAAAGAGACTATATCTAAAAAAAGAAAACTCAAACTATTTAAAACCTATATTCCTTATTATTTTGTTCATGAGGCCTATTTCCTGTATTAGCTGTAAATTAAATACAATAATAATAATAAATAAACAACATGAGTAAAAAGAAGAATTTAAAAAAAAAAGTAGAAATATGCATTTTTATAAATTACCATGTAGGCAGAGCTTTAAAATTTTCCATAATTATTTAGCCCCCCCCCCTACACATACACACAAAGTTAAATGCTGGTAAAAAAAAAAAAAAAAAAAAAAAAAAAGATAAAATGCAGGTCACCCAAATTAAAGAAATAGTCAAATAAATTATGAGTAATTTTTTATTACACCTTCAAGAAATGTAATTAAGAAGAAATGCTCCCATTTTCATTACAATTAAATTGAAATTGTTTATCATTCCATGAACAGATGAAAAAACAACAAGTTAAAGTAACATGAGGGAACAGTTCTCTGGTGAAAAGAACATAATTACAATATCACAAATGTACAGGAGACAATATAATAATAACAATAATAAATAAGTATAAATGATAAAAGTACAATAAAAATAAAGTTCATTCGCTCATTGTTTTTTTAAAGTCTCCAATGTTTGACTGCTCGTTCTTTTTTTTTCCCCAGTCTCTCTCTACACATCATTTCATTTGCTTCACTACTTCTTTTTAGCTATCTCCACATTAAAATTCTAAAAGAAACAAAAAATTGCAAAATATTTCAAAAGAACAATGATATCACAATAATAAATTAAATAGTATATATAATATAAATAGTAATAATAGTATAAATAGTAATAATAATATAAAAAATTAAAACTTACTTTTTAACTGCTTATTCCAAATGAATGTAATCAGTAGATCAGACGCATATTCCAAATGAATGCAATCACCAGATCAGACACCACTACAGAGAGATTTATAGAAAATTTAAAAGGAAAATAATTTTCAAAATATTTAAAAAGAATAAGGTATCAAAAAATATATATACCATATATCCCGGCGTATAACATGCACTTTTAACTCTGAAAAATCACTTCATTTTTCCGTGTGCGTGTTATATGCCGAATATAAAATGGCTCAAATAAAATCTTAAGAATAAAGCATTCCAAATTTTTTAAATTATATAAACGCATTTATTTATTTACATAAGCAAAGAAACTTACAGTATATATTTTCTAAAAAACATAATCTTACTTATCAGATCACATGAAAAGTTAATTGTACTCGTCCTCATTTATACTTTCGGGAATGTCATCTTCTTCCCCACTCTCAATTTTGCATATTTTATCAACAGTGTCGTTTTCATCTAGCCATAAATAGTCATCCTCGGTACCGTCAAGTGCATTGGAAATTCCAGTTTTTTAAAATGATTTGACAATTATTTCCGGTTTGATTTCGTCCCATGATGCTATAATCCATTCACATATTTGAGAGAAAGTCCCATGCCGCATGTTTCATCTTTTTGTAAAGGATTTTTCTTCTTCTAGCATCCATGTGTTCCGTTGCTGCTTTAAACTTTCTTTGAAAGGTTTGTTTATTGAAACATCTAGTGGTTAAACTAACGAAGTCAATCCACTTGGAATTACTGCCAAGTTTGTATTGGATTCTTTTTTTAATTCCGGGTGTTTTATGGAGGTCTAAACATATCCCAAACTAAAAGGATTGCTGCTTTTTTAAAAGCTATTGGACGCTTTTCCCAAACATTACGTATCCATAACTTTAACCCATTTTCATCCATCCATCCAGCCTTTCTCATGGACATGCAGAAAAACTCCGTTTGGAAAATTACCAATTGGCTTTGTTTTTAATTTGAAATTAGCATTGGTTTTAATTTAGTGCCATTTGCTAAGCAAGAAAGAACCAATGTGAAGTGGGACTTTTCGTGTATACCGTACTTTTTAATGGAACAGGTTTTACTCCTATTTGTTTCTACACTTCTGTTTCCTATCATATCGAACATCCATTTTATCCATATTCCCAATTTGAGACAAATCATAGTTTTTTGTTTTCAATGACAAACTTCTGGAAAGTTAACAGTTTTTGTTCCAAGTCTTTTGAAATTTTTTGAGCAACTTTCTTCTTTTGACAAAAAAAAAATTCTGCGATTCATAAATCTATCGTACCAACTCTTTGTTGCCTTAAAGTTTTCACTTTCTTTAGGATTCTTTTTTGCCCATTGTAAGGCAAATAAACCAACTCTACTCCTCATTATCATTAGTACATATTGTCGATTTTCTTATCCACTGGGCAACATTATCCTCTAAAATAGACCATTTCGTAATGCCTATGCGAAGAGCACATTTTTGTTTTGGCATATTTATAATTGAAGCTTCATTCTTCTTCCATTCACGAACAGAGCATTTATTAACACTGAACATTCTAGCTGAAGCGAGATTGCCATTTTCTTTTGAAAGCGCTGTTACTTTATATTTAAATCCAGAATTGTATTTATTTCGCTTTTTTCGAAGCATTGTTTATGACAGTGGTGAGCATCCCCTCCAAACCCAATTACACAACCCCCCCCCCCGCCAAAAAAAATCTTCATACTTTATCATTGCCCCCCCCCCCCTAAATAGAATATCAATTGTAAAATATATTCTACTTATAATCTACTGCACATGCAAAAGATAGCGAGTTGAGCATAGCGGAGTGAGTCCTTATTGCCCTTACCTAGAATGTAAAGAAAGAAAACACAGCAACACTTCTGGAAATTCAATGTTGAAAAAATGTAAAAGTGATATTAAAAGAATCAAGATTTACAGATGATAGCGAGTTGAGCCTAGCAGGATAAGTTCTTATTGCCCTTATCTAGAATTTAAAGAAAGAAAACACAGAAACATTTCTGGAAATTAAATGTTGAAAAAATTTAAAACTGATATTTAAAAAAGTCAAGATTTTTTTTAACAGTAAACAAAGGAAATATTAAGAGTTTAAAAATCCCCCAAAATGTACTTTTTCTCAAAACTAAATAACCCCTCCCCAAAACTAAATTGTATGACGCATCTTGCGTCACCAAACCCCTCTCTGGGCACCCTGGTTTATGAAGAAGAACGGTTTCTATTAACATTATGATCAACGCATGTAAAAGTTATGGTTTTGAACAAATGACGAATGTTACATGAAACGGGAAATTTCCATTGGTAATATCAGTGCAGCTGAAAGGGGAAGAGGGTAATGATCGGTTTGTCTCAAACAAGATTTTGGTGGGGGGGGGGGGGGTATTTAGATTCCAAAAGGTATTAGTTGAGGTAGACTAGAGACGACTGGTTTTACATGTTGCAAAGAAAAGTCGCATTTATCTAAAAAAAGGGAAAAGTTTTTATGTTTCTTTTCGTGTTAAAAAAATGATGCATGTTATATGCCAGTATATGCTTGAAATAAAATTATGTACTCTCAAATTAGTGTTATAAGCCAGGGCATGTTATACGACGTGATATACGGTATATATATATATATATACAGTAGACTCCCTCAAATCCACACAGCTTGGGACCAGAGATTGTGCGGATTTTAGAATTTTGCGGATTTCTGGTTAATGCTTTGTTGATATTTTTTAAAAAGTAATTTGAATGTAATTAATGAAATCAAAACTATAATGAATGCTTACAATGTACCAAAATATTAAAATAAGTAATAAACTAAAATAATAAAAATTTAGATAATTTTTTAAATGATTAAAATACTAAAAGCAAAGGTCTAGTTAATAATCAATAATGTACAATTAAATAATCATTATAAAGATGAAATGTGTTTTTCCTAAATTATTCAATGAAACTTGCCTCTTAAAGGTGCATTACTAATTCACATCAGGATAATAAAATAACGAAGCTTTATTTCAGGTTCAGCCAGACTTATTAACTAAAAAAAGCTTGATTAATACATAAATATATTTGGTAAGATTGTGATTACCAATGATAACAGCAATATCTTGATATTTTCAGAAATAAATTATTCTTTCTTCACGAAAAAAAATGAATTTAATAACTTTAACAAAATTTACAAAGTGAAAAATATATGGAATTGATATAAAACTAAAAAAGCCAAATTTTGTACCTACATCTGAACTGAATGTTTCATTGTTACATCTGTAAGTGCGGATTTAGAGAGTTGTGGATTTGAGGAAGTCTACTGTATATCTATTTGTCAGCTCCTGCTAGCTGTGTGTAGAGTGAACGCAGAGGCAGAGATTATATATGAAAAAAAGCGCAATTGTTTTTTGCCTGAAAATGCAGAAATGCTGTTATTTTTACATCAAAACGTGAAACTATTTTGTAAATAACGATATAGTATACATATTTTTTTTAGGCTACTTTATTATTCTTTTATAGCCATAATCCCGAAATTGAATAAAATATTCAAATTTCTTTACATGTAATATTTAAGCAAAATTAAATCATTATTACAACAAACATATAAATTTCTAATTAATAAATTTACTTGAAATGTTTAAATAATATTATTTTTCCTGTCAACATAAGAATGTCAATATTCAATATATTTTTTAAAGTCAACAAACCAGTTTAAACACTGCCTCACTTGGAGAGATTTATTCTCTTTTAGTCAACAAAAGTGACTTTTTAAAAAAAGCATTGATTAAAAATAACAAGTTTTAAAAGTAATGACTAACTTGCACCTCTGCAGGCCGGGAAATAGCTGAACAGACCATCTTATTGAGTTCACACTTGAAATTTCAACATTAGACAGAATTGGATTAGCATATTAAAACGCAGTTGGCGTGGAAACAAATTGCAGATCTGATTTTGATGGATATACTGTGTATTTTAAAACTGTTTGTCCTCTAAGAAGATCAGCAAGAAAATTGACAAACTAAGTGACATTTTCAAAATTATTTTGTACAAAAGAATGTATTTTTATGAACTGTTCCTGTACAATTTATACACCTCACAAAAATGAAACTATTTTTTGCAATGTATTGAAAAGTGATTATTTAAATAAGTCTTATGAGCAAATTGCCTATTGCATACTTTACAAACAAAAGGCCTTGTATGATAGTGCATATGACTCATTAAAGTAGCCTTCTTCGTAAACTGTCTGTTACATACATCACATACAAAAGGTTTTTCATTTGCATGTGATCTCAAATGTGTATTTAAACTGGACTTGACAGAAAATTGTTTGTTGCACACCTCAGATACATAAGGATTCTCATTTGTATGTGTTCTCAGATGTCTATTTAAATGTTGTTTTCGAGAAAATCCTTTGCTGCATACTTCACAGACATAAGCTTTCTCATTCGCATGTGTACGCAAATGACCTCTTAAATGGCATTTAAGAGAAAATCTTTTGCTGCATACTTCACAAACAAAAGGTTTCTCTTTTATGTGTGTACCCAGATGATACAGTCGAGGATCTATAATCCGCGGACCCATAATCCGCAATTTCCCATAATCCGCGTTACTTTACGAATGTAAACAATGAAATAAACAGTTAAAAAAAATTACAAATCCGTGATCCAAAAATGATTTTTTTTAACAAATAATAAAAAATGTAATAAAAATCATAATAAAACATGTATTTTTTTTATTATTTTTTACTCTTTTATTTTATTGACAGCAAAAAACTAAACTGTATTACGGAACGTGCCTAATCTTACTGAACGTTCGAATTGACAACTGTTCATTCGTAGCTATTTCAGTTTGTGCAAGTTCAGGAGAGTAATAGTAAACACAGCACCAGCTGAGAACTAAATATTATACCATAAAATATAGTTAATCCGCCTCCCCAAACGTGACGAAAAATCGTACAATAGTTGGAGGGGGCGCTTACACGGGATTTTTCCGCGATCGTTCAACAAAATTTACAGGAATGAATCATGATGAAATGAATGAATCATGAATTTTGATACTTGATTTTTTTTTTTTTTTTTAACGTAAAATCCACAGAATAATAGGGTCTTTGTTGTCTGTGGTAAAATCTGTTGAAAAATCGCAGAAAAAAGGAGAAATTTGTAAAAAAAAAAAGCCAAAACAAGCAAGAAATCAATTAAAAAATCTCGAAAAAACGCACATTTCATCAAAGATTCATGATTCACTCATTTCAGGTTTTGAAACAAACAACACTCGACTCTTATTTTTGTTAAACAAAAGATTTCTTAAATAATATTCATAGTACTATTTCATTATAGTATACTGAAGTAATTATCATTTATTTTACTTTGTGTTGGTTATTTTTTGTGCATAATTTGTTCTCATTTTTTTTTTTATACTTTCTTCCATAAAATATTCCTTAAAAATAAATCTCACTATTGTGTAATTATTGTTCTTTAAATACATATATATATATCATTTTTTAAAAAAAATAACTTTAAAAATGCATTTTTTTAGATTATTTATTAAATTAATTACTAGATTTCATATTTATCTTTCCATATTATACTGATTATAGAATTAAAATGCTATCTAAGAATGATAAAATGACGCATAATCCATTATACTCTATAATCTGCAAAATTCCAAATCCGCACAACCTTTGGCCTCAACTTGTGCGGATTATAGATCTTTGACTGTAATTTAAAGTATATTTATGAGAAAAGCCTTTATTGCATACCTCACACAAGAATGGTTTCTCATTTGCATGTGTACTCAAATGTGTATTTAAACTGGACTTGACAGAAAATCCTTTGTTGCACACCTCACAAACATAAGGCTTCTCATTTGTATGCGTTCTCAAATGACTATTTAAAGTGGATTTCTGAGAAAATCCTCTGCTGCATACCTCACATACAAAAGGTTTTTCTTTTGTATGTGTATGCAAATGACTATTAAAAACTGCTTTATGAGAAAATCCTTTGCTGCACACCTCACAAACATAAGGCCTCTCATTTGTATGCGTCATCAAATGTCTATTTAAATGGGACTTGAAAGACAATCCGTTGTTGCATACCTCGCAAACATAAGATTTCTCATTTGTAGGTGCATGCAAATGATTACATAAATTTGCTTCATGGGAAAAGCTCTTGTTGTACATCTCACATACAAAAGACATCCTCACTTGCACATGAGCAAACTACTAATTAAATGAGTCTTCTAACATGATCTTTTGATGAACACCTCCTCTCTCTCTCTAAAAAAAAAAAAAAAAAAAAAAAAAAAAAAAAAAAAAAAAAAAAAAGGTTTTGTAATTATACATACTGATTGCTATTTTAAAAGAACCCTTTGAGAAAGTCATCTGTTGCACACCTCAGAAACAATAAAGATTCTTTTTTGTATAAATATTCAAATGATTATTTTAATCGGTTTTCTGAGAAAACTCTTTAGTGCATTTCACAACATGCTTTTCTTTAATATGCAATAAAAATTAAATAACTTTTCTAAGGTAGGTTGAGAGGGGGGGTTAGTGTGCACAAGGGGTTAGTGTAGACATTCAAAATAACAATTTAAATAATGTAGAAAAAATTACTAAAAAATTTACACAAACTGACAACAACTTTACTCCATACTAAGCAAAAATTTAGTGGCAAAGAGTTAAAAAGTTTTTGAATAGTTGCAAGAAGTTTAATTCCATGCTTCAATAGTAAAAATAAGATTTCTTTTACATTTTTACAGCACAAAGAATTTAAATTTTAAATCCAATAAACAAGTTGCTATAAGACAAATGTGACTTATCTTCTTCATTTCTATAACCTTCATTAAGATATTAAAATTGGTTAAATGAGTATAATTGAAGAATAACTTCAGAATGTTAGCATAGGATTAGTGTAGACACAGTACTAGGGGTTAATGTAGACAGCTTATTGTACTTCATAATTTGTATTTTAAATACTAAATTTATTATAGTGTAAAGATTTACAGAAAGTATGTTAACTTACAAATGCAATTACTATAGTAAACATCAAATAAGACTATGTTCCATAGAAAAAAGGCTATGTATTGAAATTTTCATCAAATCATTTCAAGCAGAAATTTAAAAAATTTTCTTTTGTTATTTTTTTTTTAATTCACCAATTTTGAATTTTTAGAGGATAAATTTAGCCTTAATTTTAAATTAATTCAATAAAATAGAATATACATTTTTTTCTATGTTGGTTAGCAGCATGAGAAATATCAACTGTTACATTATTATAAACTAATCCCATCGTCACCAACTCTTAGATGTTGCAATCTATTGCCTGTAATGATTGTATGGTGGCAAATCCTAACTATTTATCTCTATAAGATTGCTTATTTAGTTGAAAAAGCATAATTTTCCTCACTTACACTTAAAAATAAAGAATAAAAACTGCTGGGGCTATACATATTCAATCAACAAATATTTACTAATGAAATGAATTTGTATTAAGTTACGTCACTGATCATTCAGAACCTCCCGCTATTTCTGATTTGCAGCCTTTAGTTACAAAGGAAAGAGAAGGCACTATTGGAAGCAATGTTAGTGATAGCTCAACATTATCACATCATGAGTTGTAAAACACATCTTCAATTAAACCACTTTTGATCAAGAAAATATTTCTGATAGTAAAGAAGTAAATACAATTAGTTGACCCATAGTGATTATTCCTGAATCTGTGAAACCATTTTCAACCGTAATAAATCACAAAAAAGTTATAAGTAAAGTGAAATTCATAACTTATATTTGCACTCTTGAGAAAAAAAAAGATACAAAAATTTGGCACTAATAGAAACAAAAGAGAAAAAAACTGTAAGCAACAACAAGGAATAGTTAGATTTTCCAAAGAACACACACACAAACACAAAAAAAAATCTTAAAACAGAAAGATGTCTGAAATTCAATGATGTAAAAGAACATAAAAAAAAAGGTCAAAAAGTATTTTAGTCATATAAAAGGTTAATGAGATAATGTTCAGTAAATTTACGTTTAGTGAAATTCTGAAAGATTAATAATATAGTACATTTTGTAGGCAGAGTTGAAAGTGTTTTAGTGTCTATGATGTTGTATTTCTCCAGAAAAAAAGATCCAGCACATCATTTTATTTCTCTTGATATGAAAAATAATTCCCAAATTAAAAATGGAGAATAAGTGAAAAAATCACACAACTTGTGATTGTTGGTGTTACTTTTTTCTCCGTAAACCCTTTAGACAGTAATTTAAACTTAGAAGTTTAGATAATAACAATAATTGTTAAGGAATATTTGTAAAAAAATACCTGTCCACACTAGCCTCCAACATATTTTGGTTTTGTCTATACTAACCTCTACAAGGGGTTTGTGTAAATAATCTGGACAAATAATTTCTCATTTTTTAATTTTTGTCGCAATGTTCTTATTTTATACTTGTTTGGAGGAGAAAAACATTAAAGTATTATAATGTCATTCACATATTAATAATAGATATTAATTCATTTATTAAGTTAAAGTTACTTAGAAACAAATGCTCTGTAGTAATTAAATATTGAAATTTAATCATGTTAAGTCCTTTTCCTATTCTAAAACACACAGTAATTTTTCTTTTATTAAAAGCTATGTATTGTACATAGAACAACAAACATTTAATTTTTGTTTTTCTTACTGATAAATATAGTTTATTTATAACTGCTAAATATCATGTTGAAATGGCTTTTTTCTTTTCCTACATTCATATTACAGTTGATTCCCTCAAATCTGCACATAATTTAAGCATGCAAACAATAAAACATTCAATTCAGATATAAGGGATGAAACTTGATTTTTTTTCAACTTTATCACACTGTAGTGCATCATGGGTTTAGCAGTGATGATGTATTGTACCTGCATAATGCAATAATTTGGCTCTCTTAAAACAAATTCCACACTGAAAGGATTAACTTGACCTTTGTTTTTTTAATGTTTTAATCATTTTAAAAATGATCAATGTTTATAATTTTAGATTATTAATTATTTTAATATTTTATTATAGTTTTGGTTGCATTTTTTATTACATTCAAATTACTTTTAAAAAAAATGTAAACAAAGCAATGACCAGAAATCTGCAAAATTCTAAAGTCCACATAAACACTGGTCCCAAGCTGTGTGGATTTGAGGGAGTCTACTGTATTACTTACTTTTCCTAACATTACAATTATTTTAGACATTCTTTTTTATACAATTTTAAGATTGTGCAAAATGTAGTGTTAGAACAAAAATATTTCACAAAAAAAATGTAAGTTTTCAGAGATGATTTTATTAATTTGCATTAATAAAATTAAAATAGCCAAGATTATAAAATTTTCCATTGTCAGAAAATAAATCGTAATCGAATTTCATCAATTGTAAATGTATGTCAGGGACAGTTGTTAAAATTTTTATTTATATATAGTCCACACATTAATTCAGGCTCTATTTTTTTAATCTAAGCTTGGATGGATGGTTGTATATGGTTTTATGCTGCGCCAAGACAAATTCGAACAGAGGTCAAAAAATTATGAAGAAGTGACTGAAAGGATGAGAAAAAATATAATGATAAACAGTATCCTCTGAAATCCACAACACTAAAATCCACACATCAACATATGTGTAAACAAAGAAATTTTCAGTTAAGGGGCTGTGCAAATATAGCGTTATAAAATTTTTGGTAATTTTGGACCCCCTCCCCCTTTCAATATCATACATTATCATACACCCCCCTCCAAAAAATGATATTGTTATCAAAATGTAAAAAATTTTGATTTCTAGAATTTATTTCATTTCTTTGTAGCAATATACAAAACTAACTTATATATTTTTTTCGCATACGCTTATGACTCAGATGAAGAGAAGTCAATAGAATATCACTTTGCATATGACCTCTAGCATAAATAATGCCACATAATCCAGTTAAATATCATATCTCGATGCAGGGGACTTTCATTTCACATGCAGCAAGTGTCCTAATCAATCATGACAATCGTATTTTTGGGCTGTTGGCGATTACAAAGTCCTGATGTAGCAACACAAACCCAAGTATACTCGTTCCAGTGTGCCTGGTTTCAAAGGAAATTTCGAACATAAAAAGAAAATAAACCAGATTCCCAAGACTTTTTGTGTACACAGTAATCCAGATATTTCTAATATGAAAACTTCTGTAATCCAGACATTTTGGTAAGTTTATTCATCAGTATTTTTAGCAAAAGATAATAGATGGCGCCATAGTACATATATCAATGAATTTCAGAAAATGTTTAAGAAAAAACGAAGAGATTACTTAATAACGCTACTTTTTATTTTCAATTTTGATACTGAAAGAACTTTCTAAATTACATGTATAATTAATATAGGTATTTTTTTAAATATTATGTTGTAAAAATTCTTGATTAATAGTAATTTCGCTAGTTTTCTTTCTCCAAAGATAATAAAATGTCATAAAAATATCTCAAAGTTGGATTTTTTCTATTTTTATTACTTTGTAATGTATTTAATTTGTGACATATTTCGATATTTGTAGTTGTTACATAATATTTAATTTTTTTATAACATTAGCCTTATGTATCACAATTTTCAAAATGTTAATGTATTTGTAAGGTTGTTTTTTAAATAAACTGTAAATTTTAAATTTCTCGCTATATATATTTTTTCAATGTTTTTCATGACATGTCCATTATACTTGTGATTTGCATTATTTATTGAGCATTTATAAACCAGAAATCACAATTTTTTCAAAAATCATACGTTTGTTGTGTTTGGAATTTATAACAGACAGCGACACTGCATAAAATATACATAATTATTCAAAAACATTCATTTTTGAGCATTTTAAGCTGATTTTTCTCAATGTTTTGAATTATTTTCATTTATGAAATTCCTTGCATTTTTATATTGCCATATTAAACAGATATACTATTATTATCATTTATCTACATGTATTTTAGTTTAAAAATTTCCATAATCCAGAATTTCCTATAACCTGGAATCGCTTTAATCGTGAAAATTCTGAATTAAAGAAGTTATACTGTATTTAATCTGCAACAGCTTCTCTTACACCGTTCCAAAATCCATGAACATTTTAAATGTCCCATAGCGCCATTCAAGAACATGAGTGGAGCAAAGAGCCTGAACCTAATTAGGAGCGGATATTACATATACAAGATAAAACAAGTCAAATTTCAACGAAAGAAAATGCTTCAAAAGGAACTGTTTCATTAATTTATAATAAACGTACAAAATTAGTTACAATAAAAAATGCACCTTGTATTGGCAAGTCTCACTCTTAACAAATGATAATTAACCAAAAGTTATAACAAAAAACTATTTCTATAAAACTCAATACAGTATAACTTCTGTAATTTGGAATCCTCGCAATTACAGCGAGTCTGAATTATAGAAAATTCTGGATTACAGAAGTTTTACAGCTAAAATGCATGAAGATTAATGATAATACAGTAGACTCCCTCAAATCCACAAACCAGAAATCCGCAACTCTCTAAAATCTGTACATATTTTATGAATGTAAACAATGAACATTATACATGAAAATTTTGCATAATAATAGGATAAGTAAAATTTAATAATCCCTGAAATATAAATGAATATCATATATAGAGACAAAGAGAGACAGAGAAAAAAAATAACTATTTATGTTTTTCCTTAAGTTTAATAATAATGTTAGAAAAACCAAAATAAACCAGCCACCCAACCTTCAATAGAGCAAACCTCATACTTTCCGGCACGTCAGTAAACACAAGTTTTTCCTACCTGCTGGTGCACCTCAATTTTTCCAGCATACCAGCTAATATGGGGGAATACAGTAAATTACTGATTTATTGCAAAATTTTTGATAATTACTACCAATAACAGATATTTTCAGTACAACAATAGGAGTTTCATCAGAAGAAACTTTTATTTAATGTTAAGTTTTAAACTTTATGTGGAATTATAAAGTGATTGAAGAAGTTTGCACCTGATTTTCGATGCATCGACTTTCAAAGTGTGCCTAAGGTTGTTTTAAATGACAATCCAACTGTCAAAATCTAGTCTCTTGGCAATCTTTTCAGTAGTAATCTGTGGATTATTATTCTTTGACTTTTGTAACTCCCGGTTTATTAATTAGGAGGGAGAGGAGATAAGACTCATTATGTCAAGCCACTTTTCGAATTTGATAGAATCAACAGAAAAAATAAAAAGAGTACAAATTTTTGAAGAAAGAATACTTTTATATCTCTTTTAGATGCCTTAAAAAAAGAAAGAATTCCTTAAATATGCAACAATTATATTTATTTTAATTGAATCCAAATTTCAACTTAGTCCTAATGAGTTTCAAACCAGAAAGCTTTTGTATAGAAACCAATTCATTTAACCATTAAGCTAAAGAAATCACAATTAATCAAATTAATTAGTAAAGATCTGTTCCTTACCAATATGTTAATGATTTTATTTTTTCTTTTCAGCAGTTTAATAGCATAACAAAATAATAGATAATTATTGTTGCCCAAATTCTCAGACATATTAATGGATTGTAAATACAGTAGACTCCTTCAAATCCACACAGTTTGGGACCAGAGATTATACTGATTTTAGAATTTTGCAGATTTCTGGTTTCCTATGTTTATATTTTTGAAACACTAATTTGAATGTAATTAATAACGCAATCAAAATTATAATGAATGCATACAATACAATATAATAAAACATAAAAATAAGTAACAAACTAAAATAATAAAAATTAAGATAATTTTTTATGATTAAAGTATTAAAAGCAAAAGTCAAGTTAATCACTAATGTATGATTAAATATTCATAATAAAGATGAAATGTATTTTTCCTAAATTATTCAATGAAACTTGCCTCATAAAGGTACAATATTAATTCATATCAAAATCATAAAAGAAAGTTTTATTTCAGGTTCAGCTAGATGTAATAACCAAAAAAATATTGATTAACACATAATATATTTGGTAAGAAGATTGCGATTATCAGTTATATCAGCAATAACTTGAACTATTTAAGAAATAAATTTATTCTTCCTTCAAAAATAACATGAATTTAGTAATAATAATAAAAATTAAAATATGTATTGAATTTATATAAAAATTAAAAATGTCAAATTTTGACCCTATATCTGAATTGAATTTTCCATTGTTTACATCAGTAAACTATGTACCGATTTTAGGTTTGTGGATTTGAGAGAATCTACTATAATAGATACAAAAAATTCTTTCAGTTATTGAATTAATTTTAAATAATAAATACAGACCGTCTCCAAAATAGGCACTGCTAAAATCTGCAAACCTCTGAAATCCGCTTGCATTTCAAAAAATAAACAATGAAATTTGCATTTTTGAAGTATTCTTTGTAATCTTTAATCCAATTAACAATGAATGAAAATAAATTGATTTTTAATACAAATTTATGTAAAAATAATAATGACACAGGATATTACATAAATAAAATAATTTTATTTTACAGAAACTTGCATACAAGAAAAAGTAAAACATTAGAAATCAATGATAGATGTAAATAAATGCAGAAAAGTTTTAGTAGTAGCACCATCTAACAGTCACTAAAGAAAATAGCAAATTATAAAGTTCTATAATCTGCACAAGATGGGGCCAAGTGATGTGCGGATTACGGAATATTGTGGATTATAGAGTACTATGGATTATGCATCATTTATTATTCCTAGACAGCATTTTAATTCTATAATCAGTATAATATGAAAAGAAAAATATGAAATCTAATAATTAATTTAATATGCTGCCTCAAAAAATGTCTTTTTAAAATTATTTTATTATAAAAATTGATTCCATTTAAATAAAAATAATCACATACATAATCCATAATACAGTTTGTTTTTTATTGTTAACATAATAAAAGAATTATATTAAAATAAGTAGATTTTTATTATGATTTTTTTCAATCATTTTATTGTTTTAAAAAATCATTTTTGGATTACAAATTTTTACACTTTTTTTAACTGTTAATTTCATTGTTTACATTTGTAAAGTGATGCGAATTATAGAAAATTGCAGATTATGGGTGCACGGATTATCGATCTTTGACTGTAATTTATTTTATATTTCATGCAGGCTTTTAGTTAATGCAAGACATAAAATATGACTTGGCTTTTTATTTACCCAAAATGAAGGTGATGATTCTTCATTTAACCTTACCACAAGCTAAAGCATCCGAACTATGTTGAATGATGCAAAAAACTCCAACACAGGTTCACAAGAGTTTTAAAAGAAGAAACAGTTGAAGAAGAAATAATAAAAATGAAGTCTTAAAATTTTACTGCAGATGAATAAATTATCTTTTCGATAATGAACCCACTAAAACTGAATCTGACAGTGAATGTCATTGATTTTTTTTTTTTTTTTGAAGAAGGTTTGATTTTTGGTGAAATTTTTGAAGTTCTTGGAGCAGAATGTACAGGGAAATGAAAGAGATTCAAGTTTTGATTTGCTTAGATTGATTTATTACATGCTTTTCTTAATTAGTAACAAGGTTAAAAGAAGGGTAAGTTGAAAAAAAAATCATTTACTCTAAAACCTTCAATACTCTAAAATCTGCAAAATTCTAAAATCTACAATACTCTAAAATTTGCAAAATTCTAAATCTGCCATTCCTCTGGTCTCAAGCTATGCGAATTTTTGAGACTCTACTGTAAATGAATGAAAGTTTAATGAAATTGGGAAAAAACACTTATTTCACCAGTCTTGCAGAATTGTGTAAAATCTACATTATCAAACTGCTATTTTTTTTTTTTTTTTTTCAAATGTAAATTGAGTGAAATTTAAAGAAAATTCATGATTTTAATAAAGAGATAATTAATTTAAATAGCTGCGTTTACTACTATTATTATTTTGAAAATAAAATAAGGTGCATTTTAAATATCTTTTTTTTTTTTTTTTTTTTTTTTTGAGGAAGGGGAGGGGGGTTACTTTCAGGATTTTATGGTAAATAAAAAACTTATCTAATATGAAGAAACAGTTCTTATATTCGTATTCACTAAATGACTTGGTACTACTAGGTCCTGTCGACCAAAAAATTATTGCCAAACTATAAGATTAATTGGCAATAATGGATGATCGTTAATGTCACATTCAATGATATTAAATACGATTCATGTGCTTAAAATGTGATTAAGTGATTTTTATTTCGTTTTTTTATGTGAATTTTTATTAATATTATACTAATTATTTGTTTTTTCGTTATTTAAAATAAAAATTATGTCAATATGTATAATTTGGCTACTAGTTTGACGATTTGTATAATTTGGCGAAATTGGTCGACGGGATAACAGAGTAGTACCAATGACTTTAAGTAAAAACTAGTATGACATAGTACACATTGACTAATACAAATTAATTTCATACTTTTAAAAAGTAAAAACAAGTTTTAAATAATATACAGAGTGTAAAAAAAACATGATTTATTTTTTAAAAAGTAAAAAAAAAAATTAAATCGGATTTTTATGATTTTTTTTTCCCAACCTTTAAATACTGAATAGATATCAAGTTTTAGGTAAAAGAAAAAAAACACTATTTAAAATGAATTATTATTAAACAATTAACTCTCTAATTAGGAACGTAATATAAATGGAAAAATACAATTAAAAAACAACATATTTTAATTTTTTCTTAAAAAAGTAAAATTCTATCTTTTTATAAGACCTTGGGCACATAGATTAAGAAATAATTTGTGGAATTTTTGTTTGAAATATGAGAGTTGAAAAAGTAAAATTTATTCAACGATTACTGAACAAGCTTTTGCTATGCTTATTATTTTATATGGATAAATTCTTCTTTTACTGATGCATTCTTTTGCAACAGCGATTCAGCTGATGTCATTCTTTCATTTTTCTTTAGCTCCATTTCAATTGCTATGAATTTATTATTGCAAAAGTTGAATGACAAAGTAAAATTTAATTATTATATTCTTTTACTTGCAGAAATTTTTTAAAACTTGCTATGCTTATTGTATATAAAAGAATGAATAATTTGATTACTAAAAGGAAATTATACAGCAGACTGCCTCAAATCTGCAATCCTATAATTTGCTACTCTATAGAATCCGCACATAATTTATGGCTGTAAACAATAAAACATTTGGTTCAGATATAGGGACAAAAATTGACTTTTTTAGATCTACATCAATTCCATACAGAACTGTAACTAGAAGTGAATAATAGGGAGGGAGGGGGACTCGTATTTTCTCTTTTTCTGCATCTAACGCAGAAAGATAAATTAGTGTATATTCACACTGTACTTACAATGTTTCTGATTTAACTTTTGTAATAACTTCATTTTATGTTAAGAAAAGAATATGATGATGAAAAATTCAAGTGCATAATTAGTGCAATATTAAACATCATGTTAGTTTACTATGTGCAAATAGATGAGCCAATGTTGTAACACTTATTTTAGTTACAATTACTATTATTTACAATTAATTACATCTATAAAAAAAACCTTCTTAAAAAAAGTAATGAATTTTTCCGAAAAAATAGCCTTAATTACACAAAAAAAGGGGATGTAGATAAAGTCTATTCTAGTTGTAAAAAAGCAATCCAAAAGGCTGAAGATTGGACAATCATGTCGAAATGTTTATCATGAAAAGAAGCTTGCAACTCAAAACTGAACCAACCAGTAGATTAAGTATAGTGAAGTTTTTATTGAACCATATGCAAAAGAAAATCTGTGTACAACAAAATCTCATGAAGGAGAACACAAATGTCTCTGAAATGGAGGGAGGCATGTCATAAAATGTTATTTTATGACATAAAATAACATTTTAATACTACTCAGGTATGTGGGTATACGCCATATAACTTCTGGATTTTTAAATTAGCACCATATATCCTCTGTTTTTCGACATAGCTATAGTATATACATTCTAGGTATATATAGTATACGTACATACTCTATAGCAGGGCGCGAAATTTCCACTCGCCAGCTCGCCATTGGCGAGTAAATATTTACCATTGGCGAGTACATTTTGTCTTTTAAAATGTTGTGCTTCAAATCAAACTATGCACAGAGATACAATACATGGTAGTATTTCAAAATGAAGCAATGGTATTTATTTTCCAAAAGAAGTAAAAATGCTTCGTCGCCTATTTCTTCGTCTTTCCTATGGAGGAATGAAATTACCCTGTCTGCATTCACTCTCTCCCCCACTTTAGTACTGCACACGCGCCAATACCGAATTAATTTGTTTTTCACTCCTGCGCGAAGAGATTCAGGTTTCGTCACCTAAGCTCATAAGCGTCACCTAATATCTCATATTTTTCATAAATGTAAAATATTCTGCATATAACGGACAGTTCCTTCTATCAATCGCCAATTTCAATTAAATTTGTCATAAATATTTCATTTTCTGCGCAGGTGTGGGGGATGTCATTGTTGTCTGAATGAATGTAAAATAGTGGCGAGTAAAGATTTTAGCCTGGCGAGTATCTTTTAAGCTGAAATTTCATGCCCTGCTCTATAGTATATATCTTCTGCCTTGAGCACATACCCTTTGCTTACAGCGTATATTTTCTGTTACTTTTACGACTACACCCCTGATATTACTAAATATTTAGATAACTTGGCAATGAGAAACCATATATTTTTCGTTGCATATATTTTTAATATAATGTAATTTAAAATATGTCATGAAAATCCATCGTAAATATTGTACAGCTTATACATTTTATATGTTGACATGTATGTGATACATATACTTACCTTGAAAAGATATTCTGATAAAAGTACACTGGAAAGATGTATTTTTCAGAGACGCCAAATGAGTGATTCCATTTGAATAATTCATATTCCATAGTATGAATCATCCATAATGAAGATTTGCGCATGCGCCTTTAGACACTCATGCATTAGAGATTAGAGAGTTGTAAAAAATTCGATTATCTAATTATATTTAACTATCCATTTTTTAAATTTCGCTTTTGGTTTCTTTGCAACTGCACAGATATGATAATTAAATATTATAAAAGATTTATAAAATAAAAACTATAATCCTTTTTGATTATATTAATCGTATATGATGGTTGCACAAAAAAAAGCAGATTTTAATCGAAAATTGTATTTCGATTTAATCGAATTCCATGAGTAGTATCTTGTCATTTACATGTTTGGTGAGCCGTTTATTTTCTGTTTATTATTTAATTTTATTCATCAGAATTTAAAGAGAAAAAAGTAAAAGATAATCACTGATGTTTCTAACTTAATTGCATTAAAATGTATATTTAATATGAAAAATTAGAAGCGATTAAACTCGCCTTGCTTAGTATCTAATATGCTCTCTTTTAAATGATGTCCCAATTCACTTAGAATTACCCTGTTCAAGTAAACTAAAGATTTTTCCTCGAAACCGCGTTTTCGTCAGACTCTTATTAATAAATATTAGATTTACTTTGCACTGATGTCATATACGTACAGGGTCGGACTGGACCAGGGTAAAGGGCGCAGACCTTGGATTTTCAGAGGGCGCAAAAATATTTAATGAACCCGCGTCAATTTTAATTGCTTGTGTGGTACCTATAGCTTAATAAGATTTAACACACTCGCGTAGCCACTTCAATCAAATAAAAAGACCCGTTCGCTAGTGCTAATCATACGGAAGAAATTTATAAAGATATCTCGATTGCATTTCAATATTTTTAAATGATTTTTTTTTTCTGCACTGGATAGTTGATATTGATTCGATTTTACTTTTTTGAGTTTGTTTACAGATATTTTAATGTGTACACTTTCATTTTCGAAATCGATTTGGAAAGTAAACGCCTCCTCATAAAAAATATCTGTTATCAAAATCGAAAAGGTAAAAACAATGGCCTGCATACAGATCGATCTCTATTATTTGATGCAAAAGAAAATCATTTTAAAATATTGAAATGCAACCGAAATATCTTTATAAATTTCTTGCCGGAAGTGAAGTGGTGCTTAACTCAAAAATGAATATACTACCGGTAGTTTATTCGTAAATTTAACACAGGGCCGTAGCTAAAGGGGCGATAGGCCGCTCACCCCTAAAATATTTTGACCCCCCCCCCTCGGAAAAGATTCCAAGGTCACTCAATGAATTTCTGTTCCGAAAATTCAAATGAAATTCTGTTTAAAAATCTAATTTAGTTTTTTTTAACTCTTTCACAGTTTTGCAGAATTACTAAATTGTATCTAGAATAAGTAATTCAACACTCCCTCATCCTATTTGTACGTATGAAGCTAACATGTTTAATTTTGCACCAGTTATACATTCAAAATTTTCATCATCATATACTTTTCTTATTATAAAATGAAGTTATTGCATCAGTTTAATAAGAAACATAGTGCCTACAATGTGAATATACACTGATTTATCTTTCTGCGTCAGAGAAAGAGAAAAAAAATTATGCCCCCCCCCCCCCCATTGAACACTTCTAGCAACGACCCTGGTTTAGCATTGTGTTTGCCGTACAATCATTTCATACCTTTGATTGTTAACCTACATATAAATCACTAGTGGTATTTGTAATTTTTGGCTTATGCAGCACTTTGCTTCCGGCAGACATGATCATTAGATTCCTCTATTACTTCTCTTTCATAAAAAATAAAGGTTTTTTTTCCTTGTGTTCGATGCCTTACGTTTTTGTGCTGTCGGCTCTTAGATTATCATCAATGTCGCACAGAAAATTAGTAGAAAATTAACAAGATTTTTTTGCACGTGGCGCCAAATAATGGTGCAGTTGAGGGCTTCAACTTTGTCTTTATCTCTTTAATGTAATAAGAATTAGTCATCAATCAGTTAAAAATGAAATAAATTTTATTTGTTACAATCTGAACAGCATTTTTTTTTTTTTTTTTTGCAAATCCGATACCTTGTGGGAGGAAAACTTTTCTACCTTCAAAAAAATATTATGTATCCATAAAATAATTTATATTAGATCTTTGTAAAACTAGTATACAAAAAAATCAGCCTTACTTGTTTTAAATCACTAAAATCGTTTTTTTTCAAATTTACTTTTTTGTGCACGGTCTTCGCAAGATTCGTAAAATTTTTATCATAATTAGAGACCAAGGGAAATGTATAAGTTTCGAAAATGGAGAGAAATGCCCTAAAGATTGTATTCCTGAAACATGCAGAATCCTGTGACCATTAAAAAAAAAAAAAAAAAAAAAAAAACTACAATAATTTCTTATTATCTCCATCACTTTATTTAATGGTAAATTTTTCCGTGATTAACTTGAACTTTTTTAAAAATTTAAATTACATACTAGAAACTCCTAAAAGTTATTTAATCATGGAAAGTGTATTACTAATCTGATATTATGATATACATTTTGGAAATAAAATATGCTAGCCGCGTTGGATTCCAAAACTTGCAAGATTGTAATCTAGAAGTGTCATTTCTATTCCTCGAAAAGTAAGATATTGTTTTCCAATCAACAACAAAATCCACACTTTTTTTGCCTTCTGATACTTATTCCTTTCTTTTCTCAAGTTTTTTCAAAAAGAACTGTTTTAATTATAGGGTGCGTTAAAGACCGGATTTAAAAAGATGGACAAGGTACAGAACAGAAAAAATGCAAAATATTTGGTTAAAATCTAAGCGATATCATTCATAAAAACGAAAAAAAATCCAACTGAGGGCGTCATAACTAGATTTCCCTGGGCGCATGTTTCCTCCTCAATTGCATGCAAAGATGCCTACGTTGGTTTCCGATCCTGAAATTATTTCGGTATATGTATTTAATTTCTTTGTTATGATAAAAAATACCTCTCTTGTGAGTCTGTTGAATGATTTTTATTGTCTAACGAATTCTCGAAATTTAGTACATTAGTCAGAATTCATGCGTACAACGAACGAAAAAAAATATTGGAGAGACTAAGTCACTCAAGGGCGCAAAGTTTTCAATGGAGGAGGGCGCACCGGCCCTCGGGCTGATGGGCCGGCGGGCCAGTCCGAGCCTGTATACGCACCATGTTAAAGCCAGGATAATAAACCATCCTAGTTGCGTAGAGGAGGTAGACTCATAAATTTAGGATTCCAAGAGAAAAAAAATTTCTGAGTGCTATGACTGTCGAAATCTCGATTATATAAACATACATATATGTTTGTGTGTGTTTATATATATATATATATAACCTTCATATTCAAAAATTTAGCATGTATGATTAAAATGAAGAAAGAAAATTGTATATATGTTACGAAATTTTAATGCTTTTTGATGAAATTCACATGGTAATTATGACTTAGCATATCGAGATAGTCGAATCAGTTTTAAAACTCTGATGTTTATTACTTTTGAACTGTAATGTAGTCTCTAAAACTCTGTGGTGAAGTATTATGATTAATGCAAGTAAAAAATTTTGGTAAGAAACTCGAAATTGTTTTGTTTGGTAGCAGTATATGTTGTTTGTACCCATTTTTTTTCAAATAAATGGTCTGTTTATGCCACTCTTATTCAGATAGACTCCACTGCAGATAGAAAATCATAAAATTCTGAGATAAGCTTAAGGACTCCTGGTATTTGAGTACCTCTTTGAAATTAAAAAACTTAAATTCTTTGACTGAACAAAACTCATATCCATTTCTTAGTAGTACTTCAATAAAATTTAATCAAATTTTGTATGTTTAATAACAGGATCTATCG
This sequence comes from Maratus speculifer, assembly GCA_964019185.1. Classification (NCBI taxonomy): domain Eukaryota; kingdom Metazoa; phylum Arthropoda; class Arachnida; order Araneae; family Salticidae; genus Maratus; species Maratus speculifer. The sequence continues at coordinate 18,836,495 of OZ025302.1, read as the reverse complement.
CTGTATAACAAAGTAGTTTGAAATTTCCAATCGACATTTTTCTACGCATGCTAATCATATACCTTCATGCCTGATTTTTAGATAAATTTATTCATAATTTTAAAGGAATCAACATCAGTGCTTTAAACCTTTAATTGTCCTAACTGGGTGTTTCCGTCACATAATTTTTTTAATCAAGGGCTGATTTAATACAAATTTTATCGTAATATTACTTTTTTTGCTGTGCTAAAGATAAATAAAATGCAAAATCATAAACAAATCTCCATACAAATAGTTTTTATAGGAATTATTTTATGAATCATTAGACATAAAAGGCAAAATAGCCCAGATGCTTAAAGGGTACGTATTTGATTATCTCAATACTCGAAGTCATGTAAGACCAGGAGGCAGTTGTGTAGACAATCACAATATCGAGTTACAGTCTGAAATTCCAGGATAGACACAACTCGATTAGTATATTAAAATTCAACTAGTTTTCCAAGTCGAATCTTGGTGGAAACTAACTTCCTCCCTTGAGGTTTGATTTTAGTGGTAGATTCATATGTGTTTTCATGCACCCAAATGTATGAAAACATGAAGGACTGGAATATACAATGGTAAACCTACAAGTCAACCACTAAAATTGGGTCTCAAGGTGGTTTCATCAAAAAAAGACTTGACAGACCAGTTACATTTTCATATACAAATCAATTTACAACTAATTCTAGAATTTCAGCCTCCCAGTTGATGATGTGATTGCCTGTACTGCCGGCTCTTGGTCTAATTGTTACTTTGTGAGTCTTATCTATAAAATTTAATAGTTTCATAACATATTTAAGATTTCTTATCTTCATTTTTAACATGTATGATAAATCTTTGGACATGAGTACAACCAATATATTTTTAATATTAATCGCAAATGAAAACTTGTTTGTTAATTCTCTAAATTGTCTGTGAATTCTTTATAGTAATTCAAAAACATCGGTGATTCCAATGTGTCATCAGCCATAGTTTTCAGTCTTTATAAATTTCAGCCTGCTAAAAGATGTTTTATTAGATGTGGAATTTGTTAAACAAATTTAGTGACCATATTGAATGACATTGATGAACTAAGGAAAAGACACCTTTATCTTAAAAGCAAATTCTGCATCATCTAAAACTGTGACTATATTTAAGTTGCCATCAGAATAGTAAATAAATTGTTGCAATTCAGCTTTCAAAGAAATAGATCAACATCACATGATTTAGAGGGAAGTTTTGTTAGTTGCTTTACTTTTTCTAAAGAACACTTTACTAGCTGTAAATGTAGCTATAAAATGTTGAAAATTTCTACTAAAGAAATGCTAGCTACAATATTGTCATTCATTAATCAATGAGGTAATCGAAGATAAGCTTGAATTCTCAGAAAAATTGTTTTCTGAATCCGGGTTTTCATTGATATGTTGATGTTTCCTGTAGTAGTGATGATGCTTTTCAAATATTGACTTACAATCAAATACAAGTTTTTTAGCATATTCTCAGCACCTCTTATTAAATTATTAATTTCTGTGCTGTATTCTTTTATCTTAGAAAGCATGCTAGTGCAGGTTTTCATCAGTGTCATTGCATCCAATTCATGCAGCATTTTGCTTTGCATATTTTCTGCTAAACTCCTTAATTTATGCATATGTTTTTCATATAAATGACAATAACCAAAAATTCAAATGAAAGATGAATGATTTTTACAAAGTATATTTAACATCATACCAAGGTTTTTGAGTTTACAATATTTAACAAATCAAGGTTTTCTATATGAATTTATCAGAAAAGAAAATTCATAATATTTCCGAATAAGAATAAATTTATATAGGTTTTCTTCATTCAAAATTTTTAATTTTTTTATTAAAAACTTTAAAAAAAATTATCCCACTAAGAATAAAATTCTATAGATCTTCTTCAACATTTTTTAAATTATGATTTAATTAAAAACTACAAAAACATTTCTCTAATTTATAAGTTAATACCGTGGTTTTTTTTACTACGGGTACCATCCAATTGATCAGGAATTTTTCTGACTAATTTTTGCTTTTTTTTCGATTTCTATGTTCTTAACAATTAATAATTTTTTTTTTTGATTCAGTGTGTTTTTTACAGAAGAAACAGGAATTTTTTCAAACTGATATTTACGTTTTCCCAATTAATAAGTTTTTATAAGTGAATACAATTTTTTCCAACTTAATGTACTTTTATCCAATCGAATGAAAATTTTCCAACTGATTTTTTGAGGGGGGGGGGAGTGTTTCATCCCTCCATATATCACCAGGATTTACACTCTTGATTGATACATAAATTTATTTGGTAAAACAATTGGGATTACCAGAGATTGATTAATATAAAATTTAGGGATGCAACGGATATCCGGCCAATATCCGATATCCGGCATATCCGGCTGATTTTTCAATATCCGAAATATCATCGGATATCCGAATCACAGTCACCAGTATCTGACTTCTCTATCGGATATCCGATCGGACATCCGGCAGAATGCAACAAACCAAATATATATTAATAACAGTAATCATTTGATCCCAAACAATGCGAAAAACTTTTGTTTATAATGCAAAAGATGACATATTATTATAAGTTCCCTATCGATGAATAAAAGGTAATTCTCAAAAGTTTAAAGAATTGCCAGCTTTCCAACTATTTATATTTAAACTCTGTAACAAATTAAAAAATTTACCTTTACATCTTTTAGAAAATTGTATCTAATTTCAGATTGTAAAACAAAATTTGAAGTCAAAATAGCAAATAGAGCTTTTGTGCAAAAATGTATAAAGATAAAAAACCAACATTGAGAAATGCACAAATAATGCATCAAAAGAATAGAAAACAGCCGTTTTGAATCTACTATCAAGATTCTTAATCAGTATAAGACTCAGCGTGCTAGAAAAAGCTAAGCTGAGCACAGCGACAGGGAAGCACAGTCTTATATACCTATTACGGGAGCGAATGGTAATAGATTCGAAACAGCTGTTTGCTACCTTACATGCATTTCTAAACGTTGGTTTTCTATCTTCATAAAATTTGAAGTTGTTTATTAAACTGTGATTTTACTAATTTTCTTTCTTTCTTTTAATTTAAACAATGGGTTATTTGGTTTTTAAGTTACACAACTAAACAAACCTATTTTTAATTTCTTCTATCTTTCAAAGAAGAAATTATTGTAATCAAATTTTTTTTGACGAATTTGCATGTTTTAGGGATCAAATATCCCCAAAAACATGTTTATTAAAAACATTGTCTGTCCCAGTGTCACCATCATACTATAAAAAGTGTATGAAGTTATGCATAGGATAATCCAAATATTTTGTGCATATTTTTGACTGTAACCAGCAGGTTCTTCTTCAATATGGAAACATTTCGCTGTAAGGTGGTGCTGTAATCGCAATTTTTGTGCCATTTTCATTGTTCTACCATCAAATACTGTATGAAGTTATGCATAGAATTGAACCAAATTTCTTTGGATACATTTCTGGGAATGACTGTCTGGTCTTCCTTCAATTTGAAAATAGTTTGCCTAAAGATGGTACTGTAATAATGATTTTTGTAAAATTATTTTGATTTTTCATAATCCTTACAGAGAATTGGTGGTTTGTGCAGCGATGCGAACTTCGTATCTTTCTAAAACTGGCTATTCGCAAACAACTGATGTATAGCAGAACAGAAAAGAATATTGATTTTAATAAATATCATGATCGAGATTAACTCAATCTAATTAACTGACTGCAGCAAAAATTTTAGATGAAAATAAAAGTTGGTATAATACTGAACTAACAATATTGAAGTAGTATTAATACAGTTGACTCTCTCTACAACGAAACTCTATCCAGCGAATTTCTCTATTTAACAAATTTTTTGTAGGAACGGTCAATTTTTTTCATGATTACATTAAAAATAATCTACATATAGGGAAATATATATCTCCATTTAACGAATTTTTTCAAAAATGTTCTTTTATATGTTCTGAAAATGCTTGAAATTATTTGTAGAATAAATTTTTTTCATTGATTTCTCGTTTATAAGTCATAGCTACATAGCATCCTCTACCTTATTCCTTATGTAAAAAAAAAAGGCATTCAACCCCTCCCCCCCCCAAAAAAAAACATTTTTGCATGGTTATACTTGATTTTGTTTTAGCCAAGGTGAGCTTGCGTTCTTGGAAAAGAGTGAAACATTTGTTTGCTATTGGAACGATTTGCAATAATCACAAAGCATCCTAAAAGATAAAACTATTCCATTGTCGTCTTGAAAATGGTGTTTATTTCTTAGTTTGGATAGCAAATCAGCAATAAGGAAGGGGTGAGGGGGCAATTGCAGAAAAGGTTGTTTTTTCAGCAAGTTTTTATCTACCTAAACTAACTCTCATTAATTTTAGAGTTTAGAGTTTATGTTTGTTGTTTGTGGCGACTTGGAACAGTTTTTGTTGTGAGAGATCATTTGAATGAAGAATTGTTACTAAACGTCATCTATGCTGGTGTTATCTTCTACTGCATCTGCATAAAAACTCCTTTGGGATAAGCATAACGCTTTCTTATAAAGTACAAAATTTTTTGCCGTTTTCTATTCAACGAATTTTTTGACTGAACGATGGATTTCGCTTATAGAGACTCGACTGTATTTGTAAATATTTTTTGAAACATTCAGATATATGGAATAGAAGAGTTTTGGGATTGGTGCATCCAACTAGTTATTTTCATGGTTTCATTATAAATATTTAAAATTAAAAGTTTTTTTTTTTTGCTTATAAATTTGAAAGTGATTTAACTTAAAGTAAAATTAAATGCAGCTTAAGGTAAAACAGTATTAAATGATTAAAACATGAAAAAAATCATTAAATAAACTTATGTTTAGAAATAACTCTTCAACCATTGGTATATTCGTAACCTTTTTAATATTTACATTATAAATGGAAGCTATGTATTTCTTTGTGAAATTACTTTACAATTATAAAATAAACATATTGATAAATGTGTAAAATTTGTTCTATAAATTATCTACATTTCATTGTACAAATTATTAGCAATTATCAGCATTTCATTGTAATTATTAGCCATTATCAGCGTTTCATTGACAAATAAGCAGAATATTTAAATGTTTGAAGTACATTTTTCATTCAATATTATTAATATACACATACAGGGCTTGAACTTTGGCATGGGATGGCTGGATTCATGCCTTAAAATATCTTATGGCCAAAACATTCCTGTTTCCAAAAAAAAAAAAAATCCCTTTTTGAATTTTTTTTTTTTTTTTTTTTTTTTGTTAAATGGCAATCAAATCTCAGGACTGACTGACTATTTTTGTGATATTTTCCGCTATCAATTGGCAAATCTCACAGTTTTCTCTTACGGTAATTATACAAAATTCATGATTGTTTTTTTGCATTTGATTGAGAAATTTTGTAATTTTTCTCACAATTTTCTCGCTTGCTCGCCTCACAAACTTTTGCAACTTTTTTCTCGAGACCGATTGGAAAATTTCACAATTTTTTTCTCTCAACTGAATGACAAATTTAACTATTTTATTCTGCAACTGATTGGAAAATTTCTCTTTTTGTTTTAGTGACATTCTGCTGAAATTAATAATTATTTTCCTGTGTCCAGCTGAAAAATTTGTGTTTTTTCTCTGTTACCTGCTGATGATTTTCATAATATTTGCTTGTAACAGGCTAACAAATTTCACAATATTTTACTGTAAATTTCGTTATATTTTCCCACTGTCCAAGTTCCCTCAAACTTCAAATTTTTTAAGACCGATTGACTATTTTTAAAAATTTATTTTTGCCATCGTGGACAAAATCAGCGATATTTTTTCTATGGCCGATTTCCGTATTTTGTGAATTTGTTTTTCTAATTTATTTTGTCTCTTTTGCCGAAAGAAGAAATTTCTAAAAGGGCAGTAATGGTCACTAGAGTCTGAGCTCTATCTAATAGCCTGGAATCAGCACTAAACAAAATGAGATTAGATCTTGTGTTGCACATTGGGGGAAAAAAAAAACATTTTTTTTTTTTTTTTTTTTTTTTTTTTTACAATTAATGGTTTAGTATTAGATTTTTTTCATTTTTTGAAATCATCGCACATTTTGTAATCAATGGGCTTGATAATCATACTTCTTTTTTCATTTAAAAGATTATCTTTCATACGATGTTTCTGTTTGGATTTTTTTTTTCCATATCTGTTAATTTGCATCTGCCCATTTTGTAACTTTTTATTTTTTTCTTTATTAAAAAGGACATTTTGATTTCCTATTCAAATAAAAATTCTTCTAAATTTAAAGAATTTTGTAAAAAAAAAAAAATAAATAAATAAATGAATAAAATGAGGACATCCATTGTCCAATGCAAGATGTTTAAATGTTTCCCATTGAGTTAATGAAAATCAATAAAAACATTATATTTTTATGATGATCAAAACATAACTCATGTAATAAGAGTCACATACTACATACGTCATGGATTTCCTGGACCACTAATAAACAAAATAAAATGCAGACACCACAAGGTCCATTCTCAACCAATAACATCAACTGCTTTCCAAATGATTGAAAAAAAGATGGCAAACTTTAAGGAAACACATTTAGAAACAATAAATAGTTTATGTGCATAGTTCACAGAAATTAGGACATGACCTTTTTTAATAAACCATTTCTCATGGAATAGAGGAAACCTACTGATTATGTCCTTTTCAGAATTTCATATGGGTTTAAAATTCCATTGCATAGAACAACATAATTCAATTAGCTAAAATGTCAGAAATTACAGTATTGACGATAATTCCACTAAGTGGTATACAATCACCGCAGGATATTGACAGTACAATCATCTAAATGCATTATTCTTGCGAGTAAATTGAAAATGAATGCCCATCAGATTTTACAAAATAATAATAATAATAATAATAATAAATAAAAATAAAAAAGTGTAACTTACAAAAGATTCTAAACCACACAAAATCGAATAAAATCTAAATTAAAATATTCATTTAGCAACTCAATTATTAATTGTCCATAACACTGAGTGAAAATTGAAAAATAGATATGATATATATAAGGCTTGATTCTTTTCGTTTGTTTTAATTAAAATAGACATTTTGGATAATTATCTTGAGTTGTTGATTTAAATTATTTCAATGGAATTTTGTCATGCTGGTATAAATTAAATATTTAAATGGCATGTAAAAAATAATAGTTTTTTTTTAATTATTATTATTATTTCCTTCTCATATAGTTTAACTCCCCTGCATTTACAAATGTTATGAGGAAAACTCTCTCTGCCTGGGAAAACCTGAATTTCAAGCCCTGATAGTCAAAGATATATAGTTTCTGTAAATTATATTCCAATACGTTTAAAAGTTGTAATGGTGTGTGAAACACATTTGCAATTTATTATTTGAGATGGCATTGCATAAAGAAATAAACAAACATTCACCATAACTAAAAACATATTTAATACCGGATATCCGAATCCGGCAGGCAAATCGGATACCGTATATCCGATATCCGGCAAAATCAATATCCGTTGCATCCCTAATAAAATTATATTTGGTAAAAATATTGTGAATACCAATAATATCAACAATATATATAATTTTTCCTTAAAAAAAATGTACCCTTCCTTCATAAAAAAAACCATAAGTTCAGTCATGATATCAGGAATTGCACGTTGAAATGCATATGGAATGATATAAAAATTAAAAATTCTGTAATTTTGCCCACCTACATCAGAACAAAAGGTTTCATTGTTTACATCTATAATGATGTGCGGATTTGACGTGGTCTACTGTATGTGTGTATGCGTACCAATTTTCTTTTTTACATTCTGATAAAAAGTATCTTTAGAAGTTATTTCAATAATTATTGCATTTATAGTAACATAAATAAAGTAATTAAAATAATTTATAATTAAAAGACTTAAGATTTCAGAATGTCATTTTCCTGGCATGTCGCACTGTGTTGTGTGCAAAGAAAAAGGTTTTCTGCTATAATGTACAAAAATCTTTTCTTAGTTTTTTTTTCAATTTCTAATTTCTAATAATACCTTATATTACACATATATAAGGAAGGTAATACATTCTATATTTCTCAAATAATTTTCCATAATTAAAAAATGATTTTTACTGAAATTGAATATCAGTTTCCTGGCCTATTCATTTTAGTTCTTTATCAGGTATAAATATTGCAGAGTAATTCTTCTTACTTTTGACATAAATCAAGTCAGTAGTTCAAACATAATCACCACCAAGATCTTTTAGATATTTCTTTGAAACTAATGCATTTAAAGTTTGTAAAAATTAAGTAGATTTTTATTACGTCATTTTCTTGGTTTCGATAAATTTCAAATAAAAAAGAACATGAAATTGAATTTGAGCTACTACAGAGAAAGCATATTCCTTTAAACAAAATTTAAATGTTTTACCAAAACAAAAAATATTATAGAAATGCGAAAAATAATTTAGAATGAAAATGTCATTTTACTGGCATAGAAAAATGAGATATAATTATAGTTACATAAAAAATAACTTATTATTTAAGCTGTTCAAAAATTAGCTATTTTACATAGAAAATCCTTTATTCCTTAACGAAAATGAGTTTTATTCTTGAATTTTTTTTTATTTGCTTTCAATGGATAATTTTAATTAATTAGGGGGTGGGTTATATATGTATAAACATGTACTATTACTTGAGAAATAGTGTGTATCTTGCATCAAAAAGATAAATATGAAATTCGTTATTTGTTTACAGAACATATGTATAAAATTATTTCATATTATATTCAAAAAACTATATATATATATATATTTTTTTTTTTGTGTGTGTGTGTGTGTGTGTGTATTATAGAAATTGAGTGAAAAAAGTGTGAGGCAGGAAAAGCACCAAGAGAGAATTAAAAAAAAAATAGTGTGCTATTTCACCAAGACAAGTTAGAGAAAACTAAAGTATGTTAACAAGAAAAGGAAGATGGTTTGACATATCTTACATGGATGACAGATACAGACAACAGCATAAATAAAGGAAGAAAAATACTACTCAAGTCAGAGCATCTTCAAAACCAGTTGACTTTTTCAAACTCTAATGTAATTAAAAACCTTGATACCATTAATATTTTAAATGTCCCAACTGGGTTTTTCCATCATGTAATTTTTTAATTCAAAGGCTGATTTAACAAAATTTTGATAGTAATTGTTTTCCGTGCTTAAAAATAAAGGTGTAAGATAATGAAATATAAATCCTCATAATAATGGTATTCATTGCTATTATTTTGTGAATCTTTAAACAAATATAAATAATTCATGCAAGTGATTAATAATTTGCCCTCATGCCCTGTAGTGGAAAAAATAGTCTTCAGGTAGGGGAAAAGTGATAAAAGCAGAATATAAGTTTATAAAGACTTAAAGAAAATATCATCTAAATTTTAGGACATAATTTCATTTATTATTTCTAAATATTCACGTGTTTTCACAATAACTTGAAAAATGTAGTTAGTTTCAAATATTATACAATTAAGAAAAGAAAAAAATTGTATTTTTTCCCCGAGAAATTTCTCTTAATATTCTTTTATTTTTTTAACTATATAAAAATTTTTATAGCGAGTTTTTTTAAATATTAATCATATCCAAATAAATAATAATAAATTATCTGAAGAAAAATTATTAAAATCAAAATTTTTTAACATTATAATTAAATTTGACGTGTTGACACCCATGTCATTTTCCTGGCATCCAATATTTGATTTTTTTTTAATTACTTTTATATCTAAATTTCCCAAACTTCATTGCTGCGCAAGGATATCAGCTAAGAGATGCTCAAATAACATTTTAAAAAAAATCAGAAATCATTTCATTTTTTAACATTTGTTTTTTTCAAAATGTCACATTTTGTGATTTTTATTCAATTATATTTCATTTTATTGTTTAAACAACTACTGAAATGTGTGATAAATCATACAGCATAAAATAGACTAGTTCATAATGCACAGTTACATAGCTACACCAATCTGATGTTATAAATGATTTATAGCACATAATGAAAGCAGTGTTTATGCCATTTTCATTTAGAAAATTGTTGTGAAAATTCAAAAGCAATAGAAATACATAAATAAGTAAGTGATCAATACAAAATGTTTTTGATACCTGTTTCTTATTCTACCCTCATACATTTAACATATTGTATATATTTATATGAATTTCAAAATAGAAAAAACTTAGAATTACCCAAACAGAAAAAAATAGTGCCATAAATTTTGTGAAAGAGACATGCCTCAGAAATTGGGGTTATTTTCATACTGAGATGCTTTGTGATTCTCCCCCCCCCCTCCCCTTGTTTACAAAAATAAAGTGTTTATAATTATTCCTATATCTACTTATTCAAAGCATTCACCAATACTCTGCAGATAAGAGTACTACAGAGCAATACATACCATGACTCATTTAAAACATTTTTTTATTTGTGTTAAAAAAAAGTTGGTGTACTGGCAATTTATTATTGCTCTTAATAATGAAAATAAATACAAAAATTTGATTTTTTAAGAGTTTTGATTTTTAAAAATACAGCATTAAATAAAATAACAATGACTGAATGATGACGAAGACAAAAGTAATAAATTTAAAAATCATTTAATCAATCACTTTTGAGAGCAAAAGCATTTGCATGGTGAAAACATGTTTTGTTCATTTGGACTTCAACAATCTAAATTGGAAATTAAGCAGAGATAGAAAAAACAAAAAACTGGTGCTTTTGCAAAAATGTTTATTTAAAGAAGATGAATCTAGCTTTTTGTAATAATTGACAAAATATTTTATTTATTAAAAAAATATTATTTTATATTTTCATTGACATTTTTTATAGTTTAACCTCTTTGTCACATCGGATACCAGTTGAGGACCTCTGTTCTTTTATTTATAAAAACTAAAATGTCTGAAATTTTTTACATTTTTACATCACTTCAAAATAGTGTAATGTTATTTGCATTGAAAGCAAACAAATAAATGCCTGCATCTAAGCTAAATCCCTCAAAAAATTAATGTTATTTTCATCTGAGTTTACAAAAATTTAAAAAATATCCTAAAGACAATATCGTCAAGAAAGTGATACACTTTCATAAGTATTTAACTTAAATCTTTACCATTAATTTTTTTGAAGATTTATAGATTATTTGCTTGTTTAAAGCTGTTAAATTTATGATTACATTAACTTAGGTTAAAGGTTATTAAATTGATTTTTAAAGGGATTTGTAATTTTAGATCTACATTTTTTGATATAAAATTTTAAGCGCCTAAAGAATCAATTTCAGAAATTAAATTTTTTCTTTCATTTACAAAAACACCACCAGTGGTCAAGAGGTTCTGACCTTTCAACTGGTAGACAGCAGGTGCTGCGTTCAAACCCAATCGCGGCCGTTGGCCTAAATGTTTGGCGTTCTCATGGTTTTCTTCGGACCTTGCGTAAATATGTGTTACGTTCCCCTGGGCCTATATCTCTCAAGTAGATAACCAGCCGACTCAAAAAAAAAATAACTTTCATTTACAATCTCATTTTGTTTGGAAAAAGCCAATGAAGGAGTATTTGTATTATTTTAGCTTTGTTACTGAAGAGCTTAATGATTAAAAGTCAAAAGTCTTTTACATTTACTATATTTGTATCACCTTATGATTTGTATCTTCATTTATTGTGCTTCACTAAGTTGTGGGATCGGTATAATGGAAGTAAGTTACTACAATTAGTGCTGCTATTCTCACATGCTAAGAATTTTTTTTATTTGTTAGAGTAGCAAAAAACTATTTTTAGACTTCGTTTAAATCTGTATGTTTTATACTTTCAAAAATGCCAGCACAGGAAAATTCTAATATATTTTATTTTTTTTTTAATTTTAAATTAAAAGAATACTTCGAAGTCTTTTGAAGTTACCATATTTTCAAAATGTTGTATGCGAAACTGGTGAATCTTGAATTCATATCTCAATCTTAAAGAACCCAACTTTACATAAATCAACTAAAACTTATACTTTGCATTTATAATATGCTGATTCCTTTATCCAATAAAACAATTTAACATATTTTTCATTTGAATAAATCTAATTTTTGCTAAATAAAAATGACTGTGTGATTCCAGATAATCTAATAAATCCATGTAGTTTTATTTTATCATTCAACATACCAGTAATTTGACATGATTATTAGTACTCTCAAAATAACACATGAACACATTACACATTTATAAATTCCTTTTATTAAAAAAAGTAAAAGATCTAAACACAGTTTGGTGTTCTTTTACCAGCTTTGTAACAATATCCCTTTGTAATTGTAGTTGGGTTCATTGTACAAAGTAAATTGTACCACACAATTGTTATGCAAATAATAAATATTTTATGAATGATATTGTAGTAAAATTTCTTATATAAACTTTTGAAAATTTTCTTGTAAATTTTTGAAAATTCACTAACTATGTGATTCATATGGATTTTATTTTCTGTTTCAGATGTTAAGATATTTGCAGAATCTGGTCTGACTGTATAGTGAAAAGACTTATGAAATTAAATCATGCCCAAAGGCTGATTTGCTGATTTTTCTGTTTGATTAATTCCTCATAAAAATGAAATGTCTTCAGCATCATTGTGTGTTCCTTCTACTATTGCAGGATTTTTTTCATTGCCTCATGCAAATTACAAGATAAAATGTAGACAGCTATTTATTAAAATATATCAAGTTTTTGACGCAACAAAAAATTACTATTGAGAAAAGTTCATATATGATATATATTTTCAGAATTTTTTTCTTAAATTAAACAATCCTGCTTGATGCACCAATAAAGAATTTAAATAATTTTATGATAGTCCATAAATGTTGATAATTTCAACTTCATTTGATAACATTACTATTCTTTGAATAAAAAGTTTTGCTAATACATTGTTATTCAAATGTCTGATGTATATGTATTCGTTACTGTTAATGTTTTGATCTATTAAATGCGTTCATATCTTTTAAAAGTAAAATTATGTAAATATTTGGATGAATTTTTAAAAATCTGCATAATGCAATTAAACTTCATTTCTCGATTAAGACTTGACTGTCCAAAAATTTAACCAAGAATTCTCATTTCATAGTAAAAGGAAAAGAACTCATTTTAGAAGATTCTTCTATAAATGAAATAAACTTTGATATAATTTTAAAGTTTTTCAATAAAGCATCTCCAGTTTAGGCAAAGATATCATGCTACTGAAATAAAAATGCATTTTACTAGAAAATGCTCGTTTATGACATATATTTCAGTACTTTTTTTTTCATTTGAAGGAGCGTTTTTTAAAGTATAGATTAAAAATTTGAATAATTTTGATACTGTGACATTGTTTGACATTTTAAATTTTATTTAATAACTTCAAATGTCTCTGGAAAAACAATTCGGCTTGCAAATATTTATTAAAATATCTTATACATATTCATTACTGTATAATAGCCCATTTCTATAAATATTGTTGTATTTCTATTAAGCTTTTTGTTTCATATAAAATAGGATATCTTTATGTGAGAAAAAATAAAGGATGTATGGATAATCTAATATAACTTTAAACTAAGAATTTAGAATTTTCCAGTAAACAATTTGCTCAGAAATTTTGTTTTAATGTACACCATCTACAAATGGCATTGAAAAATATTTTGTATTTGAGATTTAATAGTCCTCTTTCATCATCCTGAATTTTTAAGGAATATTATTTTCTGCAAAAAAGGACTTTCTCTTTAATCTTAATTAAATAGTTTTGTTTCATTATGCTTCTTTTGTGAGGCGTCTACCAAACAAAACCTTCTGCAAAGTATTATTTTATTGTTATTTGGGTTATACTAAAGAAAATAATTTTTCTTGTGACCCGTTTTGCAAAAAGTTATCTCAAAAGTACAATCTATGTTGACACTATCGTGTCCATCCATACTAACGTGAAATGTTTCTCATGTAAGATGGCTAGTATGGAATTTTGTAAAGAAACTAATGTAAGTGAAGACTTGCAGATTCATACTAAAGAAAAATCTTTCTCTTGTGAGGTGTGTAACCAAAGTTTTTCTCGGAAACGTAATTTAAACAGACATCTACAAATCCACCAAACTAAAGAGAAACCTTTCTCATGTGAGGTATGTAACAAAGGATTTTCAGAAAAATCCAATTTAAACAGACACGAGCAAATCCATACCAAGGAGAAAACCTTCTTATGTGACAAATTCAACCAAGGATTTTCTGACAAATTTCGTTTAAAAAAACATCTGCAAACTCATACTAAAGAAAATCCTTTCTCCTGTAAGGTGTGTAACCAAAAGTTTTCCGCCAAGTATAATTTAAACAGACATCTACTAATACATACTAAAGAAAAGCCATTCTCTTGTGAAGTGTGTAACAGAGAATTTGCTCAGAAACAAAATTTAAATGTCCACTTGCGTTTGCATACTAAAGAGAAACATTTCTTTTGTGAAGTGTGTAACCAAGGATTTTCCGGAAAATCTAATTTAAAGAGACATCAACAAATTTATACTAAAGATAGACATTTATCTTGTAAGATGTCTGGCAAAGAATTTTCTCATAAATCTGATTTAAATGTCCAGTCACGGGTTTATGCTAAACACAAAATTTTCTCATGTGTGGTGTGTAACCAAGAGTTTTCTGACAAATCTAATTTAAACAGACACCTGCTAATCCATCCTAAACAGAAACCTTTCTCATGTGAGGTATGTAACCAATGTTTTTCTTACAGATCTGAATTAAATGTTCACCTGCGTTTTCATACTAAAGAAAAACCTTTTACTTGTGACGTGTGTAACCAAAGTTTTTCTCATAAATCAAATTTAAACAGACACCTGCGATTCCACCACACTAAAGAGAAACCTTTCTCGTGTGAGGTATGTAACAAAGGATTTTGTGACAAATCTAATTTAAACATACATCAGCAAATCCATACTAAAGTGAAACCTTTCTCGTGTGAGGTGTGTAATCAAGGGTTTTCTGCCAAACATAATTTAAACATACACCTGCGAATTCATACTAAAGAGAGACCTTTCTCTTGTGAGGTGTGTAAGAAAAGATTTTCATAGAAGTTTGTTCTAAATCATCATCTACGTATTCACATTAAAGAAAAGCCGTTCACTTGGGAAGTGTTGTAACAATAATTTTCCCATTAATCTTGTTTAAATAGGCATCATCGTCTCTATTTCATATTGTCATCTCTAACATATTTTACATCATGTATCATTTCATTTTATCTGTCATGTTCTTCTTAAAAGACCCTTACAGTTTGTTTCTAGTTTTCTAAATCAAGTTTGAATTGAAACAGGTGTAGTTATATTACAAGGAATATTTCATTTGTAATTTCTGTACCATAGTATTTTCTTTAACCATATTACTTGTTGTCTATTTTAAGGCTATTTAAGTGAAAAGCTTATTCAACCATCATTTGGACAGATTCATTCAGTCTATGTCATAATAATCTTCAAAACTTAAAAAAACCCGCCAATTTGTTTATTTATAAAATATATGTTAACACAATTTTATTGTCTAACTTTTTTTGTATGAGCGTTTCTTTTTAAACAGAAAAAAACAAGAGTTAGTGAAGAAACATATTTAACTTTGAATTAAGTTCTCATGTTAAATTTGAACTGCAGGAGAAAATTGTTGGAATGCCTAAAAAAGTTTAAACCTTCTAATTCGCTTTTCTTCAGTATCAAACAGATATAGATGACATACAGACAATTTACAACCATGTTTAGGAATGGGACAAATTACTTCAAAATAAAACAAATGATAACTCGATTTTTGATATAAGTAAAAAGTAGTTTTCCAACTACATCAGCAATCATCACTACATCAGCATAATCATTTTGCTTCACTGTAGAGTGCACAGTGTTGCTGAGTATAGATTTAAACTGTAGCGTAGTACCATGCAAATACACCATTTATACTTCCCTTCTTTGTGACTCTGAATTAGCATAATTTACTTTTATAAGAATTTCCTTCTTGATTGAATTAACTATAATTTACATAAACAACGAGTCATCATATCTTAATTTACATTAGGTACTTAATTATGTATATTTGTTTTATATGGTTTTGCATTTTGTGTTATGGCAAAAATATATGCAGATAAGATTTTGCTTTGTTTCAAGTGAATTAATTTTTTTAACTCGTGCTTTATTCCCTTCTCCCTGAAACTTGTTTCCTCTATACTTCAGAACACAAATTTAAACCTTTAACTCTTTTTATTCTTGAAAATATGTGTTCAATGTGTTATTGTGTACTAACACCAAATAAATAATAACATCTTTACATACTACTAAAGCAAATGTATATGAAAACTGATTTTTTATGTATATTTCCGTTCATGTGGACTCTAAAAAAATACTTACGATTACAATGTTTATTTTATTTCATTTTTTTGTACCATAAATTTTATATTTTAAAATCATTATCAGAGCTGAGAATCAATTGAAATCCAAGAAACCTTTTTATCAGCTTTTCAGCATTTGGCGTTTTTTATTATTTAGAAGGAAATATGTTTTGATATAATTAATTTTTTTCCATAAAAATTTAATGAAACATTTAAATATTTGTTGTTAACAATCAAAAGAACTGGTCTTGCTTTCATATTTGTTATTCCACTCAAATATAACCATATTTTCCCGAGTTTTAAATGGTGATTTTTTTTATCAATTGTAAAAAGTGTAAAAAATATATCACATTTCTTTCATGCATACTGCATCCTAGTGTAAGAAGTACACAATGATATTAAATTACCTCATTTCATGTAAAAAGGGTAGGAGTAAAGCATTTCAAACATGTTTTTGTTCTTTAAAAGTTAATTGTTAACACTAAAATTGTTAATTCTACTCACAAAGTAGTTTTTTGTGATTTTATAAATTTAAGTTCAAAATATAACGCCAAACAAATTTTGATAATGATTAATGACCATAGGTAAATATCTAATTCAAAACATAATTGTTCATGTATTGCGTATTTCATATGAGAATAAGCTTTGGGAAGAAAACTGTAAGACATACAAGAAGTATATTTTACTGTCGTAATATAGTAGTCCTTTCATGGAAAAGAGGATCAAATGCTTATATAAACTTGTATATTATGGATTTATTTATTTTTGAAGTCTTGAAAACTGATATTTAGGGAAAAGCAGAAATATCTTCATTATTTAGGAAAAAGAAGAGACAATTTTTTCTTTTTTTTATTTGACTGTTTTTCTGTTTTTTGCTTGTAATAGTTTCTAAATGTACAAAAGTATTAATACAGAAATCCAAACCTTGGTTACGTAAGCTTTTGTAAATTACTTGTGCTGCAAATGTTGCCTTTAACATGAATTTTCATGTAATTTAAGTGGATAATATTAAATGGTTTTATATACGGAAAACAATGCCATTTTACTTATTCGTTGATTTTTATTTACTCTTGTCTACTTAAATATTTTTTGAGGCGCTGTAAGAAATTTTTTGTTTTACATCAACTTTGTAATATATATTATCAGCATGCAGTTTGTATATTAATATGTATTATAAAGTACCTTAACTCACATTTTACAAACTTTTATCTTTCATTTATCTTTTCATTTTCATTTTTTTGTAGTGTTTTTAATTAAATAAAATTAGTTTTCTAATAGCATAATAAATATATAATACTATGTATAAAATCTTTTTAGGGTTGTCATTTTTTATTCAATGCTTCAGGAATATTTTACTCTATAAACTATGCAAGGGTTTCAAATTTTCAAATATGAAAACTGCGACGCGTGACCCGTACTCAGTTTTCGAATAAACTTTTCAGCGACATAAAAATTTTTGAAATTCCGTATTAGAGCAAATCTACAGCTGTCAAATTTTACTTTCTTTTTCTTTTAAAGTGAACTTCTTTGGTTAAGAAAGTGCTGTCTCATTTACTCAAAAATTGTAATTCCATTCATTAATTCATCATTTTTAGACATTAAAGTGATTGGTAAAGTTATACGAATTGAATCGCTTGTATGGAGTTCCTTTCCTGTGGTTTATTCTGTTCAACTATCTTCATGACAGACTAGATATATTGCCAATAAAGTTTTCCGAGTGAAATATGATCGTCGGATATCAGTCCAGGTAGCTTAATGGTAAGAGTAATGCCCCATAAGCCAAGGATCTGGGTACGATTCCCGGCTTGGGCATCGCTTCTCTCTGTCGGAAATATTCAATTTGTATTTCACTCATTAATCCATTACTGGTCACTTTTATTAAAAATTTTTATTAAATTCAGTATAAATAAATAAATGTTTCTAATTTAAATATCTTTTAACATTAAGTGTATCTTGCATTGATTTAATACTTCCATTTGCAAATGTTTTATTATCTATAGTTAACAAAATTATAATCTTTATTTACTTTTAAGAAACACTTTTCGATTAAACACATTTATCCATAGCAGTTTTATTGAACATATTACAATCTTTCTCGAAATGGAATAACTTTGAACGCTACATCTCCGACTTAGGACGTTATGTGTAATGGACTTAAATTCATCGGTCATTTTGCAATACATGCATATATATAATGTCTGAATTTAAGAAACTATAAAAAAATTGTACAATATAAATTAAGACAGACTTCAATGCATTAAAAAAATTATAATTTATGTACAAAAAATAAAAAAATTAAAAATACAAAAAGTAAACGTTTCGCCAAGCTACTCGCAAGACCTCATCAGTACAAATAAATATCCATTGCATAACAAAACAAACCGTGGAATAAATCAGGAACAGTTACAGTTAGTTATTTTTTGGAAAAAGATAATATTCATTATATAAAGAGGCAATTTAAATTCAACCATTGTCCAGCATTGTCTTTAAACGAAACTCATCCCGCAGTTTGTGAACGCCAGTATTTTAAAATCGGGTTATAACAATTATCACGGTAGATTTTCACGTGTTTACGATTGCCAACTCGCTATGATCGCTATAGTGCTCGTTCTGTCCCTAATGAATATTATCTATTTCTAAAAAATAACTAACTGTAACTGTTCATAATTTGTTCCACAGTTTGTTATGTATATTTGTACTGATCATGCCTTTCGAGTAGCTTGGGGAAACGATCACTTTTTTTATTTTTAAATGTTTTTTAGTATTTTTAATTTTTATATAAATTTTATTTTTTTAATGTGTTCAAATTTGTCTTAGTTTATTTTATTCGATCCTTTAAAAGCTTTTTAAATTCAGACGTTAAATATGTATGTATTACAAACTGAAATATTAGTTTAAATTTTTTATTTTGGATTTTTTAAATTGTTTATAGTAAAATCATTTGCAACAAGCACTTTATCTGAGAACAATGAAGGAAATGCTTTAATTTTAAATTCCCAACAATAATTAAGCTTTAGTGTTTGTGGGATTTGTTAACATATGTTCTAAAGTAATCATATCATTTTGCAACAATGACACAAAACTTTTTTTTATTGTTTTGCAACAATACTTCTGTTACAATATTTTTATCCAACAATGGGAAAAATATTTAACTAAATTATCTCAATCTACTTAAAAAATAGCAACAGTCGAAAATTTTAAATTATATGTCATAAAATCTTTTCATTAAAAAATTTTACGGTTCAAATAGTAAACCAAAATTTTTCCGATGAAATTATTTAAAAGGTTGCGGGGATTTCTACGACGTAAGATGTAAGTTTATTTTTTGTTGACATACATTTATTTGCTTAGAATTAATTTGACCATATTTTTACAAGGACACAAACTTGTAGCATTTACAGCTTTGAATTTTAAACATTAAAAACTATACGTTTTCGAAAAATAAATCAAATTATGATCATTTTGAAATTCAATAAGTTTCTTTTTTAATCTAAAGTTCCATAATTGCGTATGTTGTCATGTTTGGCAACAAAGAATATCATTGTGTGCGACTATGTGCGGGTAGTTTTAAATGTAGCCAAATATGAGAACAATTATATATCAAGAAATATTTTTATAATTGCAAAATATCTAGTATATATGCACCAAATGTTAAAAAATTTATTATTTCAGAAATAGAAGAATATGATTAAGAAATTATTTGTCATAAAATAAAATGAGATAACTATATAATCATTTCAATTACATTTCAAGTATCGGTATCATTCACACTCAGCGGGTTCCATACAGTAAATATATGAATTATTAACTGTATTATTAGATGTGGCAATCCCAAATTTTTTTTCTATCACATACATGTAAGCACTTCAAAATTCGACAGTGCCAAAATTAAATGATAATTCATGCCAATCGTGAGGATTTTAAGGCATGAAATTCCGTGCATTAGCTATTGAAACAGGACTATTATAGATACGGGGGAAAATGCAGCTTAAAAGTGCCACCTGTTGGGCAATTTACTCCAAAACATAATCAACAGTAATGTTTATCAAGTCACCTACCTGAATCTGAATTTTGATGAAAATCCATGCATTAATTTTAAAGACAGAGTTGTTGCGGAAATCGTGAAAAATGCTGCAGAGAAGCGTTACCTGTTGAACGATTTAAACCAAAATGTATACAGCATCAATTTATGTCAAGAACTAACCGAATGATAAGTTTTATGAAAATCCGTGAATTAGTTCTTAAGACAGAGTTTTTGCAAAGCACAATCCAAGAGGCATTCCCAACAAACGAAGAGTTTTTAGGCCGAGATCTAGACAGAGTTTTCGCTGTTAGCTAGATGAGATTGACCAATCAGAAGCCTGCATATTTGCTGTTAAAATAAACACTGAAAAATTCTAAAAAATTCAAACTTCAGTTCAGTTAATTTCATTTAGCTAACAGCGAAAAATCTATCTCGGTCCCGGTCATGATCTTGTCGATTCGGCAGGTATAACTGAGAAGGCTTCTTTTATGTGACAATAATAATAGTATTAAAATTTCATTTGTTTGTTCTGTACAGTTTTATGCGAGAAAGAAATGCATCCTGACAGAATGTAAATATTACGAATTGACCAATTAATGAAAAGCAGCGTATTTCTGTAATGCAAACGGGATAAAATAGGAATATTCTAATGTATTGTTAGCATTATTTTTGTTATAACTAAACAAATGGGTAAGTGTGGTCGCAGATTGCACAGAGGGCTTCGTTTAACATCTCCTTCAAAACATTTTATCATTAAATTAACAAACGAAAAGTAGTTTTTCGGCGCTATTTCAGATTTATTCGCCAATCACGCCAGCCAGAACAGAATACTGAATTCTTCGCCTAAATGCTGCCTTGATTGCATAGATTTTTTGATTTCTCTATCAGAATATGCAGATTTAGTGAAGGTACGCAAGTAAATAAAGTTATGTATAAAAGTAAAATGTTACAAAGCTTAGCATAAGTTTAAGGGAGACTAAACTGGTCACTCGAGGCGGCTAGTAATTTAAATGAATAGCAATTTAAAAAATAAAAAAAATATTTCACTTCACATGTCAAAATAGAGGATAAATATGATGTAATAAGATGAAATAAAAACAAATAAAACCGTTTTTCACGTGATTTATTTAATCCATTAATTTATGTTACATACATAGTAATTTTATTTAAACTTGCGGGTAACAATTAGAAGAAATGAAATTTACGCTTCTAAATATCGCACATTTTGTATTTTTACACCATCGTATAGGGAAAAAAATGTACTTTTAAATGCAATTTGTTTAAAAGATGTATTTCGATTTAATTTTGAGATATTAATTTTGTTGTAGTTTTTAATACCAATTTTGTAATTGTTGCAACAGAAGTACTTCATTTCTTTTTAAAGCGTAAAAAGAAATAATTTTATACCTATTTAAACTTGCATGCAACAATAAGAAAAAAAACTTCAAAAAATTGGACTGATGATATTAAAAAAATTATTTTAATTGAAATAATAGTCTTTTCCAAAATTTTAGAATTTGTTGTGTGACAAGAGGTATTCAGCTATAAGTACACAAAATTTGAAAGCTCTTACTTCTATAGTTTTTGTGTACGGATCCTGTGACAGACAGAGGACAGAGACGAATAAGATTTCGTCAAATAAACGAAACCTTAAAAAGCACATCTTTAATTCGGACGGGTATGTTCAGTAAATAATTATCTGTGAGATGCAGCAAAAAAGGTTTAATTTTAATGTTAAACATGTATAATAAGTGAGGCTATACCAAAATTTATAGGTGCTTTCCACACACACACTCAATAAAGGAATCTATGAAACGATATTTTTAAGCATGTACATATAGGAAATTTCAATGTTTACCAACTAAGTAATATGTTTAAATGTCGTCCTATTTAATTATCTCAATTAAAAGGAAGCTTAGCAGCCACTTTATGTGAACCTATTTGTTTTAATTTATGGCTGTATTAAGTTTAAAATGTAATCGCTAAATTATTATTTAGTTTGCTGTTAAAATTGTGTAAATATAGGACATTTTGTTGTTTACCAACTCAAACTACCACTTATTTAGTGTGCTTTAACAGCAAAATTAAAAATAATTTTAAATTTACATTTTAAATTTAACACAGTCATAATTTAAAATATATAGTTTCACGCAAGGAGGCTGCTAAACTTTTTTTTAATTTAAGAAAATTTATGTAACATACATTTTATACATGGGTATTTCCATGAGCAATTGTCGTGTAAGTCACATTTTTAGTAACTGTTAAATTGTTGGCCACAGTTATTTTCTAAAGGTGGCCTTATTCAATTAATGAAATATCTCTGATAAAATAAGTCACATTTTTCCGTTCTAAAATACTGGTATCCAAAATCGTAGTAGGGGACTTACACGACATGTGCTCATGGAATTACCCACATATTACTTATTGTACACCAAAAATTATACAATGGTGTTTATTTGCACCAGTCGATTCCTGGTGGTTTATTACACCAATTTATTGGTGATGTTTCCTTACACTAGTTTTGTAACAACTTAGTAGCCACCATTTTTTGTGTAAAGTCACCCGGATATTTTTTACAGTTCACCTTCAAATGCTTCAAGAAATTAAGAAAAGGGAGCGTATTAATTAGCTTCTATTAAACTGTTATAAGTAAAATACTAATATTACATATAATATGATAGTTTTGTCTAATTCTTTCAGAGGCAATGTACGTCTATGGCTAAAATGTTAAAATAATTGTTTGACACAAGGATTTATAAACAAATTTATATTAAAATAAGTAAAAACTTTTCTTTGCGTATATTATGCAATGAAAAATTTAATTTCTAAATCCTATTGCAAGTGTAAAATTTGGGAATTAAAATTAAGTGATATATGTAATGTACCGATAGATTTAAAAAAAAAAGAACTGTTTCATATGCATCCACTTAGGTTATTTCATTAAAAAAAACCACACAAATTGACGGGGACACACCCAGGTAAAAAAATCAGCAAAAAACCTTTAAATATTTTGAGATTTTGAAGGTTTTTGGGGGTATTTGGAAGGAAAATGGAAGCTAAAGGTTACCTTAAGAGAAATATACAGCTTTTTAAAAGTTTTCATACAGGTTTTTATGGGCAAATTATTACCTTTAAATTACCTTTAATGACTTAGAAGATTTTCGTGAAATCATTTCAGGTAATTTGAAGGAAAATGAAAATTGTTTCTCACGCAGGTAACATGTAGGTTTTACTTGAAGGTTTTATAGAGGTTATCATTGCACATTATGATATCTAAGATTTTGATATGTCTGCATTTCCTCATAAAATTTATTACAATTATTATTTTTAAATTAATATTTAAGATAATTCCGAGAAATCTAATGTCTTCCACCAGTTTAATAAAAAATTTTTAATTATACCCAGGTCGTTAAAATCGTTAATTATCGTAAATAAAATCGTTAAAATTTTTAATTATTTAAAATTACAATTTGAAATAACGATATAAAAATCCAGTTCTAGAAATGAAAAATCTTGAAATTATTTTAAAATCCCCTCATTAAGATGCTTAATTATCATTTAAAATTACAATTTTTCATTCCCATCCAAAAATATCCTGTTAAAGAAAACAAAAATCTCAAAATTATTTTGAAGTCTGCTCTTAGTTAAAATTTTTAATTACCATTTCTAAACTTATTATCATTAATAATTTCACTTCTAACACACTAAAAAATTTCAATCTCCGAAAATTTCCTCTAAAAGAAAAGAAAATTTTTTTTTTCAAAATCTACTATCCTAAAAATTGCCATAAATTTTTCTTCAGTAAAAATACACCATCGAACAATATGCAAAAATTTCAATCAACAAAAATTATCCCTAATAAAATGTTCAAATTATTGCAAAATCTCTTACATTAATATTTAATATCGTATTCAAAAACGCACGAAATTTCAAAGCCCGATAAACTTCCGAAAATAAATTTAATGTAACGGAATTCTTTTGAATGTCTCTGTAATATAAAAGTCAAAAAGAATAAAATTAAATGTCATTGCATTCCGACAATATTTATTAGAGTTAGACCACGGACGGGCGGACATACAAACCGAATTCATACACAGTTTTGAACTTCGTTAGAAAGTGTTAAAAAAAGGTCGAAAATTAACTGTCAGAAGAAATTTGTTCAGAAACACCCTGCCTCACCCCACCACAAAATTAATAAAAAATCAAAATCTAACTAGGATCAAAGTATCCCCCCCCCCTTTTACGGAAAATATCTTATTTAGTTTTTCATCTTAAGTTTTCTGAAATGAATATACATTTTTTAAATCTAAAAAAAAAAGGAAAAACTTTAGTTGAATAAATTTCAAAATGCATGAAGGGCAATGGTTCACCCCTCACTTCCACCCTTTCCCTGTAGTCCTTTGAACAATTTTTTCAGTTCCTCTTTGAAGAAAAAACTTCGAATTTTGCACGTTCTAACATAAAAGAAGCTCTTTTATGTTAGTTTTGCGAAAAAAATAAATTTTACAATGTTTCTGAAGACATAAAAAGAATAATAAATAGTTATTTAAATTTCAAAATCGAGCTAGATGAAGCAAAAGCTTTTCAGCTATAGGTGGGGTTATTATATGCAAAAATTGTCCATATCCCCTATCAGGCATAATTTCTAGTTTTTATTAAAATTACTTCTTTAAAAACAACAAATTATCGTTGGACCTAGCCTTACTAATTTTTTCTGACTCCATGTCACGGAAGATGAAGGAGATTATCAACTCAACTTTCCGAATGTGTGTTGTTATCATTCGCGCCAATGTTTACGTACATGTGACTCAGCGGCGCGACGCGTTTAATTATTTTATTTCTCGTTTATCTAGTCAGTCTTGTATTTTAAGTTTCTATCAGTAAAATTGTGACATTGTAATTAATTTTTAAAAGGATGTATACATTGCCTTAAGAAGGCTACAAATATTTGTTATTTAATACATATTTTTAATATTAAACTTTATTCGAATATGTGATTCATTAGACAAGAACTATATTCGATAACCGCGTATCGTCACGTAGATTTAGAAATATTTTGGTATGGGGGAACATTTTTTATAAGAAATTTTCGTGATCTATAGGGATTTTTGTGATTCGTAAAGATCGATTACCCTGTTTTTTAAGTGATAAAGATCTCGTAATTTTAAAAACAGCTTGACTTTTAACTCTTAAAATACATCCTAAAGGGACTTTGTAATAAAACTGTGTTTCATTTTTTAAAAATTGCTTGATGTTTTCATTAAAATAAAATTACAAAGTCCCTTTAGGATGTATTTTAAGAGTTAAAAGTCAAGCTGTTTTTAAAATTAGGAGATCTTTATCACTTATAAAAAAGGGAGAACGATCTTTACGAATCACAAAAATCCCTATCGATCACGAAAATTTCTTATAAGAAATGTTCCCCCTAACCAAAATATTTTTATTGATTAAAATTTTTGTTATTTGTTACTTTAATGAGTGGAGATTTTCCAAGTTTTTTTTTATACTTTTTTTTTTAACTTCCAATGAATGCTATATTCAATTTTCTACAGGACATTTCAGTCTGGAGTTAATTGTTTGATTGTAAATATTGTTGATACTTTAAATAAAAAAAACTGCAAGGCAGGATTTTTTCTTTTTTTTTTTTAAATCTCAAATAGCGCATTCTTAATTAATGTGATTTGTCTGTATATGCCTAGAGCCTGAAATTAATGAAGCAATTTTTTTTTTTTTGTGAAAAATTAGTCAATTTTTTAAATTTGGAATACCATTTTATCGGTAAGTAATTTAGCTTTTTTATAAATCTTGCAGCTATTATCTTTTTAGGAACGTACCTACCTGATTTGTATACACAGTGCTGGCAGTGGCGTAGCTAGAGCATTTTGTTTAGGGGGGTGTGGAGATGGAATTTACCGAATTTTAATTGAAAATCATCGAATGATTGTGCTTTAGTTTTTTTAATTTTCTATTCTTGTATATTTATGCCTTATAGTATTTTAGAATAAGCACTGTGAAAATACATGTACCTACGATAGGGATGCATAAACTGTTCAAGAGAAGGGCCACATCAATAACACGAAGAGAATTATATTTTAAAGAGGTGATCTGTGGCTTTTGTGACAAAATAAAAAATTTGGTCTCAAACGAGAGGGGGGGGTCACTTACCCAGCCAAAATATCCAATTTAGTTGGTAAAGATATATCAACAGTTTTTATGTTTGTATATATAACAGGTATCACAAGAATTATTTTCAACATGTAATAATAATCCTTGACTTTTCGGGAGACTAAATTTTGTTTCGTTAAAAGTTCTAAAAAACAAACGTAAGTTGCTAATGCTGAATTAAAAATGTGAAGTTTATGAACAAGAAGGGAAAGGAGCTGATCAACAAGATTTTCCTGATCAACGAAATTCCTGATTTTTCCACGCCGTATTGACATAATTCACAATTTTCTGCACAAGATTGGTGAAATTCGCGATTTTTTCAAAGCCAATCCACGAAATTCACAATTTTTCAAGCCTGATAAAAAAAAATCACGATTTTTCTGTGCCCAATCGACAAAATTAGCACCTTTCTCCGTTCTTGATCGATGAAATATGCATTTTTCCGTGCACTAGCAATGAAATTAGCTATTCATAACTGTCTGGCGAAATCTGCATTTTTTCTGTCTCAAATTGATGAAATCCACGATTTTTTTTCACAATAAACTGCCGAAATTCACGATTGTTATGCAGCTGTTGAAAAAAATTTCAATTTTTCCGTGATCATCGATAAAATCTACTGTTTTTTCGTATCTTATCAACCAAATTAGCAATTTTTCCTACCAAATCGATAAAATTCGCAAGTTTTTCGAACCCAATTGCCTGAATTCATGCTTTTTATGAAGCCGATTGAACATGTTTGAGATTTTTTTCATTTTCCATCGATAAAATTTGTGTTTTTTCGTTCCCGATTGACTAATTTGCGCTTTATTTCGAAGGGGATCGACCATATTCGAAATTTTTTCCAATCGACGAAATTAGCGCCTTTTCCCGTTCTTGGTCCAAGAAAAACGCATTTTTCTGAGCACAAAAAATGAAATTCGCAATTCTTAACTGACTGGCGAGATCTTTATTCTTTTTTTTTTCCGCCATAAATTCATCACATCTGTTTTTTTTTTTTTTTTTTTTTCTCGTGATAAACTGATGAAACTCACGATTATCCTGCAGCAGCACAAAGAATTTTTAAATTTTTCGGCGCAAAATCTGCTTTATTAATGAAATTAGCGTTTTTTAAAATTCTGAATCGAGAAAATTCGCGAGTTTTTCGTATCCGATCACCCAAATTCCAACTTTTCATGAAGCTAATCGACCATATTCACAAAATTTTTTTATCCTGATCGTTGAAATTGGTAATTTTTCCATGCCATATCAACGAGATTCGCAATTTTTTCGTTCCCGATCGAAAAATTTGCGATTTTTTCCGTTCTAGATCAACAAAATTCGTG
Organism: Maratus speculifer; assembly: GCA_964019185.1. NCBI lineage: Eukaryota > Metazoa > Arthropoda > Arachnida > Araneae > Salticidae > Maratus > Maratus speculifer. The sequence continues at coordinate 18,808,608 of OZ025302.1, read as the reverse complement.
CTTTTTTGTGCTCAATCGACAAAATTCGAGATTTTTTGTGCTCAAGATACGATTTTAGTTAAGGATCCTGAACAAGACGCAGTTTTTGTTAAAGAATTATGGGAAAACGCGATTTTTGTGAACAGATTGCAGAAAAATACTCTACTTTCGTCAAAGAATCATTGAAAAATCGTGGAAATTATTCTAATTTTGTAGAAAAATCCTGCAAATTTTGTCGAAAGATCGTGGAGAATATGTTAATTTAATTGAAAGATCGGGGAAAATACACTAATTTTGTCGAAAAATCGGTAAAATACACGAATTTTGTTGAAAAAATACAGAAAATAGGCGAATCTTATTGATAAATCGTGAAAAATATGAGAATTTTGAGAAAAGTATGCCATTTTTATCAAAAGATCATGGAAAATATGCAATTTTTGTTGAAAGATCGTGAAAAATACGAGAATTTTGAGGAAAATAGACATATTTTGTTGAAAGTTCATGGAAAATAAATGTATTTTGTACAGAAATTGCCGAAAATATGCTAATTTTGACAAAAGATCAGAGAAAAATTGCAAATTTTTTCAAAATATCAAAAAAAAACATATTTTGACGAAAGATCGCGGAAAATATATGAATTTTGAAGAATGGTAACTGAAAATTAGCGAATTTTGAGGAAAAATCTCTGATAATGTGCAAATTTTCTGAAACATCGAAAAAAGAAACGAATTTTTTATAAACATTGAGAAAAATAGGCAAATTTTCTCAAAAGATCAGGGAAAATATGTGAATTTTCTCGAAAAATTACAGAAAATACACAAATTTTCTAGAGAGTGAGAAAAGCCTTTAATTTCGCTAAAAGATCATGAATAATTGCAAATTTCTTTGAAAAGACTGTGAAAAAAAGTGCGATTTTGGTCACAGGAAAAAGCTAATTTCATTAATAAATTGCTGAAAAACGCAAATTTCGTTAAAACGCTGCAAAAAAATACAAATTTTATCAAAAGTCCTTGATGCCGTGAAACTTCAGCTTTTTCTTGCTGAGCCTGTACCATGTCTGGTTAAAGGATTATGAAAAATACTCAAATTTTTGTCGAAAGATCATGAAAAATACTCAAATCTTTTTCAAAAAATCAAAGAAAATGTTCTAATTTTGTCGAAAAATGGGGAAAATATGCAGATTTATTCGAAAAATCGGCAGAAATATGAAAATATTGACGAAGGATCTCTGAAAATACACGAATTTTGCCGAAAGATCGAGGAAAATATGCAAATTTTGCCGAAAGATCGCGAAAAATGAGAATTTTTTCGTAAGATCGAGGAAAATAGACATATTTTGAAGAAAGATCGGTAGAAAATCATGAAATTTGTTAAAAGATCAAAGAAAAATCGCTACTTTTGTTGAAAGATCGGGGAAAATAAGAGAATTTTCTCAAAAGATCTCAGAAAATATGTAGGTTTTGGCAAAAGATCATGGAAATACGTGAATTTTCGCCTAAGATCGTGGAAAATACTCGAATTTTCTTGAAAGATTGTGGAAAAAAATGTGAAAAATGTGTGGAAAAAAAGGGTGAGAAAAACTGTGAATATTGCTAAAGGATCACAGATAATATAAATTTCATTGAGAAAAACCATGAAAAAAAGTGCAATTTTCGTAAAATGCTCACAAAAAATTAAAGATGAAAATAAGCAGTCGCCACTCGGCGACTAAATGTAATAAACTGGCGACTAGAAATGTGGAAAGTACCGGCCAAATACTGGATTTTCCAAAAAAATATTTTGTCAAAGAACCGCCGAAAAAATCCTTGCAAATTTCGTCAAAAAATCGTAAAAAACCCAAATTTCATGAAAAAATCTCGGGAAAACATGAATCTCGTGTAAGTATCACGAAAAGACATCGTCAACAGATTGCAAAAAATGCAAATATTGTCAAAGAATCGCGGAAAAACCGGAAATATCGCACTTATCGTCGCAAAATTGCAAAAAAAATGCAAATTTCGTAACAAAAAAACGCAAAGTCATAAAATCAACGAAAACAAACGCGAATTTTGTCAAAAAACGTAAAAACGAACGCAAAGAATGCGAATTGTATCAAAGAAACACTCGAAAAAGAGTGCATACCGTCAAAAAACCGCGATAACGAATGCGAAAACCGTCTAAAAATTGCGATAAGAAACGTGAACGTCCAAAACTGCAATAACAAATGAGAATGCCGTGAAAAATCGCGATTACAAATGCAAAAAACGTAAAAATATCGCGATTGTCGTCAACAAATGTAAAAACAAACGCAGAACCGTGAATTTTATCATAGAAACATGTGAAAAAAGCGAATTCGGCATAAAGTCGTGTTAATGAACGCAAATATCATCAAAAACTTAAAAATGAACGCAAAACACGCAAATTTTATCAATAAAACACGCGAAAAAAGAGAATACCGTCAAAAAATCTCAATGATGAACGCAAATACCGTGAAAAAATCACGATGACGAACGCAAATACTGTCAAAAAGTCGTTATAACAAACACGATTTTTGTTACAAAGTTGCGAAAACGAGCGCAAATTTTGTCAAAAGATCGCAAAAAAGGAAAAAAAAATACATATGTCAAAGGATTGTGGAGAAACATATAACATTAGTTTCAGGAGAGACCCCCCCCCCTTTTTTTTTTTTTTTTTTTTTTTTTTAGAAAATCTGCTCTGAATATCAGTTTTTATATTTTGAATCATATGTGCTAGTCCTTGAATAAAAAAAAAATTTTGTCACATTATAATTCTATACAAATAATTATAAAAAAGAGAGTAGAAGTGTATCTCAAAGAACAATCAACAAAAAATGATGTTTTTCTTAATAACAGGATTGTGTCGACCGACCTTTTTTATCAGAAACATTTGGATAAAGACCTTGAAGATCAGAATTGTCTTTCAGCCCAGCGATTACAGTCTTGTGAAGATGAAATTGAAAAATCTAAAGAAAACCCAGAGTTTTTACCAGAGAAGATTGAAATAGGGGACAATTTATCGGATCACGATAGCAATTCTGAATTTGAAGTGGATTTTGAAAAAGTGTTTGGGCCTAACATACAAGAATTAGACGAGAATGACGCATGGTGTCATTTATCATCAATGCAAATGGAGAATTTTGTGCACAGTTCAGAGGAAAGCTTTGATTGCCAGTTAGCTTTAGAAAATGAAAAAGAATTTGATGCAGATTTCGACGATTCTATAATTTATAGGAAATGTGTGTGTTACCCAGCCAGTGAAGGTTTTGAATATTCTGATGTGGATGAATTATATGAAAGTTTGGTTGGTGAAATTGCAAATGTTGAATCGGATACTTCATTAATTTCAGAAAAAGCATCTGGGACGATTAAAGAGGAAATCAAATTAGATAATAAAAACAGTATTAATTTGGAGAAAATTGAAGCCTCCAAAAATCCTGGATAAGTCCCTTGAAGATGATTGCCTTTCAGCCTAGCAGTTCAACTCTTGTGATGAAGACAGTGAAAAATCTAAAGATAATTTGTAATTTTCTACTAAATTGCCTTAGAAGTAACAGTGTGGTCTTTTACTAAAAACACGTGCCTCATGTATTTTAATATTACTATATTAAGATATATCTTACTATTCGTATTTTGCATTGTAACAATGTTGATTTTATCTAAAATAGTTCCAATAAAATAATAGTTCTGATTAAATATTAGATTGAATTTCAAATATTTGTTGTAAATCTTCATTATTTCAAAGACAACCCAACAAACACAAAATATTTAGCCGCATTTGTACCCACATAAAATTATGGCTCATTCTATCCAACCACTGATTCAAATAAACACATTCGCCACCATATCCAATAAGCATCTTCTAACTAACAACTGGCGAGAAGGGAGAAAACCAATGCATCTTTCGTTCTCAGTAGGAACTCAAGTGTAAATTAAATTTTATAAAATAATCTGCATGAAATATGATAGACATTATTCCAATGACGTCACATAAGGTAAAATGGCGATTTTTAAAGCATCGTACTCAAGTGCTTGTCTAACTCGACGAAGTGAATTCCTCGAATCGAGAATGATCAAGTACTGTATAATAAATCGCTATATTTTAGACAAAGACTTCCGATCATACCATGCACATTGTATGTCACTGCTCATCTATAAAGACACTCTAAAATTTCCCAAAACATTGCGTTTTATCAGAGTGTGATTTCGATTATGTTATTTTCAAAGGTGAAATATTTCAAAGCAGCTGGGATGAAAATAACCCATTTCTATAAAACCTATTCAAGTTTTTAGAATTAAAATACATGCATTTTCTTTAAAACATGACGTCATTTGCATCGGCTAAATCCTTCCTGTATTATGATCAATTCTTAAACAACATCTATAGAAATGTGTACATATGACGTCATCGCAGAAACAAAGCAAAAATGCAATGTCGTCATTCCAGAAGCAAATTGGGTATCGAATGATTCATACTTCTTTATTTTTCGTTTATAATAACTACATATTTTATCAGAAATCATTTATTTATATTTCTTCAAAATTCAGAAAGCGATTTTACACACGAATTAATAAATTCGCATTCTTTCAGCTACTTGATAAGAATAAAGTAAGAAAAGAAATAATAACTGAAACACAACTAAATAAGAAATAATAACGGAAACAATATTAAATTGTAACTAAAATAAATGTTTCAACACTTGCTCATCCTATTTGCACATAAGACGCTAATATATTTAATATTGCACTAGTTATACACTCAAATTTTTCATCATCATACTCTTTTTTAACATAAAATGAAGTTATTACAACAGTTTAATAAGAAACATAGTAATTAACAGTGTGAATATGCACGAATCTATCTTTTTGCGTCACAGAGAGAGAACGAGAAAAAAAATATGTTTTAGTATGAACTAAATATGTCTTGTTTGAAATGTTTATTTTTTCATAAATAAAATAAGTAAATATCAAGGTAAATATTTTACACAGGGATGAGTTATACATGGAAAAAGAAATAAAATTTATTTTTTCCAGTTTTTGATTTACTTCAAAATCACCATTAGAAACTCTAAAAAAATTATTGTATTTTAAATTAAATAAATAACTGCAAAAATAAAAGCAAGATGGGTTGGTCAAAAAAATGCAGAACATAAAAAACAAAAATCAATTTAATCTGAAAAAGTAAAGATTTCTAAACGCTAGAGAATAGAAAAAAGTTATGTTTAAATTTTCTTCATTAGAAATAAAATTTTATTTAAATATATAACATCACAGTATGTTGTTTATAAACTTATTTTATATATTTTTTATCAATTGAGAAAATCGTGCTGTTTTATCTCCTTGAAAACTGAGACATATAAATATGTAACTAAAATTGCTTGACGCTTTATGCATAAAAAATATGTAAATAATGAAATAATTTATTTCTTATAGAATCTTGCTACTCTTTAGGGGGGAAGACATTATAAATGACTAGGCAGGTGCTCAGCGATTTAAAAGCATGCTTAGGAATGCCGCACAGTTTGATGCAAAACAAAATATGTAATCCTGATTAGTGATGATTGTCAATCCTGTTAGCAAACTACATTTTTATTAAAATCCATAATAAGGTTGTCATTCCTTCCAATTTGCAAATAGAATTCGTGTGAGAAAGAAATTAAGAAAAGCCAACGCTGAAAACTTTAATGGATATTAGGTACAGTCAAATGAACACGAGTTAGGAGATTCTTATTTTGCTCTGTATTAGGGCTAAAATTGTTCTTTTACAGTAAAAGATAATGAGTTTAAACTTTTTCTTGTAAAATTCCTATCATGTAAATATATAAGGTACATTTTATTATCAATTAATAATTTCTCCAAGACTAAAGTCATTTCTCAGATTAAAGATGTTGCACCCTAGAAGGTGCCACAGCTCAGCATTATTTCACAACATGGATGCTTATTCCTATTACCTATTTCAGATAAGTAAGTAAAATAGTTAAAAAATAATTCAACTTTTATAAATATTTAAATGATTTTCACTGCCAGCTCTTGGACGTGGGAAGATTAACTTTGAAGGAATGCTTATATGAAACATAGATCATAAAGAAAGCTAACAGCATTTTATGAGCAAAAAAATATACTTTTATTGCAAATTAAAAAAAAACAGCTACATCAATGTGCCAACATCATGAATAAATAGTTACAGAAAATAAATATTTAGATATATTTTTAAAGAAAACACGGCAGATTTCACAAATGAAGAATTGCTTGTAATGTTACTACACGTGTTTAAATTTTCAGTGAACATACAAAAGCTGAAACATACGCTAAGGATTTCAGTAGACATAAAAAATTGAATTTATGTGTTGTTGTTGTTGTTGTTGTTGTATGTATGTCGGCCAATTATCTACACTATAGGATATAGGCCCTAAGGGGTGGGATGCCCTCCGTGGGGTCTTTCTAAGGGAACCTAACCCGTATTTACGCAAGGTTCGAAGAAAACCACGGAATACTCCGAACGGTTAGACCGACGGTCGCGATTGGGTTCGAACCCAGCACCTACCGTTTACCAGTTTGAGGTCAGAACCTCTCGGCCACTGGTGGGGCATGAATTTATGTGAAATATGTTAAATGAATATCACACTTTGAGATGGATATTGTAATGCTTATTTAAATTACTTTGATAAGAAAAGGTTTGTTACACACCTCACAAGAGTAAGGTTTCTCTTTAGTATGCACACGCTGATGGGCATTTAAAGCGGATTTCCCAGAAAATCTTTTGTTACATAGCTCACAAGAGAAAGGCTTCTCTTTAGTATGAACGCGTAGGTGGACATTCAAATGAGTTTTCTGAGAAAATATTTTGTTACATACTTCACAACAGAAAGATCGACTGATCTTTTCCTCAGATCTCTGGTTAGTATGAACGCGCTGGTGAGTATTTAAATTAGATTTTTGAGAAAATCTTTTATTACACACCTCACAAGGGAAAGGCTTCTTTTTGTCATGAATGAACAGGTGAGTAGTTAAATTAGTTTGCTGAGAAAATCCTTTATTACACACCACACAAATAAAGGGTTTCTCTTTAGTATGAACGCGCAGATGAACTTTTAATTCAGTTTTTCGAGAACACTTTTTGTTACAAACCTCACAAGAAAACGGTTTCTCTCCAGTATGACCACGCAGGTGATCATTTAAGTGAGATTTCTGAGAAAAGCACTTGTTACAAACCTCACAGGAGAAAGGTTTCTCGTTTGTATGAATACGCAAATGGAGAATTAAGGCAGATTTAGAAGAAAACTTTTTGTTACACACTTCACAAGTTAATTGTTTCTCTTTTGTACAGAGTCGGAACTCATTCACCAAATTAGTTTGAAGAGAGTATCCTTTGCTATCCATCTTGCAAATGAAGGTTTCTCATTAGCATGGAGCCGATGCAGATTACATAACTTGTGTTTTCAAGAGAATCCCTTGTTCAGCACCTCAGAAGAAAAATATTTCTCTTTATTAAAATACAGATGAATATTTAAGTAGCATTTTGATAAACTGTTTGTAACAAATGTCACATGAGGAAAATGATGAAAGATCTTTGTTTCTAGTAGATTTGTCTGAAAGTTTCTTATTGCAAATCACATAGGTTATACGTTTCCGTTTACAACCAGTATAAATGTGCATACTAAAACTTAATATCTATTTCAAATTTCTCCAATTATGTTCACAAATCAAAATCAGAATTATTTTTTGAAGATAGTCGTTATATTATGTCATATACTTAGAAGAGTTTATTAACCAATATAAATACAAGTTACTTTCGTTTTTCAATGAAACGGGATGTCTTTATTAAAAATATGCATAGAAGGTTTTTCTAAATCGAAATCGAAAATGGCATTAACTGTATTATTTAGTTTTTCTTAAAATTGCCCACAAATATCCATTTATTATTTTTTTTACAGAAATACAAATGCATTTGATGGAATGAGCCATTTACTGTAATTCTCAGTCGAATTTTTTTTAACAACTTGCTATCTTAATAAACAATTTCCTAATTTTTAACATATAATTCAGAAGTGAAGATGAAGAAAATCAAGCTATTCTGCACTGATACAGAAATAAGAAAAGATCCTTACTGAACAAGTTTTTAAAATGAGAAAATTCATCTAATATTAAAAGTACATAGCAAAATAAGATGATTTATTTTCATAAGTCTTTTCATTGTATATTCAGAATAGTTTTCGCAAACATCTGCACCTGAAATATAAATGAAAGTGTATGCATAAGCACATGAACTGTTTATGAAGTTTCAAAAATTTATAAGAAAAAGAATATTTCAATGTCAATAATAAAATAAAAATAACCATTAAACACATAATAAATTTTTGGTGCCTTTCACTTAAATTCAACAATTAGTATAATTGCAATCATATTTAGTGTATTTTTGAAAGATGTTGGGGCATGTGAAACTATCATTAAAATCTATATTTATTTATAGACATTACATCATTTTGAAAAAAAAAAAAAAGATTTAGAAATGTATATGGGGAGCATCGATTAATTTGTCAGTATTAATATGTAAGCCTAATTATTGGATTTTTCAAAGCTAAAATATAACTAGAGGGATATTTTGTTTCCTGGAAAAATACTGTCATTTTTATTTATCAAAAAATAAAAATAATAAAATGAAAATTATTTTGAGTACTTTTTATAAAATAAAGAATTTAGTTTATTAAGAATGCAAAGTATATATATATTTTTGGATTATGTAAAGTTAGGCTGATTGAGATTTAAAATTCTATTCAAGATTCAAAAATTTTTAAATGTTACAAAATTTTAAAAATGTGATAATTTTAAAAGATTATAGAATTCAAATTTTTTAACTGATATTTTGTATTTTAAAACAGATAGATTATATGAGGAAATATCTTTTTTAGTACTTTTAGAAAAAAAAGGAAAAAATTGAACATAGTTTTTCATTCTAACACATTTGTAAAAACACTTTGTGATTAAAGTTGAACAAATTGTAGAAATTATAACAACTCCGAGATCCCACAAGTGTGCGTATAAGAAGTTAAGTGGCAAAAGTGTAAGACTTTTTAAATGTGAAATAGTTGTAAAAGATTTTATAAGTTTCTTTTTTGATTATTTCGTTTTTTTAAAGGCACAAGATAATGGAAATTACCAAAATTAGTATTTTTTAATTTTATAATTTTTTCTGAATGGGATAGTACATTTAAATGTCAAGAAAAGTTGAGCTGAACAATTCTCATTTTCAATATATTGAAAAAAATGTTTATATCATTAAGACCTAAGTTGAAATTGTTTAAATTTTGATAAAGAAATAAAAATAAATTTTCAGGTATTACAAATATCTACAGGGTGATTCAGCTCGTCGGTGACAAACTTTAAGGATCGATAGAGCACACCTAGACGAACATTTTTGAATAGGGAATGTAGGGTCCCTGACGCGATGGTAAGGCGCTAGGCGCTTTCGAAAATTTGGGTGTCGAAATTCGAAACGTCATAAAAACTAGGGAAATGGTTAGATTTTCTTGCTTGTTGCGTCGAAATGATTCTGTTTGTTTAGACTTTCTTCAGTACCAATTTGATAAGCGTATCTCTTAAAACATGGATAGGGGGCGCTGCAGACTTTGGAGAGCTAGACAACAACTTTAAGCCCGTTATTTTGATAATTTAACACATGCTCGCCAAAGTTTATACTCTAACTTAAAGTTTGAACCCAAAAGTAGAGCCCTGCAAAAAGCGTAAGAGCCGGAATAAAATGTCAAAGTACAGGGTGGTCGAAACTCGAAGGCTCCTAAGAGATAAACAAACAGATTTCTTGACTTATGGCATGCATTTTCATGATTCTGTTTGCTGGGGCTCTCTGAAACTCAGTTGAACGGTACAAAAAGAAACATCGATAGGGGGCGCTTTGGGCAAAAACATAATTCGTTGACATTTCGGACGCTAACTGGAAACGGGGCGCTACGATCAGTTAGTAATAATGAAAACACATTTTCTACCTCTGCTCAACACTTCTGAATAAATTTAGACCAAAAACATCAATGATACTGGAAATTTATTTACAAAAAATAACACTACAGAAGATGCTCGAAATTTCGACCTTGGGCCATGATGCAGGCTTCGCACCTCCGTCGCATTGAGGAGTGTGTGTTTCCAACAATGCCAGGAGTATCTCTGATCTGCCCTGCAGCTGCCACAATGCGCGCCACAAGTTCTTCATCACTGCTGACAGGTGTATGGTATACCTCGGCCTTCAGGTAACCCCAAAGGAAGAAATCCAAGCAGGTGAGGTCTGGTGATCGGGCAGGCCAGTGAACTGGACCCCCACGCCCGATCCACCGCTAGCCATACCTTGCGTTTAGATGGAGACGCACGTCGTTCGTGTAATGGGCCGGAGATCCATCGTGCTGGAACCACATCTGGCGACGCGAACCTTCGGGTACGTGCGCCTCCTCCAGAAGCTGCGGCAGCACTTGATCCAGGAAAATCAGGTAATTTCCACCTGTCAGCCGTTCAGGTAACAAATAAGGGCCAATGAGGCAATCCCCCAGAATGCCGGCCCACACATTTACTGAGAAACGCTCCTGGGCTGCTCGGCTTCTGGTTTCATGTGGATTTTCATCACACCACACATGACTGTTGTGGGCGTTCCACATTCCCTCCCGGCTGAAGGTGGACTCGTCCGTAAACAAAATGCTGTTTACAAAACGGGGATCCCTGGATCTCATCGCCAAGTACCATCTTGAGAATTCCACTCGAGGGCCAAAATCCTGCTCTCTGAGCAACTGCACCCGCTGGATGTGGTAGGGGTGCAGATTCCGGGAACGTAAGATGCGCCACGCAGTTGCTTGCGAAATGCCAACATGTCTGGCGATATCTCTCGTGCTAAGACCTGGGTTGTCCTCAACCAGGTTAAGCACAGCCTCTTCGTTGTCGGGGGTGCTCACTGATCGCTCCCGTTCAGGCCTGCCTCCGTCGAAAGATCCCGTTGTGGACAACCTCTGGTGTACTCGAGCGAAGAAGGCATGGCAGGGGATTTGCCTGTTGGGGTAACGCTCGGCGTACAACCGCTGAGCGGCTCGTCCATTACAACCAGCAGCGCCATACGCCAAATGCATGTCAGCCAATTCAGAGTTTGTGTACCGTTCCATCCTACTACCGATCTGCAGACAAGTAACCCGAAGCTTAAGTAGGTACCGCACGTTCAAAAGACGTGTCTGCGCATACAACTACGTCATCTCGCGTTGTCGTCTACGCATTACGTATCTTTTACATATCGATATGGTACGATATCTTTTGCATAAATCAGCAAAAAGCACCTTATGTAAATTTTATTGCGCGCATTGTGCATGATTGAAACCAGCTATGTTTGTTAAAAAAAACAAACAAACTGCAGTTTTAATAGCTTCTTATGATAAGTAAATTACTCTCTTGTTTTGTTTCTAACTGATCGTAGCGCCCCGTTTCCAGTTAGCGTCCGAAATGTCAACGAATTATGTTTTTTGCCCAAAGCGCCCCCTATCGATGTTTCTTTTTGTACCGTTCAACTGAGTTTCAGAGAGCCCCAGCAAACAGAATCATGAAAATGCATGCCATAAGTCAAGAAATCTGTTTGTTTATCTCTTAGGAGCCTTCGAGTTTCGACCACCCTGTACTTTGACATTTTATTCCGGCTCTTACGCTTTTTGCAGGGCTCTACTTTTGGGTTCAAACTTTAAGTTAGAGTATAAACTTTGGCGAGCATGTGTTAAATTATCAAAATAACGGGCTTAAAGTTGTTGTCTAGCTCTTCAAAGTCTGCAGCGCCCCCTATCCATGTTTTAAGAGATACGCTTATCAAATTGGTACTGAAGAAAGTCTAAACAAACAGAATCATTTCGACGCAACAAGCAAGAAAATCTAACCATTTCCCTAGTTTTTATGACGTTTCGAATTTCGGCGCCCAAATTTTCAAAAGCGCCTAGCGCCTTACCATCGCGTCAGGGACCCTACATTCCCTATTCAAAAATGTTCGTCTAGGTGTGCTCTATCGATCCTTAAAGTTTGTCACCGACGAGCTGAATCACCCTGTATTTACATTTTATAATTGCTGGGGAAAAAATGGGAAATCAGTTCTGCTTGAAAAAATTTCACCAGATTATCCGCAGCGGCAGATAATCCGCACTTGAAAATTTCAGAGTTTTTTAACAGATAATCCGCGGATTATACGCCGGAAAATACGGTACATCAGGCTACACAAGCTAAGGATTCCCAATATACTGCCTGGTGTACACATTAGATGAAAAGTGTTTTAAAATAAAAACTCTAGTAGACCTCAAATTAATTCTGAACTAGTAAATTTTTCATTTTTTTCCCTTTTCATCGAAATTTATCAACTCTGTGGGACACATATTAATTAAAAATCTAAAGATTTTTTTTCTTTTAAAGTCACAGATCCGAAATCATATTTTTTTTTTGTATTCTTTTTCAGATTTTAATAGTTGGATTTTTCAGGTTTACGGAACGCAAAATTAAAGAATAAGTAAAACAGAATATAATTTTTTCCTTTTTTTTCTTTCAAAGCTCTGAAAACTAAATTAATATTGAATTAGTATATTTTCTCATTATTTTTTTATGTTCCCTTAATTTAAACCAACAGCAATACTGGTATATTTGCCAGTAAGGACTCAGACTCATTAAATTTTCTGCAGTCAGAGTCAACTATTTTTCCCATCGACTTCACAGTCTTACTTGCAATCATATGCTCTTCATAGGGTTAAAGCCAACAAATAAAGCAAAAGTCAAAAGCTAAATTCTTTTACATCAGATGGGCTAATTTTAGTTGAAGCTGTAATATAGAAGGAATTAAATTAAAACTTTGCTAAACAAAATGAAAGTAATTTCTTTTAAATATTTATAAATACATGTTTTAAATCAAAATAGTTAAAGTGAAAAACAAGATAAAATGGTTTAGAAATATGCAGATTGTAACAAGATACATCTAGAATATCTGATTAATGCTATAAGTAAATATGTTTACAAAACTTTATTTTTCTTTTCCTAATTTTGAACCCATATGATTCATGTGCATGGAAGAGTTTGCCAGAGAAATCAATATTCTGTGCTAAATTTTTTGCACTGAATATTTTGATCTGGTTTATGATTATTTCGGGAATTCTAAGTGGCTTCTCAGCTTTAGGGTTGAATACTTTTTCGAAAATCATGTTAGAAGAGAATGGAGCTTGGAGAAAAGATATCTTGAAGCTTATTGGTTTATTAGTATCACGTGAACCATTAATCAGCCTAATTTTGAATTCTATTAGACAATTTCCCCCCAGACATTGATGTTCAGATGCATTTGCTCACAGTGCATAATGTCTTTTCATTGTAAAGTAAGTCTTGCTCGCATCTGTTATTTCTTTCTTTTCATCTTTTATCAGAATTTACACTAGCTGTTTAAAATGCAAACTTTATTGCCTAAAATTTTGGTTGTTTTCATGGTACCATTTTAAACACGTAAGATTCAGCATTTAATTTTGACTCACGAAAAGTAAATTTTTATTATAAAACCAATAAAGTGAACAGCATTAATGATCTAGAAAATTAAAATCGTTGGTTTACAAAATTTCTAAAACGTAGCAGGAGTGATTAAATGTTGACATAATATATGGCTCTCATTTTTATTGCTGATGCAAACTAGATCATTTAACGGGGGCTGCTCTAAATAATTACTGATTGCGTGTCTTTTTGTGTAAATTTTTTATATGTGTATCGCCAACAAAAGTTAGAAAATTTTTTAACAATGGCCGCTGTAAATATCAACAGATTTTTTTCTTTTTTTGTTTGGATATTTTTATATTTATCCTTTTACTTTATATTTAATAATTAGCTGTTTGGCCGTTGTGAGCAAGATATTCTCTATCGTTAAAAAAATTTTCAGGATGGCAGAAAAACATCATTCTTATCTCCGTTATTTATAAATCATGATTTTACATAATTTTTTTTTTTTGTATACAATGGTGTAAAATCATGGATTTATAAATAACAATAATTTAGAAACAATGTTTTTCTGCCATCTTGAAAATTTTTTCATGTCACTAAAACGGCATTTTGGTTTAATTTTTTTTGCCAAGTTTCTGCAACTAACCCAGGATGTAGAACTCATCCCCAGTTTGCTCCAACTACACCACAGTAGTTATGCCTAAGATTGTATTATTTATATACATTTTTCAGTTTAGAACTTGTTTTAAAAATAAACAGTCTATGACGTTAAAATGTTTCTTTCACATCCTTCAAAATTTCTCTTTTATTTTAAAATATTTATTTTATAATACAAGAAAATTATGTTCGCAGCGATGTAAATTAAATTTCTGTTAATTAAAAATGTTGTCTTAAATAAATCAAAAGATAGTTTTTACAATTTAATAGACTTTATAAAAAAAAAAAAGAAAAAAAAAAAGAAAAAAAAAAAGAAAAAAACCTTGTTTACTAAAACGAAAGTATCTGCTTTATTTAAATATTAATTAAAATATAACCTTTTAACACCTTTAAGTTCTAAAACACAAAATATTAGGCTTACCTGTATTCCGAATATTTTAATTAACTTCAAATTTCAGCAGAAATTAAAGTACATAAAATTATTGATAAAATTTTAAGCCATCATACGATCAAATTGCAGATTGTAGGATTTTTAGAATAAAACTAACTAACGAAACATAAGCTACTCGTATTTTATTTTTGAAAAGAAGATGGGTCAGTGTCAGTAAACTGGTCTCATAAATCGGTAATTTATACCAGACTTTGCGATTTAATACTCATTTCGATAAAGAGAAGCCACCACAATGAATGAATCATAGAAGAAAATTAATTTATGAATAATGAACCAATTATAAACAAACTCCAATTGAAAACTTTTAAATAATAAAATAAAACATTTATTTATTTAAAAAAAAAAAAAAAAAGGTTAGCATTACTAATAATTTGCGAATATAGCACTTAAATGCGCCCTCGGGTATAAAATTTACGCGCTTTAATTTTGAATAATACAGAAAAAATTAAAGTAGATTCTTTGCTAAAGATTCTTTCTGTTAATGGCTATCTGATAACCAGTATTAAACAAAGGATTAAAAAAATTATTAGTATTATTGCTCAATGAATGACTCTTTTTCTATGATTCGTAATGTAAAAAGTCACGACTCATTCTGGGGTTGGCGTCTTTTGGCTTGCCCTGTTTTTAATATCAGGTAACTTTTAAAATATGAATTTATTAATCTCATCCTCTTTACTAAAATATGTTATGGCTAAGATAATTCCTTTTTGTTAATCTTTAGCTAAAATTTTACAATTTGCAGTTTAATAATATGACTACACATAATTTCATGTGTTGCATCTTTTATGAGCAGAAGCCTATAGTAATTTAAAGCATTATCAAATTGTTATATTTATAGCGAATAATTTTATTTATTTATTTGCAATTAGTCATGCGAATAATATTTAAGTTTAAATTTCAAAACAACAAAAGCGTTCGAATTTTTATTAACGGTTAAATTCCAAACATTTTTTTGCTCATAAACTGAATTTGGTTGTATTCTGTTTTCTAATCTAGTGAAAGTAAATTTTCTTTAAATAATTGATCGCGTAGTGAAGTTCTTATATAAATTTTATTCAAAATTAAATAAAATGTCAAAACAATTTACGAAGCCAAGAATCAGAAATTCCAATGTCTTCCTAATATTAAATCCCTGTCTTATAAGTGCTGTGGGCCACTGATTAAAAAGGAAAAAAACAATGTTTTTTTTATTTTCATACATTTAGAAAAATGGTACATGTCCATTTTCATACTAAGAAGTTACACTGTATCAACAATGTTACTACTTACAGCATTTTATATTCTTTGCAATGTCATATTTAATCTTATATACTTCTCACTTTAAATACTGTTGTTTTTTTATAGCTAATATACCAAACTAGATTCCCTAAAATCAGTACATCTTGGGACCAGAGGTTGTGCGGATTTTAAAATTTTGCAGATTTCGAGTCATTTCTTTGTTTAAGAGTTGTTTGGTTTAAATCACAGTGATTATCTTATTTCTTTCTCTTTAATATTTTCATTTATTTTACACATTATTGAAAAGTACAAGATCAATGTTATACGGAAACTACAAGCAAAACTGTAGAAAAATGATGAATTAATTCAAATTTAAAGTGACAAACATTTCTAATCAATTAAACTTTTCTTATAAGCTATAAATCTACATGACAGAGTACTAATTTTTCTAAAATTAGCTGGGAAGAAAAAACAAATAGCTCTTTTTTGTTGGAAGGCTTTTATTTTTAAAAATAATCAAAATGGCAGATTTGAGCTAAAAATGCACCTTTACTGCATAGATTCCTTGATTAGTCATAATTTACTATGGTTTACATCATGTCTCAAATCTTCAATGATGACATAATTATAAGTAATAATCTCCAATGGTTACACTTTGTTCTGTATGCTTATGAATAATTGGCTGTGAATTTTCTTTGTCCTATGTCTATTGGGTTTTGTAAGTAATTGTTTTTCTTATATTCCTGCATTGGAATAGTGGGTTTTGAATTATAATTTTATTCTTTCCTCAACAGGCATGGTTTAAGTGTTTCAAATTATTGGATATAAGTAATTTTTACTTTTAACAGTCTTTATCTCAGCAGTCACTAGAAAATATAATGAGTTTAAGTCATGTTTGTATGCACATAGAATGCAAATTACATGTGTTGATGGACATACCTGAAGCTCTAAAGAGAAAACATAAAACATGCAAATTTAGCAAAGATAAAATAAATTTAAAATAATAAAATAAAATACTTTTCTTTGAGAAAAGACAGATTGTTTATAATTATAAAATAAAATAATTTTTAAAATTTCAGTCTAGTTATAAAATAAAATTTTCTTAGTTGGGGAGATTATCTTTTAAGAATTAAAAAAATCTCAAGATATGAAGTCATATAAGAGGATATTGAAATATTTGGTGCTAATAAAACACCTGTTTACTTGAAATTAAAATATATTTTAAATCCTCTATTCCATAATAGATCCCTCTATTATTATCAAAAAAGGAAATCAGAGCTAAGGTTCATGCTTGAGGCATTATAGAAAAAAGTATCATAAAAGTGCCTAAAAGATAGATTATCAAATTTCAGTTTAGATATTCAAAAGCAGTACGTATTATAACATAGCTTAGAAAAAATGCCTGTGTTTAGTCTGATGATTGTTTAAAATTTTTGATGAATGACAACTTTTATAGAGTTACTTTTCATTTTAAGATCAACATTTTCAGTAGTCCAAAAAAGCTGGTAAATAGATGTTTCTGTTTATTTTACTGTTTTTTTTTTTCTTTTATCTGGCAGTTCCAGAAAAGTGTTGAATAACAATACAAAATACATCTTGAAACGTGTAAAATCTATGGGTTAATTCAAATAATTCCAAGAATTCCATCTAAAAAGCTTTTTTTTTAGTAAAAAATAATTGTGTATACAGTGTCCCAACAGAAAAGTCAGGTGTTTCACAAAATAAGTATTTCTAAGAAATTATTTTGAATAATCGTATGAAAGTATGATATATTTATAAAACTGCATCATATATTTATTTTAAGTACTAGTAATCAAAAGAGTGTTTATAAAGATTTTCAAATTATCAATAGTTTACTATGTTGAGCATTTTGTTCATGGAATATAAGACTATTAGCTTTAACTAAAAATGTTTACTTTTTAAACCAAATAAACCATGTTTTTTCCAACTCTGGTCTTACATGTGCATCTTAGCATCAAATAGTTATCTTTGTATTTTTTATTTAATACATAAATAAACAGCTTCAGTCATTCTAAGTATCAAAAATGTGTTATTTTTTTCTATTTTTTTCTTAATGCAAGGTAATTTGTTATTCTTTGATTAAAAATTAACATCAGTTTCATGTCTAATCTTATATATTCTTTGGAATGTGTTTATATTTTTTATTTAAACATATTCCTTATTCACTTTTAAAATTTTCATCCTCTATTGCAGGAAAATGAATAGCAATACTACGTTTATTAATGGAACAACGCGATATAAGCCTTTTTTTTATCATTGCAAATTTTGTATTTTGAGAGTATGAACTAAATAGATTTTATATATTGAATACCAAAAGAAATGACATTATATATACTGATTTTAATTGTTAAAGAACAGTTTGAATGTAAAAATTTTTTATTATTCACTTAAAAATATATTCAATCCTGTAGACTCCTTCAAATCCACAACTCTAAAATATGCACATAATTGTTGAATGTAAACAATGAAACATTCAATTCAGATGTAGGGACAAAATTTTATTTTTTTTAGCTTTACACCAATTCCATATATATTTTAATTTGTAATCTTTGTTAATATTATTGAATTCATTTTTTTTTTCATGATGGAAGAATAAATTTATTTCTGAAAAAATTCAATATATTACTGATATCACTAGTAATTACAATCTTCTTACAAAATATACTGTATTAATCAAGCTTTTTTGGTAATTAAAGTCTAGCTAAACCTAAAATAAAACTTCCTTATTTTATGATTTTCATGTGAAATACCTCTAAGAAGAAAGTTTCAATGACTAATTTAGGAAAAATAAATTTCATCTTTATAATGAATATTCAATTATACATTATTCATTATTAATTTGACCTTTGCTTTTAGTATATTAATCATTTTAAAAATTATCTAAATTTTTATTATTTTAGTTTATTACTTGTTTTAATATTTTTTATATTTTAAGCATTTATTATAGTTTATATTGCATTATTAATTAGGGCCTCCGTGGCCCGAGTGATTAAGATGCCACTATGCTAATCTGGAGGTTGTGGGTTCGATTCCCGCTGGCTCCACTGCACACACACTCTGTGTGGAGCTCCTGGTTGTATTTCTCTTGTGATGTAAATTTCCTTGTGCTATCTCGTCCTTGTATATTGACGCTAACTTATAAGCAGACTTTCATGTCGAGCACACAAGTCAGATGTATGTTGTTCAAATAAATATTAAATTATTAATTACTTTTAAATTGTTATTTAAAAATATAAACAAAGCAGTAACCAGAAATCCACAAAATCCTAAATTCCACACAACACTGGGTCCCAAACTATGTAGATTTGAGGGAGTCTACTGCATTATAGAACTAAACATGTACTTCTAAATATATATTCTAGAAGCATGTGCCTACCTTTGGAGCATTTTACTTTCTTTTTCTGCAAAATATGAAATTTTTACTAAACACATCTGATTTTAGTTAAAACAGGAAAAAAACCTATGAAATCTAAAAATTTTTAAATTGAATGTTTAATTAACTTTTCAAATTTAGGCAATATTTAATCAAATTTCAGTGAAGAATTTTATTTATGCCAAATCTTCTATAATGAAATCTATTCAATATATACAATAGAATCCTGAAATTCAGGTTAAAGCAAATATAATTTATTTTCAAAAACTATAAGCAAATTAACTGAATAGATTCAAATAATGTAGGGGAAAGTGGGACCTAATGGGACGCAGGGCTAATGGGACAAATGGATGTTTTTTTTTACACAACAAATATTTTAGAGAAGATTTATATACCACATTTTCCGCATGGAAGATCAGCAATGATTGTTGACTGATAGTTAGAAAAAAATGTATTTAATTTCGATCAAACCAAAGTAAGTTTAATTTTTTGCAATTGATTCTATTTTGTAAACAAGTCAAAAGACTTGTATCTCATTTAAATACATTTATCGATACCACAAATGTTAGTGAATGAGAAAATATTAATGAAGAAATAATGAATTAAAAATATTAATAATAATTTCTAAAGTTTCAAATTTGCATATAGTGGGGTCTAATTGGACAGCTCAATAACCTATTTGACTCGATATTTCTTTAAAACTACGTTTTAATGGTTTGTTTGTCTTCAATTTGTGTATCATTTAATTAGAGTGTTATAAATATTAACACAGCATATAAAAAACTAAAAAAAAAAAAAAAACGATTTTGACTTCCTAAATTGAGCAGATTTTGTAAACGATGTTTTGTGATTGACTATTGCATTATTTTGATGTTAAAAATGTTAAAAGACTTAGCAGAATTAAGATGTCTTATGCTTAAATTTGATGCACAACAATTTTCGCATGTGCAGCATAGCATTTGTTGATTAAAAAAATGCATTTGACATTCATTAAATATTTTTTTTTCAAATTACACTGCATGTCCCAATAGACCTCAAGTATGGGGGCTAATGGGAAAGTTGTATTAAAGTACAAAAGTTGATATAACACAAAAATTGGTAAAGTTTACGTTTTTATTTATTTAACTGTACAAGAAATTGGTATTTAAAAGTAATGAAAAAATGTGCATTTTTGTTTTTATTCTAGCCTAAAATTAAAAAAAAAATACTCATTAGCCTCCACTTTCCCGTACTGAAAACTAATAAGTATTTTTAGTATGAAATTTTGCAGATTACAGGAGGAATGTAGGGAGTAACGTGTAGAAGTTAAAATTAAACAAAAATTGGCAATAAAGCATGTTTTTTATTCTCTAAACAGCTTTAATAGAATGAGAAATTACTCAATAACGTAAAAGTACGTATAACATAAAAATAAATGTGCACTGTAGGCCAACTCAAAGAAGCCATACTGAAACAATCTCGAATATCAGTTTGTTTACCAGTCACTAAAAAATTCTTTTCTGAAATGCAAAACCTGTTTAATTCAGATGATAAAATGTTATTCTTCATTTCAGCAGTAAAATTTCACAAATTTTCTACAGAAATGTTTTTTTTAAATCCCCTTGCCGATATGGTGATTGAATTTAAACTGTTGATTGTGGTTGATTGATTTTAAACTGTTTGTAATAGGTTGTTACGTAATTCCTCTATCTGATGTTCTGCTGGATTATTAAAAACATCAGGAATTTGGTTTAAAATTGTGAGATTTGTTGCAAAAAGATATAAACAGCTATGAAAACAAATCAAATGAAGGTTTATGATTATTTTTTTATAATCAAATTTGGCACAGCTGTCATATACACACCGGGGTGCATAATTGTCACCAAAATGGCATTAATTTGCCTGAAATGGTAACGTGTAGAAGGCTGTTTTAAATTGTTTGTTCATAAAGTTATAAATTAAACTGTAATTCACTGATAGTTATTTTTTATTTAAAATAATAGTAAATGTTTCATTTATCACTTTATTTTATTTTCATAATGTAATTTTAAAATAACATGCTATTATATCATTCCGTATGTAACTGCTATTCGAAACTATGTTTCTGCCAAATTTATGTAAACAAATGACATCAAACCAGGTGTGTATATGTCATCTGCACAGTAAACATAAATATTTTATTTATACATATAATAATACTTTTGTTTTTTATACACAATTTACCTTTGTTTGTATAGAAAAATAGGTAAGGGTTTTTTACTCTAAATAAATTGTATAAATCTTTAAAAAATATCTTGTGTATATGAAATAACTAATAGGTTGTTAGAAAATTAGCGTAGGCAGTTTATTTATTTCTCCAAACCCATTTATTACCGTTATAAATAAAATAAGAATAAATGTTGTTATAGATGAAAGTATTTTCTTTAAACATCATATAATTATTACTAATTTTCAGAATTCGCAAAATGCTTTTGACTATTAAAATGTTCTGTTGGTAGATTATATCAAAATATCAAATCTAAGTTTTTATGCGCCATTTCTTTTAAATAGAAAAAAAAAATCCAGAATCTTTTTCATATTTGATTATTAAATAATTATTAATGTTATTATGATTATTAATGTTTTGTTGTGCATCAATATTACTGTGTGCATTTATTTATTTATTTATTTTGCACCCTGTCCTCTAATCAGGGTTTTCACGAGTTTTTGACAAACATTAGTGAATTTGCAAATAAGAAATAAAAACAGTAGCCAAGTATATATATATATACATATTAGCAAAATAAATTCGGCATGAAACACTGAAAAGTCTACCTTTAATGCCTTATTATATTCGGGTTTTTTTTTTCAGCGTAGTTTACAATAACATAACTTTTTGTCATTGCTCAGAAAATCGTAACTCTACTATACACTACAGAAATTATCAAAGATAAGTAATTCAAAATGTCTCCCAAATGTGTAAAAGTCTGAAACATTCTTTTAGGGATAAATTGCTATGAGATTTTGACTATAACCGTTCGTTTGATAATTAGCCAGTGATACTTTGCATACAACCAATAAACCAGGGCTGGCAAGTTTCTGCCAGTAAGTGGCAGAAACTAAGAAGTAATACTAATAAGAACTTTAACCTGCAATGATTCACAATTCACACATGCATTTAATATATAAAGAATTTAGTTAAAAAATAAGCTAGCATAAAAGCTAATACTGCATTAAATGAGATTTGAATCTTGCATTTGTGAGTTTAAATGATATATCCATCATTAAATAAAGCTAAGTGAATTTTATGAGCAGCTGCAATAGAATAATCATATTTTTTACTTTATGTTTTATCCAAATTATTATTTGTTATTTATCATGAATAAAATGTATAAGCAATTGAATACTACTAAAAAAGTCTCAGATTATGTCTTGAAATGAATTTATGCCACTTTCTGCCACTTGTTTCTATCGGCAAAAACCCAGCCCTACAATAAACAGTGTGATAAATGGCAAATTCAATGCTGTATTTCAGCAAAAAATATTTCAATCCATTGATTGATGCGATTATTTTCTTTGGATTTTATCGGTGCACCGATAGTGATAAACTGGCAACAGAGAAATATTTATCGTATAATAGTTTCTGTATCGTGGCTGTTGCTAAACTGAATTAGTGTTAACCTTTTAACCTTCATTGGTTTCTCTACGAAACCATAAAATTTTAATTCCGGTATGTAACAACGACACTGGAATTTTAATGAAAAAAAAATCCATTTTATTATATATGTGAAAAATCATTTTTTCTTACCTACAAATATATTTGTTCGCAATTACCTATGTCATTTATTTATATCAACATCTTAGCAATCAAAATGCTTTGTCCGTTAAATTGTTAAGTCAGTATTTTTATAAATAATAGTATAAATGACATGGTGCGATTGAAAATTAAAAGAGACATCAATCGTACAGTAACATGGGTAAGAATCTCAACAATAACCAAACATAAAAAATCAGAAATTGAGCATTCGCTATTTGGCAAGTCTGATTATTCTGTTACTCGCCAAATAATCATTTTGTAGCAGATTGGTGCAATGCCTATCGGTAGCGAGAACCTTGTCTTTAATCATATTCTCTACGAGAACATCCAGCTAGTGAAAATCACATCCTCTAAATATCTATGACGTAAAAAATAAATAGCACTGTTTATCAGTTTTCTAATGTCATTTTTAAACAGTTTGGAACTTATTTAGCACAATAAAAGCATTCATTATTAGATTATCCTGATAGGTACCTTCTGGTACAATCAAAATCTAAATCCGACAAATATTGTTTGAGATATGGTTAACGAAATGTTTTAAAGTGGTTTTAATATCGATCGTAGATGTTTATAGCTGGAAACAAATATTGTGCTGTGTGTTAGACTTTGCTTTGCTCAGACAATTAAATTGCCTTCAAAATTATGACTGTTTCTGGGAACGTTGTGGGGACGTTTCTGGGTATGATTCTAAATTACACACTACTGGATTGCAAATGCTCACTACCGGAAAATGTTAAACACTAGGGGGGAAATGGGAAGGAAATTTGATGTAAAGTATTTGTGGTCACTTGGAATATTTGGCAACTGTGATCACTCATGTAGGAAGAGACTCCTCTATCTTCAATCTATATAAACATATATATTCAATAATCGACGATTCTCTAAAAATAAAAAGTAAAAAATATTTCTTGGAAGAAGTTTAAATGATTATACAGCTAATTACTGAATAAATTAACAATAAAATTGGAAATATAAAGCAGTATGCTAATCAAGCGCTTTAATAGAAGAGATAAATCAATGAGGAAATAAATATAGAGATTTTAAAATTGAAATAAACTTTCTGTTTAAATATTTTTTATCAATACCATTCTGACTTTAGTAAAACTGAAATAATTGGACACTTAAATCTCCTCCTGGAGACTCATTATTTAATTCCATGAACATGTATGTTCTTTAAATGTAAATATTGTAGCACAATTGTCTATTATACATATATAAGGCAATCAATACATGTGCAATATGCTATTTTCTATTATTTGTTATACGAAATTCAGTAAATTGATTTTTAATTGTTTTTTTTTCGAGGAAAAGTAAATTTTTTCTGATGTTTATATGATACCTATTTAAATGTTTCAATGCAATTTTCTTTTTTGTATTCGCTTTAAATACTTGCAGGCTATTAGAACAGTGCAGTAAAAGAAACAATCTGTGACATTATTGATTATTTTATTGCTGACCACAAAATATGAGGGAATTATAACATACAGCATTTGAGACCACCCTCTTTTTAATGATTCAAAATTACTTTAATAAATTAATTATTCCAAATCTATTTCTCTACTTTCAAATTCAATTTTAAAATCTTACTCCTAAATAGACTTTTTTCTGCTGCTTAAAGATGAAGTATTATTACTGCCGAACAATTATTTGAAATAGTGATGCTTTTATAACTTTTTTCTGAGATACTGAAGGGTTTTATTTCTTGATTTGTTTTTTAATAAAATATGCTATTTGTGTGCTTTTTCTCTGCCGTCTTCTGCGCTGTCGTGACCATTATACACTCTACAGACTCTATTATAACTCAGTTTGATGATTTTTCTTCACACATTTCATTATCCTGTTCGCATGGTCCCATCTAAGAATTTAGTTCCAAGTAAGCTGTATTTTGAAATTACAGAAGGAAATGTATTTTTAGTTAACTACTATCAATTTAATACGTCTTTAAACAAGGTAAAATGACTATTTACGTTATTACCATGCAGCATAAATTGAATAAATAATATAAAATCTTGTCCCAATAATCGTTTATATTAGTTTAAAATTTGAAAAAGTATTAATTAAAATAATTTTGAATGTATTCCGAAAACACAGATGTATTTTGCCGTTCTTGTTACTACAAAAATGTAGTAGCGCCCCTAAAAGAAGGGGATTTCAAAAGAACTTTTAAAAAATGAAATATAACGTAGTACGAAAGTAAACAAATTTTGATACATCTATGAAGTCATCTTAATCTTAGATGCAAAACATTTGCAAGTGCACATATTCAGAGCAAATGTAATTGATTAGTGTTTTTCGATAAAGACAAAAAATATTTCGGGAAATATCCGCAAAATATGGGTTTTAAATTAAATTTCAAATCGCGATAGCCAAACGCTTCTTCATGATGGCCTTTCTGTAATTGTTAAGTCTTAAAAAAGTTGTCTTAAAATGTTCAATTTCTGGATGATTTTTTATATTTAAATTTCGTCAATTTCTTGGTATCTGAATAAAATGTGAAATTTTATACTTTCACAAACATCAATAAATTTTTTTTTGCAATGAATGAAAATGATTTCCCAAAATTAGAAAAGTAGCCATCTCCGGTATGGGAACAGCCTTTAATATAAAAATTGCTTATTGAGATGTGCCCCCCCCCCCCACCGTTTTTTTAAAGAACCATGACTTCTCTAAATGGAGATAACTGGTTATAAAATTTTTCATTGTTTTCGTTTATGATACAAAATTACTCAATCTTTTCTTAAAGCTTCTTTATATTTTGTTTATAAATGCTATTACAGAAATGGTTTATTTATAAATATTTGCTTTATTTTTTAGTTATAATTATTTATTTATAACTTTTAATTTTAATGATTTCTTTATATTAATTGCTTGTTTAATAATACTAGCTATTTAATATTTACAATTTTACTAATTTTTATAATTTTATTAATTTTTATAATTTTAATTACCTTTTATAATTTTATACATAGCTTATTCATTTCGTAATTACGAAATGCATCTGATGCAATTCTAGTTCTCTAAGCGTCCGATAATTAGTCTTCTATTGTAGTTTTAATTATAAAATACAAATTTTATTTCATTTCGATTTAATACATTCATTTTAATTTTTCATCATAAATTTATTTCTTCAGATAATGTTTTTTCATTAGTCATAAAAAGTAATTAACTTATTACTGTTTATTGCAGTTGCGTAAAGTGAGATATTCATCCCGTCACCCAAATCCATCTCAAAAGACTCAGGTATGGGGGAAAATATATCTTTAAATGATGTTTTTGTAAAGACAGTTTCTAACTCACAGCAGGGAAAAACTTTTTAGTGCGAGATATGTAACAAAAAATATTCTGACAAGGGTAACCTGAGAAAGCATCTGCTAACTCATACAGGTGAGAAACCTTTTGTATGTGAAATATGCAACAAGAAATTCGCTCAAAAGAATTATTTAAGTAAGCATCTGCTAACTCATACGGGGGAGAAACCTTTTGTTTGTCAGATATGCAACAAAAATTTCACTCAAAGGAGTAGTTTAAACAAACACCTGTTAATTCATAGTAGTGAGAAACCATTTGTTTGTAAGATATGCAACAAGGGTTTCTCTCAAAAGCATTATTTTAGCTCACATTTGTTAATTCATACTGGTGAGAAACATTTTGTGTGTGAGATATGCAACAAAAATTTCTATAATAAGAGTTCTTTAAGCACTCACCTGTTGATGCATTCCGACGAGAATCCTTTCGTTTGTGAGGTATGCAACAAGAAATTCTCTAAAAGCAGTAATTTGAAGAGTCATCTGTTAATTCATACTGCAGAAAAACCTTTCTCGTGTGAGATATGCAGCAAGAAATTCTCTCAAAAGGGACATTTAAGCAAGCATCTGCTAATTCATACTGGTGAGAAACCTTTTGAATGTGAGATATGCAACAAAAAATTCTCCCTAAAGGGTCATTTAAGCAATCACCTGTTACTTCATTCTGGTGACAAATCTTTTATGTGCCAGATATGCAACAAGAATTTCTCTCAAAAGAGTCACTTAAGCACACACTTGTTAATTCATTCTGGTGAAAAACATTTTATGTGCGAAATATGCAACAAAAAATTCTCAAATAAGTACTATTTAAGCACACACCTGTTAATTCACACTGGTGAGAAACCTTTTATGTGTGAAATATGCAACAAGAAATTCGCTGTAAAGGATTATTTAAACAAGCATCTGTTAAATCATACAGGTAAGAAACATTTTGTATGTGGGATATGTAACAAAAAATTCTCTGGTAAGCGTTCTTTAAGTACACACCTTTTAAATCATACTGGGGAGAAACCTTTTGCGTGTGAGATATGTAACAAGAAATTCTCTAACAAAAGTACTCTCAATAGTCATTTCTTTGTTCACACTGGTGAAAAGCCTTTTGCATGTAAGATATGCAACAAGAATTTCACTGAAAAGGGTAATCTAAGTTCACACCTGTTAATTCATACTGGTGAAAAACCTTTTGAATGTGAGTTATGCAACAAGAAATTCTCCCATAAGTCTAATTTAAGCTCACACCTATTAATTCATTCTGACGAGAGTCCTTTCGTTTGTGAGATATGCAACAAGAAATTCTGTAAAAGCAGTAATTTGAAGAATCATCTGTTAATTCATACTGGTGAGAAACCTTTTGCATGTGTGGTATGCAACAAAAAATTCTCGTTAAAGGGCAATTTAAACAAGCACCTGTTGGTTCATTCTGGTGACAAATCGTTTATGGGTGAGATGAAAAAAGTATCTGTCTGACAAGATTACTTTCTAAAATGGCCTATTATTTCACATTGGTGAGAAACATTTTGTGTATGCAATAAGACATTTTCTCAAAAGACACACAAAGTTTTCAATTGTGGTCTTCAAATTCAAGGCTCTTTTCAACTAACTTCAGTATTTTTTTCATAGATGCTTCCAAGTAAGTTTGTTTTAAGAGAGTGTGATTTCTTCTCAAACATAAACAGGCACCAAAATTAAACTTTGGTTAAGTAAATAATTATAATTTTATAATGCTCACTTATGTAATATTATGCATTATAATTTGTATATATTAAATAAAGTTTTTCTCAATGATGTAATATGTAGTTATTGATATTTATTTTTTTAAGGTGTTATAAAAAAAATCTTAATTTTATTATGATGTCATTAAATACATGTGGTCTCTGTGACAGAAACGTGACGACATACTATCAATAAGCGAATGGCCAATTAGAGAAAATTTTCATGCTTGAGCGATAATGATAGCTAATAGAGCTAGCTTTTTTTAGAAATTTTCCGATATATCGCTGCCATTAATGACTATTTTTATTATATTTTCCATTAATGTCTCAAACGAAAAATTTCTCGCATGCTCAAGATAAATCCTATAAAATTTACCATTTAAAGATAATGATGAATATGATAATAGATATAGTTTCTAGTGATAGCCCTGGCAGTTGTACAAGAATGCTGTTGAAACGCTTCCAGAACCTATCAAGGAATAAATTGCCAATCACCAATAATTGGTTGAAGAAGTGATGTGACATTCTCCAAAAAAGTATAACTCAGCTTTCTTCTGCCATTTCCTGTCACGATAGTTCATTTCAAAATCCGTTTCAATTTAACTCATTTCGTTCTTTTGCATTATTTTATGAAATATAGCACATGGTATTTGAGTAAAAAATGATGGATTATAAAAGGTACTTTTTAGAGCCAAGTCATTTATTTTATACATGTAATTAGAATGATTTATCAGTTGTATAAAAGTTTAATACTTTATTTTGGGAGTCACATAGAAGTACTGTTTTTTCAATCATAAGAGTGTCTTTAGATTAAGTAATTAAAAAACTTCATTTTGGCTCAGTAAATAT
Source organism: Maratus speculifer (assembly GCA_964019185.1). NCBI lineage: Eukaryota > Metazoa > Arthropoda > Arachnida > Araneae > Salticidae > Maratus > Maratus speculifer. The sequence goes on along the minus strand of OZ025302.1, from coordinate 18,779,790 downwards.
GATCTCAGATACCTCTGTAGCACCACGTACACATAGCAAAAATGAACAATGATCTGAAAATTTTCATCAGCCTGAAAAGAATAATTTAAAGCAAAAAAGCCTGCTCCTTTTAATTGTACCTCTTCAATATATTGATCTTACCAACGTAATTGTTCATATTGTGATTGTGAAAATATAGTTATAGAAATGTATAACAAATCGTAACAAAATCAAATTTAAAAATCCATTATATAGAATTTCACAAGAATTTTTGATCTCATATTTACTAATTTTTAAACAGAGATACCGCATTTACTCGTGTATAGGGCGCACGCGTGTATAAGGCGCACCCCTACTTTGCAAGTAAAAATGGCGATTTCTTAAAATCTCGTGTATAACGCGCATCATAAATTCGATACGCTAATGAATTTGAGTAATGACCAAATTTAATTTATGATTTAATTTGAATAATGACCAAATAAATTTCAGTAAAAAAAAAAATCGAAACAAACATTACACCAGACCAGAAAACAAGACGAAAATGCATTTTTAGATTTCGGGTTGTAAGACAATGACGGGAAATAGAAATGGGTGAAGGTAAAGAGAATTGTTAATTAGCGTTTAGATAATGTCATTAGTTCTATTGTATAAAAAACTGCAAGGAATGAAATAAATATGCAGTAATACTTCAATTAAGTAACATTTTCCGAGTTTTAATATCGTCTTTGAATAATTTCTTGTTTCATATATATATCGTTCGACTGCATCCAACAGTAAAAAATTATTCCGTGTATAAGGCGCACCTAGGAGTCTTGCCCTATTTTTGGGAAAAATTGCGCCTTATACAAGAGTAAATAAGGTATAGCATTTCTTTTTCATTTCTAATAAAGTGCCTTCTGGAATTTTTACTGATAAAATAATAGCAATTTTCACTGCCATCAGTCACTCCTAACACCCGTCAAACACACTCTACCCGAAGTCAAAAAATGTATTTTCATCTTGTTTTGGGCCTGATGTAATGTTTATTTCGACTTTCCTTACTGAAAATCATTTGGTCATTTATTCATTTGCATGTCAAATTTATGATGCTCGTTATATACGAGATTTTTAAAAAATCGCCGGTTTTTTTTCTGGTAAATTAGGGGGTGCACGGTATATACGAGTAAATACGGTATACAGTTTTTGCTTATGAACTCTGTGACAGGCTACAGACAGAGGGCAGACATGAAGAGGGTTTTGTCAGATGAACGAAGCCCTGCACTGTAAAAAAATTTCAGAAAGTAACGGAGACCTGTGCTGCCCGATATAAACAGAAAGGTTTCTGATTCGAGGAGGAATTGTTACGGCTAAAACACGGAACCTTTCCGATTCGTAATCAAAACTTTCTGAAACCATTCATTACAGATCTGAAAGGTTTCTGGATACATAAAAAATCTTTCTGTACATGAGGAAATGTTTCTGAAAATAGAGGAAACCTCTTACTACGAATCGAAAAAGTTTCTGAATGTATGTGGAATGTCACTTTCTAAAAACGAGGATTATTTTAATTTTTTTAAAAAAGCAGAAATAAGTGCACTAAAATTACTTGCAGGTGTATACATATAATATAAAAATATTTAGAATACATTAGAAATATCTCAAAAATACATTAAAAATTGTTAATATATTTTTTAAGATATTTGTAATATTGTTTAAATAATTTTATATTGCATGTAATGTTCCTGCAAGTAGTTTTAGTACAATTATTTGTGCATTTTACACGATTTTTTATTATTTATCTAAGATGAATTTAGCACTAGTATTTTAGTTTTTATTTATTTAAGATTATTTAATGGAAGGGGCTTAGTTTAGTAAAATGAATTTCGTAAAGTAACCAGTTTTATTTAAATAAATCCTATAATTACTATATCCTATAGTTTATATTTTTTATTCACATTATTGTTTATTTATTTCTTTATTATTCAATCCTTTTATGTAAATAAAAGGATTGAATAATAAAGAAATAAAATGTCAATAACCTTCAGCTTGCTTGGTAAAAGGTAAAACATAACTTTATTTTAAGTAATAACGCATCTAATAACTTAAGAAAACACTGTGATACGATAGAATGTGATGTGAAGGTTAATACGATACTGAAATCATTATTAGCATCAAGTGCACATACAGTGGCGGTCAAAAGTTTCCGGCCAGCAAAAAATTTTCAGTTAATTTGTAAATATACCCATATGCAGAGGAATCTCTAAATAATATTTATACATTTTATTTACATAATAGTTAGGAACTTACTTATAGAAGAAAATGTAAATATCAATAAATTTAACTGACAAAATTAAGTATAAAGGAAAACGCATGTTCTCAAAAGTTTCCGGCCACCTTCACAAGTTTGTAAAAAAGTGGTATTGCAATGAAAAATTACAGTGATCAACAACATTTACAATTAGTATTTTATCGTATAACTATTTTATTAGCTTTAGTAATAAGTACTGCGGCACAGCAACGTGACATTCATACAATCAACGGTTAAAGATCGTCTATGGTACGTTTTTCTCACATTTCTTGTAATTTTGGCGAAATTTCGACTGAGTTGGAATATTTATAATTCCGCAGACTATTGTCAACTTCTTTTCAAAGATTTTCTTTAGGATTCATGTTGGGCGCTTAGGCTGATCATTTCAAAAACGAAATTTTTTGTGCGAAAACCATTGCTTATCGAGGTTTGCATACATTATTTATGTCGTTATCATGTTAAGAAAAATAGTTGCAACCGATTTTTTTTCTCTAATAAGGCAGAAAATAGTCTTGCAAGATATCCTTATACATTGTATCATTCATCTGACTGTGGATTTCAAATAACGGACAGACACTTTTTGAAGAAAATACTCCCCACGGTATAGCATGTCCCCCGCCATGCTTCATTGTAGGAATAACATAGGTTGAATAATATCTTTAGTTGTTAAGTCATCGGACGTTGTGTCTGCCATCACTTCCAAAGCTGTTTCGAATTAGACTGATCGAAAAATAGAACTTTTTTCAGTTTTTCACTTGACCAGAATTTGTGTTTTTTGGAAAAAGCAGACGGGTACGTTTGTACTTTTTTAATTCTGAAAAAATATTAACAACGACTCTTCCATAAAGTTGTGCATCACGTCAGCATGTTGATACAGTATACGGACTTATTTCAGCAATATTTTCATTCCGTAAATTGCAGTATATTGCAGCGTAATTTTTATGCGGATTATTAATTATTTTTTCCTGATAATTCTATCCACAGGAATAGTAAATTTCCGGGATCTCCCAGGCCTCTGAAAGTCCTGAAGGCCATGGCCATCTTTATATGATTTTTAAATATCGTTTACGGTCGATTTCACCGATCGATAACTTTGCCACAGTATCTCGAGAAGATTGGCCTTTTAGCGACAAACTAATCACTCATTTATGAACAATAATTGTTGAACTTTTCAATTTTGAATTTAAACTATGCTATACACGTTGATTCATTCATAAACATAACTAAAAAACAGTTTATCGATAGAAAAAAACTAAAGAATGACAAGTGGCCGGAAACATTTGCACACGCGAACTTCGAATTTTATCCCTTTGCATGAAGCATCTTCAGTATCCAATCAAAATGATCACGTGGTCAGAGGTCATTCACATGTTCCTAACTTTTGAAGCACTTGTGCTTCTTCTTTGCTGAAACCTTTTGGTAAATAAATCGAAGAAACTAACTGGCCGGAAACTTTTGACCGCCACTGTATATTACACATATTATAAAGAAACGGAAACAAAGTGTGATATATTACAAAAAAAAAAAGATTAATAATTTATTTCCTAGTATTGCAACAAAGAAAGCTAATAATGAATTAAGTGATAATAAATAATATTAAGTAGTAAAAATAATACTATAGATGATTTAAAGATACGTTTGCCAATAGTTAAATTAATATAAATGCATGTTCTACAGCCAACGACATTCGTCACCATTTTGATTCAGACAAACTCAAACTCGTAGATTTTCGGTCTTTCAACGCAAGGAGAAAACAGTTGAGAAATTACAGAAGTGCACGCATGCGCTAAGGTAGAAAAGAGCGGTTCCTTGTCACACCGGAAATTTAATCAAAAAATTCAGGAAAGTTTCTGATATTTTCGGAGAATGAAAGTAGCTCTGACATATCCGATGGTTACCGAAACATTTCTGATAGAATATAACACGTTTCAAATATTTTTACGGTGAAGCGAATATCAAAAATATACAGCAATTCCAGTATTTTCTGTGACAACAGAAATCTGTATTCTCTATTTTGATTATAAGTGATATCATGCTATAAAATGGTGTTGATATTTATTTGCAAAATTGTTTTAAACTAATGAACATAGCATTCTTAGAAATTATAAAATCCTTAAGGCGTCAAAAGACATTTCGTAGTAGGAATAGACATATTATATGTATATATTTAGATTTAAGATGAAATTGAAAAAAAAATGATATAATTGAATTAATTAAACATTTATTGTACGAAAAGTTTAAGAAATCTAGAGAAAGGAATAAAATTAGAGATTAATTTTAGTTTAAAATCCGAAAGATGTTTTTTGATAGCTCTCGATAGAAATAGTAAAAAAGAACACAAAATTATATTTTTATTCAAATTTTTTATAACTTCATTTTTTATTAATCGCTATAGAAATTTTAAATAAATTTCATGGAAAAGAGAAAAAAAATACTATATTGGGTTAAACACGGAAATTTGATTCCTTTTACTTATGTTGAAAATTGGCGGGAAATCGATAAAAATTTATTATAAATTGGTTGATTTCAATTTTTTAATCGACCTAATCGACATCCAAAATCCTTTTTGCACATTTTTCTCAATTGTATCCAGTTTTTGCGTAAGGGTAACATGAAATAACAGTTGTTTATTGATTTATATGTGAACTCAACTGCGTCACTCTTAGAATAATATTTGTAGCATTGGTGAGTTTCGATTATGTTGCACTTAGCAAACTCTTCTCAAATGTAAGGGGGCACATAAATGACGCTGTGCTTCACATATCTTTGGAGATTAATCGGACCGCGTCTCTTGCACATCTCTAAGCATGGCTTTTTGAACAAACTTAACTGTTAATTCTGAATTTTACTAAGAGTGATAACGTTAAAAAGATTTTTCTACGACAAACAAAAAGATAAGCTCAGAAATTTTGTTGTTCTCAAGATATGGACTAATTTGTTCCGCGACATCGTATACAAAGAAAAAGAAAAATGAGATTTGATTTTGTAAATGAGGGTCTGGTTGGAAAGCTCTTGCCATGAAGATTAAAAAAAAGAACTTTTAGGAATTATTCGTCTGAATCCAATCATTTAGGAGATACAGACTAATTTCTCCTGTGACGTCACACATAAAAGGGAAAAAAGGAGACCTGCTTTCTTGGAAATTGTATCTTTGAAAAGTTCTTGACATGGGTAATTAACACGATTAAATGACTAACGAGAACCTAGGTTCAATCAAATATTACATAGCACGACTGCAACAACACACAAAATTCAATTAGAATCTTCTTTGTTTTTCATATGTTATGCAGGACATCACGGTAGAAATTGGCCTCGAATATACATTCGCTCATGACAATACATTTCCAGCAATACCACTCTTTACAAAATCAAGAACTAACAATTAAATTCTTGATTTTAGGTGTCTATATGCTTCCATGGATAATGACAAGAAATAATTTCTCATTTCTTTCTCGAAATTTCCGTTGTTGAGTTAATTTATTTGCAATATTGACTTTGTATTGTAAGTACTTATATATAAAACCAATATGTCTGTACTTGGGATATTTTTTTTACATGTTTCGGAATGTTAAAACAATATTTACACAATAAGGATATTTTATTAGAATCTTGCAATATTGGCGCAATTTTAAGCTCCAATAGAATCAGTGTAATCAATATTTGTTTAGTACTATGTTATATAAACAAATTTCAAATACTACTTCATGTATAAAAAATAGAGAAATCTCAGTTCATAGTGATTTATTGACCATTAATTAGTTTTCGGTATAAACTATTGGAAAAAACATAATTTTGATGGCACAGTTTATCGACTTCTAAGTGTTTAGATGAGTAAAAAAGGGACTTTTTATCCACCTAGTACGTGCATCTCTGTTTTCTTTCCTCATATCCATTATGGTTCTTGAGTGTTCGATTGTGCAAAACTGGCAAATGTTTAGATCACAGAAAGGCGAGGAGGCTTCAACAACTTGCCACTTAAGATTTGCATCATCCCAAAGAACAGGAGGAAAGTGAAAATCGTATAAATCACCCGCATGATTATCAGACACGTAAAGTATATCTTTAATTGTGACAGCTTTCGGCAACAAGTAAGAAAAAGGCAAATTTTCAAATTCTTTCCAAGTATCTCTGTCAACATCATATACTTCCACAGTTTTCAAATACTCGTCATGTTTCTGTCCCCCCAGAATAAATAGTTGCTCTTGATAGGCTGCCAACGCAAAAAGCCGACGGTAAGTTTTTGGAGCACTTATTGTCCGCCAGATATCAGTGATCGGATCATAAACTTGTGTAGACAGACATTCAGTGAAGAGATCTCGGATTCCGACCAGGTAAATCACATTGTTGACTGTAGCAGCTGCACTTTCAGCAAAAGCAATGTGAGTTGCGGCGATTTCCCATGTTTCGGAATCAAAATTATACCGTTCTAATGTTGTTACAATCTCATCTGTTTCTATTTCTAGCGAAATTCCTCCCATAGCATAAATACAATTTCCGGATTTAGTTCCAACGGCGTATGTTTGGCGGATTTAAAGTTGACCATGTCATCGCCAAAATATCAAAAGTATGGATCACATTCGTCGCCATATCAAACATTATGACAAGCGGTTCTGATCCATGCAAAACAACATCAGGACAAACCATTTTCGAAGTGATATATCGCCAGTAATCAATGTCTTCATCGTATGTAATGAAAATTTTAATGCCCACATTATAATCTCATCTGTTAACGACGGTCTTGGTAAAGAAATGTAACATTTTGGGGATGCGATGTTTCGGAACTGCTGATAGTTTAGATACACATTCTATAAACTTCATGCAGGAAGGATCTTTCTTAACAAGTGGATGATCAAGAATTTCAGAGCGCAAATCATTGTCAGCATCATTAAAACGCATGCATGAAATTAAATTTTTGAGCCATTTCTTTCTTTCGTCTGCAAATCCACAAACCCAGCGCTCTACAGCCTTCCACAATTGACGTTCATTTGAAACATTCAAGGAATCGGAAGACAGCAGCCAAATTAAAGATTCCACCGTCAAATCCTCGAATTTTGAATTTTTGTTTCTAAAGATTCGTTGAAAATTAACCTGAATGAAACGAGAAGATGCCTTGAAAATTCCACCATCTCTATCTTTCGTTCCTTCAAGAAACAAAGGAACATTATTTGATGATGTCAGATTTGTGATGGCTAAAACTTTACAGACGATTTTAAGTTTTTCAATGCCCAAAAAATCAGCTGCTACAAGAATATCTCTGATGTTATTTTTGGTAAAACTCAGCTTTCAAGTATAGATGTAATTCAAGATGACTTTAATGTTGAGCATTGAATCTCTGGAACAAGCATGTCAGTTTGCCCCACAGACGAGTTGCAGAATAAGTTACGGAAATACTCCTCATAGCTAAAAGTACGCGATGTACTGAAAACTCGCGTTCGTCTTCTGTTCTTATTCGAGCATCGTACAAGTGCTCGAAGCCTCCGATATCTTCACACATCGCCATTATGTTTGGTGGTGATGCACTAATTTAATATGGCTGTTTCTTTTATTTGCATTTAACTTTCATCAAAGGATATGTATTATCAATTTTAAAAAGATTTTTACATTTGCAAATTTGTTTTATTCATTCATCAATAAATATACTGCCTTGAACAATTATTTTTACAACAATGTAATGTTTTTCTATTTACTATCTTGATTTTTTTAGCTGTTCATTGTTATACGGTACATCCGTTCTCAAAAAACAGACTAAAATTTCTTTTTCTTGAACAACATTGCAGTATTAAATTCTGTCAACGATTAGATAAAAAGCTAATGGAGACTTTGAAAATGCTAAGAAAGGCGTACGATGAATCTACTGTGGTGAGACACAAGGTTTATGAATAGCATCGAAGTTTTAAAGAGTACCGAGAATATATCGAAGACGATAAACGCTTTAACACTAGAACGTCCGAGAATTTCGCCATCCTAAAACAGCCGCCGGTATCATTTCGACACCACAAGTTAAATTATGCAAAATGGATGCTACAAAGTATAATTTTACACTATATTTGATCATTATACTTTAATTACTTTATATTGTTACATTTTTACAAAATAAATAAATAAATAAAAAAACGACAATTTATTTTATAGAAAGATATATTAAATAAAGTGAAATTAACATTTAAAGAAAGTGAAACAAAAATATTAAAAAAAAATAAAATTATTATTTTTCTTCACATTATAATTTTTATGGATATGTAGACATTATATAAATAATGTAATATCATATGCATACCTTATTTACAACTTTTACAGTAATAGGCGACTTTTTCAGTGCACTTTCCACAAATCATCTTCCAGCAAGAAGAGCATTTTCTGTTAGTGACATTACCTTTACACATTTTAATTTCACATTTTTTACGCTTATGGTTTAATTCTGGTACATAATTTTAAAACTAGCCCATTTTTTAACCTTTATTTAATTTGAATGCAATTCATTTGCTAACTGTTGAATATAACATTTCCTTGAAATCTGCTTGCCTGACACTGATTTGTAAACAATCCAAGCATTTATAACCGCAATATCTAAAATGTATGTACCGGCCATCTCCTAGATCCGGATTTTACGGAATATTTTCTAACCATCTGATCGAAAATGTCCACTCCACATTTGGTTTCATTATAGAATGTTACAATTTCTGGTGTTTTCATTACTTCCAGTTGTCACGCTCGAATGAAGTGTGCTGAGTACTATAACATTCTTCTGCTTTTCTCTTTGATATACAGTAAGTAGGGTACCGGTGCTTTCGTGTTTATATATATTCGTGGAATAAAGATTGTCTTTTTTATTTTTCAAGCAATCTGGAATTTCTCTTCGTGCTCGATTCACAGTTCCTACTAGACTTGTTTTATATTTTATCAGTTCTTTTGCCAATTCCAGTGAAGTAAAAAAGTTGTCCACTGTCACATTATGACCTTTATTTTTATAAGGTTCCATTAGTTTTAGAACTACGGATTCGGCTAATCGTTTACCGTCAGGTCGAGATTCATTTTTCCGCAAATAAGGAAATGGATTCAATACATATTTTGTTTCTAAATCAACAGTAATCCAATATTTCTGCCAATATTTGTCTGGTTTTGAAGCCATAAATTGGGTAAATGGACATGTTATTTTACTCGGAAATAATTGTTCGTCAATTGTTATGTTATATCCAGATTTGTAGCTTCGAATACAATTTTCTGTAAAACTGTCCCAAACTTCAAAAATCATAGCGAATTTATTTACTTGAAGTCGCTCAGGACGAGTTGATTTTATGTCAAATCTCAAAAAGCGAGATATTTCTCTAAATCTGTTTCTTGTCATTATTTCCTTACAAAATTCCAAGTCCCAAGAGTCAGACCATAGGGATTGTAATTCAATATTTTTAGCACCGCTCACTCCAGGAGCATATAATATTGCGAGATAAGCACATATTTCATCGAAGGACAATGTCCAGTTATCAACTTGCAGAACTCGCATGGCTTCCGTTTCTGTACACTTTCTTATATGATCCAACATAGGTTTATCCACAAAAAAGAAACCAGGAGCTTATAAGCGATTCATCAAGATTTCGCTTTGCAAAATTTGTAGAGCCGCTTTTTTCACGTAGTATATTTCTTTCGGAAAATCGACCCAAATGAGAAGTAGCTTTGAATTGTTTCCATTCGGTTCCATCTCGAGCTATATAAGCGTCTAAATTCTTCTGGATACTGTTATCATCCATATCACTTTCATCAGACTCTTCTGATTCATTTTTCTGCAATAGAATTTCTTATCAAAATCTATTTCGGAACAAGAAAGATCACCACCATCCCATTCATTTTCAGATAATTTCCTCAAAAGATTGGCGATTTCTTCGGGACTATGACCTTTTTTGCAATACATAATTCCGAAAAAAATAGCATGTAAAAGAATAAAAATCTCCCAATAATAAAACTTTTTCAAGTGCTTTCAAACATGATAAAAACACAAAAAAAGGAACAGGGGACACTTGGTCGCCTGATTAGGACTATACTATCCCCCCCCCTTTTTTGAGGGGTGGAAGCATAATAAACCTTCCTAACTGAAAGAGATAGAAATCAAGGTCACACGAACTGGACAAAAAGACAAAAGAAATGTATTTCTTTTCATATTTTGCTTGGTGTCGAAATGACACTTGCAGACGTTCTAGGTGAATTTAGTTATAACTTTCTAAAAAATAGAATAACATAATAAAATTTCAACAGTCTGTTTATTACGTAAATTGATTAAAGTCAATAAATTTCTAGGGTATAGATGAAAAAAATGGGATAGAGAGATAAGGCTAAATTTGGTTTGGTGTCGAAATGACACCAACGGACGTTCTAGTGTTAAATGTGGTTTTTAAAAAGATTATGCTTAGCACGTTGAACTGCATTCAGTTTACTAAGAAATATTTGTAGAATATAGATACGGTCAATTAAAGAATTGGATACAGGGTCGAAAATGGCTGATGATTTCTGGAAATGTGATTTAAATATTTTAAAGAGTATTTTTTTTAAACTAAATTTTAGTAAAATACTTTCGAGTAATAAAGTTATTAGGTAAACTACAGGCCTGAACATAAAATATTCAAATATATTTCGAAATATTAGTATAAATTGCCGAAAGAAAAATTTCAATCAGCTATCCATTTTCTTGTGTAATTAAATTTCTTCATTATATAACATATAAATCAACCGACAGATCAAATACAGGATTGTTCAAAAGATTTACATTACATATTTACAACAATATTATACATTACAAGGATTACATATTTGGCTATAAACAGTAACACTTTATTACCCTAGATAACGAAGTGATGTAAAGTATTACAGGAAGGCTTGGAAAGTGTTTCATAATCTACGCTTAACGCATGACTTTTCTTGCTTGTTTTTTATGTAGAAATAAAGACGTTTAATATAAGGATGAGAATCTTTGACTTTTCGCCTTATGCCCGGATAAACCTAGTTGGAAATTGCACGTCAAATGTAGCAAATGAGGCACGTTCGTACTATAACAATATATATATATATTTTTAATATTCAGATTTTGGTATAATAGTACATCGGATATGGTACAGTGGCTGAAATCTTTTGTGTGTCCTTGTGAATACTATCTGCTTTCTTCTATACAGGAAGTAACTAGTACCTCAGCACCGTTTATGAATTTCATAAAATGTGAAATAGTTTAATAGTATTAAGACGCGCTTCAAACAGTGTTCCCTCCCTCCTATACCATTTTGTAACAGAATAATTTTGCGTGGCCGTGTAAATTAATAACGAATGTTCTTAGCACAACAGATTGTGCAGAATGTATTTTTAGTACATACTTCTTAGATACATATCAATTCTACAATGTTCGAAAGAGTATAAGATCATGATAATTCCCAAGAGACTATTTTTTTCCATTGACCGTAATGTAACGGAATGATTTTGATTGTCCCTGTCATTAAACTATGCATCCAATTTTCCTGAAATTTAACATTTCTTAACAAAATTATACAACAGTTAGATATTTTAAATTTCAGTCGATTCGGGTGGGTAGTTTTTGCTCTCTTGTATGCGGACAGATCGAACTGTAGGTGCTACTTGTTTGTATAATTACGTACGCACCTAAAAGGAATCATCTGAATTCTCTCCCTAAAATCCTAAAGAATGCACAAAATTTTTTTTTTTTTAATTCTTTAAAAAATATTTTAACACTAAATAATCTCATCTAAATCTTTCTCCTTCAAATTACTTCCAACTTGTTTGTCCCATCTAATAACAAACACACTTTGTTTAATCGTTATAACTCTTTATTTTTTAATTCATTTGCTTTTTGACTTATTTAATAAAAAATAATAATATGAAACAAATGAGCATATGTTTGTAACAATATATATGCATGTATGTAACAGTTAAATAAATATCTTTACAAAAATTATCTCCTTTTGCCAAAATTGCTGCTTGTCCGTTGTCTCCCCTTGCCCTTGTCTCATATAATCCACCATCAAATTTCATAAACTTTTAAATCATTTTTTCCCTGCTCTATTTGGGAATTTTTTATAACGTAATTTAATTAATAATCTATATTACTTCCCCAACCTTCTTCCAAAAGTCTTTTTCCCCTCTGTAGATATGGTTTTAATTCGTTTTTTTTTTCTTTACTTTATTTGTAACTATCGTGTTATTATAGTGAAAGGATCATTTAAATTACCTACTCCCAAAATAATTCTGTTTCTCCCACATACAAAATTATTTTTTAAGGATTTTTATACCTTGTAGCAACAATAAATAAATAATGATCTAACACTCCCATTAAATTTTTATTCTCCATCCCTAGGAAAATGGCTTAATTTCTAGATATGAGGGAGAGGGGCAAAAAGTTTTTAATCTTGTGTTATTTGATTATTCTTACCCTTGATAATATATTTTGTAAAGAGGGATGTGGACATTTTTTTACTCTAAAGTATACAGGTTTAATGTAAGACAAACTTACAAAATCTGATTTATTCAAAAATATTATACTTACAGATGTGATTGATATATGAAAATAACCACAAAATATCCAAGCTTGTACACCAGGTGGTGTGAAAGTACTAGTTTGAGTTTGTGCACCAGATGACGTGGCAGCAACACTTCATTATCTGTAAATAATTCATTTCAGTCTCCTTCAAAATGTAGGTAAAGCAAGAAAAGTATTTTTGCATCTTAGAACAGGAAAAATGTTCGTCTGTCATAGCAGTACAACAAACTTTCAGGAGGCTGTATAAAAAAAACCCACCTTGTATCAAATGGATTGAATTGAGCTAACCTACCGCCTGGACGTGTGTCCCAGGAGCACACATAAAACAATCGTAGAGTGAGCATAAAACTTGGATATTATGCAGTTATTTTCATACATCAATCTTATTTGTAAAATTAATACTTTTAAACAAATCATATTTGAAATGTAAATGATTCTTTTATAGCAACCCTGTGATTCAGATAATAAGAATGTCAAAACTGCAAAAAAGTTCATAATTATTCTTTTTCCCCACATATTCTTAGAAATTCTCTCCTCCTTGTTTGTTGAGAAAGGGTAAAGAAAAAATTTGAATTTCGGTGAAGATTTTAGATAAGTTATCTTACTACATAATAAGAAATGGAACAAAATTAAAAAAACAATCTTAAAAATCTTAAACTGTGTTCTGTGCGGAAGGACAGAAATGGAAATGAAAATTTGGGAGAAAGGAGGGTAATTTTCATGCTGTTTATTCCTTTATTCCTTACCTGAGAGAAGCAGATTGTTTTAAAATAAAGTTTTAGAGATTTTTAATTTAGGATGCGTGTGTGTGTGTGTGTGTGTGAAGGGGGCTCATGCATTTTAATGTTGAAGAGATAATTTAAGTGGCAGACTTTTTATTTATTCTTACTGGAGAACAAAAAACAGGACGGAATTTTTTTGTGTGTAGACTGAAATTCAGTTGTTGCGCTTGGATCGGTGTACGGTCTGTTGTAAGTTTTTCCTGGTTCGGGTCGGGCTATGGTCAGGGCCGTAGCTAGAAGTTTACGATAGGGGGGGAGCTCAGGGGAATATAGGGGAGGCTCAAGGGAATGTAGGGGGGCTCATATTTTTTTGTTCTCTCTCTAATGCAGAAAGATAAATTAGTGCATATTCACATTGTAGGTACTATGTTTCTCATTAAACTGTTGTAATAACTTCATTTTATGCTAAGAAAAGTATATGATGATGAAAATTATGAATGTATAACTGGTGCAAAATTAAACATCCTGTTAGCTTTCTATGTACCAATAGGATGAGAGAGTGTTGAAACAAGCATTTTAAATACAATTTAGTAACACTGCAAAACTGTGAAAGGGTCTCAAAACTAAATTAGATTTTTGAACAGAATTACATTTGGATTTTTGGAACATTTAGTGACCTTGGAACTTTTTCCAGGGGGGGGGGGGCTCAAAATATTTTAGGGGAAGGGCTGAGCCGCCCATAGTGCCCCCTTAGCTACGGCCCTGGCTATGGTTCGATAAGCCTAAAATAATCCCCCATAATTGGAAGATAAGTGATAATTTTCAAATTAGCCTAACTTTTTTTTAATAAGCAGATTAAAATACGCCTAAAAATACCAGGCTGATTGAGAAAACCAGCGGTCAGTTCGCGATTCGCCTAATGCTCTGTGCAAAATGCCGGGAAAATGTCAAGCTAATTGAAAAAAGGGAGATGATTCTCCAATTATCCCATCTCTTTTCAAACAGCTCAGGTTCTTTGCAATGAGTCTAATTTCTAAATTAGCATCCAACATATACATACATGTATACACTTATGAACCAGAACGTTATGACCACCTACCTAAAAACATCCAAAGCCCAACTTTGATCCGAAAAATCAGCTGCAAATCTCTTTGGTATGGATGCCACAAGTTCTATATAGATAACCGAAGATAAATCATATCAGTTGTTCAAGCAGCGATCATTCATATTCGGGACACTCAAAATGACAGAAACTTCATTTTCAATAGTGTTCGTGCAAGAGTAAATGTCAATTATGTCTAAAAATTTCATGCTATCCGAGTATATTTACTTTAGTTAGAGCGTGGACAGACGATCAGACAAACCGAAATCATAAACACTTCTCAACTTTGTTGGAAAGTGTTATAATGGGTTTTTAGATGATTTTTCTAAATCTCGATTATAAGCTCCCGTTAGGTGGGGCTGGTTGAGCTTAAGTCATTCGGTAGGCCTCCCCACCTAGCTGAAACTATAAGCTCCCCTTAAAAATTAAACTTTATTGCTTTTGTAAAAGAGAATTCCTACCATCGACACTATACGAAATGTAAACTTATAACAAATACTTTGCACTCCCTCTCCCTATTCTACAGAAAACATGGTTCAGGAGACCTCAGAAATTCCAACGCTTAACAGATAATTTGATTCCATTTTTTTACGCACTTTTTTATATTGAAAATATTTCCCAGTTTGTTATTGTATCTTTTTTAATCGAGCTCTACTTTTCTCTCTGGTTCCACCAGTTTTTCATATGATTTCTCAACTTTTTCTGATACTTTCAGGAACTTGATGGTGAACCAACTTCAACTAAAAAATTTAAGCTAACTTTAGTATTAGCTTAAAGTTATTAGTAGACATATTAGTTTGGAAAAATACCGGAAGTAGCGCCTAGTTGGCGTCACTTTAGGCTAATAATTTTGATCGCCAGATATGACGATATATCGCCAAGCTGGCGACGTTTGGTGACAGAACCGCCCACCGTGAAAGCCTCCCCTACAGTTTCACGGTATCTATGCAGATTTTCATTTGTCCATTGGTATCAATCTACATATATTTTCATTGCTCTATTTCGAAATCGATATTTTTTTTATAAAAAAAATATTTTTTTGTAAATTATCCCTTTGTAATGGAAATATCTATATTATAGTAACTGTTTTGACATTCAAATAAAGATGTGATGTTGTTTTAACTTAAATTCACTTAAATTAACTTCGTGCTTCGTATTATTCCTGAAATAACTCATATTAAGCCTCACCGACGTATATCAATTTGTTTATACGCGAAATCGTTTACCCTAATTCAAATATGTTGCAAACAATTCCCCCTTTATTAGGTAATGGAATTCTTTTGTTTGGTCCTGTAAATGAATAACTACTCTTTTCACTGCATATTTTACAGAATATATATTTTAGTAAATTGTGTAGTTGCATTTAAATTTGAATATATTTGACCATGTGTAACACCTTTAAAATTCATTTGAAACAGTTTTTCCCCCATAGGTCGTAATGTACCGGAAAACTGACTGTCCCTGTAAATAAAGTAATTATGACAGAAGCTTCATTTTCAATAGTGTTTGTGCAAGAGTAAACATCAATTACGTCTAAAAATTTCATGCTGATCCAAGTTATATCGAGATAGATTCATACATAAAAATTTCATACTAATACTGATATTTACGAGAGTTAGAGCATGGAAAGACGGCCAGACAAACCGAAATCACAAACATTTTTCAACTTTATTGGAAAGTGTTAAAAAAGGTTTTTGAATATTTTTTCTAAATCACGATTATAAGCTCCCCTTAGGTGGGACTTGTTGAGCTTTAGCCATTCGGTAAACCTTCCCCACCTAGCTGAAACTATACGCTCCCCTTTAAAATTAAACTTCATTTGCATTTCAAAAAGAGAATTCTTACCATCAACACTATACGAAATGTAAACATATAACAAATACTTTGTACACCCTGTTCTACAGAAAGCTTGTTTCAGATATTCTCAGATACTCGTACTCATTTCATTGATTAATTTCTTCAAATAATGCAAAGTAAAATGATTTTCCACATAGACCACATTATAACTTGGAATTATTTTAGCATCGGTACTTCTTTCTTATTCCATCGACCAATTTCGCCAAATTAAATAGATTAATGTGATTGTTATGTTTAAAAACGGAAGAACACATAAATTAGCAAAACATAATCAACAACACAAATAAAAAATTGAATTAAAAATCTCTTGATGACGTAACAAGCAAGGGTAACGTAGTTAATGTCAAGGAATGTGACATTTACAATCATCCATTATTGGCATGTAATCTTATAGTTTGGAGATAGTTTGTTTTTGGTCGACGGGATAAACAAGTTGTACATGAGCGTCTTTTTGAAGAAACAACAATTGCTGCAGTCAACAGGGTAACTTTAGACACAAAGAGAAAAAAAGTTTGAAATTTGCTACATCACTTGAGTTAACAGCAAAGTTTTGGTCTCAAAAATGTAGACAGATGCACTAATGTGTTTTTTGCAGCTCATAGGAAAGAATTCGTCAAGGTTCCACTATGACATAATGGATCAGAGTTTCGTAAAATTGAAGCAAAGTTACCTCGATTGACTGCAAATAATTCTTTTTTAATAACGAATGTGGCATAGTAAACATCAGTGTTTCACATTAAATACATCGTAACCTGTGTTGTTCGAAAGAGTTAAGTCATAGTCAGATGGGCATGAGTTATACCTGTTAGGGAATCACGCGATTAGCAATGAACAGTGTATAAAAAAGAGAAAAGAAACATTGAGTTGAATTGACATTTTAATACTTTATTTTATTTGCACGTTCGTATGTGATTGTATCATGTAAAAAGAAATTGAGAAAAACCAAATTTTGATGTATTGTGTGGCAACAGCCTTTTTTCTTGTATTCGAAGAGAAAAATTAAAAAAGTTGCTAGTTTTTTCATATACGTTTTATTGTTTTAGATTTAGTGTTTATCTCAACGTAGGTGTTGTGATTTTGTCGCAGCAATATGAGTACATAGGTACTAATTGTGAGTAATATATTCTATTAAAATTTAAAGTTTATCAAAAGATATTTAAGCGTAAAATTAGAATCGATAACAATTACTATCGTGTTACGTATAGTACATTGTCCATACATAAATTAGTGGCGTCCGCGACAGGACCGAGTTTAAACAAATATATTTATCATATTTATTTTAAAAGTGTTAATAAAGTTTAAATCAAATTAAGATTTCCAAGATGTTTAAATCGGTTAAAGATTTTAAAAGAGAAGCTTTAATCTTTTTGGCTGAGCAATTAGGTGAGAAAGTATCGTCAACGGCTACACTTGCGACGCTTAAGGATCTAATTTTGAATTGTAAAGAATACAAAAATGATCCAGAATTTGTACAAAACGTTTTAGAAAATGCCGTTTCAGAAAGAAAGGAAAAAGAAAAATTCGAAGTGCAAGCAAAGAAAGAAGCTGAAGCGCTGAATATGGAATTACAAGCAAAGAAAGAAGCTACAGAATACAAGCAAAGAAAGAAGCTGCAGAATTACAACTAAAGATTGAATGTGAAAAGTTAAAATTGGCACATGAATTAGAATTGGCGAAACTTCAATTACCAGTAAACAGCCAAGGTGAAATTTTTAATACCGTTATCGATACCTATAGAATGAGAAGAAAGTTGCTGTTGTTGATTAAATAATTATCACTGCTATAGTAGTTGGGGAAAATATGATCAAAGAGAAAAAACTGTTAGTAATTTTATTTAAATAAATATACAATTAAAAAGATAAGAAAAATTACGATTATTCATATGCATACTATATATGCATCGGGATACCTAATTATCGTCAAAATGGCGTTATTTCATCTGACGAGGTAACCTGGATATTGTTGTTAGTTTATTATAAACTGTTTATCTACTTTTATTTATTTATTTATTATCGAAAACAAATATAACGTTTACAATATAAGAATATATGTTTATAAAAATTTAAAAATAAAGTTTTTCCGATACCGTGAAAAACTAGAGGATATAAAATGACCATTTATATTTATTCGCCAATTGCGCGAATTAGAAGAAGACGTGGAACTCTTCCCTTATTATTTTGTATTTTTAATGAAATGTGTGAAAAGCGTGTATTTTAAATGTATGTAATATATCTATTTTACATGTATGTATTTTAAATGAAATGAGAGAAAGATTTATATTTCACATGAGCTGAATGCAATAGGAATGACAAATATGTAAACATTTGGTAATTTATTACATACGCCTAGCTAACAAAAGATTATTCTAAGAAGGAATTTAAAGATCTAGCTAACAAAAGATTACTTTTCGTTACAATTTTTGTAGCAACCTACATGAAGAATAATGAAAAAAAAATACGCTGGTAACCAAAAATAACAGCTGCGTGGACTGTTTATTATGTCAGAAATATTGCTAATATTAAATATTATGATACTACTATTCCGCGAGTCAAACAAAAATACCATCGCAATGACGCATATATTTCAATCGGGAAATGTCTAGCTCTGCGTCTTTACGGCTAGCTATCGCAACTGAATATAAAATCAACAAAATTTGAAAGTATAGTTTTAGTTTATAACATATGTATTAATTAAGGTACGGGATAAAAATAAAGAATCTATTCTGCGAAGATTGGCGTAAGTTGATTGGCATAGTTTGGCGCATATTCAACTTTAAAATAGAGGGTTAAATTAACATACACGTCGTCTT
Source organism: Maratus speculifer (assembly GCA_964019185.1). Taxonomy (NCBI): domain Eukaryota; kingdom Metazoa; phylum Arthropoda; class Arachnida; order Araneae; family Salticidae; genus Maratus; species Maratus speculifer. Next base: position 18,760,503 of record OZ025302.1, on the reverse strand, counting down.
ACATAATCCAGTTAACAGAAAATACATGGACATAATTTTTTGGCTACATTTTGATACTTTTCTGCTATATCAGCATCGTGCCAAAATGTATGTTAAGAGTGTGTTCGAAAAAATATTCTTCCATTTTGAAGAGCTCAAAAATTTTTAAGGCATTTTCAGACTCATTTCTAAAATTAAAAACATGAAAATTTTTCAGGTGATTCTTGAAGAGATGTATAAGAGGCCGTGTGATTTCATTTTTCGCTCAATTAATTAGAATTTTATTTATAAGCGATTATTTTCTCTGTATGACCCCTTTTTTCGTTCCTAGATATCTCGCTTTGGAAAACTTGGTTCAAAACGCCATCTTTGACAGTTTTTTTGCAATATTCTCTGCATTTATAAAAAAGTTGACAAACACGGCACATTACGCAATTTCTTAGTGAGAGAATTTGGCAATTTGATGCGTTAGAGAGCAAAAAGGAATTTATAAATAATTTATAAATTTATCAGTCTGGATTGAAATATGCCATTAACCGCTATTTATTTCAAATCACATATGCAAATAATTTTTATTTCAAACAAATTTCATTGAAAACGTTTTTTCTCTTTAATTATTATTAAACCGTAAGCATGCAAAACTGTTAAATTCACCATTTTTGGAACCAAAAATTTTTTTTATTGAGTTATAACGTACATTTTCCCCCGATACAAAAATGATGATGTTTATTGCAGTGCTAAGAGACAGTTACAATTTCATGCCAGCAGTGTAGATGGAGATATTGAAGAAATATTTTATTGTAAATATTTGTTTGTTCTTTTACTTTCTATATATTCTTTGTTTAATAAAATAGTACTCGAAACTATGTAATTTTGAGATGCTATATTTTAAAAATGATTAGTTTCGCCCTAATGATGATAAATAATTTGAATATTTCATTTGGCGACAACTTTCTACACTTTGTATCAATTAAACATATTTTTTATTTTGCATTTTTTTCATTTTACTGAATTCATGTTTTTTCATGAAGGAAGTATAAATTTATTTTTGAAAAAAATCAAGATATTCACAATCTTCTTGCCAAATATATTTATGTATTAATCAATTTTTTTATTATTAAGTCTGGCTAAACCCGAAATAAAACTTCCTTATTTTATGATTTTGATATGAATTAGTAATGTATTTTATGAGGCTAGTTGCCCTGAATAATTTAGGAGAAATACAATTCATATTTATAATGTCTATTTAATCATACATTATTAAAAAATAACTTGACGTTTGCTTTAAAGTTTTTTTATCATATTAAAAATTATCTAAATTTTTATTAGTTTAATTTATTACGTATTTTAATATTTCATTATGCTATTGTAAGCATTCATTATAGTTTCGATTGCATCATCAATTAAATTAAAATGGCTGTCTACAAAATGTTAACGAAGCAATGACCAGAAATCAACAAAATTCTAAAATTTGCAAAAACTCTCGTTTCAAGCTGTGCAGATTTCAAGGAGTCCACTGTAACATTGTAACGTAATGTGCTATCCGGAATTAATAAAAGATTCTTGAACTGGTTTTGAACTCTATTCTTGAACTGGTTATTTGTGAACTTATAGTCATTTTAAAAAAAATCTTAAGGAATCTGAAATATGATTTATATTTAGTTCTAAAACATGCTGTGATGTCTTTTTTGTGAATTAGTAATCTTTATAAAACAAATTTCATATGAAAAATGAATCTTATTTTTAAAATATTTTATCATACATAACTCATTATTAACTTGATCTTTGCTTTTAATATTTTAATCATGTTGAAAATTATGTAAATTTTTATTATTTTAGCTTATTACCTATTTTAATATTTTATTCTATTGTAAGCCTTCATAATGGTTTCGATTTTTTTTTTTTTACTCATTACATTCAAACTACTATTTAAAAAAAGTAAACAAAACACTGACCAGAAATCCGCAAAATTCTAAAATCTGCAAAACCTCTTATCCCAAGCTGTGTGGATTTGAGGGAGTCTACTGTATTTTGATAATTTAGCATTACATTAACAGAATAGATTATGGTTCATTGTGCCCCATGTTAAAGTTCATAACATTCTCATAAAATTATTACTTAAAGCTTTCTTTTTAGCATATTTACTTTAATATTAAATAAAAACAAGTACCTTACCTTTAAAATAAATATATGTTTTTACTTTGTTATCTATAACATTTAATTAATAATAAAGAAAAGTAAGATGATGAAAACTTTTATTTTTAGAAGCTCAAAACAACCAATCACGATCAAATGATTGAGACTCTGAGGCTTAGGGAGGCTCTGAGGATAAGGATTCTGAGGTAACGATATGTTTTAAAAGCTATAAATAGTCAATTCAGTGCTTTAATCAATTAGTCTAAAAGAAAATTCTTAAAAATTTAAAAATAAATAATATATAAAGGCTGGTCACCTGTGTATTTAGGTCCAATGTACCTCACTCTTTCCAACATGTATCATAAAAAGTATATTTATATAAATGAGGGAAAACTTGAAAAAAAATTAATCCGCATATAACGGAATGCTACCATAAATAGAAATATTCCATTATCCTGTCTAAAAGAATACCATACAATTACATATGATAACACAAAACCTGTCTAAAATGAAATTATTCAAAACCCTTTGTGATTTTATGTTGACAGGTTTTAATACAGTAGACTACCCCAAATCCACAACCCTAAAATCTGCACATAATTTATGGATGTAAACAATAAAATATTTAGACCAGATGTATGTACAAAATTTAACTTTCTTAATTTTATATCAATTTTTAAGAATTTTAATTTGGAATTTTTGTTAATATTATTGAATTCATGGTTTTTCATGAAGGAAGAATAAATTTATTTCTGAAAAAATTCAAGATATTGCTGATATCACTGGTCACATATCACTCACTATAAATATATATTTAGTGGGAACAAGCATAGAAGATTAATATGCAGTAGATTCCCTTAAATCTGCAACCCTAAAATCCTCACATTTTTTATGGATGTGAACAATAATATATTCAGTTCAGATAGAGGGACAAAATATGACTCTTTTTTAGTTTTATATCAATTCAATACGTATTTTAATTAGTAATTTTCCTTAATATTACTGAATTCATGTTTGTTCATCAAGGAAGGATAAATTTATTTCTGTAAAAATTCAAGATATTGCTGAAATCACTGGTCATCACAATCTTTTTACAAAATATATTTATTTATTAACCAACCTTTTTTGGTAATTAAGTCTGACTAAACCCAGGGTTGCAAAAAAGCCGGTTAAAATTAAAAAAAGCCAGGCCGGTGGCTTTTATTGGTTTTAGCCGGCTTTTTTGGGCCAAAATTGGCTTTTATACAGAGAAGTGTTTTTATTATAAGCTACACATTTTTTAAGTGTTCTTTAACTAGTTTGAATGATGCTTAATTTACTTTGTGTTTAATAAATTTATTAAAATAAAAAATTGGGATTTTAATTATGATTTATTATGAGAAATTGGGTTATAACCCAATTTTTCAATAATGAAGACATTAATACTAGAATAACATATTGATAAAGTTGCTAGTAATTTAAAGTCAGAATTGGAAATATGTCAGCTAAATTATAAAATGCCCATACCAAGTGCTTTTTCCGATTTACATTAATCTTTAATCCAACCTTGTTTTTCCATTTTTATTTCTTTATAAAATTAAAGAGGACAATGGGTACTTAGTTACATGTTTTATTACTCAACTAATTTTAAGAGTTATTAAAATGTCATGTTTTATTCCCTATAAACATTTAAAATCATACATATAAAAAAAATCACAATTTCTCACTATTGAAAATAATATGAATTATGCATATTTCATAACATATTATGTTTCACAATTTATTTCAGTATTCTCAATTAGCATATGCAAGAATATATTCATGCAAGAGGCATATAAGCACTTTTAAATAACAAAGAGCTATTCAAAATTTTAATTCAACAAATTTTATTCAAACATTTTTTGTTGTTGTTTAAGTATATATAATTATGTATAAACTCGCCTCAAATACTGAATCCTTCCTTATTTGTCTTTCAACAATGTTCATCTATGACGTAATCGTTACATATTGACTTGAAAAATGTTTCCATGAATGCTTTGATATGTTACATTTTGTCATAATTCAATTAAATATAATTCTTAAGAATGTGTAAAATTTAAAACACATTTTTTGTTATATTTTCTTTTTTCGAAGATTATATATTTTTTGGACATAATACCTTCACAGTTGACTTCTAGCAGTTATAAAGACTTACTTATTTGAAAAATTAAATAGAAATTTATAACTTTTTTAGTAGTAAATAATTAAAAATGTATTACAAATAAATCAATCCAAATTTAATATGGATTTGATACAAATTAACACTTTAAAAATAAAAGCCGGCTTTTTTCAATTTTAGCCAGCTTTTTTGAAGTGGATAAAACCAAAAAAAGCCGGCCGGCTTTTTTGGCCCGGTTTAAAGCCGGCAACCCTGATTAAACCTGAAATAAAACTTCCTTATTTTATAATTTTGATGTGAATTTGTAATGTACTTTTCTGAGGCAAGTTTCAATGAATAATATCAGAAAAATGCAGTTCATCTTTATAATGACTGCAACATATGCAGTTAGACTGCATAATATACATTATCGATTATTAACTTGATCTTTGCTTTTAATATTTTAAGCATTTTAAAAATTATCTAAATTTTTATTATTTTAGTTTATTACTTAATTTAATACATTATTTTATTGTAAGCTTTTATTATATTCTGAAATGCATTACAGTTGAACCTCGAAAATCCGGACCTCCAAATTCCGGAAACCTCTAAAATCCGGACATTTTTCCGATTTCAGTTTTATTAATTTTTAAAATAAGACATAGCTGTAATTTTCATCAACTGCAGTTAAATTCTGATAACTATACTAAATATATATATATAGATATATTCTGGTTAATATTGTAATGACTTGCCGTTAATTAAAGACTAATTATTACAAAAATTAAAAAGTTAAAAAGCGTTCAACAGAATTTACAGTAATGAATCATGATGAAATGAATGAATCGTTGAATTAATCATGAATTTTGATACTTGAAAAAATTTAGGTTTAAAAAAAAAACGTAAATTCTGTCGAAAAAATGCAGAAAAAACGGAGAAATTTGTAATAAAAAAAAAGAAAGCCAAAACAAGCATGGAAACAAATAAAAAATCTTAAAAAAACGCACATTTCATCAAAGATTCATGATTCATTCATTTCAAAATGATTCGTCTCACTCTCAATCGCCTTTGAGAATCGGGAGGGAGGGCGCTTTCTCGGGATTTTTTGAAAATTTCAAACTATTTATAAAGTGGGGAGGGGGCGTTTGATCGGGAAGAGCGGATTAACAGGATTTTACGGTATTATATAGCCATAATTTTTTTTTTTTTTAATAAACCTCCAAAATCCGGAAAAATCGAAAATCCGGAATCGCCGCGGTCCCGACGGTTCCGGATTTTCGAGGTTCAACTGTAATTATTACATTCAAATTACTGTTTAAAAAATGTAAACAAAACATTGACTAGAAATCTGCAAAATTGTAAAATTCGCACAACCTCTGGTCCCAATCTGTACAAATCTGAGGGATGTGACTGTATTAATATATCATATACAATACAGTCACCAAAGTACAGAGATGTTGAATCTGAAATATATAAATGATAATTACTATTTTTTTTTACTGCAATTAATTTTGTTTTGTCAATTGATGACAATCCCAATCAATCTAAGTAAAGTTAGTGGAAATTTTGAAGTGGCAGAAGAAAAATCTTTTATCAGATCTTTCTGTAGAAAATGGAAAAGATCACTTTCTCATGTATAAAAAATTTTCTTGCAAAAGAAAACATAAAATATCTTTTGGACTTCTGCACATAAAAAAAAGTTTTCTTTTTATACAATTACAAATTAAAAAAAAATTATAAAAAACATTATGAAAAAAAATAGGTCTAAAAATTTAGCTTTTTAATCTCAGAGTTTACACAGGTTTTCTTTGCTGAAGCCAGTGCCTGCTACACTTATGTCTAATGAACCCAATAGGATATAATCTATAGAATTAGTTGAAATATAATGAAATCAAGCTGAATGCAATACAATTGAGAAATTGTTTTGAAAACTAGAATTATTTTTATCTTAATTTATAAAAATCAAGGAAAATTTTTAAATATCAAATAAAAACTAATAAATTTTAAATGTGGTTGGGGAATTTATGTATGTACTATTATTATGTATTTCTGTATGCTTTTTAGCTACAGTCGAACCTCGTTAAGATAAACCTCAAGGGGAATCAAAATTTCATTCATGTTATCAGTATCAAATCTTTGTTTTCCTTTTTATAGGAGTTTTATTTTAGGGGTATACTTTTTTAATTTATGTTAAGCGTGTTCATGTTAACAAGGTTTGATTTATTTGGAAAATAGTTGTTGTCCTCGGTAAAGAACAGAAAAATCTGAATTTTTTTATTGTTGAATTCCGCATTTTTTTAAATTTTATTCCTTTTCAGATTAATCCATGTTTAATGTCCAAATATGGAATAGTTCTGTTTTTTATTTTATTCATTTTCTGATTGGTTCATGTTTAATGTCCAGAAATGAAATATTTCTGTTACCACAATGACAAATAAAATATTAGAAAACCTACAAGGAAATTAATAACTTAAAAACCAATTGAGATACAACTATCAAACAAATTGCATTTAAGAGCACATTTTTTTTCTCTATACGACGGTGCAAAAATTGAAAATGTCTGATGTTTAGAATTTTAAAAATCTGCAGTACCAAAAATTGTAAAAGTGAAATTTCATTTAAAATTTGAATTTAATTGGTACAGGAATATTAATTTTTAATTCATGGCGTATATACAGGACTGTGTGATTACGTAAATAACGTTTTGATCATCAAAAAAAAGTTTTTTATTATTTTTATTTTTTTTAAATATAAAATTTATTTATATGTCTTTAAAATTTTAGTCATTGAAAATATAATTTTCAAAATAGTCCTTGTAATTTGTTAAACAAAATTTTTTTAATTGGTCTATAGTGGAACATTAATATGAAAAAGAAAAGTACACTTTTCCATAAAACAATTGTACCGATAATACTGATATTTTATTTCTACATTAAGATCTTGAAATAAAAATCTTCAAACAATGAGAAGGGGGGGGGGGAAATCCCACTTGAATTTGCAATATTATTTATTCCAACAATTTACAATGCTTCTAGTTTGTTCTGCTATCATTTTTAAGAAAAGAAAAAAAATCATTCAGCTTAACGTAAACTATCCTCATAGAAAAGGTTTGTTTACTAGGTAGGGACATCAAGTGTCATGTGATGAAAGCAGACTTTCATCGCATGACATGGCTTTCTCCAGTCAAGACTAAAACTGCATTTTTTAATGTTAATTTAATGTATTTTCTAAGATTTAAAAAAAAAAAACTAAAAATGGTATAAAAATACTCTTTTTTTTTGTATTCTATAAAATGCAACTTAAATTGAAAAATGTGCAATTTCCCTTTGAGATTTCTAATGCATAGTGCATAGAAAAGTTCCCAACTGCTGAGCTCAACAAACGCAAAATGTTTTGGCACATATTCACAAATGCCTGACTATGGAAACGATTTTGAATGGAACTGAGTTTTCAATTGTATAATCATTAAACTACCTGTCGAGTTATAAGGGATTTTTATCACAGGTCTTTCTCCCGTTGTGTTGCAGTTATGTTTTCGTAGGGAAATGCAATTCAAACCTGTTAAACAATAGAATGTGACAGGTCATAAGGAAGGCGATGTAGTATGTATTATTATAAATACAAATAATTACTTCAAATTATAAAAAACACACATAAAAACAAGCAAGTTCCACGAATGTAATCTTAGAATGGAATAAAAATACTGTAGACTCTCTCAAATCTGCACAGTTTGGGACGAGAGGTTGTGCGAATTCTAGAATTTTGAGAATTTCTGGTCATTGCTTTGTTTATAATTTTTAAAAAGTAATTTGAATGTAATTAATAATGAAATCAAAAGCATAATGAATGCTTACAATGTACTAAAATAAGTAATAAACTAAAATAATAAAATTTAGATAATTTTTAAAATGATTAAAATACTACAAGAAAAGGTCAAGTTAATAATGAATAATGCATGATTAAATATTCATTTTAAAGGATGAAATGTGTTTTTCTTAAATTATTATATGAAACTTTCCTGAAAAAGGTACATTACTAATTCACATGCTACTACTAATTACTAAAATAATTCTTTTAAGGTTTAGCCAGACTTAATAACTAAAAAAGCTTGATTAATACATAAATATATTTGGTAGGATTATGATTACTTATGATACAAGCAATACCTTGATTTTTTTCAGAAATAAATTATTCTGTTTTCATGAAGAAACATGAATTTAATAATCTTAACAAAAATTACAAATTAAAAAATGTATGGAGTTCATATAAAACTAAAAAAGGCAAATTTTGCACCGACATCTGAACTTAATGTTTCATTGTTTACATCCGTAAATTATGTGCTGATTTGAGGGAGTCTATTGTACTAACAAAAAACTATTGTCAGATGTAAGAACATAATATTTGCATAAATGTTGTCAGATGATATACAATAAAATAAATATGAAGCACAATACATTTTAAGTATGATAAATCACAATAAAAACACTAATTTTGTTGGCTTGTTTTGAAATATCTAATGTGTTAAAAAAAAAAAAAAAAAAACTGAAAAATAAGTGCAATTAGATAGTTTCTGAACAACAACACCTGCTAGTTTCATGCATTTCGGGACAAAAATAAAGGAAAACTTGTGTCACAAAGTTGCCCTTTTTGATTTAAGAATACCCTTAATCCCAACAGGTAAAATTTGCAAATCAGTGTATCACTTCTTCTAGGATTCATAAACAGTTTCTTAAGGGGGCTCTGCACACACTTGAATACATCCACTCCTTAGTGTTAAACCAACAGGCAAGTTATTTTAGAACTTCTCGCTTAAATTTCAATTTTTTTGCATAAGATAGCTGAGCTAGATCTTTAATATGGTTATTTCTTACTTTATAGATTTTGGTTGCAGATTTAAAAAGATACTTTCAAGTTCGAGAATGGTTTTGAAATTGAAAGTACATTTTAAGAAAAATCTGTAACCAAAATCAAAAAAGTAAAAAAAAAATATCATATTGATGATGAAACTCAGCTATCATATCCAAAAAGAAATGGTATAAAAAAATATTCAAGTTTAGGTGGGAAATTCGAAAACAACCTGCCCATTGATTAATATTACAGAGAGGGTGTTTTCAAGTGAGTGATGAGTCGAATTAAAAGTGTATGTGTTCTTATATGTAAATTTCAGTAAACTGTATAAAGTTACTGTATTATGCGCTCAATTATTGAAGAATATTTAGTTTCAATTAAACAGAATACAATCAAATTCAGTTAATGAGCAACAAAATGTCTTAAAAGTAAACGCAAAAAAAAAAAAAAAAAATAATAAAAAAATATTCAAACCAATTTGTTGTCTCAAAATTGAAATTTGAATAATATTAAACTAAACTATTTAAAAATAAATAATAATAAGCGGAATTGTCTGATATGAATAAAACATTATAATAGCGACTGGTTGACAGATCAGCAAAAATGAAAGTTTCATCACATTAAACTTCGTGCCATTTTTTTTATCAAATAGCAAATTGTAAAGTATTGAGTTGAATACAAACTTGAGAAATTAACGTACCATAGTATTAACAAGTAGTTGAATACAATAAATTTATGCCTTAAAAGTTATCTAATATTACAAACAACGGAAGAGAGAAAGACGCCAAAAAAAGAATGAATCGTGAATGACATAATGATTCATTAAAAGTAATACTGATTCTTATAAATCAAATACTTTTGAATTGATTCATCTATCAGCCAACGAGAATCATTTATTTCGTTATCGTCTCTTTGCTTAAAGAAAAAAATATATAATTTTCAATGCGTATCCTCTGATTCTAATAATGGCTAATTTTTTTAATATAAACTTGGTGATCCATCCTCTTTGCTAAAGTAAGTGAATGGTAGGATGTGTTTCTTATTTTACTCGTCACTAAAAATTTTCTTATGACTGGATCATGTTATAGCAAGAAAACTTATGTATTGCAACTTTTATTTTCACTGATATTTGACTATTTAAAATGGTATGAAAAGTTTTTTCTAGCAGACATTTTCACTTATCTATTTATCTATAGTTTAAGTTACGATTTTTTGGGTAAACAGGAGGAATTCATTTGAATTGTGATTAAGAGTTTTATTTAAAAGTTTAATTTTAGATCATTGTGTTCCTCACAAACTGAATTTGTCTGTATTGAGTTTCGTTAAATGAGAATATATTTTAAATGATTAACCCTAAAATGTTTGTTCCTAACAGTAATTAATCACATAATATAATACATATGAATATTATAAAATTTACCCAAACTATTAGAACAGATTTTAAAAAAAAAAGCAAGGGTTTAAAAAATCTCAAATTTTGAAATTCCATCGTCTTCATGAAGTAATTTAGGTTGCAAGTAAGTGTCGTGGCTGCTCTAATAAAAAACATTTTCTACTGTTTCTTTACATTCGGCAAAAATGTTCTTAGTATATCACCTGTACCAGAAAAATACACTGTACCAACAGTGATGCCAGAATCACAAATTCAGGATTCCTGCTGGTCATGCAATTAAAAATTTTGGGCAAAAAAGTCAGGGCATTGTTTTAATAATTGAAGTGATGAGGGAATTTTTGATGTACTTACTTTACATCAGCATCTCAATTGTGGCTGTAAATGAAAAAAATTTGAATTAATTATTAATCCAAACTAAAATTTGTAAATAAAATGTATAAAAACTACAGAACAATAACATCACGTGAAAAAAATGAAAATTTTTTCATTGCATACGTTTTTTTTTTAGCATTTACCTAATTTTAAATTTTCCATTGTGTAGAGTTCTACAACAATATACAGTGAAAGTTCTATAATCCACACAAGTTGGGGCCAAAGGTTGTGTGAATTATGGAATATTGCAGATTATTGAACATTATGGATTGTGCGTCATTTTATTATTCCTAGACTGTGTTTTAATTCTATAATCTGTAAAAATAAATATGAAATTTAAAGATTAATTTAATAGGCTATCTCAAAAAATGCCTTTTTTAAGTTATTTTATTTAAAAAATTATGTGCATTTAAATAAAAATAATTACATAGGTTCTGCAATACAGTTTGTTTCTTACTGTTAATAAAATTAAAGAGTTATATTTAAAAAAAAATGTTTTATTATAATATTTTTTCATCTTTTTTTTTTAATTATTTATTTTTAAAAAATTATTTTTGGATCACTAATTTGTAAATTTTCTTAACTATTTACTTCGCTGTTTACATTCATAAAGTAATGCGAATTATAGAAAATTGCAGATTATGGATGCACAGATTATCGATCCTTGACTGTATTTGATATACAATATTTTTTATATACAGTATGTAGTATTTAGATGAGCATTGTTCGGCTAGTTTATGTTCTAAATACACCATTAATATTTATAATACTTCTGTGTAAACCAGGCTTTTTGGCTAATAAATCAGACTCACTGAAATCGATACACCTTCGGAGTGGAGGTTGTGTGGATTTTTGGTCATTGCTTTGTTTACATTTTTTAAACAATGATTTGAATGTAATTAATAATGCAATCTAAATTAACATGAATGCTTACAATATAGTAAAATATCAAAATAAGTAAAGTAATAAACTAAATTAATAAAATATAAGATAATTTTTTGAATATTAAAAGCAAAGATCAAATAATTAACCACTAAAATACAATTAAATATTCATTATAAAGATTCGATGCATTTTTCGCTAAATTATTCAATGAAACATGCCTCACAAAGGTATATTACTAATTCACTTCAAAATCATAAACAAGTTGGAAATTGCACGTGAAGCATAGCAAATGAGGTGCATTTGTACAATAACAAAGTTTTAAAAATATCACTCTCATTTATCAATCTCATAAATTGTAAATAACTACAATTAAAATGAGCACCAAACAATGGTCTCCCTATACCATTATGCAATGGAATACTTTTTGTGGCCTTGTAAATCAATAACAAAAGTTCTTTGCATAACAGATTATGCAAAATGTATATTATAATATCTACTTAATAGATGCATATCAATTTTATTACATTCGAATGAGTGTAACACCATTAAAATGTATTTGAAACATTTTCCTCCATTAACCATAATGTAATGAAATACTTTTGATTGTCTCTGTAATTGAACTATGCATCAGATTTTGATAAAATTTGAAATAACTCGACAAAATTATGTAATGATTATGTATTTAAAATTTCAAACGATTCAGTTGGGTAGTTCTTGCATTGTTATATGCAGACAGACGGACAGACTGAACGACAATAATAGGTGCTACGTATTTACATAATTATGAACGCACCTAATAAGGACCAAAAAAGTTTTATTAATACATGAATATATTTATTGAAAAGATTGTCATTACCAATAATATCAACAATGACTTGAACTTTTTTAGAAATTAATTTATTCTTCCTTCATGAAAAGGCAGGAATTCAGTAAATAATTTAATAATATAAATGAAAATTACATATTGAAAAATATGGAATTGAATTAAAAATAAAGAAGTTTATATTTTTCCCCTGCATCTAAACTAAAAGTTTCATTGTTTGTGTTTGTAAATTATGTGTGGATTTTAGGGTTGCAGATTTGAGGGAGTCTACTGTATACCATAACAAAATTAAGATTTCTTAATAAAGCAATAATTTAACAAGTATGCAATAAAACTGCTTAATTAAAAAAGCCTGCTGCAACTATTGAAATGAGACTAATAATAATTACTATTTTTTTTTACTTTGAAATTGTATTTTTTTATCATTCACTCCCCCCCCCCTTCTCTCCAAAAAAAGTGTCTATATTGTTAAACTATGCCTTTCCAACTATTTACTCAGCTTATCATTCTTAACTGTAATCGTTACTATGTTTTTAGTTTGTAGATTGACAACCATCTTTTGATTGAAGTTTATCTCTGCCGTTTGGCATAAGTTCTGATTATTGTTTTCATGTGGGTGAAGTTTTCACCGCTAAGTTAAACTCATTTTTCTAAGTATTTTTAATGTAAATATATTATTTAACCTGGATTGTGCTGTGTAAATTCATTTATTGTTTTAAGATAATATATATATACATATATATCTTAATTAATAAATAGGATAAATTTAAAATTAATAAAACTGTCCACTGTGTTCTAAACCTGTCAATAAAACTTGTAAGCAAAAGATAAAAGTTATTTTTATTGAAGGAGAAGTTTTATAAATGTCTTTTAGTACTTCAAAATCTTAATTTTTATGTGTCAATTTAGTTTTTAAAATATTGTGATACAAATAAGTATCAGACGTAGTTAATATCCCTTTTTAAAGCTCTACAATGATAATAATTACCGTATATACTCGCGTATAAGTCGACCCTCTAACTCATGCTGTTAAAAATAAGAAAAAATTCAAAACCCGCGTATAAGTCGACCCTCCTCCAAAAGGGACACTGATTGACTTTCCCCCGAAAAGGAACGACTCCTCGGATTCGTTCATACTCCAAAAAGGAACGATTCTGGGACTTATTCTGAAATAAAACGACTCTGAAAAGAATCGTTCGAAAGAGTTCGACTCCTCTGAATCGTTCCGAAATGAAACGACTCCGAAAAGGACGATTCCTCAGACACGTTCCGAAATTAAACAACTCCGAAAAGGAACGATTCCTCAGAATTATTCCAAAATATATCATCTGAAGAATCATGCTTAATGTCATAAATCGCAATCGGAGAATGGCGAAGAAAAATCAGATTCATTCCGTTTTTTCTTGGACTCTTTCTTTTTTTCTCAAATTCGCTGCATTTTCTGGGATTTGTTCCTTTTTTTCTTGACCCGTTTCTTTTTTCTTGGATATGTTTCATTTTTCTTGGATTCGTCCTTTTATCGGACGACTTCGAATGACTCGCTTTCAGTGAACGACTCTTTAAAATGGACGATTTTACCCATCTCCATTTTTTAGTATTGGAAATGTGTTCTTGACATAAATCATACACTTTTTTTGTTCTTTGCAACAGGATAGGGTAGATTTTTTTTTTTGAAAAATAAACTAAAAATGATCTTAAATACAGAATCGTCGAGGTTGGAACTGTTTTCGATTTTGTACTCTACAAACAATGGGTTGCTTCAGCACTGATTCGCTAGCAAACTATTCTCCGATATTTTATTTAAAGATTTTTTTTGGTCTCGCGTATAAGTCGACCCCCCTACTTTGAAGTTCTTTTTTTGTCTAAAATTTCTCGACTTATACGCGAGTATATAAGGTATTCATCATTTCTTTCTCAAATGATGCTAACTTTGTTAACAAAAAAAGTCCACACTTGCCCGGCATGTTTTTTCTTTGTACAATCTTTGATTCATATTTGAGAAATAAGGGTATCATCTCGGAAATACCCCTCCCCTGAATAAACAGTTCATTGAACAAAGAGGAACATTGTTACAATGTTCTTCTTGCCTATTTGTGTGTTTCTTCTGTTTACCCATGACTGATTTCACATTTGTAAGCAAAAGTAGAACAGCTTCACATTCCTTATATACCGTAAAATCCCGTTAATCCGCCCTTCCCGATCAAACGCCCCCTCCCCACTTTATAACGAATTTGAAATTTTCAAAAAATCCGTAGAAAGCGCCCTCCCTCCCCATTTTCAAAGGCAATTGAGGATGGGATGGATCATTATGAAATGAATGAATCATGAATCTGATGAAATGTGCGTTTTTTCGAGATTTTTTAATTGATTTCATGCTTGTTTGGCTTTTTTTTTTAAAAAAATTTCTTCTTTTTTCTGCGTTTTTTCGACAGAATTTACGTTTTTTTTAATAAAACCCAAATTTTTTCAAGTATTAAAATTCATGATTCATTCAACGATTCATTCATTTCATTATGATTCATTCCTGTAAATTTTGTTGAACGATGGCAAAAAAATCCTGTGTAAGCGCCTCCCTCTAACTATTGTATGATTTTTCTTTTCGTTTGGGGGGGCCGATTAACGGTATTTTACGGTAATCTTGAAGCTTTATAACTCAATGGTCTATATATATATATATAGTACTACTTGGTTATCCTGTCGACCAATTTTGCTAAATTATATAAATGGCCAAATTATACTAATTAATATTATTTGCATTTTAGAAAAAGGAAGAAGAGTTAAATTAGTATAAGATTAATAAAAATACACAAAATGTAAAAATAAAAATTGCTTGATGACATAACAAACACGTGTAATGTGTTTAATATCAAAGGAATGTGGCATTCACAATCAACCATTATTGGCATTTAATCTCATAGTTTGGTAAGTTTTTTGGTCGACGAGTTAACCAAGTAGTACCACATATATATATATGAAAGGATAAAAATTAACCTCTTTTTAAACTAAAATTTAAAATTCAAAAGTTTAAAATCCAAATTAATATTTTTAACTTTAATTCTTAAGTTTAAAGCTATTTTGCCCCTGGTAACTTTCTTTCCCAACCTAACATTTATTACTTTCAGAGATCAATTTTGGACGTTCCTTAAGATTAAAATTGATGATCTAAGGGCTTTTTGCATCCATTTGTGGTTAAGGCTTCATACGTCATAGACCCGGGAATTGTTCAGGCCTTGACCACATATCAATCAAAAGCTAAAGAACCAATTAAATTAAATGTTCCTCCCAAATTCACAACTCTGCCCTCTGCTGGAAAATATGACAATCCCTAACATATTAGCAAGAACACTCTCGAAAAACGAGAGACTTAGTAGATTTGAGAAGCCTGCAGAAACTACGGCCATGTAACCCTCCAGAATACCCGTAAACGGCTCGGGCGACTTCGACCGGACTCGCGGTTTCATCTGTACGAAGAGCTGCCTAATAAAAAGAGTCGGTCCCACAAGAATTTTCCGAGTCAAGTTTATATGCCACGATTTATGACATCCATGAAGTCGTTATAATATAATTAAGGGGATATTATGCCATGACTACAACATCCGAAGTCGTTACATATATATTGAATGAATCACAAAAGGAAATGACTCAATACCAAAGCGTCTTGTTTTGCAATGTTGCTTTCAACTTGATTTCAGAAATGGTTTTAAACTGTGCAAAGCATTGAAATTTTGAACCTTTTATAGTAATTTTTGTTAAACAGAAAAGATAACAGGTAGAAAACGTTTGTATTGGGACACATAAATCCTCTCATACTCATCTCAATTCGAAATTAAGCCTAAAATTACTCCATCTTATCAAAGACTGATTAAATGGATAGGTTTCCTGTTTAATGTTGTTATAATGTATTTTATTATTATAGTAGACTCCCCCAAATCTGCATCCCTAAAATGCGTACATAATTTATTAATGCAAACTATGAAACTTTCGATTTAGGTATAGATACAAAGTTTTTTTTTTTTTCAGTTTTATTTCATCACGTATGTATTTTCACATTAATATAAATGAACTTATTATTTTCTATTAAAAGAGCATATACATATTTTTAAAATTAAGCTGTTGCTGATAACAGTGGTAATCACAATCTTTTGACTAAACATATTTATATACCCTATTAATCAAGCATTTTTGTTTTTTATTACGATGATTTTAGTGCAAATTAACAGAGTACTTTTCATTAAAAAAAATGTCATAGAATAATTTAAGGAAAATATATTGCATTTTTTTAAGGGAATTCAAATATACATTATTAATTTTATTTACTTGACCTTTACTATTAATATTTTGATCAGTTTTAAGGATACTTACGTATTAACGCCATCACCGCAGACGTTGCACTAATGCACCAATAAAGAGCAATCTTCTTGTTCGCATACACCCAAAAAATAGTGTCAAATATGAGAAAAAAAGCACTAAAATCAGCAAACAGGAATCTAAGAGTTAACTGCATGCACATACAAAAAAGAAGATTGCTCTTTATTGGCACATTAGCACAACTTCTGCTGCGGTGATGTTAATACATAAATACTGTTTTATGTTATCTTACTTATTATCTTTTTAATTTATTATTTTACTTAATTATTTTAACACAGTGTAATTGTTCATTACACTTTCTATTGCCTTATTAAATTCAAATTGTTGTTTAAAAAATGTAAACTAAGCAAAGACCAGAAATCTACAAAATCCAAAAATCTGCACAACCTCTGATTCCAAGCTGTCTAGATTTGAGAAAGTCTACTGTAATAAAATAACTAAGTAAAATAGTAATAAACTAAAATGATAAAAAGAAAGATATTTTTTAAACGATTAAAATGTTGAAAAAGCATGAGTTCAATAATATTATCAAGAATTACAAATTAAAATATGTATGGAATGTTTTAAATTAAAAAAGTTCTGTAATTATGTCCTTGTATCTGAACTCAAAGTTTTATTCTTTATATTTGTGATGGTGTGTGGATTTTACGGTCGCGGATTTGAGCTACTGTTTTAAATTTGACAACAATAAGTCAAAAAATTCATTTTTTCGGAATGTGAAATAATCTCTCATGAAATGATATGAATAAAAATTGACAAGAAGAAACTCTCAGGAAACTGTCATATTTAAATGGTTATGCATATTTTTTTTATTTTATAAAATTCTTTAAAAAAAACTTTTTATGCCTTCAACATAAATAGTGCTTAAAATAATTCCCCTAAACACTTTCTGTTTCAGTTAAATAATCAAAGATTTCTCTATAAAACTACAAATTTTCATATCTTTATCTGCAATAATTTCCTTAATATCAGTTATGAAAGATCTCCATAAACAATAAGTTCATTTATGATACGGACAGCAGTAGGTAATCACTCTCTCCTTTTAAAAGAAAAAACTGTTTAGTTATCGAAATTCAAATATAATTACATGCATTTATAGACATGCATGTTTAATTTAATCATTTACAATTATTCTAGTTATATTGCATTATACATAGAGTTTTTAAAGGTTTGATGTTCAGAGAATTGGTGCCAGATACAGCATTATTTACACTGTAATAATAATAAAAAAAAAGTTGTGTTACGCAAAGAACAAGCATATTTTTCTATCAATATTTCGAAGTTTTTAATATTATTTTTATTAAATAAAAAATTAACTTACAAAGTATTGTTCTTATAACGAAAATCAGATAAACAAACAAAAAGGACTTATAAAATTTATTTTCAATAAAATTATACTTGACCATCCCTGTAAAAGGTTAATGTTTCAGTGAATTTACGAAAGTTATTACATAATAATAATAATAATAATTTGTGCTACTAAAACAAAAAATGAGCCAAAACCTATGAGTCAAAAGCTATCAAAATATTGAAAACAACATTTTCCAACATATTCTAACAATTATATTTTATATGAAATAATTTATTTTTATTTGCAATGCAAGAAAAATTAAAATTCAATGGATATAAGCTGAGTTCTAAAAAAACTGATAAAAAAAAATCTCGAATTAAATCAAAACTTCCTTAATTGTCTTATTTATAAAATATATCTAAAATTCTATACTTTCAACAGAAAATTTGTTCAAAGTTACTCAATAATCGAGTAATTTCAGATAATGAATGATCGATAACTCAGTTAATTAATCTTTAAAATTGTTCATCAGGAAATTTTCATCTCTATTCAAAATTATTTCTCTTCTAGATTCTAATGAAGATGCTGCTGTAATGTGGGATGATAAGTGTAAAAATTTTCTCTGGATTCACTAGAGGGTGAATTCAAATAAAGAATTCCAGAATTTTGAGTAACGAATCAGTCATTTTTCATAAATAAGCGTTTTGTTTTGTTTTTTAATTGAAAAGGATGTTTTTCTTAATTTTTGAAACATATGTTAATAATGGTAGATGTGAGAATGTAAAAATTCAGAAGTTGAACTTTCTTTTGCCGCTGATTTATTGGTATGATTCATTCAAATTCGGCCACCGTGATTCATTCATGGCGTTGGCGTCTGTGCTTCTATGTGAATTTGGACGATACTACCTGGACGATATGAAAGTTTTTTGCAAGTAGACGGTAAATTTTGAAATATAATGACCTATAGAGATATAATTGAAAAACATTTTTAGAATTTAATGAACTCTTTACTAAAATAAGTTAATGGTAAGATATATTTCTTTTGCTTACTCTTCTACTAAAGTTTTTGTGTGTTGTGATAAAAGTATTCTAAACTGTTAATGATTATTCACTGGTTAACACTATTAATTTTAGTTCAGACTTAATCTGGATCATATAAAAAGCTGATTTATATAAAAAGGAAATAAAAATTTTTAGAATGATATTTATTATGATTTGTTTTATGGGGTATGGCTAGGCTTAACCTAAATATTGTATGATAGGCAAATTTTCTATTTCTTCAAATTTTCTATTATAATTTTATATATATTAACTTTCATACATATAAAATGCTTTATATTTTATAATTAAATGATAAAAATATATATATATAGTATTTATAACACTAGGAAGTGTAATTTTAACTCTGAAAAACAATTTATCTTATGTTTTATTTTCTAAATTTAGTTTAGAAAGACAAGAATGATTTTTTTCTTTTTATGTGGTATAAGGGATAGTAACAAATATAAAAAACACAAGAAATTGAACAATAAAAAGAAAGGCAGAACATCCAAATTGCAAAGTGATTATGAAAACAGAGAGTATAAAAATTTCCATTTTAAAGAAATAAAGCAAGGTTCATGAATGAAAGTTAAATACTATTAAAAAATTTGGGCATTATTTCTTTAATTTTATTAATATGTTAAAAATATTTTTTATGGATTTGTACAATCGTGGCATTAAGTAAACAGCCTATAACTACTCAGCAAATTATCATAGAGGAAAGTTATTGATACCGAACGATTTGAAATAAAATCTTCTTTTAAAAGATGTATATAAAATTTGCTTAGGAGGGGAGCATCTACGTATTAAAACGAACGATAACTTTATTTTTTTTTTCTATAGAAATACCAAATTCTGAAAGCATAAATGAACTCAACACCCTTCAATTAACTTGAAAACAAATTTTCATGCAATTCATACAATAGGATTCTGAGATGTATTAATTATTTAAAACAAGTGTATTTTAGAGGCTGTATCCAAATTGAAGCTTAGTGCTTAATTGAGGACGGATAGAGCCCCCTTCTTAATCAAGGCATCTTAGGCATCTCTCAAGCAATCATTGAAGAACCAGATTATAGGATAGCATAAGAAGTTTCGGTACTGCTTGGTTGAAAACTATTGCCAAGCTATAAAATTAAATGCCAATAATGGATGATCTTCAATGACATTAAATATGATACACGTGTTTAAAACATCATTATGCAATTCTTACAGTGAAGAATCAATAATCCGCACACCCATAATCCGCAGTTTTCTATAATTCTCATTAGTTTATGAATGTAAACAGTGAAATAAACAGTTAAGAAAATTAACAAATTTGCAATCAAAAAATCAATTTTTTAAATAAATAATAAAAGAATTGAAAAAAAAAATGATAAAACATCTACTTTTTTAATATAACTGTTTTATTAAATTAACAATAAAAAACAAACTGTATTATGGAACATATATAGTTATTCTTAAATGCACACATATCAATTTTTCTAATAAGGTAACTTTTAAAAGGAAATTTTTGAGATAGCCTATTAAATTAATTCATGTTAGATTTTACATTTTTATATTACAGTATAATTTCTTTAATCTGGAATTGTCGTGATTACAACGAGTCCGAACTATAGAAAATTCCGGATTACAGTAGTTGAGTAGCTAAGATGCATGAAGATTAATGATAATACTAATATCTCTAATTAATATGGCAATATAAAATAGCAAGGAACCAGATAATTGAAAACATTGAGAAAAATCAATTCAAAATGCTAAAAAATGAATTTTTTTAAAAATTACATGTATTTTATGTAGTGTTACCTTAATTCTAAGAAGTGTCACTGTCTATCATAAATTTTAAAAATAACAAACGTACGATTTTTTTTTAAAATTGCGATTTTTGCTTAATGAATATTTAATACCTTATTTTCCGGGAATAATGCCGCACTTGGTTTAAAAAAAACTAGTTTAACGCTGCACCGGGTGTAACGCCGCACCGGGTATAACGCCACGCCGGGTATATTCCCACATTCATTATTAGAGCAATGAAATAAAATTATTAACTGATATAAAGTAAAACATTTTGATCTTAAATAAATAACTTATCTTTTTTTTGTTGTATAGTTATTTCAATGAAACCGGAACCTCATCCATTCGCTGCGCCACGATTCCCGTTAACTTTTGCTAAATTGATAACATTCAGCTTAAATTTTGCAGGATAACTGCAGCGCCCTCAACTCATATCTGAAGACATATTTAAGATCAAACTTATCGTAAAATATCGTTAATCCACCCCCCCCCCCCAAAAAAAACGTGACGAAAAATCGTAAAATAATTAGAGGGGGCGCTTACACGGGATTCTTACGCGATCGTTTCACAAAATTTGCAGGGATGAATCATGATAAATTGAATGAATCGTGAATCTTTGGATGAATCATGAATTTTGATACTTGAAGCAATACTTGAAAAAAATTGCGTTTTTTTTTTTTTTTTTTAACGTAAATTTTTCGAAAAAACGCAGAAAAAAAGAAGAAATTTGTCAAAAAAAACCCCCCAAAAAAGCATGAAATCAGTTAAAAAATCTCGAAAAAACGCACATTTTTAAAGATTCATGATTTATTCATTTCATCAGGATTCATTCCTTTCTCAACCGTTCTTTTGACATAATTTGTACTTTTTTAAAGATTTTTTGACGTAATTCGCGTTTTTACTGCAATCTTTGGTCGAAATGTGGGTTTTTTGCCGATACTTCGGCAAAATTCACGATTTTTTCGCGATCCTTTAAAGAAATTTGCGGTTATTTTTATGATTGTTTGGCAAAATTGGCGTTTTTTCAGCGATTTTTTTGGAAGAGAGGCGCTTTCTCGGGATTTTTTGAAAATTTCAAATTTTTTATAAAGTGGGGAGGGAGCGGATTAACGGGATTTTACAGTATATCAGTAAATTAAAATCAATTTTAAGCATCAGATTCTTTAACCTTAAAAATATAATTCCACGTGCATGTGTTTAATTACAGCGAAAGCAATGAAAGTTAAAATTTGCCGATCTGTTTTCAAAAATTTTAAATTAATTAGTCCTATTTACAAGCCGCACCTAGTTATTGGCCGCACTTTTGTTTACAAAACAAAAAAATCTAGTTTAACGCCGCGGCGTTATTCCCGGAAAATACGGTAAATAATGCATATCACAAGAATAATAGACTCATCATGAAAAATATTGAAAAACTAAATTCTAAAAAAAAAAAAAAAATACAGTGAAAAATTTAAGACTTACAATTATAATTTAAAAATCAATCTTATAATTACAGTACCATATTTAAAAATGTGATATATAATATAAAAAATTAAATATATAGCAACAATAAATATCAAAGTAAGTCATAAGCTAAATACTTAAAAGAAATAACGATAAAAAAATTCCAATTTTGTGATATTTTAACGACATCTTATCTTTCGAAAAAGAAAAATAACTGAAATCATGATTCAATACCATGATTTAATTCATGATCAATCATAAATTTTTAAAACTTTGTAACTATAAAGACACCTATATTTATTACAACTGTAATTTAGAGAGTTCTTACAGTTTTAATATTGAAAAAAAGTTGTGTTACTATGTAATTTTTCATTTTCTTATCCATTTTCTGAAATTCCTTTACAGAAGACATATGGCGCCATCTATTATCTCTAATTCTAAATAAACATACCGAAGTGTCCGGATTACAGAAGTTTCAGGATAATAGATGTCCGAACTAAAGATATTGTATACTGTATACTGATTATAGCATAAATATGCTATCTAGGAATAATAAAACGATGTATAATAATAATCTATAATACTATATAATCCACAATATATCATAATCCTTTGGCCCCAACTTCTGCATATTATAGAACTTTGACTGTATTTTTATTAATATTCTACTAATTATTATTCTTATTATTTTATTTTTTGTTATTTAAAGTAAAAGTTATGTCAATAAATATAATTTGGAGATTTGCATAATTTGGTGAAATTGGTCAAAGGGGTAATTAAGTAGTACTGAAGTTTTAACATATCCAGTCATTTCTATCATGGATGATGCCTGAAACCATCATTTTGCATTTTTTAAGCATAATTTGAATATAATTTGGAGAAAAATCTTTTTATTTTGGATTTTTCTAAAGAAGGTCTTAATAAGTCTAAATCCATTAAAAAACTGTGGGTTGCAATTCATAATGTTTTCAAATAATAATTTTATAATTCATATCATAAAATTATAAAAGATGGAAATTCAACATAATTATGTTTTGCTATTTTAGTGTTAGCGCTATATAAAAAAATAGCACATTTGGAGTATAATTTCAGAAGATATTAATTAAAATATGAAAATGTAATTTAACATAAGCACTAAATTTGGGATGTTTATAATTGAAAAAGTTATCAAAGGTTTTAGGCCCACCTGATCGTCTTGTATAAATAAGGGAGTTAATAGCCTTTATTACATCAGCCTTGTTTGAACTTTTCTCAGTTTATGAGTAAAATGTCTGTGACAGACAGACACAAGAATGATAATTTAATGGTTCCGTTTTTTTTTTTTTTTTAAGTGCAAAGAACAACAAAAGACTTCATCTGACTGGTTTTCTATTTATAAATCTCATTACATACATATTCCCCATTTGTTTGTATATAAATGTATATTATATATACACATAAAAAATATATTGCATACTAAAATGTTTTTATTATTTTATGTATAATATTTTATATATTTATTATTTACATGAAATTAATAGATAATATTATATTACAAATGTTTAGATATGTTTATAATATTACAAGACAGTAAAACCTGTAAAAGGGAATCTTTCTTTAACCTCTTCAGTCCTGAGATAAATTTTACTTAGCACTACAAAAACCAGTTTAAAATTATTATAAAGCATCTCCAAACATGTGTTAATTTGTATATCGATACTTCTAACGTGCACACGTCTATTAAAAAAGTCTAGATGTAATTTTAACAATTCTAAAAGAAATTAAATTAATTTAAAGGGTGATTTTTAGTGTCGCCTCCAGGCGACATCAGGACTGAGGAGGATAATGTAATTCTGTCTCAAATATGAAGAATTTTAAAGCACCGATGAAACGAACAAAAGATTACATTTTGACAGAGTATCTTAAAAATATAAATGATTACACTTCTTTAAATGGAAGTCTAAAATGGTATTTTTTCCCATATTCTTGCAATCGCATCTTGACAAGACTAACTGCATGTGTATGGGTAATAGAAGTATTTTGAGTAACTTTAAGAATATAGGTTTTTATATATTTAATTTCATAATAAAAAAATTGCATGTATAAAATAAAGTTAGATTTATTTCTATAACTGTAGCTAGTACTACAATCACTGTTGAATTAAGGGGATGGTCTGGAAGAGTGAACATTCCCCTTTGCCGGAGCTATCAAATGTTCCCCCCCCCTCCCCAGAAAATTTGAGATTTTGTGTTTTCAATGGTAAAGAAGTGTAATTCACCCCCTGGAAATATTTTTTCCCGGAGAAAAATATCTGAATTCAACACTGAATACAATGAAGTTACGTTATCATGTACCAAAGATTTTACAAACACTATGATCTAAAAAATTGAGCCCTTACTGAAAAGTTAAATATATTTTAGTCAAGTTTCATACAACGTATACATTTGCTTACATTAAAATTACGATTAAGTAGTTAAGTTTAACCCTAGAATTACCGAAAATGTTACTCTAGTGTTATTAAAATATTCCACATCTGACTTTTTATTTAAAACTATTTAAATTATTTTGGTTGGTTTATAAGTTTAGTTTATTTCAATGAAATTTCTGATTTATATTTAACTGCTAGCTGGTTAATATTTAAGAAAATAACATTCAATTTTAACTAAAGAAACTAGTGATTTAACAAGCACTTACAACAAATATAGTTTATGTTGAAAAAAATAACCTGGTTGCAATTGTCACAGTTATAATTCTTCTGGGTTTCTCTGTTTTTGGTACCATATTTGTCCTCAATAGTTTCTTCTGATATCTGTTCGTAAACTTCAAGGATGCTAATTTTTTAAAAATAATTTTATTTGTTATTGATTAACAATTTTTTAGAAATATTGGGTTGTGTAAAAAATAATATTGGGTTCTGTTATTTCACTTCAAATGCAATTTATTTTAGGGGGATCGAAACAGTTTTAGAGCATTTTCCAAGTTCAGCAGTAAGTTTTCAGAGTTTAGTATGTGAATTAGGTTCAATTTAAATTTTGGATTTCTCATTGTTAAAAACAGAACCTCATCACTACCCTCTTCATGCACAACTCTCCTTCCATCCATGAAGTTTCTGTAAGCAATATTAACCCTTACGGATCTGGTGTACTATGAATAGTACATGTCTTTTAATGGAGTATTATTTTGTTTTAAGAAATAATTTTGCTACCATTTACATGTAGTAATGTTAGTATATGTCTATACATTTATTATTTGACATCATTTATTGTAGGTATTTAGTAATAATAATTATTATTATTTGCTTCATTCTCTTTTTACTGTCTGCGATTCTTTTATTTTAAAACATATGTTTAACTCTGTAAATTTAAAATAAAAGTTAGTTTCCTGCAAAAAGTATTAAAAAGTTGTAATATCAGTTAAATCTTATTGCAATACAATATTTTCTAAATATCTCCAAAAATTCTTCCTTAGCCTATTGTCATATGAATGTTAATTAAGTAGTACGTAAAACAAAAACATTCATTATCTTTAGGACGGTGAAATACTTGTTGAATAATCATTTATATGGATAGTTAGTGTTAATATTATTAACGTAAAAGTAATTTTTCCTAAAAAGTGAAAAAAAAATCACACCCGAAAGGGTCACAATGGTAGTCATTTCAGATGATTGAGACATTTTTCTGTGGGAGGGATTTTTGCAACTCTGGAAAGCGCGCTTTGAAATTCCGGAGACGAGTAGCACTTCTAGGCGATTAATAAGCATAAAATAACAAATGTTTGGGGGAGACATTTTGATGCTTTGTGTGGGTTACCCCCTAAATTTATTTTGTAGTGTAATTAGTGTAAAACTCTTTTTTGATGTTTTTCGTATTATTTTAAATTTGTAGAACAATTACAAACTTTTCCATAGATCTATAACTACGTTAAATGTTTCATACAATGGGGAAAAACAAAATTACAATATTATATGTGTTCATAAAAAATCTGTCCTTCAAATTCCATTAATTTATTTTTAAAAGGCTCCAGTTGAAAAATTAAAGGGCGAAAATTGCCATTATTGTGTAAAATCCCAGGTAAACATCAAAACCTTCCAATATCCCTCAGCTCTTTCCCTAAATATCAACGAGACTCGAAGTAAAAGAATTCAATCGAGGAAGATGCATCGATCTTCAGAAATATTCTTGAGATTTATCGTGAGATTTCTCTACAACGAACTGCCAACCTTGACAAAGAATATGTATGATTTAAAGAAAAATATACATCAAAGTTTTCTGTTGCAAGAAATTCTGCTCTTTTGAACTGGTCACAACAAACTTTTAAGCACCAGTTACTTATTTCTATACGAAAACTGTTTTAGAGCTGAAATGACATCATCAGCATGTTTTAAATCAGAATATAAGTCATATTTCAGATTTCTTAAGATTTTTTTAAATTTGAGTATAAAAGCTCACAAATAACCGGTGGACGCTAAATCGCACAACGCTTAGGGATAAACATACTGAAGCTCCTCCCACACTAATAAGTGAGCTGCATCTACTGACGAGCCCTTTAAAAATACGTCACGCAGAGCTCTTTAATTTTAAATTTCTCTTTGCTTCAATGAATTAAAAACATTCTTCACTATATTCTTAAAACAATGATTATAATAATATATTTTTTTTTCTGTGCTTACCCAACCCATAGCATTTTCATTTTATAATATGACACCAGCTAATAAATTTAAAATAATATTTTTAAGTAAAATTAATAAAAAAATAAACAGAGAGAGACAAGGGTGTGTGTGTATATTTTAATACCAAATATTTAATACATGTGCTTTAACACTGAAGTTATGTTTTGTATCTTGACATAGGGTTAGCCTCTAATAATAGAATTTTTTATTTATTTGTTTTTCCTCAAAAATAAAAAAATAAAATAAATATCAAATTTAAAAGTTTATGATGTCATGCAGTAAACTGAAAAAAAAAAAAAAAATTACGGCTACTCGCAGATAAATCCATATTTAATTTTTATTATTATTTAAGAATTCAAAGAGCATTACTTTACTCATCATTTTTGTATATCATTAAAAAACAAGAAAAGTTTATTTAAAGAAACCTCCATAGTTTTATTTTACATAGTAATATTTTGAATTTATATTTAATAAAAGAGAAATAAAAATAAATATGAAATTAAATGTATTAACTAATAATTTCTAATAATTTTAGCTATCAGTTACTTTCCAATACTTTTAGCCAAATCCTACTTAAATACATAAATAATTTAAATATGTAAATGATTTTTTATTGTGTGTGTAAAAATATGTAAATGATTATTTTAATGTAAAAACAAAAATAAGGATGCACAATTAATTTAATTTGTTTTTGATAAATAATAATTTAAGAGCATGTAACATAAAAAAAAACTTTTACATTTGGACTTAAAATAGTATTAAAAAGTTTTTTGTTTAAAACCTTTTTTTAAAAGGTATTTTAAACGTATTTTAAAATGAATTTTAATGGTACTTACCTTTAAAATTTAAATCCAAATTAATTTTACATTTTTTCTTCTTAGTAATTCATTAAAAACATTTTTCATAATATTCTTAAAATAGTAATATAATTATTTCAGTGACTGCCCATAAAAAATTCAGTTTATGATATGATATCATAAGTTACTGAATTTGTATAAAAACTCTATAAAGCTGAAAAAGAGAGAGGAAATATATTTTAATATCAACTATTTCATTTATATGTTTTAAATTGAAGTTATAGTATATTTGTCAAATTTGTGTACGTGTACGTGTACTGCAATATAATAAATGCATAAATAGTTTTTCTGCTTAAAAAAAAAAAAAAGAAAAGAAAAAAAAAAGAAAGAAAGAAAAAAAAGAAATACTTTACTTGATTTAAGACTAACATCTGTTAATATTAGCATGTTTTATTTGTTTGCTGTTTCTTTCTTTTCTTTTTTTTTTTTTTTTTTTTTTTTTTTAAGAAAAATTATTTGAGATTTACTAATCTATGATGTTATGCAATAAATAGAAAAATCATATTCGATTATTAATATTATGGAACAATTCAAGTAAGATTTTTTTTAAATCTTGTTAACAAATTAAAAAAAAAATTATTTTGAGAACTCCAAGGATTTTATTTTTCATAGTAATAGTTTGAATTTGTTCTTAATAAAGGAGAAAGGGAGAGAAAAAAATAATTTATTAACAATGAATAAAATAAAGCTCTTCTTAGAATTATTAAATAATAATAATAATTAAATATGGATTTTTCAATGACCAACCGTAATTTTTTCAATTTATTGCATGACTTCATAAACTAGTAAATCTGTAATTAATAAATAAATAAAACATACTACTAATAAAAGAGCTTAGTCCTAAGTCAAAGTACAAAACGTAACTTCAATATTAAATCTTTTAAATTAAATATTTAGTTTTAAAATGTACCTCCCCCCTCTCTTTTTTTAATAATTTTACTTAAAAAATCCTTCATTTTCAATTTACTAGCTTATAATATCATATTAAATGAAAAGCCTGTAGATGGCGCTCGTTCCTAGTGTGGGAAGAGTCTTCAGTTTGTTTATCCCTAAGCGTTGTGCGATTTAGCGTCCACCCAAATAACCAGGTCAAGAATAGAGTCGTTTTTATTAATTCCGGGTAGAACATTACGTTATAATATTACAGTAGACTTCCTCAAATCCGTACAGCTTGGGACCAGAGTTTTTGTGAATTTTAGAATTTTGCTGGTTTCTGGTCATTGCTTTGTTTATATTTTTTACAGTCATTTGAATTTAATTAATGATGCAATCAAAACTGTAATGAATGCTTACAATAGTATAATAAAATATGAAAATAAGTAATAAATTAAAATAAAAAAAATTTAGAAAAGCGAAAGTCAAATTATTATATGAAGGTCAAATTATATATGATGAAGTAGGCATTATAAAGATGAAATGTATTTTTCCTAAATTATTCAGTGCAATTTGCCTCATAAAAAGTATGTTACTAATTCATATCAAAATCATAAGATACGGAAGTTTTATTTCAAGGTTGCCAGACTTAATAACAAAAAAAAAACTTGATTAATACATAAATATATTTGGCAAGACGATTGTGAATATCTTGAACAGTGATTTCAGTAATATCTGGATTTTTTTCAGAAATTAACTTGTTCTTCATTCATGAAAAACATGAATTCAGTAAAATTTAAAAAAATTACAAATTAAAACACATATGGAATTGATATAAAGCAAAAAAAGTCAAATTTTGCCCGTATATCTGAACTGAAATCTTCATTGTTTACATCTGTAAATTAAGTTCGAATTTTAGAGAGTTATGGATTTTAGGGTTGCACATATGAAGAAGTCCATTTTATTTGATATAGAATTATAAAATAAACAAAAATAATGGTCTCGAAGATCGATCAGTGTGACGTTATTGCATTTGTATAAGTTAGGTCTTTTTTCTTTAACTTCCAGCGCGAGTAGGTCTCATCAAAAACCAATTTCCATCTTAGCTGGTGTACCGTAATTCTCTGCTTATAATCCCCGGATCAAACAATTCTTTTTCGACGCAGAAATTTTACTTTGTAGTTGAAGACAGTTTCAGATCTACGGCGATCTGAAAAGTTAAATTTTATTTGATAAAATTTCTGAGTCGAAAAACGATTGTTTGATCCGCGGATTATACGCAGGAAATTATGGTACTTGTACACTTATTCTTGGGGACCGTCAAATGTTTCCATTTATGGGATGGTTCCATATTCCCCGATAACATGAAGGATATACGATGACAAAATGATCCATTTTAGATAGGTTTCAAGTTTTAGGAACTATAATTAAATAGTGTTGTTTTCGTGCAATCCTTATTTTCTTTACCTTTTAAGATAGATCACCTTCACTAAATTCATTGCAATATCAATGTATAAAATTGAAACTGGTGTTATACACAATTGAAATGAAAAAAAAAAAAAACTTCTTTAAACACCATAAAATAAGTTAACTGCGCAAGGCCTTTCGAAAGAACTTAGTCTTTCTTCGTCAGGCGCAAAAAAGACGTGCGTCCACAATGAATGTAGCGGCACGACTCATGTGCGGCTCGACTGTCGTGCCGCTACATTCATTGTGGACGCACGTCTTTTTTGCGCCTGACGAAGAAAGACTAAGTTCTTTCGAAAGGCCTTGCGCAGTTAACTTATTTTATGGTGTTTAAAGAAGTTTTTTTTTTCATTTCATTGCAATATATTTATTTTCTTCACATAGCACTAACGAGTGAATACATTGTAACAGTTTCAGAGGATACAGTCAAAACGGAACATGTTTGTATTGAAAATTTGCCTAAAACAGAAAAGTTCATGGCCCTAACAAAAGTCGTGACTTTGAATTATACTCAATTAAGACAGACACCTTTCGAAAATGGTATTTTTCATGTATTCTTTGTGATTCCGTTTTAGTAGTTTTGTGTTTTGTTGAATGCATGATTCAAAAACCCATGTATTCATTTAAAGTGGGCATGTCCACGACGTCCACTTGGCTATGCCACTGGTTACATTATTTAATTATAGTGTGAATTAAATTATGTGATACGGAGTTTTTCAACATTAAGTATTAATATTACATTTTAAAAAATTCTGAAATCCGAAGAATTCCGCACTAAACACATTTGCATATTAAAATTTCATACCACATTAAAATTTTATTTTCTCTCTATTCTTTGCCAAATAAATTATCTTTTCTTTAGATGATATTAAATTATAAAATTTTTATACTTAAATTTATTTTATATTTTATTTATAATAAGTTATTTATTTTTAAAATGTTGCTATTTATTTTATTTACAATTAATCTTCATACTGTTAAGAAAGGCATCTAACACATCTGTGATTCCGCAAACTTCAGATAATTGGGATTCTACTGAAGTTTTTAATATTATGGTAAAAAAAATTTTACAAATTATTTTCTATATTAATTTTAAATTTTCGTGTTAAGTTTACTTATTTATTTTTTTAATGAAATGTAAAAACTGATATTAGTTTATTTTATTTTATTGCAGTTGCATAAAACCATTAATCTAACACATCACATCACTCAAAATATTTTCAATGTGTAAAATAAATGTAGCAAAATATTTCTTATTAGAACTTTTTGAAAGAAGCAGACTCATAGTCAGGTAAAACTTTTATTTGTGAGTTATGCAAGAATTTCTGCCAAAACAGTCTTCTTTGTGTGAGGTATGCAACAAAGAATTCTCACGCAAGAGCCATTTAATCACAGATCTGTTGACTGATACTGGTGAGAAAACGTTTGTTTGTGATATATGCCACAAGAAATTCTCTCAAAAGGCAGATTTAAGGAGGCATCTGTTAACTCATACTTGTGAGAAACCTTTCGTATGTGAGGTATGCAACAAGAATTTTTCTCGAAAGAGTGAATTAAAGAGGCATCTATTAAAACATAGTGGTGAGAAACCGTTTGTATGTGATATCTGCAACAAGAAATTCTCCCAAAAGAGCCATTTAAACAGCCATCTGTTAACTCATAGTGATGAGAAACCGTTTGTGTGTAATATATGCAACAGAAAATTCTATCAAAAGGCCAGTTTAAGCACCCATCTTTTAACTCATAGTGATGAAAAACTGTTTGTGTGTCATATATGCAACAAAAAATTCTCTTTAAAAAGCTCTTTAAGCAGACATTTGCTAACTCATACTGGTGACAAACCTTTTGAATGTGAGGTATGTAACAAGAAATGCTTTCAAAAAGGAGATTTAAGCAGCCATCTGTTTATTCATACTGGTGAGAAACTCATAGTGATGAGAAACCGTTTGTGTGTGATATATGCAACAAGAAATTCTCTCTAAAGGGCCCTTTAAGTAGACATATGTTAACTCATACTGGTGATAAACCATTTGAATGTGATATATGCAACAAGAAATATTCTCGAAAGGAAGATTTAACCAGGCACACTGGTGAAAAACATTGTATGTGAGATATGAAACTATAAATTCTCTCAAATGTGCGATTCAAGCAAGCATCTGTCATTTCATAATGGGGAAAAACCTTTTGTGTGTGTTGATATGCAACTAGAATTTTTCTCAGAAGTATGGTTCATTTTGAAGAGAAACATTTTGTGTGAAAGATATGTGTTAAAAGATTTTTTCAAAAGATTTGTTGATCTGTTCATCTATTAATGTCATAATAAAGAGAAATATGTTATGAAAAAAATCCAAGAAATCTATCTGTGCTATATTTTGCTCCTAAAATTTATTGATTGCAGTTAACTAATCGTAACGTATTCCAGAAGTAACAAAATATTTCCGTTTATTACAGTGCACAAAAAAAAAACCACTGAACAACAAAAATTTTACTATTTAAACAACTAAATTAGCAGATTAGGAGCTATAACCAGGAGCCTTTGCAACACTCCATTTTGATTTTAGGATGCTATAATTATGATATATTATCTGAAATATTACAAAATCTCTACTTTTTGCATTTTTAAGCCTATAAAATATCATAGTGATTGATAGTATTTAAATTTAAAAGAAACGCTTGTTAAACCTGATTTCTCACAAAAAAAGTTCTTTGTCAGTAAAACTGATTTTCTTATCAATGTGTAAGCTGAAAATAGTAGTTTTGAAAAGAGAATAGTCCCCTGACTTACCTATAATATTGAAAAAAAAATGCGTGTGTAAGTTTGTTATATATATTAGTTGTTAATTTTGAAAATAGTAAATTTTGAAATGTAAGTAAAGATTGATAAAAGTGTTTTAAAAAATTGCTTTTCTCATCAGGATTTTATTGAGAAAAAGCATCCTATTTTATTGCCACGTCATTACAGATACCTGTTGTAATCGTTTAAGTTACTTCATTTCAAATTCGCCTGCTCTGATTGTTTATTCGTAAGGAAATAACAGGCTGGTATGAGTTTTGAATGTCAATAAATTTCGGAAAAAAGGAAAGAAATATTTGCTTACCACATCCAATTCAATCTCTAAAATTTTCCGTCGTATTGAAAAAAAAATCATGACTTTGATATAGCTCATGCCCATCTGACTATGACTTAACTTTTTCGAATTACACAGACTGCTATGTAATTGATGGGAGATACTGAGGTTTATGATTCCACATTTGTTAATCAAAATGAATTGTGTATCGTCAATCAGGGTAACTTTGCTCTACCTTTACGAAACTTTCATCCATTGAGTCATGATGTAACCTTCAGGAGTTCTTTACGATGATCTGTCAAACACACACTAGTGCATCTGTCTGTATTTTTTAGATTAAATACTTTGCCGTTAACTGAAGTGATGGAGCAGATGTAATCGTTTTTTTTTAACTCTTTTGGTCCAAAGTTACGCTGATTGACTGTAGCAACTGTAGAGGGACGCTGCAAATAACTCCACGTGACAATATGCTCTATGTGGAAAACTGTTTGTGATTTTATTTCGCATTATTTCAAGAAATAATTAAATGAAATGAGTACGAATTCCTGAGGTCTCCTAAAACATGCTTTTTGTAGAAGAGGGAGTGCAAAGTATTTATTATTTGCTGACATTTTGTATGGTGACGATTGTAAGTCTTCTTATTTTCAAAATAAAAAAAAGTTTAATTTGAAAGAGGCATATTTAATTGAGATTTAGAAAATTCAATGAAAAAAAGACCTTCTTACCTTTAATGTAGAAGGAAAGAAGGTGATAATACAACGGTGACAATCTTAGGCTTTTCATTCAATGCCTGTGTATGAAAAAGGAATCATCTGAATTCTCCTCCAACAATCTTTCATTTTTTAGCATACAAAATTTAAAATCGCTTTTTTAATTCGTAGAAATTTTTTTAACAATAAATAATCTCATCTAAATATTTCCCCTAAAATTACCATTAACTTCTTTGTCCTATTTAATAAGAAACACCGATTGTTTAATCCTTATAACTCTATATTTTTAAATTCATTTATTTCCTAACTTATTTCATAAACAAATAATAAATAAATAAGCTTACGTTTCTAACAGTCTATATGTATGTATCTAACAATAAATAAATATCTTACCCAGAGTTTCCCGAAGAGGGTTTCAGGGTGAACGCTCCGTCCCTCCTGCCCTTTAGTTTTTTAAAAAAAGCCCCTCTTGCCCCTCATCCAAAAACTGGCGGCCCTCTTGT
The DNA here is from genome assembly GCA_964019185.1 of Maratus speculifer. Taxonomy (NCBI): domain Eukaryota; kingdom Metazoa; phylum Arthropoda; class Arachnida; order Araneae; family Salticidae; genus Maratus; species Maratus speculifer. Next base: position 18,725,885 of record OZ025302.1, on the reverse strand, counting down.
CGCTCATTCAAAAAAATAGGATACTTCTTGCCACACATTTAAAAAAACGCAGCCCTTCAGTGCGCGTCCAAAAAATCAGCGACGGAACGCAAAAAATATCTGTTACGCGTCCCACATACGCGTAATTTCGTAAACGATCGCGAAGAAAGCTAAATTTCATTAAAAAATCGCGAAATAACGATTAATTTCTGGCAACATTCGCAAAAAAAGGGCTAATTTTGTAAGAAAATCCCGAAAAAGCGGCAGATTTCCTTAAAAGATCATGAAAAAACGACAAAGTTCGTCCAAAAATCGCGATAAAATGGAAAATTTTTGTCAAAGAATTCGCGAAAAACAGAAAATTTCGCCAAATGATAACAAAAACGGCAACTTTAGTCAAAAAATCTCCATAAAACGGATCTTTTCGTTAAAAAATTTGCAAAAAAAAGCGAATTTCGTTAAAAAAAACGCGATAAAACGGCAGATTTCGTCATAAGATTTGCGAAAGACAGGCAAATTTCATCCCAAAATCGCGATAAAACGGAAAATTTTGTCAAGCTATTCGCGAAAAACGAAAAATTTCGCCAAAAGATCATGAAAAACGGCAACTTTCGCCAAAAAAGCGCGATAAAACGGTGGATTTCGTCAAAAAAATTTGTGAAAAAAGTCAAATTTCATCTAAAGATTGCAATAAAACGAAAAACGGAAAATTTCGCCAAAAGATCACGAAAAACGGCAACTTTCGTCAAAAAAGCGCGATAAATGGCAGATTTCGTCAAAAAATTTGCGGAAAAAAAGCAAATTTCGTCCAATAATCGCAATAAAACGGAAAATTCTGTCAAAAAATTGTAAAAAATTGAAGTTTTGAAAAACATCGCAAAATATTCTGAAAAAACGACAGATTTCGTCAAAAGATCGCAAAAAATGCAAATTTTATCAAAGATGCACAAAAAAAGTTAATGCCAGAAGTGAATTTTTCTGTTTTAAACACTAATTTTTCCTGCTTCAAAATTGTGTTTTTATTGCTCCAAAAGTGGATTTTCCTTATTCTCAATAATTTTTGTGAGAAAGAAAATTGCACTCGGGACGCTTTTTCAGAAAGGCTCCCTTTTTTCAAATCTTGGCGAGTTGACGAAAACGAGGACGTTCAACCAGCTCTATCGCCGAACGTAAATCGTCGCGTCATCTTTTTTTTAATGGTAGTAGACGAACTAACGTATTTTAGACTTTTTAGAAATACAGTCTTACCTAAATTAAAGGAATATTTTCGAAATTGCATTATGAACTGATATTTGCCCAAAGGATGAGGTCGAATATTAAAAAACTTTTCTCTACAGAAATTTTTTGAAAAATGTAAAGAATTAAAAAACAAACGAATCATATAAATTAAAAAAAATCTCTTCATTCACCTTCTTGCATGAGAATTTTACGTCCGAAAATCACTATTTTTATAACTGACTGACTCACTCACTCATCAAAATGTTTGACAATTTCCAGGTGACTTAGAAAATTGAAATTCGGTGTTAAGATAGGTTATTACTTTATAAATAGAAAAAAATCAGAAATCACCATATTAAACACTAATGGTTGCTTAAAAGATAAATTATTGGATTACAGTGAGAGTTTATGGGAATTTCGTAAAATTCAGAAATAATGCCAAGTTGGCGTCACTTTTGACGAGTAACGGGTTTAATCTCTGAAATTATCGAACCGATTTCAAAAGTAATGTTAACAAAAATATCGTATTCGCCCGGTTCAAACATAGGCTATATCTTATATTTATGCCACTCACCAAGAGAGGGTGTAGAAGCAAAAAATATTCTAAAGATGCGATCTATGCGTTACTGAAGGGCTTTGTTCCATGTACCCAGATATACCGCGCCACCTATAATAAAAATCGCAGTGTGCAGAAATTGAAGCGAAGTGAAATGCTTTTTTGTTTTTATTCTAAAATTGTGTTTGAGATATGTGCAGACGATAATGCGGCAGTGAGCTGCTAGTGAGTTATACTTTTCAATAAAGTGATTTTAATGTAACCAGTGCCTATGGAATAATTGCATAATATGTGCATTTAATTAACATTGGTCCGTCGAGCCGGAGATGGGAGATTTAATTTATATGAGTGATATAACTAGCGTCGAATTTGAACTATAGGGTTATGTGATATTAAGAGTTCTATTAAAGATGGTTTCTGAAGCTTTCAATGTGAGATTCGTCGAATAATATTCTGTTTAAATCAAAGGAGTATTTGCCTAAGAAGATAAATTAAGTGTTAGAATGTGTCTACTTCGGGATTTTCATAGCGATTTGAGTGAGGTAAGAGCAATTTTCTAGTTTGATTTTGATTAAATTATGTCTGTTATTGATAATTTAAATAAAGACGAGCTTAAGCTCGTGATTGAGGAATTGGGATTAATTGCTTCTGAAAGTAGTAAAATTATTGATTTAGGAAATACTAGGTGGAACCCGTCAAAACTTGACGGCAACAATATGAAAGTACCAAAGAAAAAAGAAATTTTTAAAAATTAGTGCATTAATGTGAAATAATGACAAACATGTACGTACAATGTAATATTTAAATTTTTTTCATATATAAAAAATCAAATTCATGAAATAAATAAAAAAAAATTACTGTCACTGTTGCACTCAGTTCCATGTATACCCAGGAAGTCGAGTGCCAAACTCACTAACCCTTTTATTTTTTCAGCAGGCATGCTTGTGTAAAGGTGACAATTTTTCAAAAATATGAAAATCATAAAAAAATAGCAAATTTTGTCAACATATTGCAACATTCAAAGCAAATTTCATCAAAATACCCCCTCACCCCCGAGAAAAAACACCCGGAAATTTAGTAAATAGACGGAAAAAAGAAACATCAAATTTTGTCGACAAATCGCAAAAAAACAGAAATTTTCTCCAAAAGATCGATAAAGAAAACTGTAAAATTTGTTGCAAGTGAAAAAAAATGTCTAGGTATTCCAAATAAAACAAATTTGGTCAAAGTATTGCAAAAAAATCAAAATTTTGTCAAAAGTCTCGAAAAAATGGCAGTTTTCATCAAAAAATCCCTAAAAAATAGCAAATTCGTAAACGTATTGTGAAAAAATCCAAAATATTGTGAGAAAACAACAAATTTCGTCAAAGGATGGAAAAAAGGCACATTTCGTCAAATAATCGCAAAAATAGAGAAAAAACGACAAATTTCTCAAAAATATATTGAAAAAAAGACAAATTTCACAAAAAAATCACGAAAAAAGGACAAATTAGATAAAACAGCAAATTACATCGAAAGATCGCAAGAAAAAACAACAAATTTCATCGAAAGACCTCGAGAAAACAAATTTTGTCCTGGTATCATAAAAGACATGAAATTTGTCAAAAGATAGCGAAAATAGATAAAATTTGTCTAGGTACCTCAAAAAACACAAATTTTGGTAAATAGATTGTGAGAAAATTACAAATTTTGTCAAAATATGGTAAAAAAGGCACATTTCATCAAAAGATTACAAAAAAGGTAAATATCGCTAAAAATAATGAAAAAACCGACAAATTTCTTTAAAAAATAACGAAAAAGCGACAAATTCCGCAAAAAAATCACGAAAAAAGAATAAATTTTAAAAAACGGCAAATTACATCGCATTCACATAAGCTGGATATATGAAAATCTATGCATCAATCTATTAACTACACTAAACATTAAGTTACAGTTGTTAATATATATATGGGCATTGCACGCCTATAAAAACAACAAAAAACATTACTATATGCAGAAATCTCTCAAGTGTAGGAAATTCTTTAAAATTATGTGTTGTGCTAACTTAAAAGTACCAAATTTAAAGGGTTTTCTCAAACATTTCAAATGTTACTTTTTATTTTCTAAAAGATTTGATTTTACACACACACACACACATATATATATATATATATATATATATTGCAAATTTCAAATTTTTTCGCCAGGAGTAACCTTTATACTATCTTAATTTTCCGTACTTACTTCGGGTTGTTAAATTGAAATCTTGTTTCTGAATCTAATCTGTTGATCTTTATGCAGACAATGTAAATTATTGATTTGCCTTGAAGGACATTATTCCAGTGTGCGTGAACTTAAAGGGATGGCTCTAAATTAAAGATATTCTTAATTAAACTTTATTTCTTGATATTCCAAATGGGGCTAATTTCTTCTGTGTTTTTGTCAACCCTTTTTAAGTCAGTCTTATTCCAGGCCCATGCCTTTCAGGAGGTATCATTGTTTTATTTTATCTATTTATTTGTTTTTCCGCTGTCAATCTTTGATGGTGTGCATATTAATAGATTCATTTCTTTTCTTTTTCTCTTGAAATTAATCATTTATAAAAATCGTCTGCCTAAGAAATCCTGAATCGATTGGGAATTGGTTGAATAATATTTTTTTTAAATAAATTTGTCGTCTGTGGAAAATAGTCTCGTAGCTGGACAAGAATTCTGTATACATAAAAGAATGATGGCTTGAGGTTACAGAAGGTTCTAGAATTTTCTTTTTTAGATTTAAAAGGGGAAGCCTCGAGTTGAGAAAAAATATTCTTGGTTCTTTCTTGGCTGAGTACGGCTGGTTAGAGATAATTTGCAAAAGGAGCTTTTCCCTTTCTCATGATTACGGATTAAATAAATGAACTTACAGCAGCCAATGAGTAATTATTTGGATTCTCTACATTTATTTATTTATTTTCCTCGGTGGCCATGACTTCTCTGCGGTGAATGAGAAACCCGGCGTTGATGTCTCTGGCTTCTAAATTTTAAATCATCACATATATATATATATATATATATAAACACTAATTTTCAAGCATGCCTACTGAAAAAAATGGCGGTTTCCCCCATGAGATACCAAGAAATACAAAATTTGAATATACTATTATGCTTCAGAAAATCAATATTTTATATGCCTTAATTTTACATTTAAACGTTTGAATATATAAAGAAAATGTTAATAAACTGAAATAGTGGTATTCAAAACACTTAAATCCTTGGTATCTATAAACCATGAGGCATATTTCCGAAATTAGCAAAAAAATTTGAAAAAAATAAGTACTAAATGAAAAAAAAATTAAAATAATAAAAAAAATCAACAAAATTTTTTTTTAAAGTATTTAATGAAAAAGAAAAACAACTAAAAAAACCATATACATAATACATATATACTCAGATATTTCTGTGTCCATTTCGATGTTATCAAAAAACATTGGAATTTTATGCAGTATATCAGCAATAATCCATGTATAAGATTTGTTGGGAAATTTAAAATTTTTGTCACACATGTTTACAAACAGACCATCCGAAAAAGCGAGACATGCATGAATGAAAATGGATTACTAAAATTACTTTATTGTAAACAACAATGAATCTCTTAAAATCCTTCGATTTATTTTAACCTCTGATTTGAATACGCACAAACATGCATCAAGCCAATGCACTGATGCACGTAATAAGTTGCATGTATAAACGCACTGGACGCATGAAAACCCTTGCAAAACATAAGCCCCCAAATTTCTTACGCATTTTTATAATTGAAGCATAGGCAGACATGCGCAAGGCTAAACGCACTTGACGCATGAAAACCCTGCGATCTATTTAAACCTTTGAATTGAGTACACACAAACATGCATCAAGCCAATGCACTGATGGATGTAAAAATGAACTGGACGCATGAAAACCCTTGCACAACATAAGTCCCCAAATTTGTTACGCATTTTTATAATTGAAGCATAGGCAGACATGCGTAAGGCTAAACGCACTTGACGCATGAAAACCCTGCGATATATTTGAACCTTTGAATTAAGTACATACAATCATCCATCAACCCAATGCATTGATGGATGTATAAACGCACTGGACGCATGAAAACCCTTGCACAACACAAGCCCCCAAATTTGTTACACATTTTTATAATTGAAGAATAGGCAGACATGCGTAAGGCTAAACACACTGGACGCATGAAAACCATTGCACAACATAAGCCCCCAAATTTGTTACGCAGTTTTATAATTGAAGCATAGGCAGACATGCGCAAGGCTAAACGCACTTGACGCATGAAAACCCTGCGATCTATTTGAACCTTTGAATTAAGTACACACAATCATCCATCAAGCCAATGCACTGATGGATGTATAAACGCACTGGACGCATGAAAACCCTTGCACAACATAAGCCGCCAAATTTGTTACGCATTTTTATAATTGAAACATAGGCAGACATGCGCAAGACTAAACGCACTTAACGCATGAAAACCCTGCGATCTATTTGAGCTTTTGAATTGAGTACACATAAACATGCATCAAGCCAATGCACTGATGCACGTAATAAGTTGCATGTATAAACGCACTGGATGCATAAAAACCCTTGCACAACATAAACTTCCAAATTTGTTACGTATTTTTATAATTGAAGCATAGGTAGACATGCTCAAGGCTAAACGCACTTGACGCATGAAAACCTTGCGATCTATTCGAATCTTTGAATTAGTTAATTGAGTACACACAAACATGCATCAAGTCAATGCACTGATGCACGTAATAAATTGCATGTATAAAGGAGGCATGTAATAGTTGTTTATTATAGGACCTCCTTGTATACTACATTCAGTGTTCTATTGCCGTTTGGTAGTATTTGAATCTTTAAGTTCTTAAATGAACGCACCCGTGACATAGCTACACATAACTGACCATGGCTAAAAACCGGCTGGGGTAAATAAATACCAACAAAATCTAAAGTTTGTCCCTGTGCTTTGTTGATACTTATACAAAAAGCCAGACGTATGAGAAATTGGCGTCTTTTAAAAGAGAAAGGGAGTGATGTGTCTGATGGTGATAGGTCGATTCTATTAATCAAAGCTCTTTGACCTTTTTTTTCACCAGTGATAATTTTTAAATCTAAACAATTGTCATACATATTCATCACAATTAATCTTCTCGCATTTAAAAGACCCTGGGTAGCATTTAGGTTTCTTAGCAGCATTACAATTGCACCGACTTTTAATGTGAGATTATGTGGAGGCAAACCACTTAACTCTAAACTATTTAGAAATTCTGCAGGAAATTGAAGAATTCGGCTTTCATCATCAGTTATGAGATTATTTACGCTAGAGTATGTTCTCTCTGTGCCAGGTATAAGATGTAGAACTTTATCGTGTACGCTATTGGCGCCTGGTGCATGTAAAATCCATCGTGGGTGCAAAGTCCTCCAAGTTACCTGTGAATTATACTTCTGGAGGTGCCTTGCCAGGTGAAAGTCTGGTCATCTGATCAAGGCTATAAATTACGAGACCATCTTGCGAAGCCATTTTCAGTTCAAACAACAGGATGTACTTTTATTTAACAGGCGAAACAAAGTATGCTCAACGACAAGCAAGTACTGCAGAAATGATGGCATGCGAAGCAAAGTTTATTGCCGCTACGTGACAATTAGGTGGTCGTCCTCCCCGATACCAGGTATCTAACCCGTTAAGCTGAGATAACTCGGCAGGTAGGGGCCTGGTTATCGGTTAGAAGGAAAGAAAGATGTAGAACTTTAAAATTTATTTCATTACAATGCTCATTTTGGGGGGCAAGAATAGCAAATTTAGAAAAATTAACAACATGCCCTTGGCAAAAAAAAGCATAGAATTACCATAAAAAAACCATAAGTGCAATCATACGGATTTTTGCCTATGGTAAAAGTTATTCTATGGAAAACCATATAATCGTTTAGTGCATGGTAATTCTTATGAAAAACATATAAACGTTACGTGTATGGTAATTCTTTATGGAACTATATATTAAAAAATAATAACGATATCAACTTTGGTGGCGCCAACTTTTAGGAAGATGGGGAACCAAGCCTACTAATGCATTTCATCCTTGGGAAGTACTGGGATTCGATCTGGAGAAGGCAGGAGTGGGAGCCGACAGTCTTAACCATTCGGCCATACGGGGTTGATAAGCTGGCGTTATAAAACATTATATGAATAAAGCGTTTCGGTAAATCATCATTATTTGTCGTTTTAAGTTAATGGTTGATAAAAGAAAGGAGTTTTGAAAGGTTTTTTTTAATAAATCGTTTTATAGACATGTATTTATAAATAAATTTGTTGTTTTAATGAATGGAATAAATATCTTAACAAATATTATTTCGTTATAAAATCCAATTAATTAAAGGAAAAACTATTTTCTGTTTATTAAAATTAATTTTAAAAAATAGAAAGTCGATAAGAAATAATATTGAATTAGAATGAAAAATCATTTGATAATTAAGTATATAGTATATTTTTAATGATTATATTAATGTATTACATTAATTCATTACTTACGAACATTTTTTAATTTTGAAATAAAAATATATATACATATATTGCTAATTTTTTAGATAATTTATACGGAAATTTTGAATTTTTTAAATTTTAATACTGAAAAGATTTATAGATTTTTTAATATTTTTATACATTGTAAAATGATTTCTATTCTTTTCAATAATTATTAACGTTTAAATAAAATAAAATAAAAACTTTGTTGTTACATATAAAATGAATATAAATGAATATAAAAACCAAAACTAAAAAAATATTACTATTTTCTGACTATTGTTTCTTCTAATTATAATAGAAAACATGATTTAAACATTATCATAAGCATAAAAAAACAAAGAAATTTTTAATGCAGTTTTTTTTAGAATGTGTTTTTAATTAGAGAAGTTTGTAATTTCGATGTTTGTAATTACAAATTTCTTTAACCGCAATTAGAATTTTATAAGAAATATATCATCAAATGTATATTTTTGTTAAATCATACTATTTCTCCCATAGGATTTTTAATTTATAACGCATAGACTAGCTCTGCTCACATACATGAAATACATAAGAACTAGAGATGGGAAATATAGTTATTTTTGGTTAACAGGTTACATCGTTCCACACATTTACAGGTAACAGGTTTCAACAACCTGTTATTTTTGTAACGTATCAGTAATGGATGAGACTATGCTGTCAACAGACATTTTAATTATAGGGCCGTTAATTAAGGTATCTTGAATAATTTTGATACATAAGTATAGACGCTGTTTTAGTTCAGATAAACCTGCGCCATTAAAATCAACACAGAGTTAAAATTTTAATTTTTGCAAGACAAAAACTTAGTTAGTTGTGATACTTTACATTTCACATATTATTATCGTTTTCTTGCACTAAAAATGCATTTTTCCTTGTTGAAAATTTATAAGTATCATATCAGTAAATTTTGACCGTAGAACTTTTTTTTCTGATCTACTTGTTAAAACACATAAAAACTTTTTCTAAATAAAAGTTATAGGAAACTTACTGAACACTGTATAAAATATGTAGTTTCTTAAGAATTTAAAAAATAATTGTTTTACTGTAAATTAATATTTATATGATGCAGAAGAAAGTTTAAAACATTTTTGCAACTGTTACAATGACTCCAAAACTGACGGTTTAGAAATTATTTGTTTCTAAACGATCAGAAATATCCTCCATAAAAACAACACCGTTTTAACAATGCGATTTGTTAAAAAAAAATTTATCTTCATTTCTTAGCACCTTGTTTTGAAGTTCGAATTTTGACATCCCCGAATCAATATCTCTCAACGCATATTCAAAGCTTATCCCACAAGAGCACGAAACATTACTTGTATACTTTTAATCAAATGTCATTCATCCCACAAATTTCCTATGTGCAAGTACGTATTTAAAATCTCCCCTCCAAAACTTGTGACAGGTCAAAAAATGACGTTGGTAGTATAAAATTGGCGCCCTATAAATTTCGCATTCCGTCGGGACCGCCTCCCCCTCCCATCTCTTTTCGAATGGCTGTGTCCTCACAAGGCTATTTTTCTTCTTTTTTTCAGTAAAATACAATTACAAAATTAATGTTTTCCAGTTCGTATTTTCTAACGAAGCAATATTGACAAAATCATACTGATAAAAAAACAGCAATAAACATTTTATTAAATAAAAATCATAGCGCCAGAATACCCCCCTTCCCCAAATACCATGAGTACATAGTAATATCCCTTTTAAATATTCAAACTCAAAGATTGCCACTGTTTTACCCATCTAACTACATCAACGAAAGATTATGTCCCGTGCCCGAGCGATAAAACACACTTCTATTAACAATTAAATCCGTAAATCTCTTTAATTCCATTTTTCAAACAGCGATTCCTTCCCATTAAAAATATAACCAAAGATGGCCTACATCATCTCCTTGCTTTTTAATAATCTGCAAGCGTCATTCTCTAATTTCACATACTTTAGAATAAAAACACATTTTTCCCTCATTTCATTTTAAGTATTCTACTTATTTGTTTGATAAAAGCAATTTTCATTATTCCAGCTATTATTTTCAATAAATGTTGTTTTCGTTATTCTAAAAACTGATTCTATTGCTTTTATCTTTTTAACAGTGAGCGTTATAAAAAATTCAAACGATAAAATATATTCTGTGAAGAATCGAAGCCAGAAGTTTTTAAATATTCATAGAATAATCAACAACGAATAGCTTTTGAGAGATTTTATCACGTGAACTTTTGAGATAGCAAAAGGACAAGGTTTCCTATGATTGGCCTCCTTGATTAGACCAAAAGGATTTTTAGTGTCTTGGACAATGTAAATAAAACGCATACAATAAGTCTTATCCATGACAATCAATGCTTGAAAGCTAGATTCTGAAAACGAAATAAAAAACATATTTCCTTTTCTAATTTTGATAAAAAGATGATTTAAATGTCATTATAAGCATAAAAAATCAGATAAAATTTTAATGCAGTATTTTTTTACATGTGTCCCGGACTCCTTTAATCGTTGTTTGAATTTTATAGGAAATATGTCGAATATACATTTTTATTGAATCATTTTATTTCTCAGAAGATATTTTTTTTAAATTTTTAACGCATTTACACACTTATATATATGAATTGTATAAGAATAAAATAATAATCTGTTATTTTATGTTACATTAATTTGAGATCAAGGGATTTTTATCAGATTGGTTATAAGTTAACATAAGTTGTTGCTAAATAGATTTTGGTTTAAACCATCTAACCAGTGGCGCTGCTATGATTCTATTTTTTAGAAGTGCTTAAGACATGCATAAAGATAGGAGAAAGTTTTGAGATTACCACAACTAAGTAGTTTTATATTATAGATACACAAAATTTAATATATTATAAATTTTCAAAGGGTATTAAGATTTTACCATACACCATGCTTTGAAATTACATACAATTTATGGTACGAACAATTATGTATGATTTTACGATTCATCATGCTATGGAACACCATTGAATGTATGGTGAATTTCATTTTCCTATAGTTTTACAATACACCTTGCTATGGAATACCATATCATGTATGGTGTATATCATTATCCTATATCTTTATCATACACATTTCTCTGGATACCATATAATGTATGGTATATATCATTATTCTATAACTTTACCATACACATTGCTCTGCAATACCATAGAGCGATGAATGTTTACCATACGAATACAATATGTTTACATATAATGACATAAATGTTTTATAATTTTCCATACAAAACCATGTGTTTCCATAAAAAATCCTATGCCATTTTTTGCTAAGGGTCATCTGGCGAAGCAAAATGTTTGCCAAAAATTTCAGATACGATATCATCTTTTGCAATAATTCCTAATGGTAAATCAATAACAGAAGAACCATATGATGGTTCATCATTGACTGATGGATAACTTCCATCACCAATTTTAAGCAAAAACTTAGAAAACTCTAATTCATCTGACCTAGCTCGCATGTTTTTAAATAACCGAAAAATTTTGAAATATGGCCAAAGATGTGAAAATTTGATGCAAATTTGAGTTATTGTTTGTCGTGAGGCATGTGGAACTACTGGCAATACCTGTCTAAAATCCCTTCCAAGAGCGATTATTTTCCCACCAAAAACAATATTATTGGGCATTATATCTTGCAGAAGTCTATTAACAGTCATCAATGCATAAACATTTGCCATAGGTGCTTCATCCCAAACTATCAGTCTTGCTGCTTTAATTTCGGAAGCAGCTTTGCTATTAATTTTTAAAGACGATACTGAAGTTTCATGCACAATCAAAGGTAACTTAAACTTACTATGTACTGTGCGACCATTTGGTAAGAGCATAGCAGCAATGCCGGTCCTGCAACAGAGATAATTTATATACCTAAATCGAAGTATTTTTGTATAAGGCACTGGTATACAAATGTCTTCCCAGTACCACCTGGACCATCTATGAAATAGGCATTACTTTTATTTGTATTATTCTCTTGGATTACATTAGTGATTTCATTAATGATTAAAAGTTGTTCATCGTTAGCTTGCTGAATCATTAAATTATAGTCAAGATTTGGATTTTTAGAAAAATTGATGATGTGATCAGTTGTTAAAAAATCGTTAATAACTGGCAAGTTGAATGTTGAAAGAGAAAAACCATGTAATTTAAGTGTTTCATTAATATCCCTGAGACTAAAATGATAGGCTTTATGCGGCTCATGAAACTGCAAAAAATCTTCACTAAGATAATATTTAAAAGTTTCCCATAATTGAGTAGAGTTTGACGGTTGTTGAAAAAAAGCAATGAAAGAAAATAACTGTCTTAATTGAAATGGCATTTGAAGAACTGATGCTTCATGCAAACAACGCAACCACTCGGTATCGTCCTGAAGTAATTCACGTTGCATAGCATCATCTTTGAAAGAAGAAAAAACAACATCATGAACAGTCCTTATATCTTCATAACTTGTAGCCCCAACTACATGGTGTAATAGTAATCTAAGATGATAACGCTCGGATTCAGAAGGAGAAACATTACACATTCTGCCAATAACCTTACGAAAGCGAGAGCGTTTTATCCAAATACACTTAGTTTTATCCCATGTATAATGAAGAGGTGTTTCTGGATAAATGAAAGAGCTTTTTGTTTCTGGATCCTTATTTAAATTAAACCATGCAATAAGTTGTGTGCTTTTTAATTCTGACCTAAGTAAAGCTTCCGCGGCTTTATCATCCCGAAAATATACTTGTTGCTCTTCTGGCAAATGCACAGGCAAGCGAATGATTGTATGAGATTGTTCATGCATTGGATAAGAAGAAATTTTGTATACACCTTCACATTTACTGACATATCGAGTGTTTAGGAAAGCAGTAACTTCATCATGATGAATCACGCCACCTTCAGCAGTTACCTGCACATTAGCGCAGTCATGGCCTTTGTAAACATACTTATGTATGTATTTTATGCTGTGAACACTCTCACAAATTTCAACGTTAATAATGGCTTGAAAATAAAGTAAGAGAAAGGGATTATAAGGAACTATGTAACGGTTGTCAGACTCAATATTTTTACCTTTAATACATTTAGAAATGGTCCTTTTATTATTTCTCCTTTTATAAAGGGGATAACCATTAACATTTTCTTTAGTTTCATGAACGAATTCTTTTGGAAATTCTTTTTTACATTTACCATCAGTCGTGCAAATCGAGTTTGGATTAAGACTACCGCAAGGACCATGTACCATGTGACATTTAACTAAATTATATAAAACTGATTCATTAGGGTCGGGAATTTCTGCAGAAATAATCTTATCTATGTCTGATATTTCTCTAAATTTACAATTATCTTTAAGAGATAATAATAAATGCACATGGGACAAACCTCTCTTTTGAAATTCAACCGTATATAAGTATGTTTGTTCTTCGCCAAATATTTTTTTTTCATTTATCAAAAGCAAAAGTTCTTTAATTTTTGAATGAAAAACACGAACTGTAACATCTGGTCTGTTATTAGCAGTTTCAAAGGGATGTATGCTGTTAGTTATTTCTGGCCATAAAGGGTTACATGTAAACGTTAAGAAAATATCAGGCTTGCCAAATTCTCTGACCATTGCCATGGCATCCTGATAGTTTTGAATCATATTTCGTGGACTACCAGTAAAAGAAGAAGGTAAAATAACAATCCGCCCCGCCCGTAAGTTTTCTTTATCAGCACGTGCAAACAGAGCATCTGCAAGGCCAGCGTATGTGTCTACTCTCAATTTTGCCTGTTGACTACGGATAAATTTTAATCTGTCACCTTCAATGCGACAGTAATAATCAACTATGAATTGCTGAGTTAATTTGCCAGCATTAATTATCGGACTGAAATTTCCCTTAGGAGGACACCCTCGAACCATAAGTCTATACGACACATATTCTCTCATGGAAATATTTTGACGAACATTAGTTTTCCTCTCTCCCCCCGCTCACATTGAAATATGCCAACCTGGTTCACCGCAAGGTCAAATCAGTACAGATGACATTGGATCAGAATGCATACTATCAAAATCTACAGTTTTCAGTCCACCATCTTTAGAATAAACATTTATATACCTATGAGATGGTGGAGCACCATCATTAGATTCAAAAACAGCTGCAACCTCTGAGCGTGTTGGTTCGTTGTAACGGCTAGGATCTGATAGCGGTTCATGATAAAAGCGCACAACAACATCAACTGGCACTCTGTTCTCTTTTAAAGCTAGCTCACGTTCCTCAGATATTTTTGATGCATCGTTTTATAGCACTTAACACATGGATTACATTTAATTAAATTAAGGTTTATTATATTGAAAATGTCCTCTCCAATAGAACTATTCTCAGCCTTTCCTAATCTAATTTCGTTTGCTTCTGAAAAGTCTAAAATGTACAATTGACCATAAGAACCATGGGTCGAATTCTCTGGATACAAAGGGGAAATTTTGTGGTGTACTGAACCTAGAATTTTGAAACAATAAGGACCGTAACCAGGGGATAAATTTATATTGGCACCAAATGACACAAAGGATAAAGCATTATTATATTACCTAATATTTTGCCTAAAGTTTTTCGACATGTCACTATTTCCGGTGAATAGATATTTTATGTCATCAATAATTTGAAATTTGGGCAGTTTGAACTTTTTGGTAGAACAACACAAATTAAATGAACCGTTTGAATTCTTTTCTGATGAAAAATACAATGCACTACAATAAGCACATGTGTTGTCTAAATTACCAAAGTTGGACGGAGATAAATTTTAAATGTTGTCAGAAACAGCACACCTATATTGAATTTTATATGGCTTTAAAACTGATTCTATCTTTTTTCTATCTGCCTCTACCTTTTTTCTATCTGCCTCTAACTTTTTTCTATTAGCATAACATTTTTTATTTTGCCCCTTCATTTTCTGTTTTTTGGAAGAAGATGACTCAACCAGTTTTTGTTTTTTGTCTTTTTTTATTAATACCGTATAGTGACCTTCATGTCCATTTTCATCATACAATAAATTTACTTCTATTTTGCCTCTAGCATTTACACCCAAATTTATGACATTACCGTTTTGTGCATTAAAAATTGTGACAAAAATATTAAAAATTGCTGTTGCGGCATGTAACTCTAAGTGCCCACCATACGTACGGTTTATTTTGACATAATCCTAATGTAATCATCAACCTGATTAATAGAAACGCCATAAGAAAGATCACCACAATAAACGGATGATAAACATCCGAATTGTCAACAACGTGTTTTACAATGGCATGGCGAACGCAATGGTTATGATCTTTTGTATCATACTGGAACACAGACAGCGCTCTAAATAAGCAGTTGCCATCCGGTTTAATTTCGCGAAGATTGTTAGACGCTAGATCCAAAACTACTCAAAAATGGACCCATAAAATAAATCAATAAGGATAAATATGATAAATAACTTGCTATTACAGGACAGGTAGTAACACCGTGAGAAGCGTACATCGTGAGAGATCGTATCTCCTAAGTAAGAATCAATCTATATTTATCTGTATTTAGGCACCCAATGTCATCTCACACGCTGAACTCTCATTGGAGCACAGCGTCCCGCACATGCGCTCTGACGATGATACATGGAGTTAAGGTTGTTACTCCGTGCGATGATGTGATTGTGTTTCTCTCTCTCTGCGGTGTATCGTTCTCGTGAATGAATCACCTGGTCAACCCGGAAGACTTGCCGAAAAAATTTTCTTATCGTTTTAATATATATGATTTGCCACTTTATGAGACTGATATACGTTGCCGAGGTTTACTACCAAGTTATTTCTTGTAAAATGGAAATCAGATTTTATTTACATGGGGACACAAAATGTTTTCGGATTCTATACTGCACTATAGACTATATAATATCCCATGTACCGTATACTAGTACACCAATATCTGTTAAAATACGAATGCATTTCATTTGCTACCTTTGACTTGAAATTTCTGACTTGTTTTATTTAGGCGTATAGATGAATAGCGTATTAAAAAAAATCATGAATTATCTATAATCCATTTTTCCATATTAAAAATAAAATAAGATTAAACTTAAATCTAATAAAGAATATTGCCCAGTTAAACTGATGGCATTGAACTCACATGTTGTGCATACTAATTGTACATTACAGCCTTATATTTCCAAGGGTTAATTCCAATAGAAAAATAATTTAAGGAGGGGAAACAGCTCTCCCCTTTTCCCTCTTTTTATACTTAATCCTTGAATCCCCTAAACTAATCAGAGACATGCTTTATCATATAAAAAATCTATACCCAAAATTCAGAGCAAATCGGAAAATTCTTAATTAAAAACACATTTATATAATTTAAGAGGAGTTATCCCCCTCTTTTATAATTAACCATTAAACATCCAAAACTGTTCATAGATTTGAACGAAATCGGATAATTCTGCATGAAAAACACATTTATATAAATTAAAGGGGGGGAGTATAGAACCCCCGTTCCTCCTGTTTATACTTATCTAATGAATACCTAATACCAATCATCGAGAAGCCTCATCAGAATGATCCTATACCAAAAATTTTGAACAAAACCTGATAATTCTGCTTGAAATACCCATTTATATCAACTAAGGGGAGGGGCATGAGCCCCCGTTCCCCGTCTTATACATATCAAATGAACTCCTTAAACTATTTAGGGAAGCGCCTTATAAGAATATACCTATATACAAAATTTCAAGTATATAGGATATTTTTATCAAGAGTTATCGCGTTACGCACGTACGAACGTACATACAGAACGGACGGGCACATAAGCTCTCAGGCTATGATAGCCTGGGAGTTAGAGATGGGCATTATTTAACATAACAGGATAAATATTCGTAATATTAACCAAAAACTTATTATTCAATAACATATTACCAAAAAGTACCTGTTAATTTTGGAACGCCTCGTATGATAAGCATTTTAAAAAGAAGAAACAAATAGTAAGCCTTAAAATCATTTTAGGAATACATATTTATAAATTAATAAAAGTTTAGTTATATAAAAAAATCCCAACTTATAAATCTATTTGAATTCTGGGGCAAAGAATTTGTATTACTGCAGAAAACAAAAATCCCCAACTGCATTAAAACGCTTTTGAGACAGAGAAAGAAAAAAAAAATTCCGACGCACAAAAAAACCCCTATGAAACTTTCTTTTTGACGCGTCACTGTCGATCTACAATTCCAAGACATTAAAAATCCCTTTGGTCTAATCAAGGAAGCCAATCATAGAACCATTTTCCTTTTGCATTCTCCAAGACATTAAAAATCCTTTTGGTCTAATCAAGGAGGCCAATCATAGGAAACCTTGTCCTTTTGCCATCTCAAAAGTTCGCGTGATATAATCTCTCAAAAGCTATTCGTTGTTGATTATTCTATGAATATTTAAAAACTTCTGGCTTCGATTCTTCACAGAATATATTTTATCGTTTGAATTTTTTATAACGCTCACTGTTACAAAGATTAGAGCAATATAATCAGTTTTTAGAATAACGAAAACAACATTTATTGAAAATAATAGCTGGAATAATGAAAATTGCTTTTATCAAACAAATCGGTAGAATACTGAAAATGAAATGAGAGAAAAATGTGTTTTTATTCTAAAGTACGTGAAGTTAGTGAATGACGCTTGCAGATTATTAAAAAGCAAGGAGATGATGTCGGCCATCTTTGGTTATATTTTTAATGGGAAGGAATCGCTGTTTGAAAAATGGAATTAAAGAGATTTACGGATTTAATTGTTAATAGAAGAGTGTTTCATCGCTCGGGCACGGGACATAATCTTTCGTTGATGTAGTTAGATGGGTAAAACGGTGGCAGTCTTTGAGTTTGAATATTTAAAAGGGATATTTTTTATGTACTCATCGTATTTGGGGAAGGGGGGGGGTATTCTGGCGCTATGATTTTTCGCTATGATTTAATAAATTGTTTATTGCTGTTTTTTTTATCAGTATTATTTTGTCAATAATGCTTCGTTAGAAAATACGAACTGGAAAACATTAATTTTGTAATTGTATTTTACTGAAAAAAAGAAGAAAAATAGCCTTGTGAGGACACAGCCATTCGAAAAGGCTTGCATTAAAAATTGTGACAAAAATATTAAAAATTGCTGTTGCGGCATGTAACTCTAAGTGCCCACCATACGTACGTTTTTTTTTTTTTTTTTTTGACATAATCCTAATGTAATCATCACCCTGATTAATAGGAACGCCATAAGAAAGAGTAAGACAGTGGCAATCTTTGAGTTTGAATATTTAAAAGAAATATTACTATGTACTCATAGTATTTGGGGAAGAGGGCGGGTATTTTGGCGCTATGATTTTTATTTAATAAAATGTTTATTGCTGTTTTTTTTATCATTATTATTTTGTCAATATTGCGTCGTTAGAAAATACGAATTGGAAAACATTACTCTTGTAATTGTATTTTACTGGGAAAAAAAGAAGAAAAATAGCCTGGTGAGGACACATCCATTCAAAAAGGGATGGGAGGGGGGGGGGCGGTCCCGACGGACGCGGAAATTTATAGGGCGCCAATTTTATACTACCAACGTCATTTTTTGACCTGTCACAAGTTTTTTTTTTTGGGGGGGGGGGGTTAAATACGTACTTGCACATACGAAATTTGTGGGATGAATGACATTTGATTAAAAATATACAAGTAATGTTTCGTGCTCTTGTGGGATAAGCTTTGAATATGCGTTGACAGATATTGATTCGGGGATGTCAAAATTTGAACTTCAAATCAAGGTGCTAAGAAATGAAGATAAATTTTTTTTTTTGAACAAATCACATTATTAAAACGGTGTCGTTTTTACGGAGGATATTTCTGATCGTTTAGAAAAAAATAATTTCTAAACCGTCAGTTTTGGAGTCATTGTAACAGTTGCAAAAATGCTTTAAACTTACTTCTGCATCATATAAATATTAATTTACATTAAAACAATTATTTTTTAAATTGTTAAGAAACTACATATTATATACAGTGTTCAGTAAGTTTCCTATAACTTTTATTTAGAAAAAGTTTTTATGTGTTTTAACAAGTAAATCAGCAAAAAAAAAAGTTCTACGGGGAAAATTTACTGAGTTATGATACTTATAAATTTTCAACGAGGAAAAATGCATTTTTAGTGGAAGAAAACGATAATAATACGTGAAATGTAAAGTATCACAATTAACTAAGTTTTTGTCTTGCAAAAATTAAAATTTTAACTCTATGTTGATTTTAATGGCGCAGGTTTATCTGAACTAAAACAGCGTCTTTACTTATGTATCAAAATTATTCAAGATACCTTAATTAACGGCCCTATAATTAAAATGTCTGTTGATAGCATAGTCTCATCGATTAGTTATACATTACAAAAATAACAGGTTGTTGAAACCTGTTACCTGTGAATGTGCGGAACGATGTAACCTGTTAACCAAAAATAACTGTATTTCCCATCTCTACTGTGAGCTAAAAAATATTTCTCTATAATGGTCAAATGGATTTTCTTACTATCGGCCAAGTTTCTAGCAGATTTACCGATTAATGTAACTTTTGAAATAATATTTCGGAACTAAGTTTCGGATGTGTCAATCGAGAACATAAAATATTTGTCTCTTTCTTTCATATACAATGGTTTCTGATATCGATTGCTATTTGTGTGTATATTTCTTCATCTTGTCGTGACCAACCAAACGGAAGGAGCATAAGACTATGAGGATTTTGAACCGACAATGGTTATTTTTTTCGTTATTTTTTAATGTATTTAATCCTAAGTTGTTTTTTATACCACTTCCCTTTAAAAAATATGAAGCGATAATCGAATAAAAAAATTAGAGTTTTATGTTTACTTTGATCATTGTAAATCTGGCACGGATGTCATGTACGCATCACATTGGCGCAATTTTTTCGGAATTTAGTTTGGCAAAAATTTCGTTATCAAATGCGAGTTACATACATAGTGTTTAATTATTTTCTATTATTTTAAAAAAAGAAACAATAATAAATTACTAAAGTTTATTTAATGACAATAGAACAAAACAATTTATACCGATTTATAAAAGAAAATATAAAATAAATAAACAGTTTATTAATAAATAAACAGCAATGACTGGGTTACTATATGAGGCATAAAATCGTCGTTTTCTTCTCGTCGTTTGTAATCGTCGTTTGCACTCGTGCAAATGTGATGCGTATATGACATCTGTGTCGTAAATTTTAGCTCTAACATTTTAAACGCAGTTGATAATGTTTTACATACATTAACATAAAAAGTTTAGAAAAAGTCACAGAAAAATCCAAATCCTCTACCTCAAGTATGAAATACCCTCTAAATTTCAAACACTGCGCTAGGTCACGATATCATTTAAAAGAATAAATTAATTTTTAAAAATTGAAAATGCAATGCAAAGTTAAACAATATTCTACATCCTACAAAATGAATAGATTTTTTTCAATTACTTAGCAAGTCGATGATGTAACAATGAAACATTTTAGCAGAAAATAACTGTTTATCTATCTCTAAAGCTGATGCAACAACAAATAATTCGTTTTCCACAACAATTAAAAATCCCAATATCCCTACATATGCCATTGATTTCTCTTTGATAGCACACACGTTAGCTTCTAAGGGTAGATTAATCTCATTCTGTGCTCCATCGAACGATTAAAAAACGCAATTTGAAACAAAGTTTGATTGAAAATTATAACTTAATTTGCTGATGTTTGAAAATTTTTCAAATAATAATCAAGCATAAAAATTGTAAAACTACAAATGCTTATGTAACAATAAACTTTTGTTGGCCACAACAATGTCAAATTAAAACGCAACAATATAGTTATTGTAAAAAGCCTTTGTTGCAAAGCTTCCAGAAATTCCTTCCAACTCAATTCGTCACGTATTTAACACGTATATTTCTTTGTGATCGTAAACTTTCATTTTATGTGATCGAAAATGGTTTTTGAATCAATAGCTTCTAATATATTTTAACTGAAAAAGTCTAGTTAATAATAATAACAAAAAAATGATAAATCTACGGAAAATACCAGATAACCTTTACATCAAGTGGAAAACTGAACAAATTTTGGAAGAACAATTAAATTACAAGTGCATAGGAGACATAGCGGAAGGGAAATTTGGAGAAGTCATCGAGTTAGAGACGCCAACCGGAGAAAGAAAGGAAGGAAAATAGTGAAAACGGGAAGGCTAAATTTTAATATCTTCCCCTATTTTGAAAGTAACCAACTTCTTCAGTTAGAAAAAACATCGTCATGCCAGACTTGAAAGCCAACTGTTTTGTAACATCACTGTCGTTAGTATCTCCCTGAATATTATTTCATTCAGTCGTACATTACTTATTTATCAAATTGTTTTATCTGGCTCCATTAATTTAAACTTATTTACTTCAATATTTCAAACTTAAGCTTAATTTACGCATTAACCAGCCAACTTTTAAAAAAGACATTTTTATTCCATCGAAAACAAAACCATGTTGTTGCCAACAACACAAAAGAAATAACAATCTACTTTCAACATCCTCCCACCTTTTGATAAATGGAGTTTATCAAAACTATAAACTTTCAAAATAATCTAAAAATAATGAAATAATATTACAATTAACTCTGTATAAAGATAGTGATGAAGTTAAATAGTTAGAACTAAATATTATTATACAAACACTTGTAAATAAATAAATTTCTCAAAAAATACATTTGAAATATGAAGTTCAGTCAGTCCTTATAACGTTTTGGAAGTTTTACTGTTCTTTCACATTTAGTTTTAATACTTCTCGAAATGCTTCTGTCAGGACTATTCTTAAATTCGTAATCAAATTTATGAACTATTTGTGTCGGTTTGGCGTCATCAACCTTAGCAGCTTCAGTCTCATTTATAGTGAAATAGGCTTTTTTATCAAATAGTTAATCACTACAAGAAATCTCTAAAGGATACAAACTTTGCACAGACCGGGTAAGGTCTCCACTGGCAGTTTTAACTTTTACTACCCGGATACAATTGTCTCATTCTGGAAAAACAGTAAAAACACGTCCAAGCGGCCAATCTAATCTTTCTTTAATATCGCACTGTACCAGAACAATATTTCCTTCTTTTATTTCTCTGATCAGATGCTTTTGTTTTACAGGTGGTTGCATCAAAAGACTAAGATATTCATCTCGGAATCTTACTCGGGATTCTTCTCGTAGTCTTTGCTGAATGTCTCAATCTTTTTGATATGTCGATTTTATCCAAATGATCCAAATCGGTAACTCCCACCGTTCGAATATCTTGAATAAACAAAGATGGAGAAAGCGGAACTTCTTCTAAAAAATTTGGTCCCTTTTCATGATAATCCTTCAATGATGAGTAGCCCTTTTCATCACACGAAGTATCAAATACAGGTTGTTGTACAATCCTTGTTGTAGAATTCGCCTTGAAATCTTTTGCTGGATACTGCGCTCTATCCATAGAATCCCTGTAATTTCAGTGTGGATTTTGATCTCTGTCTTTAGAGTTTGCATACTTATTTTCCCTGTAATTTTTCTCTGGATTTTGATCTTTATCTTTAGAAACTATATATCTGTTTTCCATAAGATTTGCTACTGAATCATTTTTTGTGAACAATGAAGTTATTACATTAGTTAAAGAGTAGTCAAATTTTTCTCCAGGCAATTTGCCCATGATAAGCCAATCTAAAAACGTTACGTATGCAACCAAGCCACATTTAAGTTTATGCATATTTCCGGTAAATAGTTTAACACAAAATATGCTCCTATCAATAATTCTATACCAGGACAACCTTTACCATAATCCCCAATCCATATTTTCTTTTCTTTTAATTCCTTATTCCACGATCCTTTTTTAAGCCTCGGAATTTTACTACAGATTTTTGGTTGATCCAGCACCTCTATATCACAGGAAAATTTTCCACTGAGTGCTTCAAGTTTTAGTTTGTAAAGATTGTGATTCTTTTTTTTCAGTTTTAAATCCACCAAACAATGAATGTCTTAAACTTTTCCTTTCTATTGGATCCAGACCCAAATTTTCAGCAGTACTTTGTAAAATATACGACTTCTGAGAACCGCTATCAATCAGTACTCGGGCTTGATGTTCTTTACCTTTTGACTTCAATCTAACTATCAGTGTTTGAAGTAACACTTTCTCTGGTACACAATGACTCGACAAATTGACGTCTGAGGCTGCAGAATCAGAGTGATGTTCAGTCGGTTGAATTTCAATCGATTTGTTAGATGGCAATTCAGGACACATCAAAACTAAATGTCTTTTATTACATAAAACACATTTTACATTAGTTTTGCGAAATTTCGAACGATGCCCAATTTTAAAACATAGAAAACAGCATCTTTTGCTTCGCAAAATTTCTCGTTTTTGTGCAAAATCAAGCTTTTGAGCGTTAAAGTATTTTTTACTATTGTGTAATTTGTCACGAAAAACGCAAGAATTGTTTACTTTCTTTTTATCAATGGTTCCTGAAAATAAATCATTAGCAGTGGATTGCATAAAATGTTGCGATTTTTCTTTCCGTTGGCGATATTCGTTTTCAAAACTAGATTTTGCCAAGCGAGTTCGTTCGTCACTTTCAACTTCCATTTTCAAAAAGGATAATAAATTTTTCAATTTTTCACCGTAAACATTATTAGAAGAATCGGCTGTAATATTGCAAGGATTTCTTAACCATACTCTGAAAGCTCTTCCGGAATACAGGATTCCACAAGTGGAAAAAGCATTGCAGAATATTTATCTAAGGTTAAACCTATCGATTCTAGAGCTCTTAAATAAGATTCTAGCTTATCATACAAGTTACTAGTGTTCATTCTATTTTTAGACTCTATAGAATTTTGAACAACAAGTTTAAGGAGTTGTCTGACATAAAACTCAATTAACAATTCATCGCGCCCGAATCGCGATTTTAAACTTTCGATAGCCTTTTCATAATTTTCACTAGTCGGCGGAAAACTATCAATTATTTCGCGAGCTCTTGTACCTTCATTTATGCACTGAATTAAATATTGAAATTTATCTTCATTTTCAATATCATTATCTTCATGAATTCTTTTGAATTGGCTCCAAAAAGAGAACCAATCTTTAATATCTGAGCTAAATTTGATCAACTCTATTTTTGGTAACTTTAATTTTTTTTTAGTTACAGGCGAGGTAGTTACTGAATTCGCATACTGCGATTTTAAATCTTTCTCTAAATAAATTTCTACACTCACGCTAACTTTATCCATTTTTTCATTATAT
The DNA here is from genome assembly GCA_964019185.1 of Maratus speculifer. Classification (NCBI taxonomy): domain Eukaryota; kingdom Metazoa; phylum Arthropoda; class Arachnida; order Araneae; family Salticidae; genus Maratus; species Maratus speculifer. Next base: position 18,701,317 of record OZ025302.1, on the reverse strand, counting down.
TCTTCTATAGCGTTATATTCAGCTTCATACTCTGCCATTTCACAATTTTCTAACATGTTATTACTTATCTCGTTGTCTAAATCTACCAAGCGACTGTAAATTCTTTTTAAACTAGTAAAAGTAGATTTAATATTTTCCTCCTTAGGATTATCTTCTTTTAATAAATTTGTTAATGCGTTGTAAGTTTTAGAAAAATTTGCTCTAACAGGAGAGCGCTTTTTTATTAATAGATCTATATTCATTAAATGAAATAAAGTACAACAGTATCTTTTTAAAGATCACGTTTTCGGTTTACCAGTAATATCGGTAGTATCTCCCTGAATATTATTTCATTCAGTCGTACTTTACTTATTTATCAAATTGTTTTATCTGACTCCATTAATTTAAACTTATTTACTTTAATATTTAAAACTTAAGCTTAATGTACGCATTAACCAGCCAACTTTTAAAAAAGATATTTTTATTCCATAGAAAACAAAAACATGTTGTTGCCAATAACACAAAAGAAATAACAATCTACTTTCAACAGTATCCATAACACTAGTTTACAGTACATCTGTTGCCGAAAAAAATTTAGCTGTTACTGACTACATATGATATGCTATTTTCAAAAATATAATTAGAATATTTTAATCAGCTCTAGTTTCTGAGTTTCAGCTACGTAGGTATTAAACAGAAAAAAAACATGTATTTACTAAGAAAAACATTACTAAAAAATAATTAATCTAAAAAACTTCGTTTTGAAGCTCTTTAAAGTTGTGTAGACTTTGGAAAATGACATATAAAAGAGACAACAATAGTCAGACATCATATTCGTATCCCAAAAACCCTGATGCATACGCTCTCCCTGCTCTTCGCTCATATCTCCTAAATTTTCGGGAAACATGACCAGGTGACTATGGAGGAAGTGAATTTTATGCTCATTTAGCATCCATATTTTTTAATTATAGCAGAAGGTCTTCTACATGTTCAATATAATTTTCAACTTTAACGCCGTAATTCTGTATCTCTTTCACGAAAAAAACTCATTTTAGTATCTGAGGAAAGCAATTCTTTTCTTTTAATCTTGATGCTAACAATTCTGAAGCTTGTTTGGAAAGATTTAAATCTCTTACAAGATCATCTAACTCATTTTAGAAAAAACATTTTGGCTCATTTGACATACCTTCAAAATCAGCATCATTTTGTGATGAGCTTGGTCCTTCAGTGTCTTGTTCCAATGGTTCAGATATATTTTTTGACTCTGAAGAGTCATATCAACGCAGCACAGGACTTTGAACACAACTAGTACTTGGGTACTGTCATTTAGGTCCATTTTTAGTGTTTAAACCGTTTACGTTCACGCTACAAAAATAACAGTCTTCGAGATGACTTCGTGGTTCTTGCCAAATAGTCGGTGTTCCAAATTTGAAGGCACTTCTTTTACCACATTTCCATAATCTTAAATATTCCAAACACGATTTACAAACACAATTGGGAGCCCAAAACGTCTCGTTTTTATCCAAGAGCATCCCAAAATACTCAAAATAGCTATTTTTCACCAACTATGATATAACTTTTCTAAAATTGTTGAACACATATTCTCCGCATATATAACAAACATGATCTGGATTCTTTAAACAACTTCTCCTTAAAATTCTCCTGACGCAAAAACTTGAAAAATTAATCTTAACACAGTAAAATTGGCCTGTTATCGATTAACATATATGCTTAAAATATAAAAATAAAAAACAATGTAACTCGAGCTGTTCCAAAATTTTTTCGGTTAGATATGAAAAGACAAGTCATGATTGAACATTACCAACCAGAGAATTCGCGGCAACAGACAAAAACTTTAAATTTGTAAACTAGTGTTATCATACGGCATATGTGGCTGACATAACAGATCCTTGCTTAATCGGGCTAGATTTTCTGAAGAAGTTTGGCTTCAAACTTGATTTCAAAAATAACAAAATGCTCTCGAAATTTGAAGAAATAAGTCTTTTTGGATTAAATAACGAAATTGAATGTAAACAAACAGTAATAGCCAAAGAAGACATCAATCTAGGTCCAAGAACAGAATTTTTAGTTCCAGCTGTAATTAACAATGAAACTAAGATTATCCTGAAGACAATAGTAAACAAGCAGGAGTATTGGTGGCTTCATCTGTAGTGGACCTCTCGAAGAAGACCATTCCAGTCAGAATTGCTAACATCAGTGATAAGACGAGGACTATCAAGAAAGGAGAGGGGATAGCATCATGTGCTCCTGTGACGTGCATAAGTCAAAATTCCAATCACTCTCAGAAATCTTCAGATAATTTAGTCAAGGATTTGTTACAAAATACAGACTTAGATCCAAATCAAAGGGATGCTGCGGAAAGTTTAATTAAGGAATTCCAAAGTTTATTTTCCCAAACATCTGAAGACTTTGGACGAACCAAAATGGCACAACACCGAATTGATACTGGAGATCACTCACCTATTAAACAACACCCTAGACGATTACCTTTTGCCAAGCAAGAAGAGGTGCAAAATTTAATTAGGGATATGGAAGAAAATGATGACATCAAACTATCGACAAGTCCATGGGCGTCTCCCATTGTGTTAGTAAGAAAGAAGGATGGTTCTACAAGATTTTGTGTAGACTACCGCCGACTGAATGACGTCATCAAAAAGGATAGTTACCCTCTACCAAGGATTGACGACACTCTCGACACACTTGCGGGCAACACTTGGTTCTCGACTCTGGATCTGAAGAGTGGTTACTGGCAGGTAGAGATCCATCCCGACGACCGCGAGAAGACTGCCTTCACAACGGGACAAGGATTATGGCAATTCAAGGTAATGCCTTTTGGCCTATGTAATGCACCTGCAACTTTTGAACGCCTTATGGAAACGGTTCTCCGGGGGCTGTCATATGAAGCATGTCTTGTTTATTTAGACGATATCATAATCATAGGAAAATCTTTTGATGAACATCTGAACAACCTCAGGCGGGTGCTACAAAAATTAAAGGAAGCTAATTTGAAGTTAAGCCCTTCGAAGTGCAGTTTGTTTCGTAATGAAGTCGCCTACCTTGGACACATCATTTCGGCGGAAGGAGTTAGGACTGATCCAGAGAAGATATCGGCTGTGAAAAATTGGAATCATCCAGTAGATGTTCACCAGCTTCGGAGCTTTCTAGGATTATGCACCTATTACAGAAAATTTGTCAAAGGCTTCTCGATGATTGCAAGACCACTTCATAAATTAACAGAAGCCAATCAAAAATTTATGTGGACACAGGAATGTGACGCTGCTTTCGAAAAGCTTAAGGAGGCCTTAACATCCACTCCAACTCTGTCATATCCTCAAATCGATAAACAATTTATACTTGATACGGATGCAACTAACGAAAGCATTGGCGCTGTACTGTCCCAGGAAATCGACGGTCAGGAGCGTGTTATCGCCTATTTCAGCAAGTGCTTATCAAAGGCAGAGCGAAACTACTGCGTAACAAGAAAAGAGCTTCTTGCTGTAGTGTAAGCCGTAGACCATTTCCATCACTATCTTTACGGTCGAAAATTCCTGATCCGAACTGATCATGCTTCTCTGACTTGGCTATTGAATTTTAAGAGCCCTGAAGGCCAGATAGCCAGGTGGATACAAAAGCTTCAAGAGTAAGATATGGAGATACGCCATCGAAAAGGTTCATCACATGGAAATGCAGATGCTCTCTCAAGAAGACCCTGCTCAGAGAATTGTAGATACTGCGACGGGTTGAGAAGAAATTTAATGTCAAAGGTCCTATAGTAAGACAAGTTAGAACTGAGTCTACATCATTCGCAAGATCAGTGGAGTGATGAGAGCCTGCGTGAAGATCAACTTGCTGATCCTGAAATTAAGCCAATTCTAGAGCTGAAAGAGGAGTCAAACAGGAAGCCCAGCTGGCAAGACATGGCCCATTACCATCCTACGACTAAACGTTATTGGGCTCTCTGGGATTCCCTACATTTGAAGAACGGTATCTTGTACCGAAAATGGGAGTCTGACGATGGAAAGACATGTAGATGGCAACTACTACTTCCTAAGTTGAGAATTTCTATGATCCTTCAAGAATTTCATGGTAGTTCTACGGGAGGTCATTTTGGTGTAATGAAGACCCTGCAAAAAGTCCGAGAGCGTTTTTACTGGAATAATGTTCGCAGTGATGTGGAGAAGTGGTGTCGAACTTGTGACACCTGTGTAGCACGTAAAGGTCCAAAGAGGTGCACCCGTGGACGATTGCAGCGTTATAATGTAGGAGCTCCTTTCGAACGAATTGCTCTAGACATCCTGGGTCCTCTTCCTAGAACATCTGATGGCAATAAGTACGTCTTCGTTGTCATGGACTACTTCATTAAGTGGCCTGAAGCCTACGTCATTCTTAATCAAGAGGCGGTAACCGTAGCAGACATACTAGTTCAACACTGGGTTTCCAGATACGGAGCTTCTCATTAAATCCATTTCGATCAAGGAAGAAATTTTGATTTGGCTGTGTTTAAGGAAATGTGTGGACTACTCGGCATGGACAAAACTCGAACTACACCTCTACATCCTCAGTCGGACGGCATGGTGGAGCGGTTCAATCGTACCATCCTAAATAGCCTCTCCCTCCTGGTGTCTAAAGATCATCAGGACTGGGACAAGAAATTGCCTCTTTTCCTGCTTGCCTACAGGAGTACTGCACATGAGGCTACTGGTTATTTCCCTTCTCAAATGCTCTTTGGTCGTGATCTTCGTCTACCTGCGGATCTTTTGTTTGGCCGTCCTCCTGATGCTCCTTTATCGCCCCAGGAGTACGTGGATGAACTCCAGGCACGGATTGAGGAGATTCATCGTCTAACGAGGAACCGAATCGGACTTTCATCGGAAAAGATGAAGACACGGTACGACACAAAGGCAACTGGACATGAGTTCAACGAAGGTGACAAAGTTTGGTTGTGGAATCCCATACGTCGTAAGGGACTGTCGCCAAAATTACAAAAAAACTGGGACGGTCCTTACATAATCGTCAACAGACTGAATGACGTCGTCGTACGCATACAAAAATCGCCACACACCAAACCCAAGGTCGTACATTATAACCGGCTAGCCCCTTATTTTGGCCAAAGTAATTAGAAATTCAAAACTGGAATTTCAGACCATGGTCATGAAAGTCACTTTTTGTAAATATGTAAATAGTAATTAGTTCTTATTTATGTAAATCTTATTATTATTTTTATTTATTTATTTTAAGTGTCTTTCTCTAACTCAAGGATTGCACTGCCCGGGACGTGCAGTCTTTGAGGAGAGGGTAGTGTTACGAATTTTGTAAATAGTTAGTGTTTGTGCTGTAAAATAATGTAAATAATCTTATTAAGCTCCATTCCTTTACTAATATTAGTTTTTGTTACATTGTCTCTGTTATCAAGCAAACTTGTCTATTATTTTTAGTGAATGTCTATGGAAGCTTGGCGAAATATTAGAGATATCGCCAAGTTGGCGTCACTTTTGACGACTAGATTTGGTCGCCAAATTTGGCGATATATCGCCAAGTTGACGACAAATTTGGCGATTGTTGGCGATGGTAACCCCCCCTTTAGATATGCTGATACATTGAATGTTATTCCGTGGTTTTCTGGAATATTCTAGAAGCCTGTGGAAATTTCCAGCGCATGCTGCGAGCCTATATAAGGAGAGCAATACGAGCTGTTTTTGTTATTCAGGGGCGTAGTCAGGGGCGTAGCTAGAACTGAACAATAGGAAGGGGGAGGCTCAAGATATTGTAGGGGGGGGCTCATATATTTTTACTCTCTCTCTGACGCAGAAAGATAAATTAGTGCATTATTCTAATTGTAGGCACTATATTTCTTATTAAACTGCTGCAACTAAAACTGCTGCTAAAACTTCAATTTATCCTAAGAAAAGTGTATGATATGATGAAAATTTTGAGTATATAACTAGTGCACAATTAAACACCATGTTAACTTCATATGTACTAATAGAATGAGCGAGTGTTGAAACACTTTTTTTAGGTACAATTTAGTAATTTTTCAAAACTCTGAAAGGGTCTCAAAAATAAATTAGATTTTTGAACAGAATTTCATTTGAATTTTTGGAACCAAAATTCATTTAGTGATCTTGGAATCTTTTCCAGAAGGGGAGGCTCAAAATATTTTAGGGGGATGAGCCGCCAATAGCGTCCACTTAGCTACGGCCCTGTTTCTTCCGTGACATCATATACAAAGAAAAAGAAAAATGAGATTTGATTTTATAAACGATGGTCTAATAGGAAAGAGTCTTGCCATGAAGATTAAATAAAAGAATTTTAGGAATTATTCGTCTGAATCCAATCATTTAGGAGATACAGACTAATTTCTCTCGTGATGTCACACATAAAAGTGAAAAAAAGGAGAACTGCTTTCTTGAAAATTGTATTATTGAAAAGTTCTTGGCATGGGTAATTAACACGATTAAATAACAAACGAGAACCTAGGTTCAATCAAATATTACATAGCACGACTGAAACGACACACAAAGTTCAGTTAGAATCTTCTTTGTTTTTCATATGTTATGCAGGACATCACGGTAGAAATTGGCCTCGAATATACATTCGCATACATCGCTCATGACAATACATTTCCAGCAATACCACTCGTAACAGAATCGAGAACTAACAATTAAATGCTTGATTTTAGGTGTCTATATACTTTCATGGATAATAACAAGAAATAATTTGTCATTTCCTTCTCGAAATTTCCGTTGTTGAGTTAATTTATTTGCAATATTGACTTTGTATTTTAAGTACTTATATATAAAACCAATATGTCTGTACTTGGGATAATTTTTTTTTATATATTTCGAATGTAAAAACAATATTTAGACAGTAAGGATATCTAATTGGAATCTTGCAATATGGGCGCAATTTTAAGCTCCAATAGAATCAATGTAATCAATATTTGTTTAGTACTAAGCTATATAAACAAATTTCAAATATTACTTCATGTATAAAAAAAATTCAAAAATTTCAATTCATAGTGATTTATTGACCATTAATTAGTTTTCGGTATAAACTATCAGTACAAAAAACCCTGAACGGGTTAAAAGCTTGTGACGCAGCACTTTATCTTATATATCTAAGAATTTTAAATTTGGGACTTAAAACTAATGACATCAAAATTTATGTGACGCTATGCTATTAATTAATATAGACATATATTAAAATTTAATTCATTAAGGTTTTATCAATTACATCTTTCATAAATTCAAAATATGAATCTTAAAAGATATGATATCAAAATTTAAGTGACGCCTTGACGAGGCTTTAAACAATGTTTTAAAATTCCATTTATTTATTTATTGTCTAAATACATTTTCATATCTAAACAATACTTTTCATTTTCCAATACACTGTTAAATACATCACTTTCACTGAATATATATAATGCACTGAATTGTATTTATTTGAATAAATAGATTTATCTTTTGGGCTACGCTATCCAAAATCAAAAATAACATTTGAATACATATTTTTTGCGTCATTGTATCTATTTGCATCTATTTAACTTACTTTGGATACAATGACGCAAAAAATATTTATTCAAACGTTATTTTTGATTTTGGATAGCGTAGCCCAAAAGATAAATCTATTTATTCAAATAAATACATTTCAGTGCATTATATATATTCAGTGAAAGTGATGTATTTAACAGTGTATTGGAAAATGAAAAGTATTGTTTAGATATGAAAATGTATTTAGACAATAAATAAATAAATGGAATTTTAAAACATTGTTTAAAGCCTCGTCAAGGCGTCACTTAAATTTTGATATCATATCTTTTAAGATTCATATTTTGAATTTATGAAAGATGTAATTGATAAAACCTTAATGAATTAAATTTTAATATATGTATATATTAATTAATAGCATAGCGTCACATAAATTTTGATATCATTAGTTTTAAGTCCCAAATTTAAAATTCTTAGATATATAAGATAAAGTGCTGCGTCACAAGCTTTTAACCCGTTCAGGGTTTTTTGTACTGATATCAGTGCTTTTTTTAGGTTAATAATAAAAAGATAAAAACAAAAAATTAAAGACTAATGCAAAGAATTCATATTCATGATTTCTGATCACCTTTAATTACCCCTCCCCCACCCACTTAAAAAAAGATATTTCATATTTTATTATTAATATATGCTGTGCTACTTGATTTCGTTAAAAACAACTCTGTAGTAAAGTACGTTAGTATAAGATAAGAAAGTAATGTACATTCAGCACTGTATTTTTAAGAAAGGATTTCATAATCTATGCTGTATGTATCATTTCTCATTCTAGTTAATTATGTTTATTCTTTACACATGATGATACATATACTGCAGATGGATTAAAATGATCAGGAATACAATATTCAGAATGTGCTGGAAAGTATTTCATAATCTATGCTGCGTGCATGATTCTTGTTAATTATGTTTCAACCTTTGTATAGGTTGGTAATATTGCAGATTGATCAAGACTATATCCGTTACAATATTCAGAATATGCTGGAAAGTGTTTCATAATCTATGTTGCACACAGGTTTTTCTTTCTTGTTAATTATGATTTGTTCTTTATATAGAGTGGTAAAATTACTGCAAATGGATTAAAATGATAGGCTTACAATAATGAAAATGTGCTGGAAAGTGTTTCATAATCTATACTGTATGTGTAACTTTTCATTCTTGTTAGTTTATTTATGTTTTGCTGTTTACACAAAACATATATAAACTAACAGGGGGGGGGGGGAGATTTGGATGGGAAGATTACTGTACAAAGATGAAACTGATAGGTTTAAAGCATTCAGAATAAAATGGAAAGTATATAAACATGTTTAATGGAATTTTTTTTACTCTCGTTAATTATGCTTTGTTTTTTTGCACAGAATGGTAAAATTATTGTACATGAATGACAATAAGTTTACAATATTCAGAATGAGTCAGAAAATGCATTATAATCGATGCAGTATGCATGACTCTTACTCTTCGTTCCTGTTAGTTATGTTTTGTGGGGTCATCAAGGCTTCTTGTTAGTTATGTAAGGGGGGGGGGGAGTTTGTATCGGGTTTAAGATTTTATTAAAATTTCCATGCTCTAGTCTGTACCTATTTACATAATTTTTTTTTCTAAAAATCTTGATTTGGTTAGATAATTGTCTTTTTTTTTTCGGGTTTGAATCTTGATTCAGTTTGACTTGAATTGGAATTTTCAGGTTCTTGCCGAGTTGCATTTCAAGTACTAGTTTTCAATTCTGGTCAGTGGATGGGGACGGAAATTATTTTGTCTTTCTTGAACAGATTTTTATTTCCTAATTTTTTTATTTTATTTTTTTGGGGGGGGGATTGGATTGATGTTTCAGGTTATTCGGATGAGGTTTGAGATAGACTTCTATTGGAATTTCCATGATCTGGTCAATACATATCGACATAAATTGTTCCTTTTTTTTCTAAAATCTTGATTTGATTAATTTTTTTTTGGGGGGGGGGGATTGAATCTGGTTTCAGATTGACTTCAAATGGAATTTTCAGGTTCTTGTTGAGTTGCATTTCAAGTATATTATTTTGTCGCAGATAAATTGGGTTACAATTGGATTTTTTTTTTGGGGGGGGGTAGTGTTTGAACTGGGTTTAGGATAGATTTCAATTGAAATTCTTGTCGGTGTATGTGGACAGAAATTATTTGGTCTTTCTTGGACAGACTTGTGTTTCCATTGTTTTTTCCTTTTCGGGTTTTAATTAGGTTTCATGTTAACTTTCAGACTCTTGTCAATGTGTATCGGCAGAAATAATTTTCTCTTTTTCGGATTAGGTTAAGGTTCGATGGAAATTTTTTTCAGGTTTCAATCAGGTTCAATTCAAATGGAATTTTCAAGTTCTGGTCAGGTTGCGCTTTAATGGAAAATATTTTGTCCTGTATAGATACTGGGCTCCGGTTATATGGAATTTCCTTTTTCAGGTTCAGATTAGGTTTAAGATAGACTAATTGGAATTTCCAGATTTCTGATCACGCATATCTATGGAAATTAAGTTTTCTTTCCCAAATCGAGATATGGTCGGATAATTTTTTTTTTTTTGGGGGGGGGGGGTTGAATCTGGTTTCGGTTTGACTTCAAATGTAATTTTCAGGTTCTTGTTCAGTCGCATTTCAATGTATTTTATTTTGCAGCAGATAGATTGAGTTACTCTTGGAGGGATTTTTTTCTTTCTGGTTTTGGATTGTATAGGATAGATTTCAATAGGAATTTTTCGATTCTGGTCAGTGTATGTCAATGGAAATTATTTTGTCTTTCTTGGACAAATTTATCTTTCCATTAAATTTTTGTTGGTTTAGAATGGGTTTCAGGATAACTTGTAGGTTCTTGTTGGCACACTTGTATAAAACCAAAAACTTTCTGCAAATTAATTTAATGTTGGGTGTAATTCGCATTTTTGCACAATTCATGGTCATCATTCGTGTTTTTTATGCGATTTATGAATGTAATTTGCATTTTTCAGCGATTCATGGACATAATTCGCGATTTTTATGCGATTAATGAATGTAATTTACATTTTACATGATTTATGGATGTAATTTGCTATATTTATGAGATTCGTAGACTTAATTAGCATTTTTTGAGCTTTCTGTCAACGAAATTTGTGTTTTTGATCGATTTATTGATGTTATTTGTGTTTTTATAGGATTTATGAATGTAATTCGCTTTTTTTACCAATTGTTGGACTTAATTCGCATTTTTTGTAATTTATGAATGTTATTAGTATTTTTTTGCATGATTCATGGAAGTGATTTGCATTTTATGAGTGATTTATGAACGTAATTTGCGTTTCAGCTTTCTGCTGCCAAAATTCGTGTTTTTTGAGCGATTTATGAACATAATTCCCGATTTACTACACGATTCATAGACATAATTTGTGTTTTTCATACAATTTCTGAACGTAATTCTCACTTTTTTAAACAATTCATGGACGTAATTCCCGTTTTGAGCAATTTGTGGACCCAATTTACGTTTTTTATGCAATTCGCCTTTTTTGAGTGATTCATGGACATAATTCGAGATTTTTATGCGATTAATGAATGTAACTTACATTTTACATGATTTATGGAAGTAATTTGCTATACTTATGCGATTCATAGACCTAATTTGCATCTTTTGAGCTTTCTATTTGTGTTTTTTGATAGATTTATTGACATTATTTGTGTTTTTATAGGATTTATGAATGTAATTCGCTTTTTTTTTACCAATTCTGGGACGTAATTTGCATTTTTTGCAATTTATGAACATTATTCGTGTTTTTTGCACAATTCATGGAAGTGATTCGCATTTTTTGAGTGATTTATGAACGTAATTCACGTTTTTATGCAATTCATGGATGTAATTTGCGTTTTTTGAGCGATTCATGAACGTAATTCACATTTTTTATGCAATTCGGTATTTTTATGCGTTTTATAGAGGTAATTTCCGTTTCAGATTTCTGCTGCCAAAATTCGTGTTTTTTGAGCAATTTATGAACATAATTCATGTTTTACTACACGATTCATAGACGTAATTTGCATTTTTCATACAATTTATGAATATAATGCTTGCTTTTTTACATGATTCATGGACGTAATTCACATTTTAAACAATTTGTGGACGTAATTCCCATTTTTTATGCAATTTGCTTTTTTTTTTTAGCGATTCTTGGATGTAGTTCACATTTTTTATGAGATTCATGCATTTAATTCACATTTTTTATGCGATTCATGCATGGAATTTGTATTTTTTATGCGATTCATGGATTTAATTAATGTTTTTATTGTGGTCTTTGGACGAAATTCACGTTTTTCACGTGGTATTTTGTCGAAATGTTGGGATTTTTACATGATTCTTTGTTGAAATACTTTTTTTTTACGCAATTTGTCGAAATAAATAAATAAAAATTGTTTCTTCATAAAATTTTCTGCACATGGCGTGCGTCTATATTGTACAACTCTGCTTGTCAGATTTTTTTTTTTTTTTTTTTTTTTTTTTTTTTTTTTCAGATTGAATTAAGGTTTGCTAACCCATAGACTAATTGGAATTTCCAGATTTCTGACCACTCGTATCTATGGAAATTAAGTTTTCTTTCCCAAATCGAGATATGGTTGGATATTTTTTTTTTGGGGGGGGGGGGTTGAATCTGGTTTCGGTTTGATTTCAAATGTAATTTTCAGGTTCTTGTTCAGTTGCATTTCAATGTATTTTATTTTGCAGCAGATAGATTGAGTTGCTCTTGGAGGAATTTTTTTCTTTCTGGTTTTGGAGTGTATAGGATAGATTTCAATAGGAATTTTTCGATTCTGGTCAATGTATGTCAATGGAAATTATTTTGTCTATCTTGGACAAATTTATCTTTCGATTAAATTTTTGTTGGTTAGAATGGGTTTCAGGATAACTTGTAGGTTCTTGTTGGCAGACTTGTATAAAACCAAAAACTTTCTTCAAATTAATTTAATGTTGGGTGTAATTCGCATTTTTTGCGCAATTCATGGTCATCATTAGTGTTTTTTATGCGATTTATGAATGTAATTTGCATTTTTGAGCAATTTATGGACATAATTCGCAATTTTTATGTGATTAATGAATGTAATTTACATTGTACATGATTTATGGACGTAATTTGCTATTTTTATGCAATTCATAGACATAATTTATGTTTTTTCAGCTTTCTGTCGACGAAATTTGTGTTTTTTGATCAATTTATTGACGTTATTTGTGTTTTTATAGGATTTATGAATGTAATTCGCTTTTTCACACAACTTTTTGCAATTTATGAATGTTATTCGTGTTTTTTTGCACGATGCATGGAAGTGATTCACATTTTTTGAGTGATTTATGAACATAATTCACATTTTTATGCAATTCATGGATGTAATTTGCATTTTTTGAGCGATTCATGGATGTAATTCGCATTTTTTATGCAAATCATGAATGCAAAATGCTATTCCTTATTTTTATGCGATTTATAGACGTGATTTGCATTTTAGCTTTCTGCTGCTAAAATTCGTATTTTTTGAGCGATTTATGAACATAATTCCCATTTTACTACACAAATAATAGACGTAATTTGCATTTTTCATACAATTTATGAACATAATTCTCACCTTTTTTAGACAATTCATGGATGTAATTCACGTTTTGTGGATATAATTCACATTTTTTATGCAATTCGCTTTTTTTCAGCGATTCATGGACATAATTCGCGATTTTTATGCGATTAATGAATGTAATTTACATTTTACATGATTTATGGATGTAATTTACTATATTTATGAGATTCGTAGACTTAATTAGCATTTTTTTAGCTTTCTGTCGACGAAATTTGCGTTTTTTGATCGATTTATTGACGTTATTTGTGTTTTTATAGGATTTATGAATGTAATTCGCTTTTTTTATCAATTGTTGGACCTAATTTGCATTTTTTGTAATTTATGAATGTTATTAGTATTTTTTTGCACGATTCATTGAATGATTTGCTTTTTTTGAGTGATTTATGAACGTAATTTGCGTTTTAGCTTTCTGCTGCTAAAATTCGTGTTTTTTGAGCGATTTATGAACATAATTCCCGTTTTACTACACGATTCATAGACATAATTTGTGTTTTTCATACAATTTCTGAACGTAATTCTCACTTTTTTAAACAATTCATGGACGTAATTCACGTTTTGAGCGATTTGTGGACCCAATTCATGTTTTTATGCAATTCGCTTTTTTTTGAGCGATTCATGGACATATTTCATGATTTTTATGCGATTAATGAATATAATTTACAATTTACATGATTTATGGACATAATTTGCTATACTTATGCGATTCATAGACATAATTTGCATCTTTTGAGCTTTCTATCGACGAAATTTGCGTTTTTTGATCGATTTATTGACGTTGTGTTTTTATAGGATTTATGAATGTAATTTGCTTTTTTTACCAATTCTTGGATGTAAATCGCTTTTTTTGTAATTTATGAACGTTCTTAGTGTTTTTTTGCACGATTCATGGAAGTGATTAGCATTTTTTGAGTGATTTATGAATGTAATTCACGTTTTTATGCGTTTCATGGACGTAATTTGTGTTTTTTGAGCGATTCATGAATGCAAAACACTCTTCGCTATTTTTATGCGATTTATAGACGTAATTTTTGGTTTCAGCTTTCTGCTGCCAAAATTTGTGTTTTTTGAGTGATTTATGAACAGAATTCCCATTTTACTACACAATTCATAGGCATAATTTGTGTTTTTCATACAATTTCTGAACGTAATTCTCAGTTTTTTAAACAATTCATGGACGTAATTCACGTTTTGAGCGATTTGTGGACCCAATTCGCGTTTTTTATGAGATTCATGGACATAATTTGCGATTTTTATGCGATTAATGAATGTAGTTTACATTTTACATGATTTATGGGTGTAATTTGCTATATTTATGCGATTTGTAGACATAATTTTCATTTAAGTTTTCTCTCGACGAAATTTGCGTTTTTTGATCGATTTATTGACGTTATTTGTGTTTTTATAGGATTTATGAATGTAATTCGCTTTTTTTACCAATTGCTGGACCTACTTCGCATTTTTTGTAATTTATGAATGTTATTAGTATTTTTTTGCACGATTCATGGAAGCGAGTTGCATTTTTTGAGTGATTTATGAACGTAATTTGCGTTTCAGCTTTCTGCTGCCAAAATTTGTGTTTTTTGAGCGATTTATGAACATAATTCCTGTTTTACTACACGATTCATAGACATAATTTGTGTTTTTCATACAATTTCTGAACGTAATTCTCACTTTTTTAAACAATTCATGGACGTAATTCACGTTTTGAGCGATTTGTGAACCCAATTCATGTTTTTTATGCAATTCGCTTTTTTTGAGTGATTCATGGACATAATTTGCAATTTTTATGCGATTAATGAATGTAATTTACATTTTACATGATTTATGGACGTAATTTGCTATACTTATGCAATTCATAGACATAATTTGCATCTTTTGAGCTTTCTATCGACAAAATTTGTGTTTTTTGATCAATTTATTGACGTTATTTGTGTTTTTATAGGATTTATGAATGTAATTCGCTTTTTTTTTACCAATTCTTGGACGTAATTCGCATTTTTTGCAATTTCTGAACGTTATTCGTGTTTTTTTGCACAATTCATGGAAGTGATTCGCATTTTTTGAGTGATTTATGAATGTAATTCACGTTTTTATGCAATTCATGGATGTAATTTGCATTTTTTATGCAATTCATGAATGCAAGTCGCTATTTTTATGCGTTTTATAGAGGTAATTTCCGTTTCAGATTTCTGCCACCAAAATTCGTGTTTTTTGAGCGATTTATGAACATAATTCATGTTTTACTACACGATTCATAGACGTAATTTGCGTTTTTCATACAATTTATAAATATAATTCTCGCTTTTTTACATGATTCATGGACGTAATTCACATTTTAAGCAATTTGCGGACATAATTCTCATTTTTTATGCAATTTGCTTTCTTTTTTTAGCGATTCATGGAATTTGTATTTTTTATGCGATTCATGGATTGAATTAACGTTTTTTTTTTTTTTTTTTTTTTTTTTTTTTTTTTTTTTTTTTTTGCGGTTTTTGGACGAAATTCATGTTTTTCTTGTGGTATTTTCTCGAAATGTTGGGGTTTTTTACATGATTCTTTGTTGAGATACACTTTTTTTTAATGCAATTCTTTGTCGAAATAAATAAAAATTGTTTCTTCATAAAATTTTCTGCACATGATGTGCGTCTATATTATACAACTATGCTTGTCAGTGTGTATTGTCAGATTTTTTTTTTTTTTTTTAGATTGAATTAAGGTTCGATAGAATATTTCTTAGGGTTTGGATGAGGTTCAACTCAAATAGAATTTAAACAATTACATTTTAGAAATGACAAAACTAAAAAATGTAATTATTTATCGCCCATTATTAGCTGTTAGTATTTTAAAATATTTATTTGTTAGCGTGTTAGTAACTTTACATTATTTGAATTAAAAAATTTTAATTTCTTGTATTAAACTTAATCTTAAACATGTTTTCTTCTTAGGTATGTTATGCAATTTATTTAAATAATGGATTCAAAATTATTTGAGGATTTTGTGTTCATTAGTAGAAACAAGGCCTTTTTTTTTTAAATAAAAAAAGCGTTAATTATCAAACATTTTTGTAAAAGAATGTTAGAAAGAAATACTTCAATTTCGAGACAATGAATATGAAATTAAAACATCTATAGAAAAAAAAAGGGGGTAAATTTATATTTTATGAAACTCATTATTAAAGCATAGAAGTATAAGTTATTTCTTTTTAAACCAATGTTATCATTAATATTTGGTTAAGAATTATTTGCTTACCCAACTTTTAGTGCTTGTGAATTCTAACATTATAAAAATAAATTAAGATTTTCCATTTTAGATGTGCAATTTGTAAATGCAGTTTATTAATAACGCTATGTTCTAAGCTGTAAAGCTAATGCTTTTATATTTTGATTATTGATTTCTATAACGTAATATTAACTATTACAATACTTTTGTATTTGGTTTGTGATCTGAGAAAAAAATTTTCACGCTTAGATTTAAATCATCAGACTCTTAGGAAGAAAAAAAGAAAAAAAAATTCTATTTTGAACAGCATCTAATGCAGACTACAATGATGCGCTGTAGTACCTCCGTGGCAACTGCTAAATAACATTTTAAAATATAAACATGGAATTTCGAAATTATTAATGAAATAATAGGATGCATGAAACATGTTAAAGCTACAGTCACTAATGGATAATGAGAGCTGTGTGCATGTCAAATTACTGGATGCAGCAAACTTATGCAATGGTCTCTAAAACACATGAAATTTCTCAAAGCCGCATTCAATAACAAATGTATGAGCACTATGCCCATATGAAAACAAACAACAAAAATTAACAGATGCAGCAAACTATGCGGTAACATGCAGATTCCCAATTCGTTCAAAAATACCTGAACTAAAAAAATCCAGTGACAATATTGTGAAACAAATACATTAAAACAATAACGTTTATATTAGAAAAAAAAGGGCCTAAAACTCTCACTCGCTAAAATAAAACTCGTTAAAGCAGTCCAACTACTGCATGTATAGCACTTAGAGCACATGAAAACAAAACAAAAACAAAACACTCAGGCTGCAGCAAAATTGCTGTGCAACAATCCGTAAAATACACAAAATTAATTAAAAATGCAATCACTAATGCATGTTGTACAAGCACTGTGTGTACATGAAGAAAAAAACAATGAGTGCAACTAATTTGTTTTTAAATCTCTGAAATCTTTATAGCCACAGTCACTAATGCATGTAAGAACAAATTAACTTCATTACTTTCTTTTGAATTATCAAAATACTGCTGTAATTTGTTGATAAATACTATGTTCACAATTTCCAATAATAAGTGCACTTACTTATTTTAAAAATTCTTTAAAACCTGGATTTACTGGCCATTAAGCTAAGCTAAAAAGGCACAGTTTCAAAATGAAAATTAATAGCGACAAAAATGCATAAGAAAAAGTAATAAATGCATTTTGAATAACATATTCAAGCAATTTTAATCTAAAAATTAACATCCTGGGTTATTAATCACAGAAATTAATAAATGAAATAAAAAAGCACAATTTTTACAACACTTTAAAACTTCGTATTGTTAATTAATTCATATAATTATTGTTAATTAATTCATATAATAAGGACATCTATAAACTTAAAAACAATCTATTTTGAGAATTTTAGAATTCACAAGCACTTGGTTAAACTGTTGGTCAATTATAAATATTGTTTGTTTACCAAAATTTAGCAATAGTTTACACATTCTGTGATAATTTATGTTGGTTTGAAATCAAATCAACATGCTAACTAATGTATACATCACTTATACTTTTTAAATAATACTTTAATAATGAGTGCCAAAAAATATTTATTTACCTTTCTTTCTCATTATAGATGGTTTAGCTTCACGTTCGTCTCCTGAAATTGAATATTTCATGCCAACATACAGCACGAATCAATTTGTTTTGATTCGTGTACTTGGATTCACCATATTATTTTATCCAAAAAAGGGGGCCTTTCAGTTTCTCCAAATAACACAATACCTATATTACCATAATAACCATTATTTCGCAAATTACACAACATACATGCTAAAAACAACAAGTGCCAAGTACAAAGCTTACCGCCAGCGAATTCGATTACGATTCAAAACAAAACTATCTAAACGGCGTATGAATACATGGAATTCTAAAGCAAATTTATTAAAAATAATTTTTGTTTGTAAACTTTAAAAGAAAATCATAAGTGAAAAGTATATTGAATATGTATAATTAAAAAATATTTTCCTATTTTAAAAAAGGATTCAAAATATTTTTTCCACAAAATGCAAAAATATCCGATGTAAGAAACGTAATATTTTCTTCTTACGAAAAAAAAAGGCAAAATAAATAGAAATTTGATTTAGTATATATTTATTGAATGTTTTAAAGCGCATGATAAGATGTTTTTGTAGTTTCAAAAACATTTATTGCTTCGATGCGGGTGTTTTAACTGTGACCATTAGTACATTTGCCTTTTTGCAGTGTCTCCGTCTGCTAACCCATAGAATAACATGTAATCCGCGAGCTAATATAGTCCAATTTTCCAAGATCAATATATAACAAACAAGAGTTTTCCTAGAAACAAGGCAAGTCTTATTCCCTCTATCTTAAAGAGATTCATATTATATATAAGTTTTAATAAAATCTCCCAGCCCGTTTTGTAGATCTCATTATCAGGAACAAACACCATCGTTTTCAGTTTAAAAATGGTTATCGAGATCTAAAAATATACGGCACGTAGAAATGTAAAAATTATAGGATAGGATTAGACTGGGAATATAAGACTATATTAAAAAAATTGGACCATTCTGACCAATATTTGCTGAGTTATTAGAAGGCGGCTTTTCCGATTTCCTTTGAAGTTGAGTTAGCTGTATATATGAAGTTCCGCATCTACCCTTATGACGATGGTAGGTTTAAAGCTGCGTCACTTGAAGGCTGCCGCCTTCTATGATTGGAAAATGCATAATTTTGATGGCACTGTTTATCGGCTTCTAAGTGTTTAGATGAGTAAAAAAGGGACTTTTTATCCACCTAGTACGTGCATCTCTATTTTCTTTTCTCATCTCCATTATGATTCTTGAGTCTTCAACAGTGCAAAACTGGCAAATGTTTAAATCACAGAAAGGCGAGGAGGCTTTAACAACTTGCCACTTAAGATTTGCATCATCCCAAAGAATAGGAGGAAAGTGGAAATCGTATAAATCACCCGCATGATTATCAAACACGTAAAGTATATCTTTAATTGTGACAGCTTTCGGCAACAAGCAAGAAAAAGGCAAATTTTCAAAGTCTTTCCAAGTATCTCTGTCAGCATCATATACTTCCACAGATTTCAGGTATTCTGTCCACTCATAATGAACAGCTGCTCTTGATAGACTGCCAACGCAAAAAGGCGACGGTAAGCTTTTGGAGCACTTATTGTACGCCAGATGTCAGTGATCGGGTCATAAACTTGTGTAGACAGACATTCAGTGAGGAGATCTCGGATTCCGACCATGTAAATCACATTGTTGACTGTAGCAGCTGCACTTTTAGCAAATGCAAGGAGAGTTGCGGCGATTTCCCATGTTTCGGAATCAAAATTATACCGTTCTAATGTTGTTACAATCTCATCTGTTTCTATTTCTGGCGAAATTCCTCCCATAGCATAAATATAACTTCCGGATTTTACCACATTGTAGTTCCAGCGGGATATGTTTGGCGGATTTAAAGTTGACCATGTCATCGTCAAAATATCAAAAGTATAGATCACATTCGTCGCCATATCGAACATTATGACAAGCGGTCCTGATCCATGCAAAACAACATCAGGACAAACCATTTTCGAAGTGACATATCGCCAGTAATCAATGTCTTCATCGTATGTAATGAAAATTTTAATGCCCACATTATAATCTGATCTGTTAATGAAGGTCTTGGTAAAGAAATGTAACATTTTGGGGATGCGATGTTTCGGAACTGCTGATAGTTCTAAATACACTTTCTATTAACTTGATGCAGGAAGGATCTTTCTTAACAAGTGGATGATCAAGAATTTCAGTGGCTAGGGCCAATCATTGTCGGCATCATTAAAACGCATGCATAAAATTAAAATTTTAAGCCATTTCTTTCTTTCGTCTGGAAATCCACAAACCCAGCGCTCTACAGCCTTCCACAATTGACGTTCATTCGAAACATTCAAGGAATCGGAAGACAGCAGCCAAATTAAAGATTCCATCGTCAGATCCTCGAATTTTGAATTTTTGTTACTTAAGATTCGTTGAAAATTAACCTGAATGAAACAAGAAGATGCCTTGAAAATTCCACCATCTCTATCTTTCGTTCCTTCAAGAAACAATGAAACACTATTTGATGATGTCAGATTCGTGATGGCTAAAACTTTACAGATGTTTTGAAGTTTTTCAATGCCCAAGAAATTAGCTGCTACAAGAATGTCTCTGATGTTATTTTTGGTAAAATTCAGCTTTCCAGTATAGATGTAATTCATGATGACTTCTAAAGTTGAGCTTTAAATCTCTGTAACGAGCATGTCAGTTTGCTCCACGGACGAGTTGCAGAATAAGTTACGGAAATACTCACTCCTCATAGCTAAAAGCACGCGATGAACTGAAAACTCGCGGCCGTCTTCTGTTCTTATTAGAGCGTCGTACAAGTGCTCAAAGCCTCGGAAATCTTCACACATCGCCATTATGTTTGGTGGTGATGCACTAATTTAATCTGGCTGATTCTTTTATATGCATTTAACTTTCATTAAAGATTATGTATTATCAATTTTAAAAGGATGTTTACTCTTGCAAATTTGTTGTATTCATCCATCAATAAATATACTGCCTTGAAAAATTATTTTTACAACAATGTAATGTTTTTCTATTTACTATCTCGATTTTTTTAGCTGTCCATTGTTATGTGGTATATCCGTTCTCAATAAACAGACTAAGAATATTTTTTAATATTTTTTCATTCATGCTTTTAGTTAGGCACTTACACGCATTCATTGTTATGCAATCGTCCTGACTTTGGTTTTACCATTATTAAAGTGAAACTGATAAATGTATTACATCGTTTAATCAAATACATTCATTGTTACATTACAGCTTTTTAATATTTCCTAACAAATTTGAAAAGTGTTCATGAATTAGTTTTCTCTATCTGTCTGCCGCCTATTCAATTTCTAACTCGCATAAATATTGTCAGATTGCGCACGAAATTGCTCAGACTTTAAGTAATACGAATAAAAAATTCGGGAAATGCGGCCATTCTTGACAACGACAGCAATTGTATAAATTAAAACCGCCTAAAATGTATTCTCCTAACTGTTCCCTATTTGCGCATGTTGGTTTAGTCCATATCATGTAACCGAACCGTACGCGTAGCTGTTATCGTCTGAGGTTAGTTATCCTGGCTCCGCGACGTAAAAATGTTTTTTTTTAACAACATTGCAGTATTAAATTCTGTCAACGCTTAGATAAAAAAGCTAATGGAGACTTTCAAAATGCTAAGAAAGGCGTACGATGAATCTACTGTGGTAATAAGGTTTATAAATAGCATCGAAGTTTTAAAAAGTACCGAGAATCCATCGAATACGATAAACGCTTTAAGCAACGTTCTCTGAGGTCAGACACTGATTCTTTCTGCTTGAGATCGCAGCAGCTCATCGATACCAACTGTTAAAGCAATTTCTTGTCAAAACTCGCACTAATGTCCTCATACATCTCCTCTATCAACAGGACATAGCTCCATGTGACTTTTCCTGTTCCCATCAATGAAAAAATATTTACAGGGACGACGTTTTCATTCATCAGATGCGGTGAAAACAGCATAGCAGGAAACCTTATGGGAGGTTGCAAAAAATGGCTTCCAGTGGTACTTCCAGAAGTTTTACAAATGCTGGCCAAATGTAGGGTAGTAAAAAAAAACTTTGCAGGTATATGGAACTCTGGCAGGTATTGAACTTATGGCATATGAATTGAGCGGCCAGTCCGCTCAACCTATCGAGGTGAAATTTCAGATATAGCTATTCAAAGGTATGAGCCCGAGATTCTCTGAACGGCAACAAAATGGCGCGCATGGTTGCGGTTATAGTAACAGAAACTCGAAAATTTCCCGTAGCAATACCCATATTTTTTCATGGGATGCAAAATGCTCAGCGCATGCAAAAACCCATAAGAGCGTTGGAACCGTACGTGTATAGCAAGAAACGGACACGTTATGCATTCACAAAAAACTGTTCTGCGAATCTCTCCTACCATAAAAAACACGACTGGGGCGCAAGGAGTAAATTTGAATACGACACAGAGTCAGTACACTAATCTCTGAACACAACACAGATCGGAAAAAACTTTTATTTTAATTACACATTTTCCCCATGGCTGCCATCACAGGCAATTACACATTGCATGGTGGCGACTGTGGACAATACAGTCGAATGTTGCATCGCATGAGGGATGTTTGCAATCTCACGTTTGATAGAATCTTCCAAATCCGGCAAAGTTTGTAGATTGCACATGTACACTCTAGATTTTAGGTCGGGGGATCGCGGAGGCCATTGACGTTACCAGTTAAGGTGAAATATGCCTCATCCGTTCATAATATGCCAAGAGGTCGATCGTTATCTCCATCATATTGGATAAGAAATTCATTAACAAAGTCTATATGTTGTTGATGGTCACTCACTTCCAACATCTGGGCGCGCTTGTACCGGTAAAGAAACATGCGGATTACAGAGCGCAGTAACTTTAAGCCCTATTATTTTGGTATATCAAATACACAAGATGCACCTTTTGTAGTTTGCATGCGTCCTGTGGTCACTATGTGATGCACTTCCATAACAGTATTCTCAGGAACAGTTGGTCTTCCGGATCGCAGACTATCACAGGTGCAGCCAATTTCTTCGAATTTCATTACTAAATCACGAAGAGCTTGTGAAACGTATAAGACATGTATTTGGCGATGTTTCGACAGTAAATGCGCCAGTTTTTCGCAGCATTCATCTCATTTTGATAATAGTTTTACCAACTCATCACGAACGAAGTCATTTTGTTGGCATCTACGAGCTCCTACTGAAGAGCTAACATTTCCCACCCTACTTTTCCCACCCTACTACAGTACGTACCATGGCAATAGGAATCTCTTGAATCGTAGTTCTGATGGCATCTTTCAAATCAGATGCAGTTTAAGGACGAAACTGATACACTTTGGATTTCAGATATCCCCACAGCCAGAAAGCCATTGCTGTCAGATTAGGAGAACTTGGTGGCTACGGAAACGGGAAATGACGGGAGATAACTCTGTCACCAAACGGTTGACTTAAGACACATATGACAGAAGACTCGACATGTGGAGGAGCATCCTCTTGCATCCACACAATTTCAGATATAGCATTTCGCCGTTGCAATGCGGGAATGGCTTAACGAGTTAACATGTCCAGATAGCGATCACTCATTACTGTACACGTTTGCCGATTACCGGCAATAACCTCTTCAAAAAAGTAAGGGCTGAGGAAGAACATACTCGTTATACCACACCACACGGTCACTTTTTCCTCGTGTAATGGACGGGCAAGCACATCATGTGGACTATTCTCTGCTTAGTGCACGCAATTTTTGGAATTCTCGTTCCAGTTAACGAAAAATGGGGCTCATCTGTCCACAGAATGCGTAAAGGCCAGCTGCTATCTTCTTCGTACCGGATAAGGAATTGATTTGCAAAATCCAGCCGTAATTGATAATCTCCTACTTCCAACATCTGGACACGCTGGAATCAATACGGAAACATGTTTAGAACAGAGCACAGAATCTTGTGTACAGTTGAATTCGGCATATTCAGAATACGCGAAACACCGCGTGCAGTTGCGGAACGAACTGTGCTTATCGTTTGATGAGCTTCTGCAACAGCTTCCACGGGAACGGAAGGTCGTCCAGACCGAGGTCGATCGCATGTGCAAGCAGTTTCTTCAAATTTATGAATCAAGTCCCGTACAGTGTCGATAGTGCACGGGCCTCGCCGTAATCAATGGTTTCGGCGGTAAACACGCAATGTCTCTGCGTTATTTCGTCCATTCATGTAATAAATCTTTACAATTTCCCCCGTGCTTTCCCTGAAAGCGGCATCTTGTTTCGAATGGCAGAAGGCAACATATGCGGCTGCGGCTGGCGTTTCGCAGTTCCTTTTCTTTCACCTAGGGCGATATTACGGTGCCTCACTTAAGATCGACGTAGAGACTTACGATGTAAACAAAGCGCAAACGGTATTACGGTAGCGGCGTAAACTTAAGGCAGCTCGGAAGCTGTCGTAAGTTTCAACACAAATGGATGCGCGCGCAACCACAACAAAAGTGACTACGGTCTCTGATTGGCTGAGAGCAAGAGGACTTACGCTTAAGCGCGAGGACTTACGCTGAGGCACCGTAATACGAAGTTACAATCGATCGCAGGAACGCCCATCCTACGATCGAGCGTAAGATAAGACAGAGCGAGGCACCGTAATCCCAGCCTTAGTGTAACGACGTCAATCATGACTGTGTCTCGCGTAAACTCGAAATTTGTGTTTCTTGGTTGTTTCTCGTTTTATGGCAAACAAATCATGCTGGGATATCAGCCCAATAAACGGTGTGACGTGTGACGTAAATGAAACGAACATTAATGTTCTGGTAACGGCAAAGTATTTTTAAATTTTCCCTTGTCTAATTTCAGTAATTTTCATGCTACAGTTGCCATTTCAACGCTATTCAATGTTTTTCACAATGGAGATCACATTCCAATACAAAAAACTGGGTGTTGCCATTTGATTTTTTTCAAAATTTCTCACTGTAATCGTAACTGTTTGAGTGACACTTGTTTTTTCATATCATTTTTGTGCGCATGCCTAAAAATATCTTTTGCCAAAATTTCAGTCAGTTTCTGTGAATGGTATAATAGGGGCCCAAATGTCGAGATAGTTTTTTTTATAATCACCCTGTTCATACTGTTCATTTCTTATTTATTTCTTTTTGTTTTCACATGTATGTATATAACACACTTACAGCTTCATTACATTCTAATCTATGTTGCATTTAATCTGCTAATGATTGCTTTAAGAAAATTATCGATATTTTTTAAAGAATGTTTGAACTATCTTCTGAATCAAAATGTTTTCCTGGATCTTATCTCAAAATATAATTTTTTATTTATGTCAATTATTATATATCACAACCTTTTCAATCCTATAATTTAACATTTCATAACTTCCCTTAGTTTTCTACGGCATGAGTGCTTGTTGATGATTTTTAAATTGTATAGTTTTTTATTGGTATATATAAGCAGTGAATTTTTTAAAGTGGATTTTTTGTATATTCATGTAACACACTTTGTTTTATTACATTCTAATATATGTTGACTTTTAACTGCTAGTTTTTGCTTTAAAAGCAGTAATCGATCTTTTTTAAAGAATGGTATAACTATCCTCTGGATCAAAACGTTTTCATGGATCTTATCTTAAAATGTAAATTTCTGTTCATATTAATTAATATATTTTTAAAAAAACCTGTCCTATTCCGTTTTAACTTTCCATAACTTTTCTTTGTTTTTTTATTATGATTTCTTTATGATGAATTTTTGTTTAGATTTTTAAAAGTGTATGTTAGTAAAGTATTTTTAAGTGAATTTTCCTATATACATATAACACTTATAGTTTCATTACATTCTAGATATATGTTGCCTTTTAACAGCTAATGTTTGCTTAAAAATATATCGATATATTTTGAAGAATGTTTTAACTATCTTCTAAATCAAAATATTTTCTTGGATCTTATCTGAAAATACAAGTTTTTATTTATATTAATTAATATATTTTCAAAATACTTTTAATCTCCAGTTTTAACATTCCATAATTTTCCTTTGCTTTGTACAGCATGAGTTCTTGTTGATGATTTTTAAATTGTATAATTTTTTAAAAGTATATATCAACAATGAATTTTTTAAGAGGATTTATTGCATATTCATGTAACACACACTCAGTTTCATTACATTTTAATCTATGTGTCTTTTTAACCGCTTGTTTTTTCTTTAACAGTGGTTATTGATCTTCTATAAAGAATAGGAATTAATATCTGGATCAAAACGTTTTCTTGGATCTTATCACAAAATGTAAATTTTTATTCATATTAATTATCGTATTTTCAAAAAAAACCTATCCTCCCAAGCATCAAGTTTCCGTAATTTTCCATTTTTTTTCTTAGCATGATAGTATTTAAAGTGTATAAAAGTACACTTTAGTAAAGTACTTTTCAAATAGATTTTTTGTATATATGTAACACTTTTTCAGTTTCATTACATTCCAATATATGTTGATTTTTAAGTTCTTATTTTTGCTTTAAAAGCAATTATCGATCTTCTTTAAAGAATAGTCTAATTATCATCTGAATCAAAAAGTTTTCATGAAACTTATTTCAAAATGTAAATTTTTGTCATATTAATTAACTAGCTGTTACCTGTGACTTCCTTCACGTACATTTAAAAAAGTACAAATCATGGAGGAAAAAGATAGGTGGAGGTGAAGTAAGCCGCAAAAAAGTTTGCAATATGAAACCATTTATCGCTTAAATTGTAATGTATCAAAAATGTAGAAAGGATTTTGTATTAATAAGACGAATGGAAAGAAATGAATTACAGCTGAAGCATATTTTAAAAAGAACTAGTATTTTTTAAATGGTCTTTGTTCTTTTATATTATTTATTTTAAAAAATGTTTGCTTTTAAAATAATTGAAACTGGAAAATTAGAAATAATATAATGTCAAAATAAAATTAAATAAAATATTGAAAACATTTGAATTGAACTAAAAAGTTTTATTACTAAAAGTTTCCTTTTTTTCAGGGAATAGTATTAGAAAGTATAATATTTCTTATAATATTCCCACACTCTGATACAATATCCTTGGTGTTTCGATGAATTCATCGAGACATTGTTTGTACACGCGGACTGTTTTTTGTTTTTGTTTTTACGTTTTCCATTTCTAACCAATCATCTTCTTTTTTATTCCTTTGAAAATGGATGCGAGGTCATTCGAAAGATCTAAGGTAAATAATAAATAAATAATATCTATTATTGCAACACATTTTAAGTATTTATTTGTCTATTTTTATATAAGATAGTTAATTTAATTTTAAAATCTTGATTAAGTAACGTACTATTTCTTTGTTTAGGTATATGTCTCTTCGCACATGATTTCAAAAAAACTGTCAGAGTTAGCATTTTGCATTATTATTAGACTTTTGCTTAAAATGAACTAAAATATTAGAATTATCTTAAATAATAAAACCTTAATTTTAAAAAATAAGCAAGAAATTTTACAGATTTACTTTTTTTAATGATTATTAGTACAGAGATTATATAATATTAATTACAAAAATTGCAATCCTCACCAATTTTCAAGCCCCATTAATTGAAGGGTAATCAATGTTAAAGATTTGTAAAAAAAAAAAAAAAAAAAAAAGATCCTAAAATCATGTTTTATGAATTAATATTGAAAAATTATCTTAAATTTATTTTTATGGTAACTGAAAATACTCAAAAATAAAAATTTCAAACTGGAAAAAATGACTTTCGTTTACTTTCAAAACAAATTCAAAATACCTCAAAAATCTTAAGTTTGTTCTCGCTGTTTAAAATTTACGGGGTTTCTTGCTAGTGGGTTTACCGTTGTGTTTTCCTGCACCAAATTTTATGAACACATAGGGGATTAGAAGCAGAAAAATACAATAAAAAACCTTAGAGAAAAATCGGGTTTCAGGTGCTTTCCACTAACATAGGACTTGACAGACCAATTACATTTGAATATGCGAATCGATTTTAAAGTAATTCGGGAATTTCTTCCGCGAACTCGATCAAGTGATTATCCGTGCTGCCTGCTTCCGATCTATAAACTACAATTAAAAGATTTGAGAAGCAAAATTTAACTATTAAATTATTTCTTTGACAAATATATTTGTTTATCTCGCACAAGAGTTTTATCAGCATTATGAATTAACAGATGTTTGCTTGCTTAAAATAGTCTTATGAAACATTGCATTTTTAACACAATAACTATCTGGTAAGGTTCATCATACAAATTAAATATTCCCAACTGAGCGAAAAATTACCCAGTCCAGGAATCGAACCCAGATACTTGTCTTAGAAGGCCAATGCTTTACCGTTTACGCCAACTAGGCACGACAAACGGTGGGCATTTCTCGCTCAGATAACCTTGTAGGTCATAACATCTAGTCTGTCATTAAGACAGCTCAACAGAATAGACCTCAGGTAAAGGAACTCCATATAACGATGGCTAGTAGGTATACTATTAATTTAATACAATCAAACTGATTGGTAAAATTATCATCCGGCTGCCGTGCCGAGTTAGCTTAAATGGTAAAGCATTGGCCTTGTAAGCGAAGTATTTGGGTTCGATTCCTGGCCTGGGCAATTTTTCGCTCGGTTGGAAATATTTAAGTCTTGTGAGAGTTTCTTATTGCACATCTCACATACAAGATGTTTCTTATCACTATGAACTAATATATGTTCATTAAAGGTACCCATAGAAAGAATTTCTTGAGGCAAATCTCACACACAAAAATTTTCTCACCAGTATGAAATAGCAGATGTCTATTCAAAGCAATCTTTTGAGACAATTTATTGTCGCATATCTCACACACAAAATGTTTCTCACCAATATGACTTAACAGATATTTGCGTAAAACACTCCTTTGTGAAAATTTCTTCACACGCATAATATTTTTCGCCACTATGAATTAAGTGATGACTATATAAAGTAACATTCCTTTGAGATCCGCGGAAGTGACTCGTGAGGCTGTAGGTGTCGATCTGTAGGTGTCAGGTTTTTGCAGATCGTCGGGACGAATTCAAAGAAAAAACGCTCGGCTTCCTGAGCTTGATGCGGTTCCCGTCGCTTCGGCCGGACTTGTGCAGGACGTGTGACGTGCGTTCGGCAATGCACGTCCTTGGGAGATTGTAGGCCAGCGGAGGCGTCACATAGAAAAACCCATCCCTTGCCAGATTGCGCATTCTGGATTGTTCGGAGCCCCTATCGCCGGAACGAAGGCTCACAGCTTCGAAACGACAGATAGTGTTGTATCGCACACATGTTCCTTACCAGAATGAATTAAAAGATGTCTGCTTAAATTTCTCTTGTGAGAAAATTTCTTGCTACAAATCTCACACACAAAAGTTTTTTCACTAGTATGAGTTAACAGATGTTGGGTTAAGTCACCCTTTCGAGAAAATTTCAGGTTGCATATCTCACACGCAAAAGGTTTCTCACCTGTATGAATTAGCTGATGCTTGCTTAAATCATTCTTTCGAGAGAATTTCGTGTTGCATATCTCGCACACAAAAGGCTTTTCACTAGAATGACTTAACTGATGCTGTCTTAAGTCACCCTTTCGTGAGAACTTCTTCTTGCATATCTCACACGCAAAAAGTTTTTCACTAGAATGTATTACCAGATGGCCTTTTAAATTACCCTTTTGAGTGAATGACATGTTGCATATCTCACATACGAAAAGTTTATGACCAGTATGAATTAACAGATGGTTCTTTAAATTACTATTTTGAGAAAATGCCTTGTTGCATATTTTACACACAAAAGGCTTTTCACCAGTATGAATTAACTGATGCTGGCTCAAGTCAGCTTTTCGCGAGAATTTCTTGTTGCATATGTCACATATGAAAGGTTTCTCAGAAGTATGAACTAACATATGGCTACGTAAGCTGCCTTTTCGAGAAAATGTCTTGTTGCATGTCTCGCATACGAAAGGTTTCTCTCCCGTATGAATTACCAGATGCCTAATTAAACCGCTCTTTTGAGAAAATCCTTTCCTGCATACCTCACAAACAAACAATTTCTCTTGCTGCGAGTCAGAAACTGATTTTCCAAAATGATCTTGTACAGAAATATTTTGCTGCATGTTTCACACTTTAATGCAGTTTATTTTATACATACATCTATTGTTTTGTGCACCTATAATAAGTAAAAATAAGTTCATGTTTTAAAAATTTCCTGAAAAAAATTTAAGAAAAAACAAACTTATGAAAAATTAAATTAACACAGAAATCTGAACTGAAATAAAATTCCCGGCCCAATATTAAAATCTTATAGGAGACTTCCTAATTATTTCATTCTCGTGGAACTAATGGTGTGGATGTGAATTTTGTAATTTTATATGTATTAATGTATAACTAAAATTTAAACAAATAAAATAAATACCTATTATTAAAAAATAACTTATTGTAAAAAAAAATTAAATGAATTACCCGACTTGCACGGCATCGCTTGTGACTCTTGATATTTCCAAACATACGAATTTCTTAATTCTCGTTTTAAAATTTATTAATGAATATTAAAAATGAATATTTAGAATGGGTCCCTGCTATCTTAGGCAATGCAGACTTATTTTGCTACAAAAAGGTGTTCAAAACAAAACTCAAATCCCTACTGCCAGGCAACATATAGGGAAGAGGGGTTGCAAGTTTGAACTGAGGGTAACTTTGAACATTCTAAACATTTTCTTTCAAATAAATTATTTTTAAACATGTCTATGGCAATACATAACTACTGCTTCAGGCAATAAGTCTACAAAGCTGCACCATTTTGTATGCACAATACTGTCTAAGCAAGATATGTATTTTTCTCCCTCTTGAATCTAAACTTAAGAAAATAAAGTTTTAAGATTTTTGTTAACAATTTTGTATGCTAAAATTTTGATTTATTGTTCAAAACTTAAATAAAGATGTAATTTTTTAGTTTATAAGCTTTGTTTTATTCAATTTTTCAGCCGAATTGAGTAAACAGTTGCAATGTTGAACTTCTAAAACTGCGAAGTAAAAAGTTTTTGATGTACCTGAATATTATTATTATTTTTATTTTTTTCTACGTGAAAAGAGGTTAATTAGGAATATTAAAGAACATAGACTTATACAGTTAACACTTCCTCTTTACTGCACACATGTATTACAGCCTCTGGATGTATCAGCGATGGGAAGTTTCAAATCTAAATTGATGATGGCATTCACTTATTTGAGTTCAGTACTTAAATAAAGATATTATCTTTAGTTTATAAGCTTTGTTTTATTGTTATTCTTAAGCCGAATTGAGTTGTAATGCCAAACTTAATGTGATGGAGCACCACTGAACAGAAAAGCTGAGGTACCATAGAACATATAAAAATATGTAGTTTTTTGGGGTGTATCTAAATATTATTTTTTGTATTTTTTTATGTGAAAAGAGGTTAAGAATGCCAAATAACATGGACTTATACTGTTAGTAATTCCATTTTGCTGCACACATAGATTACAACCTCTGAATGCATCAGTGGTGGGAAGTTCCAAATTTAAATTGATGATGGCATTCACTTATTTGATAATTGCAAATCCCGGATACACAATAATGTTGCATGATTTAGCAGGTTTGTTTAACAAAACCTATACTTTTTCATTTACTCTTTTCCATACATTATCTTTGGTTTTCGTGCTAGATACAATGGAATAAAAGTCAGTTTTTTTTCACAAAAAGAGTGTATGAAAAATTTTAATTTTCCAGAAGCATCATATATCACATTGGTGTATTTCAAGAATATTGTAGTATAACACTGTAGTATAATACTCCGATGATAGAATGTTTGAAAAGTATCATTAAACTGAGTTTTAAATAAGTTATAACTGAGCATCTTATAATTGAATATATAGAGAGTATAATAGTTACAACCGAACATCAGATGTGAGGGGAAGAAATATTGCATTCAAAAATAAATCAACCAAGAAAACATTCATTGTGTTAAACAAAATTATCAAAACAGCTATATTTTAAATAATGGCATTGCAGTTATAAAGTGGAGCATTAAAATGCCTTTTTTAAAGAAGAACATTGTGGAATTTAATATGAAAGTGCAGAAATACTTTTGGAGTAAATAAATTATTGTAGTAAATTTAATGTGTTACAAAAAAAAAAGTTGATCTCAATTATCTTATGTTAAAATACCCTTATAATTCCTGTTCAAAAGCAATGTAATATAACAATAATATTATTTTCATAGACAGTTTATCTCATAACACTACCCTGTTGAATAATTCTTAGTTAAAATGAATAAGAAAAAAAAGAAAATCACACTAAAAATGTTAAATATCACAAAAATTATTTTTTTATGAAATAATACACTAAATATCCATTT
The DNA here is from genome assembly GCA_964019185.1 of Maratus speculifer. Classification (NCBI taxonomy): domain Eukaryota; kingdom Metazoa; phylum Arthropoda; class Arachnida; order Araneae; family Salticidae; genus Maratus; species Maratus speculifer. Next base: position 18,668,969 of record OZ025302.1, on the reverse strand, counting down.
ACTCAAAAAATAATAACACCTTCACATTGTTGTCATGCATTACTTACTTTTTTAATGAAAGACAAGTGAGTGTATCATTGCACTTGAAAATAAACATGTGCATCGAATTGAATAATGGGTCTCCATTATTGGAAATTTTATAAGTTTCACTAAAATAGAAAAAGCAATTGATAAAAGTATTCAAACACAATTTTTTTTTAGTTTAAAAATATATTTATAATATTCTCTTATTGCTTTTACATTTTCTACTAATACTGTTTATTAACATGCAGTTTTATCCAGGAAAAAGTTGGAAACTAGTGTTACAAATAGAAGACAAAAAACTTCTTGAAACACCATAAAATAAATAAAATAACGCAAGGCCTTTTGATAGAACTTAGTCCATCTTCATCAGATGAAAAGACGTGCATCTACAATGAATGTAGCGACACGACTGACGTGAAAAGGCGGGAAAGGTAGCAAGTTGAAGGACCAGCCAATGGGAAAGTAGAAGGCAACAGCAAATCAGGGAAAAGTAAATACGAACAATGATACAATGAAGGAAGGGAGGGAAAAAAGGAAGATGGTTACAAAGGGAAAAAGTTAAAAGTACCGTGATTTCGGGTGTATAAGCCGCGGAACAAACAATTCTTTTTGGACCCAGAAATCTTATTTAGTGATTGAAGACAAATATTTACGGCGATCTAACTAGTTATATTTGTTTCTTGAAAAATTCTGGGTCGAAAAAGAATTGTTTGAGCTGCGGCTTATACACCCGAAATTACGGTAAGTAAAAAGTAATAAGTAAAAAGGCAGGTTATATTAAAAGTAAATACACATACACATAAAATAATAATAATAATTAGTATTAAAAATGTTTATAGTAATAAGAAAACATATATAAATTATATGCATGATTAATACAAAAAAAATATATATATAGTTATAAAGATACATATGTATAAATCTAAAAAATTATATGTATGGTTAAAAAAAAGTAAATAATTATAAGGCAGTGCTGAAAAGGTTTTTCTAAGCTATGGATAGCGTTTAAGAGTCAGATTTATCATTAACAATAACTTCACGATTGAGATAAATATTTAAATTTTGCAGAAATCTAACTCATGGGTACTATTGGCATTAAAGATTTTAGCAGTTTTAGCAATTTTAGCAGTTTGAAAATTGAAACTATGGCCGGAATCCCAAGAGTGCTTAGCAACCGAAGATTCAGAAGTTTCTTGATTATTGACATACCGAGAGTGTTTTTTAAGGCGTTTTTCGAGATTTTAGTTTGACCAATATAAGATAAATCACAGCCATTACAAGAAACATAAATACCCCATTTTTGGAGGTCAGGGACAGAGGATTTCATGGAAGGAAATCTGAATTTATTGACAGGTTTAAAAATAACTTAAAACTTTAGCTAATTTAAAACATAAAGGTGGATAAAAGGGAAGGACAACCGAATTATCCGGTTTACTTTTAACGGAATTAGAAAGAGTGGATTTATTAGATGGTCTATTGAATTTCTTTTCAGCAGTATTGATGATAGAAGGATTGAAACCTCTTTTGGCAGACGGATTTTAAGCAATTCAGTTCATCCTTAAAGGATGCGAAGTTGGAACAAATTTTGAGAGCATAATTTACATAAGTGTAAAAAACACCGATCGTTTGGTTCACAGGATGATTTGAGCTAGCATGGGGGGATTAGGAACAGAAAAAGGTTTTCTATAAACACAAGTTTTGAAAGAAGAATCACATTTGGTAACTAAAACATCAAGGAAAGGGAGTTTATTACAATTTTTTAATTGAAAAGTAAACTGAATATGTGGGTCACTAGAATTGTCAATTTGAAGAATAGTAGAAATATCAAAAGTATTATCGATTAAGACAAAAGTGTCGTCAACGTAACGTATCCAACATTTAAAAATAATCAGATTTAATAATTTTTCTTCAAAATAATGCATATAAATATCACAAAGAATAGGAGATAAATGGTTACGCATACTTAAGCCGTCTGAATGTTTGAAAAATTTATTATCAAATTGAAAAGTAGTTAGGGTTAAGCATATTTTAGTTAAATTAACTAACTCTTTGGCTTCAATATCAGAGAAATGAAATTCACATAATCTTTTTTCCAAGCAATGAAGAGCGCCCTCAATCAGGACATTTGTAAATAAAGATTTGATATCATGAGAAACATTGAACAATTGGATAGGTTTATACTTTTTAATTTACTAACGAATTCATAAGAATTCTTTTTTTTTTTTTTTCAAAAACGTTGAAAACATCTTTTCGCCTGATGAAGATAGACTAAGTTCTATCGAAAGGCCTTGCATTACTTTATTTATTTTATGGTGCTTCAAAGAGTTTTTTTTGTCTTCTATGCAGTTTTATATTTTAAATTTTATTGTTACTGTGCATATAGATGTAAACTTAAACTATTGGTGATTTTGTTGAGGTGAGGCAGTATCTTTCATTTTTATTTGCACTTAAAGTATCATTTTGTAAGATGGAAGATACTAGTGTATCCCGTTCCATTGTTATGTCTCCCCAACTTTTAGTTATGAACTGCAAACTGTTGAAGAAAAATGGGGATAATCGTACATGAAGTTGAATAAAAATGAAAAATCTTATAAACTCTGTCTTAATTTCTTTAGTTGCCAAATGTAAGTTCTTTTTTAAAATTCTTTCAGAATGTTTTTCCTTCTTTTTAGAATATCAATGGGTGTTGGATGTAATTTTTAAAAAATATAAATACGTTTCTAAATTGTTAACAGACCTCCCACAGATAATTTAAACCTCTCATACATGTGGGCCTCATATGAGGCCAGATAAGAATTGCCTTACAAAGCAAAATTCAGCATTCATTTATGGAGATCTAATTTGTAGACAGATAATAATGCTATCACGCAGCACAATAATAAAATTATTTTATATTGTGTTCTCATTTATAGCAAAAAGATAGTAATGAAAAATAAAATTTTAAAACTCACTCTTTTAAGTCTAATACTCTTTACCTGCTTCGCAATGAGATCCTTTTGCTTAATTTTTTACCTTTTACTCCCAGTTTTTCAAAACCAAAATTTTTTTCCAGTAATTAAATCGCCAAAATGCTCTGATTAAATAAGGTAAAACAAAATAAAGAAAAAATAAAGAAAAACTGGTAGGAATAATGAAGGATTTTAATTTTCAGATGAATTAAAATTGCTTGCTTTTGACGAGGAAAATATCTTTTTGGCCAAATCGAGTGTTGCTTTCATAGTTTCGTGCCAAATATTAAAATAACATTTTATTTTTTTACAGACTTTTTCTTCCAATTCTGTTGCTAAATTTAACAGATCCTTCATCACATACGTAGATAGTATTGTTAGTATATTTTTTCAACGTATTGATCAAAATCTTTTTCTAAAATATATTTGGGTCATTCCATGCCAAATCAACCAGTGACTCAACCTGACCCTTTCCGATTTCAATGAAACTGCTAGGGATCATTTTCTATGATGATATAAATTAGAGCATATTTTTATTTTTTGTTTATCACTTTAAATTTTTATACAATTAATTATTTAAATTTTGAAAAATCAGCATTTTTTGACTTGCATAAATATTTTCAATTTTGAATTTCTCAAGTTCTATCAAACATAGAAACTTTTATGACCACTCATTTCAAAGAGGAGTTTATAAGGTTTAATTTGATATGCTAGTCGACTATGTATAGTTAAAATAAATAAAATTTTAAATTTTTTAAAATTTAAAATTTTAAAAATTTTTAGATAGTTATTTTTTTGAAAAATTTGTATGTTTGTTGTAATATTATAAGCTTTAAATTCTGAAATTTTTAGAGTGGGATCTCAATGGGATCAGGAGTTATAAATAAAAGCAAAAATTACCATTAAAATAGCAATTTAATTCTGTCTATTTTGTTATTTATTTATGATTTGTATGGTAATTTTTAGCTTTTATTTAATAACTCCTGATCCCATTGACATCCCACTCTAAAAATTTCAGAATTTAAAGCTTATAATATTACAACAAACATACAATTTTTTCAAAATTTTTAAAAATGCTATCTAAAAAATTTTTAAATTTAAAATTTTAAATTTTTTTAAATTTTATTTCTTTTAGTTATACATAGTCGACTTGCATATCAAATGAAACCTTATAAACTCCTCTTTGAAATGAGTGGACATAAAATTTTCTATGTTTGATAGAACTTGAGAAATTCAAAATTGAAAATATTTGTGCAAGTCAAAAAATGCTGATTTTTCAAAATTTAAATAATTATTTTTATAAAAATTTAAAGCGATAAACACAAAATAAAAATATGCTCTTATTTATATCATCATAGAGAATGATCCCTAGCAGTTTCATTGAAATCGGAAATGGTCAGGTTGAATATCGAATTTTTTTGTTTGATTTGACATGGAATGACCCATTTATGTCTTGTATAGGATATGCTTATCAAATCATTTTGGTTATTAAGACTAGCTACCCCTGAAATAAAATAAATTTTATATGAATAGCATTCCATAAAATCCCAATTGTAACTTTCCCCCTTAAAAAAAAAACTTTTATAGAGGGGGGGGGCTTGTAATCGAGATTTAAACAAAATCCTTTAAATTATGTTTTATTATTAATTTCAACATTTAAAGGTAAATAAAACTTAAAAAATAAAATTATCACTATATATTTATTATACATATATAGTAAGAATCCATTAATCTGGCATGTTCGGAACCTGATTCATGTCAGATTACAAAATAAATGTCAGACAGAAGTTAGAACTAAACAAAAGATGACAGTAAAACATCTTCTTTATTCTTTAAACAGTCTGATTATAATTTAAAAAAAGATACTCAATAATTTAAAGTACAAGGTATGACTACTTGAGTTTCAAAACTAACCTTATTCAGAAAACCATGTTTTGTGAGATCGCTGAAAGTCTCTGAGTCCATAGATTTTCATTGTAAACAAAAATTTTACAGAGGCAGAAATAAGGAATAAAGCTATTTTCTAATGAGGTTGCTATGTAATTTTTCATTCTAAAGTTATATCAGATTATTATAGACATAAGAGTAATAAACAAATAAATTTTTTTCTGAAAATCGTGCCAGATTATACAGCATGCCAGACCATAGGATGCCAGATTAGAGGAAGTATACTGTATATATAAAGAATTTAGCTAAAATAATTTTCATCTTTTAAAATGGATAGTAACAAATTGCATTGTGTTGCCATGTACTGTCAGAGAAAGAAGAAAACTATGTTATTATCTTTCTCTGAGATAGATGTTGACAAAATTCAAATTTTATTTATTTAATTCCAAAATCTAGATAAGAGGAATTATTTTAAAATAAGTAAGGTAAAAAGTAACAGTAATACATACAGAAAATTATTTTTAGTTAATGAATTAATTTTAAATATTAATTAAATGAATGCAAGTTTAATGAAATAAGAAAAAAACTTACTTGATCAGTCTTGTAGAATTATGTAAAACTGAAACACATAATAAAAAATTGCATAATGTTGTCAACAGTTAGGAGAAAAAGAAGATAACAATGTTATTATCTTTCTCTGAAGATAGGTGGCGACACTATACGAACGCTATTTATTTACTAGTTGCAAAATCTACATTATAGGAACAATTTCGAAATAAGTAAGTCAAACAATAAGAAGAACAATAGACACACACACAAAAAATATTCTTTTTAGTTATTGATTTAATTTTAAATATTAAATAAATGAATAAAAGTTTAATGAAATTAAAAAACAAATTTACTTCATGAGTCTGTTAGAACTGTGTAAAATCCAAATTATCAAGATGCTATTTTCTTTCAAATATAAATTTAGTTAATTTTACAGAAGATTCATAATTTAAATAAAGAAATAATTAATCTTAATAGTTGTACTTATTATTATTAAAATAATGGTTTTTATTATTATTTTCTTTTCTCTTTTTGTAGGAGGCTTGTATTCAAGAATACAAGAAAAATCAAAATCGCTTAAAAGAGGGGAGAATGTTACTTTTAGGATTCTATGGTACTTCTACTATAAGTTTTATTGAATAATTCAAGAAAAATATATCTCATTTTTATTATACATATTTAGTTATTACTTACATTATTACTTATTTTTTGACCTTTCCTTTTATTAATTTGACTTTTTTTTTTTTAATTATCTTACTTTTTATCAGTTTAATTTGTTACTTTACTTAAATATTTGAATTATTAACTATATTGCACTTACTAAATTATCTTACTTTTTATCAGTTTAATTTGTTACTTTACTTAAATATTTGAATTATTAACTATATTGCACGCATTCACTGTAAATTTGATTGCATTGTTACATTCAAATTAGAGTTTAAAATTTAAATAAAGCAATGACAAGAAATCTGCAATATTTTAAAATTCGCACAACTTCTGGTCCCAAGTTTTTGGATTTGACAGAGTGTGGTGTATATCTATTTCTTTGATATGTAGTAAAACTGCCATTAAAGATATGACTGACACATTATTTCTAATTTTTATTCCCTATAGGCTTTGGTATAGTTTTATATAAAGTATATCTTTCAGATTTTAGTCTATATTAAGGATTACCGTACTTTTGGGTGTATAGCCCGCAGTCCTAAATCAAGCAGTGTAGTAAAAAAGTTTGTGTATAACCCGTGGAGATACATCGGTGTATAGTCTGCGGGCTATACATCATTTACGAACATATATTTCGGTCAGGGTTCAAAATTAAAAGCCATTAGTCATAATTTTTAACACAAATTTACCAAATTTTTTCGTGATGCATAATGCCTACAGTAATTCGGCTAAAAATTAAGATTATCAGTACCATAATTTTTTGGAAGAATTTTTTTTAATCAGTACCATTTTTGGAAGAAACGCCACGGAGTTTACTTGTTTTAAGATAAAATTTCAAGTGATGCGCCGTTTATGCGCATTTTTTTTTCAAACAAGCATGATATTTTTTCTGAATTTTTCCAAAAATTAAAAAATCAGTGACAAATTTAAAATTTCAGACATAAAATGTATACTTATCTTAGGTCATTGGTTCCCAAAAGGACTGAATCCTTGGAATCGGTCCTAAATGCACCAACTCCGAAAAGGAACGATTCCTCAGATTCTATCCGAAATGAAACGACTCTGGAAACATTCGATTCCTTGAATTCATGCCGAAATGCTACAACTCTGTAAAAGTACGAATCCTTGGAATCGTATTGAAAAACTCGTTCAAATTGTTACCCCCATTGACTTTTTTTTTTTTTTTTTTAAATAAACTAAAAATGATCTTAAATTCAGAATCTTAGAGGTTTTCAGATTTTGGATTTTGTACTCTACAAACACAATGGGGTGCTGCAGCACCGATTCGCCAGCAAATTATTTTCTGATATTTTATTTATAGATTTTTTTTTAGGTCTCGCAAAGTCGACCCCCCTCTTTGAAGTTATTTTTTTGTCTAAAATTTCTCGACATATACACGAGTATATATGGTAGCTGTTATAGATCTATCAGTGCAATACTTGGCGATAGTTGCGACAGTTGTTGCAAACCCACAAATAACTGTATTTGGGAAGTAAAAAAAAGCCTTTACAAACATGGGAGAACCGCCATGGGAGATTCGCTGCATAGCAAAAAACAAATTTACAAATTTCAATGTTTGTATTTTTTTCAAATTTTTGGAGGTTTAAAAATTGTAGCAAAAATATCATGATTTCCATTTTTTTTTTTTAATCTTTGTATAACCTGCAGCGGCTTTTTCGAAGGTTTTTTTTTTTCTTGTATAAGCTGCGGACTATACACCCGAAAATACGGTACTTGATAAAAATTATCTGCTAGTTGCAGTCTTGGAAAATATTTATCGTCTTTGGAAAAATATGTCTTTACCACCTATAAAAAATTTATTAGCTCAACAGTTTTTGTAATTTTTATGAATATTTATCTGCTAAGTTTTCATGTTCCCAGGGATAAAACTTTTCTGGGTATTAAATATGTATAATAATTCCATATAACAATATTTGCTAATTTAGTTCTAAATTAGGTATAAATATTTGAATGTGTATATACTGAGCGAGTAAAAGAATACTATATGAAAATACTGGTTTTTCAAGAGTTCAAAATTTTTAAGATATTATTGTGCATTTAGCATTACTAAGCCTAATAATTATCATAGCTATTATCAGAATGCAAATTACAATATTGACTATATTTATCTTAATGGAGATTAGTTTACTATTTTTTATTTGAACTTTTAGTGATGGTGATATTGTGGCTAAATATATTGACTCATTAATCAGAAGGTTTTTATAGAAAAATAGACTTTAATGACTTCACACAAACATAAATAATATTCGTGAAAACATCACTGCGAGAATGAGAAAGCGCTTCGTTAAAAAGTAATTCTGTTAATTGAGTTGCCATTCGCAGAAAGTAAAAAGTTTTCATACGCGAGAGAAAATTACAGCAGAGCTCGAGATGAGCCGCTACAGAGTATGCCCCCAGTGACGTAGTCACGATTACATAAAAAAAGTAGTACTTGATACAGATACATAAGACAGGTCTTGATACATATGATGCAGTATGAGTAAATATACATATGATGCAATAATATATTTTATATATGCAGTACATTTAAGAAAGACATAAATCGACAAATAAATATTGTACACACATTACAAAATATTTATACAATACAAAATACAATGTATATACAAAATATTTATACAATATAGTCAGTTACGAGATGTTGAGGAAAACGAACTTTGCGACCAGATTTCGTGGTAGGCTGTTTGACAGGAGGAGCACTTACGGGATCATGTTGTTTTTGAGGTTGGGAAGATGGAAAATAATCTGATAATTGATAAGCTGGTTTGATGCGATCAATTGATACAGTACAGCGTTTCCCGTTTAATTCCAAGTCAAACGTTTTATTAGATCTGGCAATCACTTTATGGGGTCCTGTATAAGAGGGTGATAAGGGAGGATTCACTTTGTCTGATCTTAAAAATACATGAGAACATGTTTGCAATGAAGGATTTACATAGATTTTGGGGTTGCCGTGCCTTGTAGTGGCAACTGGATTTAATGCTCTCATTGTTTCAATCAACTCAGTCACATAGGTAAGAGTAAGTGGTTGATTTACAGTCTCGCTGTTAATGAGATCACAGGGTAGTCTGATATTTGTCCCATAAACAAGCTGAGCACAGGTAGCTTGGATGTCGTTTTTAAGAGCTGTGCGCAAACCAAGTAAAACAATGGGGAGAGTTTCAGTCCATTGAGTTTGATTGTGCGCTGTAAGCGAATTCTTAAGATGACGATGAAATCTCTCAATAAGACCGTTAGACTGTGGATGATATGAAGTTGTTCTTATGCGTCTACAGCCTAATCTATTAGTAAGTTCCTTGAAAAGAGAAGACTCAAAATTCCTACCTTGATCAGTAGTAATAGTAACCGGGGTACCAAATCTGGATATCCAACCGTGTATTAGTGCACGAGCAGTTGTTTCTGCAGTCATGTCTGGTGTGGGTATAACTTCGGGCCATCTCGTAAACCTATCAATAATGGTCATGCAATACTGATTGCCATCGGAGGATGGTAAAGGTCCGATAAAATCAACGTGAATATGAGCAAAACGAGCATCAGGTTCAGAGAATGTCCCAATTGGCGATTTGGTGTGTTGGAAGACTTTAGCTTTTTGACATTTCGTACAGCTGCGAACCATAGATTTTATATCCTTACGCATGCCAGGCCATACAAATCGTTTGGAAATTAAATCTAATGAAGCTGAGAAACCTGGATGTGAGAAATAATGTAAGGTAGAAAAAACAGATTGTCGCATGCTTTTAGGAACGAATGGTCTGGGATGTTTTTGTGACATATCGCAATATAAATGGACATCTTCGAGTGGAAAATAGTGTTTTTCTAATTTTAAAGAAGTGGTACCGAGTTCGAGATGAGCCGCTACAAACTAAATGAAAACAAAAGATTAGAGTACACATTTTCCACTTAAATTGCCTAATTATTTTGATAAAAACCAAACACTTACAAATATTTACTGTCTTGTGATGTAGTCTGTACAAATATTATGTTTACCAATCTATGTCCTTTGAGCCTCTTAGCATTCTATAACAAAATACAAGCTTGATAGCTTTCTACCCACCAAGTCTTTTTCTTAATTTACAATCATATATGATAAGTTTGAAAAAAAAATCCTGTCTATAGATAAAAAACAATAAGGAAGACTCACCATTAAATGTAGGGTTTGCTATTTTTTTTAATTTAATGTTTTCCAACAAATTTTGTCTTTTACCTCTTTTTTTTTTTTTTTCCTTTAAAGAAACTTTTTGGAAATGAGTACAACTGAAATGTAAACTTGCTTTGTGAAACAGTAAATATCTGTTGTATACATTTGGAAAACTATACAACATATAAAAAATCTTTATGAATAAAATGTATCAGCAGCTTTAGAAGACAGATTATTTCTTTATTAGCCTTCTTGTTTTGTATACATACATATATAATAAATAAATATATCAATTACATGAAAATAGAATTTTTATCAATAGTTTTAAAATGCAGTTTAATGACTAAGAGTTTATTGCATATTGTTATGTTTTTACCCTTCTTTTCCATTTTTTTACCATGTCCTGTTAAAAACCAATTTTTACTGGCAAACAGCCAACTATGATAAAAACACTTTGTTATGCGATAAATTATTAAAAAACTATTTAGTTTTAATTGAATAGAATACAATCAAATTCAATTTATCAACAACACAATGTTAAAAAAAAAAAAAAAAAAAAAAAAAATTAGCTATTATGAATTAAATTGACATTGGAATAATGTTAAACTTAAGTATTTAAAAATAAATAACAATAAGCGAAATTATCTGCTACATATATAAAACATTTGATGATGCTTTAAATGATTCAATGATAGATAAGAAAAATTAAAAGTTGCGGCAAATGAAATTTTCTGCAGTCATTACCAAATAGCAAATAGTAGAGTCTTTAGTTGAAGAATAATGAAAGAAACTACACTACTTTGTCATTAAAAAGAAGTTGGGTACAACAAATTTATGTTTCGAACTTTGAAGGGTGGGAGGGGAATCTACAAGACCTATAGCGGCAAGCCGTTGTCTCGAATGACCCAAAAAAATTTACTTTTTAAAAGTTACCTGATATTACACATTACACAAACAACGGAAGAGACTTGACGCCAATAAAAAAATGAATTATGAATTGTATCATGACTCATTTAAAGTGATTCTTTGATTCATAACTTTTAATATTATTTATCAATATTATTTACTGATATTATTCATCAATAAATTATTGTAATGGAAATATGGCTAGTATTTTCTTTTTATTATTCTTTGGTTATAATGCTGATTTACCAGACAGTCATTAAACATTCTTTATTAAAGAATCTAGGCTGAATTTTCTGAGTTATCCAAAAATCAAATTACGACTAATTTTTATCCCGAGTACATATTTAAGTGCAAGATTCCCAAATTTTAAACGTTTTTACTTTTCTATTTTTGGTATAAATAAATTTTTGTTTTATTAATTAAAAATTTTTTGAACATTTCTATTGCTGCAGTTTTCCATTATCGTTTGATTCATTATTCATGATTGAACTCTTTTCATGATTCATTCATTGCATTGGCGTCTGTATGTACAAAAGGATGATACTCTAATTGTAACAGTAGTTGTTTTTTTGAATCAGTTTACTGATACATCTTTTTTACTAAAATAAATTAATGGTAAGATATGTTTCTTTAGTTTTTCTTTTACTGAAAGTTCTAGAACTTGTGATTTAATTGTATGATGACACAAAATTTCATGTGTCCCAATTTACATTTTTGCTGACATTCATAGTTATTTAATCCGCACACAGATCCATACCTGATATTTTGCTAGCCGAATATTTATTATTTTAGAACTTAAAGATGTTATAATTTACATAATACTTAAAATAGATGCTTTCATTTTCATAAATAACATTTTTTTAGTAGTACAATATTCCATAATAAGTGTATTATATACCCAGGTGCAAAATGATCATGTAATTGTCTAAATAAAATGTATAATTATATTAATCCTCACATAAACCATATAAATTTATTGTTTCATACTAAATACTCAACATAAACCTAAAGAAAACATTCTAAAACAATTGTTATAAATATAATATGATGCATTGCATTATTAATTGATATGCACTGAGAGCAAAATTGAAGCATTGAATTTACATAGTTTTACATTTGTTAAAGTGACATAACATGCCATATTTCCAAATTTCGAGTTTTAATTCTGCTTTCAAATCATACTGCATGATTTGACCATCTTTCATTACATATTGTGTCCTATAGTAAGCATTCATTATAATTTCAATTGCATTATTAATTACAGTCAAATTACTGTTTGAAAAGTGTAAACAAAGCAATGATCGAGAATTTGCAAAATTCTAAAATCTGCATAACCTTTGGCCAGTGCCATTTTGAGGGAAGCTACTGTATAAAAAGAAAGCGTCTACTGAGTTTGTCATTGTGTTTGTCTGAATGATGAAAATATATGTCATGAGTCATTTATTTCTCTACTTCTGTCCATCAACAACTAATCCATATTGTTTATTTCTTCCCAAATTGTGTTTCTTACGTGGGTTCATAAATGTCACGATATTTTCAATACATTATATGATATTTTCAAAATAGTCAACTTATTATTGATAATAAATATTTCAAGTATAATATAAATTAAAAACTGAAACATATTGCACTTAAGATGAAAACTTTTAATCAAACAACATATAAAATTGCTTTTTTTTTTTTTTTTAACTTAAAACAATATTGAAAATCAACTAATTGATAAAAATGACAATTTTCTTCATGCATTTACATGGAGTTAAAAAAAAATGTATAGGATTCAGAATAAGCTATCAAGAAATGAGAAATTTATAAGACAATTTTTTTACAAAATATTTTTGTAATTAAGTTTAGAAACCTTACGTTAATGCTTGTTGATTAAAAAATGCCATTTTACATTAAATCTGTAAGAAAAGTCGCATGACAATAACAGAATGTTATTTTGTTTAAAAAAACTCTTTAACAATAGACCATTTTTTTCCTTACTCCATGTATTGTTTTTTTTTTTTTTTTTTTTTTGAGAAAAGATTTATTTTATGTTAATTTCTAAAAAATAAAATAAAATGCTCTTGTGAAAAGACATCCTTTTTTTTGATTGTTGCGATCAAAAATTGTACAAAAAATTATTATGAATTTTTTAAAAGTGGTATCAATTGAATTAATTGCATTGTTTCAGACGAATAATAGCTTTTATTTATTGATTATAGGGTAACATCCCCAGTAATTGGCACATTAAGAATTTGTCGTTAAACTTACTTAAATTTTCATTACAAAGAAATAAGCTATTTACTTGGAAATATTTTTAAATCAAAGAATGTATATCTGTGCATCTATTTTGCCCACTAAAAGCAAAGAAAATTGAAAAAGTATTTTTATAAAAAATATATTTATAAAAAGTTGCTGAAATCACCAGTAATTGTCACCTAGAGCACCAATGTATGACACCTTGTGATCCAGTAATTGGTATATGTTTATATTAAAAAAAAACTTTACATTTTGCATTGGGTTTAATCGCTTTAAATTATCTTACTGTAGATGAAGATGTCATATTTCAGGTTTTTGAGAGTAAGAAATCAGCATATTAGTCTGAAATGTGAACACTTTAAAACAATACAATATACTAACATTAATACCCAGTAATTGTCATACTGTGCCCAGTAATTGTCAATGAAGCTTTAATGGATTCCAATTACTGATAAAATTTATATTTTCAAATAAAAACAAATGATAAACAAAATTAGTCTATAATTTTAAACGTACTTCCAAAATAAATGGTTTAATCTCAAACTCCTTGCGAATTCCTTGTAATTGGAATAGGTGCCAATTACTTGGAAATAGCAAAATTGAAGCACCATTAATTGGCAACTACCATTAATTCAGAAATCCAAATATTTGTGTTGAAAATACTTTTACACAATTAAAGTAACCCTTTTTAACTAAACAAAACTGTTGTCAATTAAAATTTAAAATATATTATAAATCAGATAATAATGAATTGAAAAGCATGCCCTCCTTAAGCCATAGAAGAAGAATTTGCAACAAAATGGCTAATTTGATACAAGCCATACTTGTTTCTCTTTTCTAGGCTCTATTGTCATCTTGTAAAATAAATCAAAGTTATAAACTTTAACGTAAATGAGCATATAACTGATATATGGTCTTGAATTTTTAAAAGACTGGATATAAATCTTTTTTAGGACATGTTTGTAAAATGTGCCAATCACTGGTGCAAGCCAATTACTGGGGGTGTTACCCTATCTTTAAAGATACCCTTTTCTCATTATAATTTAAAAATAACTTTTCAAATAATGTGAACAGAAAATGATATCATCCTTTAAAATAATGGCACTTTCCTTCATGAAAATGTTACTATTCAATACTTTTTAGGTGCGTTAGTAATTATGTAAATACGTAGTACCTGTAGTTGTCGTTCAGTCGGTCTGTCCATCCGCATATAACAATACAAAAACTACCCAACTGAATCATTTTAAATAATATTTCTGAACCATTTTTACTTAATCATTTTGTCGAGTCATTTCAAATTTTATGAAAATCAGAAGCATAGATAAATTACAGGGACAATCAAAAGTATTCTGTTACATTATGGTCAATGGGGAAGAAAGTTTAAAATGCATTTTAATCATTTGAAATTTAAAATACATAATTATTACATAATTTTGATGAGTTATTTCAAATTTTATGAAAATGAGATGCATAGATCAATTACAGGGACAATCAAAAGTATTCCGTTACATTACGGTCAATGGGAAAAAATATTTCAAATGCATTTTAATGGTGTTACATTCATTCAAACATAATAAAATTGATATGCATCTATAAAGTACATTTTATACTATACATTTTGCATAATCTGTGGTGCATAGAACATTTGTTATTGATTTACAGGACCACACAAAAGTTTTCCATTACATAATGGTATAGGGAGAACATTGTTTGTTGTACATTTTAATTGTAATGAACTATTTACAATTTTGTGAGAGTGATATTTTTAAAAATTCATTATCATACGAGCGTATCTCATTTTCTAGGTTTCACATGCAATTTCCAACTTGTTTATTCTGAGTTTGAAACATAAGGAAAATACTTCAGTGAGTAAAAAAGACGTTTTACTAAAAGAAAAACTATAATTTCTTTCATAAAACTCAATATTTTCATTACAAATGTGTCTTCAAGACATGAATTTCTGAAGTTTCTACCTATTGTTACTGAGATTACAGGCACAAGTCAATAGTTTGAATGTTTGCATTTCAAGTCCTAGCTGACAAATGTGATTTGAAATTTGAAAATTACATTAATTTATAATTGCTCATTAAAATAATTTTTAAATGATAAATATGGTTATGAGAATAGCATATAAAAATTTTTGAGATGAAAAGGATGTTGGATTTAGATTTCATGGGGAAAAATTTACATGATTGTGTCAAAATTTTTAGCTTATTTTTCATTTCATAATTTCAAACATACAATAATTGATAACTTTGTCATAAATACTGTTTTTTATTTTATGTTTCTAAATTTTTTCCACAAATAAAGTTTAATTTTTCAATAACTCAAATAGTTGAAGTTTTTGAAAATAGTATTGTGGGAACTTTAGTTAAAAACTTAATTCTTTTAAGACTTACTTAACAATGTAACATGGATTTTTTTTTATTGCAGTAAATTCATAATGTTTATCATAAATTAGTGTAACAATTTCTTTCACCAAAATTGAGATAGGTTTCAAATCATGAGTATTAATAGCAGAAATGAAAGTAATTAGAAAAATTATATATTTTTAAAAAATTAAAAAGACAGGTCATTTGTTTTCATATTTTTTATAAATTACTTTTCTGATTTCTTTAAATTTAAAATTAAGTCTTCAGTAATGTCATTCACTTTCATGCATATTTTAACCTCTTCAGTCCTGATGTCACCTGTAGGAGACATTAAAGGACATCCTTTAAATTAAATTAAATGTCTCTAGCAGGGTTGGGTTTCTGACGTCAGAAACTGGTTTTTGACATGACAAGTGTCAAAAACTGGTTTAAACCGTCAAAAACTGGCTTAAACCGTCAAAAATGTGTAATGCACTTTAAACATTTTAAGAACAAGAGAGAAACATTGAGAAATTTTTTATATAAAATTAATTATACTGTAATTTAATAATTACAAAAAAATTAAATTACTTTAATTGCAATAAAGCATTGTTTTTTAGAATGTTCAAATAGAAGAAAATGATTTTGTACTGTTAATGATCTGGATCAATTTTACCATACAGCATCCTATAGCACTTAACCAATTTAGCACATTTATTTACACCCAAATGGCTTACGAGTTTAGAGTGTATGAAGCCAAAATTACAAAATACTCTCTCAATTGGTACTGAGCTAGCAGGGCTTGATAGCAGAAGCATTGCTAGTTGAGCAAGTTTGGAGGCAGGCCAAATTTTCAGATTTATGACAATTTTTTTTTTCCGGAAATGATAATATACAATACAGTAAAAGTGAATTTTTAATATTGCATATAATATTGTATATTTATAACAGATGTTTAACGTGAAATTTTACAGATCAGTGGAGTATTTGAGGTTTCTCATGAGGTTTTTGACAAGAGGTTTTAGCCGTGACGGTTTAAACCATGGTTTAAACCGGATAAAACCGCACAGTGTCAAAAACTTGCCAACCCTGGTCTCTAGAGTTGTTAAGGGAACAGTGTATCTTTATTTGAGCAATAACGTTGAAAAAAGGTTTACTTCTGTGATATAATAGTACCACAACAGTTTTTTCTTATTATAATATCTTATATGGGTGATTCTCAAAATAGGGGACAATTTCAAATGTGAAATCTTAAAAAAATTACTGTTAGCAAAATTTCTGAAAAAATAGGTGTTGTTAATATAGTATTAGGTATACTTTACATGTAGTCAGCAGAGCTAAATATTTAAAAATTAACTTTAAAAAAAATAATTAGTATTTTTGAGCCATGCTAATGACAAAACAAATTGCATGGAATAAATATATTAAGAAATTTTTATTTTCTTCCTGTTTAAATATTTTTTTCTCTATTTATTAGCCTTCCTTTTCAGCAAATGGTTTCCATTTTTACATATATACATATAAGGAGAATAAAAACATTACCAAAGAGCAAACTTTGTTTACATGAACAACATCCTGACACTAACAATGTAAGAAGCTGTCTTAGTGATTTTCTGACAGATTTAATGCATATTTTAGGGATAATAAATGTAATACCTAAATTTATATGTAAAATTAAACTTTATAAAAGATGCAATATAAGCAATGGTTACATTTATGCACATAGGAGTCTTTAGCATGGACAGAAAAACCATGCTAATGACACTGATTTTAACTTAAATAAGATTATGAGCCATAATATAATCACAATGCAATAGTCCTTTCTGGGGTTTTTTAAAACACAAAAGTCCTATGCAAATAAGTAAAATAAAAATTTTAATTATAAAATAAACATGAAAATTATTATCCATTCTAATGATATACAATTGATGTACGCCCCTAATATTCAACTTATATTCTTAAAATACAATACATGCTTCTATTTTCAGGCTGGGGTAAAATGGCTACTTGTTGCCATGGATAAACTTTATATTTTCAAACTATTGTCATATGTGAAAATGAAATTTTTATTAATAACCAGCTGTTATAGTATGACCTTGTTTTGAAAATAGAATATGGAGGACAAACTTTAATTCTTTTTTTATATACTATAATTTTATTTTTAAAAAGAAATTAATTGGATAAATCCTCTCCTTGATTAATTTAAAGAAAGAATAAAATTTGTTTTATTTTATAAACATGATATTAACTCTTGAAAAAGCTAGTATATACAAGGCACAACTGCTGTGGACATCCATGCTAATGACATTTTGAACATTTATTCTGTTATTTTAAGGTGTTTTTAACTAAAAAGTGAGTAATTCTTGAGTGCAAATAATGAATGATATTAAGACAAACATATCTAAATATAAAAACATGACAAAAAAATCTCAATTTTTATTGTATGCCGAAAGACATAAATTGTCCCCTATTTTGAGAATCACCCATATGAAGGTTTTAAGAAGCAAATAATAAAGGTAAGTATATTTATATACTTTAAATTTGTTTTTCTCAATATTAAATTTTCAGCGATTTTAGGTTTTTGAAATGTTTCCGGTGGTGTAATTTTTGATCGATATTTATGAAATTGATAAGGAAGTATACTGATATTGTTTAGAAAAATGTTTATTGTTTAGAACTATATTTTAAAAAAATTTATTGTTTGTAAAAATTTTAATTAGATTGGAAATTTTTAGAATGCGTTCTAGATACTTTTCGTGAAATGTATATATGCAAAAAATTTCATATTGCTATGATGAAAATTAAAAAAATAATAATAATAACATCCACAGTTTCCTTAAAATTGCTTCTGGACATTTTTAATTAATGATATCATGAGCATTGACTGATACATCGATCGAGATAGTTTAGAGTAATTTTAAACTGATTTTTGTGGTCCCTCGTAATGTTTGTTTCAGAACTGAGGAAGTTCAGCTTAATAATGTACCACAGTTGTGCTTTATAAATAAAAGGTAAGAAATACATGGCAACAGTGCTAAGGTATTATTCCTAGGGTTACACTAAATTGATTTGTAAAGTATGATTTTATTGATAAATGAAAATAATTTAGATAGTATTTAACATTTGAGATGGCTTTCATCTTAAAAAATAAAAAGGTATCTTTTGCAGTAGCCGTCCAATGAAAAGCACTGCCGAAAAAAGTTGTTGTATAGTGTGGTGCAGAATGATAGAAACAATACAAAAACAGAGAAATCAGTATGTGTTTTCTATGCAAATGGTTAAACCTTTGTATTAAAATTAAATACACGATATTGCAATTTATATTAAAGTAATCGTTTACAAAAGTTTCATACATATATTTAAATTTTTGTTTTAAATATGTTTTTTGCTAGATTTACGCAGGAGCAAAATGATAAGAATGCAATCGATATTTCTAAAATCGCTGTGTGGCAACATGCAACAGCCGTTTTTGGCTGAATCACTAAAGTGGACTGATTTAATTACAAGAATTTTTTATCTTTGTAATTTGCAACAGGTGTTAGTGTGACTTGCTCTTTCGATGATGTAGTTTGCGCGTGTTTTAAAAAATGTCATTAAATGTTGTAAGTTAAATTCTTTTAATTTATGATTCTATAATTTAAAGTAAGTTACATTCCACTGTAAATGTACACGCTGAATGTGATTGACAGATATTTTCGCATATCATTTAAAAACATGTTTAAAAGAGATTCTGAGCACATTCGTTTAAGTCACAAAACATTTGGATTACAGGGCGAAACAAAATGCTTTTTGACTTCGAAAGAGGGTAAATTCTAGCTTACAAAAAAATCGGAATGTAATCTCAAAGAATTGCTGATGAAATTAAATTGTTAAAGACTGTCATTTTTAATTTCATGCATAATCCAGCTATTTATATTACTATAAAATCTACAGAGAGGCCAAAAATTATTTCAAAACGGTGCGAAAGTTTGATTATTCGCACGGCTCCAAGTAAAATAATGCCAGCAAAAGAATTAGGAAGCCAGATAATGGCATCAGTATCAGTACCGATCATACGAAGAACAATAAAAATGCCGGGAGTTCTTAAAAATGTAAAACCATGTGAGAGTTCACCTTTGACATCTGTTAGTAAAAAAGCCCGCTAATCTGTTTGTAGGGAAACATTTGAAGCAGCAAACAAATTGATCTAAAATTATCTTCAATGCTGAAAGAAGTTTAATTTCAAGATTCCAGATAGTATTCATCCATATTTGCATGGCTTTCAAAATAAACAAGAAGTATTTTTCATGCTGTGAATTCAGTGGAGACTCCCTGTTAGTTTGTACTACTTTTTCCTTGGTCGGTAAGCTTAATTGCTTTTCTAATTAAATCATCAAAATAGACATACACTTGTTCGCATGTTAGAACTTCATTTGCTGAACCTCAGTGAAAAAATTTCCGACTTTTACAAAGTTTTCAATAAGACAGTGCCTAAATGCATTCAGAAAAAGTCCACAAAAATGATTCAAAGATAAAAAAAAACGCCCAAACTTGATTGGCCAACCAATGGTTCAAATATAAATCAGATGAACAATGTTTGGGTTATTATAGGGCACAATATATAATAAAAGATGATCAATTTTTTAACTCACAAGCAGAGTTAAAATCTGAAACTTGGTTGCTATAATGCGTTTTGTCACCTCAACAAATTCAAAACTATATTAACTCTATACTACAATGTTGCATTGAAATTATTAAACATAAGAAAAGACCAATTGACATGTAATATTTCTATAATTTAGAGAAAACTGTTCCATGCTTATCTATTTGCTCCCGTTGCATTTGATTAAAAAATGCAACATATAATATCATATTTATGACAATTGTTTTAGAATGTTTTCTTTGTGTTTAAATCAAGTATTTAATATGATACATTACATTTATATGGTTCATATGAGGATTAATACAATTATTTTTAATTTTTATTCAATTACATGATCTCTCCTATCATTTTGCACCCTGGTATGTTTTCACTGATCATGATTACAGACCCCAAAACCATTCTCCATCCAAATTTTGACTTATATATATGTGTATAATATACAGATAACCATTATTTAATTCATATATATCTTTTATATTATATACTATAACTCGTGCATTTATTAATAGATTTGGATGAGATTAATTGCATTCATAGTACATATGCATTCATAGTACATACCAATGTCTCGACCGAGTTATTTGGCTAGCTTCATCCGCCATCTTATTAAAAATGGCGGCCATTTGAATTCTTTTGACTTAAACAGTGATGCAAATACATTAAAGACTGAAAAATATTTTTACCTTGAGAGTTTTAAAGATTTCCTAGCATATTTTAATTTGTCTTTATCGTAAAAAATGGTTAAGATGTAGCAATTTGAATTTCTAGGGTTGCTGAAATTTTGAAACATTCTGGATTTCGTCATGCTGTAAATCTCGTATTTGCTTATACAATAAGGTGGGCCGAAAAAAACTTTTTTCGATTTTCGATTATGGCGGGTGCGGAAAAGTGGCCACTGGTGGCACTCAGTTGACACAAAAAATTTTGAGATTTTTTTGGACATTTCCTTACCTTGCCGCAAATGGCTTGAAGTTTCCAAAAATGCTGATTTTTGAACTTTTATAGTAAAAAAAATAAAACTGCTAAAATTAGTTTATTTTGGTTGTATTTAGTTGAAAAGATATGTTTAATTTGCCAAATGTTTAAATAACTTCCAATTATGCATTATTTTAGTGCTATGTTCTTTAAAAACGTACAGCTTTTAGCTCGTTTTGCATTCGGTACCAACGCAAGACAACCCAGAACTCACCATGAGGAGGTAGCTGCACGCCGAGTTTTACCAGCCCTCCTACCCACAGAATGTTACATTCACAAAATGCAGTTGCGCTTCAAAGTGTTTTTTAGAAATGAACTGTGGTATCTTTTTCCGTGTTTGCAGTTTTGCTCTAATGGAGGTATTTCTTCTTTCAGTCCCGCATACCTTTGATGCAGATTCTGTCACAATTTTAAAGACTCTATCTACAGTCTGGGAGTGACTTGGAAAGCAGGCTAATGATTCATCCAACATGGATCCTGAAATTACGTTTTCTTCACTTTCTTTTTGTGAAAAGGTTTTTGTTATAAGAGCTTCGTTATTTAGGCGGTGACCCAGTCGATACATTCATAGTGTTCCGTTGCATTAAAGGTTTGCTTTGGAATGTGAAACTCTCACACTATGTTGGTTTTTATTTTTTTTAATTGTGGCATACTTTTTTTCTTGCCCATGCCATTATTCTAAATGGTTGTCTATCATCGGTTGCCATTGCTATTAGTAAATTCTGGGAATGACCATAATATCCATTTGTTTGGATGACTGAATGCACTGTCTCCTTTAGGTCATCTGATAAAAACATTGAAAATTTAACTATCTGGCACATATTTCCAGGTCCGTCCGTGCAACCTAGCCTTTTAGTTACAAAAAAACCACACGAGTGCATAAACTCTTATCATGTACTGAGCGAGATATATTTAAACGCTTTATCAGTATTTGAACTACAAACGCACGAATTTAAAATTCTGCAAGCAGTTGTGTTGCATCTCTATTTCACAATTGGTTCTGATATTCTGTTTTACAGTTCTCGAGGACATATTCCAATTGAAACTGCTGCCCAAATATCCGATAAGTACCTACTTTATTTGGTACTTAGATCTTCAGTATTTTCCATTTCTGATATCCATGAAACAGCAATAGGCTCGAACAAAGTGACTCGCAGATTTTCACACTCTGTTATTTTAGCACCGATTGGTTTGGCAAAGGTCTTAGGTCCCGTAGTTCCACCATGTAGTTTAGAGTGTAGATGACGGAATGAAAGTTAGTTTGTATGAAGAATACATATCAAATGTTGCAGTTGTCTTCCTAAATTTTTTTTTTCAAAATAGGCAATGACACCATTGCGTTTTCCTGTATAAGGAAAGGGCATGTTTACAAACAAACGATTTCTTCAACCAATCTACCAATTATATTTTTCTTTAGCGATCATTACAGGAATCATCATGGTCTACGTTGACCAATCATACAACAGAGCTTTTAATCGAAAACAAATCAGACCAATCGTAGACAAATCAGGTCGCCTTGACTTCTTGCGTAAAATAAGAGTCTTAAAGACGGGCAGGAAATTACTGAGGATCCACAGTAATTTTTCCCACAGTGACGTCAGTTGCCCTTTCCTTATTAACAGCGGTGCCATCACACCCGAGTACTGTCAATTCAGAAAAGTCAAACTTTTTCTGACTTAGAAGATTAAATAATGATTTTGCTATTTTTTCCGTGACCGTAACGAGATATCAAGTGACGCAAGTATTCCTAACCAGGTTCAGACAACATACTGATGTGTTTCTCGCCTTTCTCTCGACAGATCTGCTTTTTCTTTTTTTTCAATGAAGATAGTTTAATTCTTTCTACCATCAAAAAATATGCTTTTAATTTTCCTTCTTTAAAGAACTTCTTCCACCTGTATCTTTCCAAACTTCTGTTTCTCTCTTCTGACCTAGATTTATCGATGACGAGGTTAGTATCCTCTGCTGTCACAATTCCTGCATGTTGTAGCTACCAGAAGTAATGATATCAGCATAAGTTTGCAATTGTAATTCTTTTAATATATGCATGATGCCCGAAAAAGGCCACCTTTCACGCTATTGCGTGTCTTTACTTTGCTATGGCCCTTCATATTAGCCATTTCTAAGCTCGTCGTAATAAAACTCCCAAAACACTACAATGGAACGTTAAACGATCCAAAAAGCACTGTATCTCACTAGGAAAAGGTTTCACGTTGACATTAAACAAATGTCGCAGGCTGAATGAGCATTGAAAAAAATAATTCCTTATGGCATTTTTCGCCCCTCTTTCTTCCTCCTTCACTCCCTCAGTATTACGACGAGTCAGAGCGCAATGAGTCCTGCTTCACCCCCTTCTCAATCTTCCAGATTTGTGTTTGAAGTATACTGCTGTCCTTGCCCATCCTTTGACGCATAGAAAAAAAATAAAAAAGATCAAGGGACATAAATAAGAAAGAAACTAATAAACGATTCAAACAAATACAACTTTTGCCTGCTATACGCGAAAAAAATATAAAAATCGGCTAATTTAAAATACACATAGCAATTAAATAATGCATTATCAGAACTGATTTAAACATTTGATTCATTAAATATGCCTTTACAAGTAAATGCAACAAAAATAATTTTACTGTAGTATTTTAAAATTTTTTGCACAAAAAATTCAAAATCCGCATTTTTGCAAAATTTTAAGCCATTTGCGGCGGGTTAAGGAAATGTCCAAAAAATATAAAATTTTTTGTGTGAACTGAGTGCCACCAGTGGCCACTTTTCAGCACCAGCCATCATCGAATATCGAAAAAAGGTTTTTTTTGGCATACCCTATTATACAATGTATCATTGTTTTTATAGGCGATATGAAATTATAAAATTTTCTACACAAGTTTGCTTTATTTTTTATTTATAAATGTTTTATACTTAAATATTTGATTTATTCTTCATTTATAACATTTATTTTTAATTTTTATTAATAATATTTTCTTTATGATACGTTTTTTATTTTATGGTGGCAATTTATTTGCTTTATTTATTCGAAATATGGTTATAGTTTAAAACTTTATGCAATTACAAAATTAATTTGACACGCGATTGGTTCGGAGAGCATTAGGTTTTTGGGAGTCTATTTCAATTCAGTTTTCTTTTTTTTTATTTAATATTTCATGGTAAGTTTAATTTTGTAAAAAAAAATTTCATGAATCTTAAAAGATGATAGATTGTGTAATTCTATTTATTGCAGATACAAAAAGCAATGAAAATAGATGCGCATCACGACCCTCAAAGCTGTCTTTAAAGTGCGAAATATGCAGAAAAATATTTCTTTACTAGAGGTTTTAGGAAAAGCAGGTTCTGATTCACAGCAAGGAAAACTGTTTGTTTGTGAGGTATGCAGCAAAAAATTTTCGAGAAAAGATTATTTAAGCACACATCTTTTAATCCATACTGGAGAAAAACCTTTTGTGTGTGAAAAATGCAACAAGAAATTTTCTCAAAAGAGTCATTTAAGCGCACACATCTTAATTCATACTGGTGAAAAACCTTTTGTGTGTGAAATATGCAACAAGAAATTTTCTGAAAAAGGTAGTTTAAGGAAGCATCTGTTAATTCATACTGGTGTGAAACCTTTTGCCTGTGAGATATGCAACAAGAAATTCTCTCAAAAGAATAATTTAAGCAAGCATCTTTTAATTCATACTGGTGAGAAACCTTTTGTGTGCGAAATATGCAACAAGAAATTTTCTGATAAAAGTAATTTAAACAAGCATCTGTTAATTCATACTGCTGGGAAACCTTTTGTATGTGAAATATGCAATAAGAAATTCTCTCGGATTTCTCATTTAAGAAGTCATCTATTAACTCATACTGGTGAGAAACCTTTTGCTTGTGAAATATGCAGCAAGAATTTCTCGCATAAAAGCAATTTAAGCAATCATCTATTAATTCATACTGGCGAGAAACAATTTGAATGTGAAATATGCAACAAGAAATTTTCTCATAAGATTAGTCTAAGCAAACATCTGTTAATTCACACTGGTGAGAAACCTTTTGTCTGTGAGATATGCAATAAGAAATTCTCCCAAAAGAGTACTTTAAGAAGACATCTGTTAATTCATACTGGTGAGCAACCGTTTGTGAGATATGCAACGAGAAATTCTGTGGAAATGGTGATTTAAGCGAGCATTTATTAATCATACTGGCGAGAAACCTTTTGTGTGCGAGATATGCAACAATTAATTATCTCGAAAGAGTGTTTTAAGGGATCATCTGCTAATTCATACTGGTGAGAAACCTTTTGTTTGTGAGACATGTAACAAAAAATTTTCGGTGAAGTGTAATTTCAACAGACATCTTTTAATGTGTACTAGGGAGAAATTTTTTGTGTGAAATATGCAACAGGAATTTCTCTAAAAAGTGTGTTTTAAGGAAGCTTTGCTTAATCTATACTATTGAGCTAATTTATGTGAGATATAAAAAAAATCACGAAAGAGCAATCTTTTGTTTTTGCTCCCATAATTTGTTAGTTACGATTAACTAATTTTTATAAGTCTTGTATTTAGAAACCTCTAATTAGAAAATTCTAGCATTAAAATAGTATATTGTTTAAAATACACTGCTCAAAACAATTAAAGCATATTTGAAATTTTATATAAAATAACCCTTTAAAACCTAAGCCGCCTGTATGCGCCCGTGTCACTAAGCGACGAAGGCAGCCGAATCCGGGCGGGTATGGAGAATTTAGGGGGAGAGGGAAGTTAAAGAGATGGGCTCCATTCTGTCTTGAGGGTTGTTTCTCTATATTCGCCGATTTCTTTGTTCGATTGACAGTGATGGAATATCCACATGTGGTTCATATTTACTTCTTTTAGCAGGATTCTTTTGAGGGAATGTTTATTTTTTCTTTTAAAGCTTTTCATTTCAAAAGGGTATGTAATGGATACTTGTTTAGATTATTACGTATCAGGGTTATTATTAGTATAATTATAATTGATCCAAAATGAACGAAAGTAAGGTAAAGGGGGAAAACAATCAGAAATAGATGGGATATTACTTGGATCAGATGAGAGATATTTAGAAAATGACGATAATGGATAATGGATAATTAAATAAGCAAAAAAGAAATTGCACATTTTCTACAATAAAAATTTGACCTCACACCCTATCCCTACCGATTTTCAAAATCCTACCAAGGAAAAATAACATATAAATTCAAAAATGAATGATAGCCAATATTTTTGATATCACAGTCACATTTCAATTAAGCGCGGTCCTAAGAAAATAAATAAAGTTCATCAGCGGAATATTTTGTTCTCAAATTTACATACTTATTTTAAAAAAATTACATTAGCAATCAATTAATTACAAATGAACTGGTTTTCAGTGGAGAAAACTTTTTTCTTTATCGAAGAATTATTTGTATATTTATTTCCTAGCGATTATTGTTCCATGACGATTATTATCAGCGCTGTCGCATTGAAGATTTGTTTTTAAAAAATATTTTTGTTTTTTTTCAAAATAAATAAATCGAGTTTGATTAATTTTTTGTTTAAAATACGGATAAATTAAATTATTATTGTTATTATTATTATTATTATTATTATTATTATTATTATTATTATTATTATTATTATTATTATGTTAAATATTTACATCTAAATTTAGTATAATTTCCATTTTTTTAAATAATTTAGAATATTTTTATTTCATAAATAATTTTTTGATCAGTTTTGAAGTTAAAATAAATATCAAATATAGATGCTGCATTTGTGCATCATATTTCTTTTATAGTACAATGTTTAATTTAGAGGTTTGTAGCAAAATTATAGCTGGCTACTTTTTGAAACCCATCACTATCTTTAAATGTGCGAAATTTGCTTATTCGGAATATGCTATTTAAGATGCTAACAAACCAATATTCTTTTTTTCTTTTTTCTTTTCTTTTCTTTTCTTTTTTTTTTTTATTTTACAAAAGCAAACATTTTTTATAAAATGGTGTCAAATTTGACTTTTAAACAGATTTTTAACGTATCAAAATGCACGAAAGACCTACGTTGTAAAGCATACTATGATACTCATTTTATGCATTTTTATCCAGACCTTTAGTAAAACGCAAAAATCTCTATTCGATTCCAAATCACATCAATAATTATGCTTGCAGTTTTCATGCTTTTATGTATGAAAATGATTTCGTGACTGTGTAAGTGAAGAAAAATCTATTTTTAAAACAGATTTAAGATTTATTGTAAATATAGCAAAAACATATGAAAATGGGAACAACATTTTTTCGTTTTAGAGAAGTTTACATTTAGAAAAGTACAATTTTATGATATATCTTCAGGCTATCCTTGAAAATTTTCCACTTATGGCATAATTTCTTTTTATTAAAAGAAGAAAAAAAGAATTCGCAAAAAGAAATTTTACCGTTGCATAACAATTAGATGGTCATCCAAATCTTTAGTGAGATCTGAAAGGGCATATTTGCTGGAGACCCACCGTCAAGGCTGATTATCGCTCAGGCCAGATGAGCCGGGGCCTTGGGTTCACTGGTGCTTGGGGCCAAAAAATGCATAAAATGATATTTTACTTTTGAGATTTATAAACAATGTTTATACTGCTGAAAACAAACAAAATGTCAAAGAATTTCAAAAATTTTTTATCATATACCTACAGATACTAACATCTTTGGTTTTTTTTTTTTTTTTTCAAATAAAGAAATATATAACTAGTGAAAAACTGTGACTTTCACATCTGCCCCAAGTTCACATGTGCCCCAGTCTCCCCTATGTGTTCCTTTAAGAAAATAGATTGTTATTGAAAAAACAATGAGACAACAATCAACACCGAACTTTTAATAGTAGATGCATTGAAGCAGAAAAAATATTTTTAAAAATACTTTTTTCGACTATCATGTTGACAAATTCGATAGTTACAAATTAAAATCTAGCATTTTTAATACACAACATTATAATTAAGATAAATTTAACAACAATGATGTGGATCATTTTTAAAATATAGATGATTTTCGAATAAAGTAGAAGAAAAAATTTTTACAATTTTAAAAACTGCGACTGTTTGGGACATCCAAATTAAGCGCCCTGTGAGCCGATGTGCATGTGCGCTCCACTTGCTCTAATATAAATTGAACATTTTATTTTTCAACGATATTGGAAACTGGTGTAAAAAGAAAAGGTGAACATTGTACTTTCTTGAAAATGAATTTTTGTCTTTAAACACTTGAAATTGGATAATATTCTTATTCAGAAACTATAAATCGAATATATAATCGAATTTTCCATCTTTACACTGGAGGTAGATGATCTTTTAAAAAATTGTCAAAATTCACATTTTCAA
Organism: Maratus speculifer; assembly: GCA_964019185.1. NCBI lineage: Eukaryota > Metazoa > Arthropoda > Arachnida > Araneae > Salticidae > Maratus > Maratus speculifer. Next base: position 18,640,280 of record OZ025302.1, on the reverse strand, counting down.
TCGAATTTCTTTATACGACAGCCCGATAAATGATCCTGAATCGATTAGCAAACAATCGCTTTCAACTTAAGATCTAATTTACCTATCAAAATTTAAAAAACCGCTATTCGAATAGAAATCATGTCAATTATCAATCCTGAATATTTCATGACTTTTACAAATTAGTCAGTAAATGTTACAGAAAGTATCAAGTTCTAAACTGACACTTTTATTCCCTTTTTTATGACCCCCCCCCGCCCCATCCATAACTATTAAATTTAGAACCTAAATTTTTTCAAAGCAAATACGGAAAAACCTTTACATTTGCTGTGTGTTGTCTAAATAGAGTTTTCATGGCTCTTACTGTTACCTAAAAATTTTCATTCATATTTTTTGTTACTTTTTATAGTCATCCTTATCTTGTAAGTATTCATTTCAAAATAAGTCTCATTTGTTTGTCTTTATGTAAATTCCTTTAAAATTTCTGTATTTAAAATGTTAGAATTTAATTTATATACGTCCTCTTTCTCATTTTTCAAAGGCTACTCGTGAAAAGAAAATCGTAAATAATCAGAAGCCACTGTCCTTTTATTTAATCTGTTTACGTAGCGCATTGAAAGAATTTATAGATAAAATTCTTCCAAAATCATACCCCCCCCCTCCATTCTACAGAACAACCTCTAATGAATATCGAACGTATCCAATCAACAAATACATTTTCAATACACAGCATCTGTTCTTAAAAAATAATATCTATAATGACAATTTATGTAAGTTAAAAATTAAATAAATGTAAAGTTTCAATTTTGCCAGTTAATATTTTGCATTTCTTGTTTATATATTATGTAATGCTTTATCCACTTTTCACATGTTTCTAAATATTATATTTAATACAGATGTGTATTTATATTTGAAATACTTTCTATTGTACACATTATGATTACAACTATCATTTTTTACTTTTTTTCCCTCAATCTTATGGCAAACCTCATTGGAAAATCATACTAATACTATATGTAAATTTTTTTTTTCAGAAAATTTATGCGATATGGGAAAACGTTAAATGACTTCAGTAAATATACTTGTGAATTCTAACATTGATGACGTGTAAATAGGGATTTTTTTGTTTGTTTGTTTTTGACTAGATTTAAAATATCGTGGGAATACAATTAAAAAACTTTCAAGATCGCGATATGCGATTGCATAGCTTGTGCATCGCAAAAAGTCACTTCATTACCTCCCAAAGAAAATGCCATTTCAAAAAAACAGTTTTTTTTTTTTTTTTTTTTTTTTTTTTTTTTGTTTTTTTTTGTTTTTCAAAAAAGTTTAAGTTTGTTCATGACTATAGACCAGACCTATCCCCAGTCCTAAATAATCTCCAGAACGGTATGAAATATAACACCATTTTACTGTGAAGTAAATGAACTAGTTTGATTGGCATGATGAATCCGTTTCATACATTTCAATTCTTTGCAAACCGTTTGAAGAAGAAAAAAAGAAATCCCTTCCCCCGTTAAGTGGATTATCCAAATTTTTGTCGTTATTTCAGAAGGCAAAATCAGACACAGAAACATGACAAAGCTGTAAAAGGCGTCAAGTTAAGTACGAACTTAGACAGTATTGTTTAGCATCGCAACTATTCGTTTTTACGATGCATAATTGTGCTTTTTGAAAAGCGATGAAATGATTTTGAAGACATATACAAAAGAAAAAGAATACATATACATATGTATATATTACGTATTTAAAAGTAATTATTTTTATAACAATTGACATGTCAAAACCAATATTTACAAACACATACACATTATATAATGTCTATGTATGTATATGTATCACATTATATATATATATATATATATATATATATATATATATATATATATATATATATATATAATGTCACACTAATTTTATTAGAAGATTAAAAAAATCAAATTATAGCTCTTTCCATTGAAGAAATTCTGAATCGAACAGCATTTTACATTTTTAATAAATATCTTATCAAGATGCAAGATATTCTTGTCATGTGAAAGCAGATTTTTCTCCTTCCCCGTGCTATCTCTTCCGGAAATTTGATTCTGAATGCTTTGACAGTATTTAATCAAAGATATACTATTTTTATATAAATGAGGACCTCAGAAGAAAAGAGGTACAGGTGCAAAAAATCAATTTTGAGTAAATTAAGCTCAAAGATAATTGACTTTAAATTTGAACATCAATAATAATTGATTAAATTGATATAGAAAATTGCCACTTGCTTTATTGTGATCTTTTAACTCTTATTTAAATACATGTGAAAAAGGTAGAGTACATTTTAGTTGAATTTATAATTAATCAATATTGATTATTATTCGGGAAAAGTATTTGATCTCTAAAATGCAGCACATAATTAGAAAACCACTTATATTTCATTACCTGAAAAGAAAGAAGCATATTTCCAAGCCATCTGAGCATTTAGTTTTTTTTTTTCTTCTTCTTCTTTTATCAATTTTGTCACTTATACTCCTTAGCTTCTGAGGTCCTCATATATCAGGCTAAATGATGAGAACAAAATCTTTGAAACTTATTTCTATATCTAAGAGTTGATAAATTTAAAGAATGGAAAAAAATAACAGATATTTGTTAATGGATTGCAAAAAAGCACGATTTTCGTCAAATGATTGCGAGGGGAAAACCCCCGCAAAATTCACTAATGAATGGCAATTTAGAAACCAAAAATTAGTCTTCAAGTAAAAGAAAAAAAATGTTACGTGACAACTGGCGACTGTAAATCTAAACTTACTTTAAACAATGCGAAACATTTTAACAGTTAGCAAAATCCTTTTTGAGTAAAAACGTAACAAAATTTACAGACCTTATCATTCATATATTGATGAAGAGAACGATGCTTTTTATATTACCGCAAATTCTTTTCATTTTGGAACATAATCATTCAATGCGTAGTGATTAATATTATTATTTTAATATAATACATTAAAAATCGACTTAAAACACGATTTCTGTCACCGCATTCCAGAAAAGCTTTTGTCTGTATAATCAAAATTCTAATTATTTCTTTTTTAATGGAGAATGCTGCATTGTGTACCAAACAACATTATGAACGTGTAAAAGAATAACAGTTTGGATTTGAGAACAGTTTTAATATTGCTTATTAAATAATAATAATTAGAACTATTTTCAAGTTATAATTAACTATTCTACCTCATGAAGTCATTTTTAAATTTAGGTACGTGAAATGTTTAGGTGTTTTTATTCAGAAGCTCTGTAAACTATATCAGCACTTTTTATTTTTTAAGAGAAACCACTTGTTTTTTTTCTGAAAATACTATCAAAATTGACGTTTTGAAAGAAAATTCCCGACGGGAAGCCATAGAAAAGTTGTCATGTGACAACAATCGATGTGCAAATCAATAATGCAAAATGTTATGCATTTATCATTAAAAAAAAAAAAAAAAAAAAAAAAAAAAAAAAAAAAAAAAAAATCAATCATTTTAAAGTGACTGGCTGATGGCATTCTCATGACTGAAATTTCGTGATTTTATTTTTAAAAATAAATTTTGAAATATCACAGAAAATTTCATAATTTTGAGCAGGAAATAACTTTTTTTCTTTTTTAATAATCACCTTAAATGTATACGCTCTTAAATTGTATCAGAGACATTTTAGAGGACAACTTAAAAAAAAAAAAAAAAACCTCTTTAAAATTCAGGAATTTTAAATCTTTAAAATAAATATGAGCCCTATCCTAAAATAAGCAAATTTCTTTTCAATTTATTGTAATATATAGTGCCAAAATATTGCACTATAATGAAAATAAAGAAATACAAATACGCTGAATTGTTCTGATATTTTCATTTTATTCCATACATAGAATGTTTGTCGAATTAATTTTCAGATTTTAATTTTTTAGGGATATGAGGTTTCCTGTGTCATTTTGACTATTTTTAGTTTGTCTGTGTTTTTTATCATTTTTGCACTAAGATACGTCTCCGAAAACAGCACTGAAAGCCTTTCTTTCAAATATTGTAATTTATAAAATTATGTATCCTATAAAATATTTGGAGTAAGAATGCAATGTGGAAAGGGATAAATAATGTTTATTCTAGAATTAACACTCCAAACAAACACATCAATATCATACATGAGGAATCAGTTAAACGAGAAGTCATTATCACTATTTTCCTTCAGTTGATTCTGATACCAGCCAAAGAATGGGGGTAAGGAGAAGAGTAACCCATTCATCAAAATGACAATTCAGTCACGCCTCCCCTTTTTGCAAGTTAAAAAACAGAAACTGGAGCAGTCCATTTACCCAAACAGCTGCATTTAAAAGCCAGGATTTAAAGGTAGAATATCTTTCATCTCTCTAGGTGTTAAAAGGTTAATGATACAGTGAAAATACTATATCGAGTTGAACACAAAGTTAATTTTGACCGAGCTAAGCTCGGTCTCCCCTGCTAGTTTTATTTATTTGCGTACGTTTAGTAAATCTGCAGATTATGATAGAGAAATCAACAAATCTATGCGTTCAAGGCAGCATTTAGAGGAATAATTTAATATTCTATTCTAGTTGGCGCGATTGGCGAAGAAATTCCAAAATAACGCCGGAAAACTGTGTTTCATTTGTTAATTTAACGATAAAGTGGTTTGAAAGACATATTAAACGAAACCCTCAATGCGATCTGCGATCACACTTACCCTTTTGTTTAATACCTTCCATCAAAGTTGAAAAGTGTTTAAGCTTTCGAGTTGTCTGGCCGTATGTCCGCGCTCTATATCACATAAATATGATCGGATTACCATGAAATATTTTGATGTTATTAACGTTTATCCTAGCACGAACCCTATTGAAAATTATGTTTCTACCATGATTAATTTATTAACAGGTTCAGTCAAACGTTTTTCATTACATTACAATCTATCGGGAAAAATCATTTCAAATGAATTTGAAAGATATTACACCTAGTCAAATACGTTCAAATTTATATACACCTACGAAATGCACTAAAATATGCAGTGAAAAGAATAGTTTTTATTCATTTACAGGGCCACACAAAAGAATTCTATTACATAATAATAAAGGGTTTTTTTTGCGACATATTTTAATTATGGTAAACGATTTCATGTATAAATAAAATTGATATACAGACTTAAATGGGCTTATAGGATAAAAGGCTTAATATGAGCGATTTCACGCATAATACGAAGCTCACAGCATTTACAGGGACACACAAAATATTTCAAATGTATGTTCTATCCGAAGTACTGCATATTATGGATGATGGCTGAAATGCATTTTTAATTATGATATGCGCTTTTAAGTTTCGCTAAATGTATGCATATCATATTATGTGTATAAATGCTAATAGTTACAAAATTTAGATATGGAGGCTTACACAAAAGAACTTGGAAAGATTACTGAATATTTGTGCAATTTACTTAAGTGTGGTTTTTAAATAAGTAATGCATTTTTAAGTTGAACTGCATTGAGTTTAGTAAGAAATGTTTGTATAATAAGGATAAAATAATATACAAGATCATGAAAGAACGGATACAGGGTCGCCTTTGAATGATAATTTCTGGAAATGTGATTTAAATAGTTTAAAGTGTATTTTTGTTTCAACTAAATTTTAGCAAAATACTTTCGTGTAATAAAGGTACTGGGTAAACTACAGGGCTGAACAAAAGTACAAAAATATGTTTCAATCTACAGGTATAATTAGCATATTTTCTCAAAGAAAATTTTCAACCAGTTAGGCGTTTTCTTGCTAAACTAAATTTCCCTAATATGTAGTATAAAAATCAACCGACAGATCAAACACAGGGCTGTTCAAAAGTATTGGAATGCATATTTGGCTATGGAGAGTAACATTTCCCTGGATAACGAAATTTTGTAAAAGATTTCAGGAAGTGTTGTAAAGTGTTTCATAATCTGTGCTTAAGGTTGCAGAGGTGTGGGGCCTATCTCTGCAACATTTTGCGTTGAACTAGAGAATCCCTGAATGTAAATAAGACACTGTAGAAGAAATGAAATAAAAACTCCCCCCATAAAAAATTATTTCAAAATTATCTTTTGCAGCCATCTGCTAGGATTTCGTTGTTGAGTTGTAATTCAGAAATCTGCGCATGAGCAGATCTAAAGCGTTTGCTTTAATATGCTCGAGCGAACTGCTTGTTGTACTCCGTGTGCTTTTCGTTTTCAACTGTTAAACGAAGAGCAACACCGTTCAAAGTGAGATACGATCAATGCTATCCTTCCATTATGAAGCCTTTAAATTGTGTCAAAATATTAGACACCCCCCCCGGTTTCTCAAGAAATAAGAAACGTTGCATAAAATCCATTGAATCTGAGACAACATACTACAACATATATTAAAATAATCAAAATCTGTGGTTAGGAAAGTTTGCTTTCTCCTTGTAAGTTATGATACTTAAAATGTAATTAATTTTCAGTGTTTTATTCAACAGAAATGGAAAAGTGTGTTTTTAGTATTTCTCTAACCTAAAAAAGAAAAAAAAACTAACGGTGTCACCGCAGCTCACAATGAATTTTTTGTGATTGGGGGGGGGGGGGTCTTTCTTCGTCACTATTAAGAAAAACGCTGCATACAAAATATGAAAATGGATAGTACTATAGGGAAACGTTTGATAACACCTTCAAGCCAACAATTTATAAATCGACAATTATTTTAAGAGATTCCTTATGTTAAATAATGCAATTCAGATTATAATAAATGTTTACAATATAGTAAAATATTAAAAAAAGTAATAAACTAAAATAATAAAAATTTAGTTTTTTTTAAATATTAAAAGCAAAGGTCAAGTAAATAATCAATAACGTATAATTATCAATTTAATTTAAATGCTTTAAGTGATAAATTAAAATAACATAAAAAGATTATAGCTTGACATGTTTCATTGCTCTTACGGCAACATTTTCAAAAGCAAATAAAATGATAAAAAGGAATTTCCCGAAATAAACAGAAAAAAACACAAATCACGTGAACATGAGCGTATAAAAATAAAACTGGAAATAAAAATGAATAAAAATAAGTGTGAGCGTGACATATTACAAATTATTGTCTTAAAACCTTTGAAGCATTTCTTTCCATATTTTAGGTAGTTCCATGGAGGCAAATTTATTGCAAATATTGTCTTTACGTATGAAGATTTCTATTGATTCTCTTATGATTGACGGAAAATATGATCTTGAAGGGTATATTATTCTGCTATTTTTAAAATCTATTTGTAATGGTTCTTTGCTATATAATCTTGAGGGAGCTGTAGTTTTCCTATTGTATTTGATGTCTGCTATATGTTCTTTAATTCTAGTTTTGAGTTTTCTACTTGTTTCACCAATGTAATATTGTTTTGTTCCATCTTGTTTTGTGAATGGTATTTCATATACGCCAGATATTTGATGTGGTTCTATTGGGTCAATTTTCCTACATATTGTGTTTTTTAATTTAGCAGACGGTTTTGCAACTATGGATATATTGTATTTATTGAGTTTATATTTTAAACGTTCGAAAAATCCAGGAAAATATTGTAGAGAGAATATATTCGAATTTTGTAGTTTGAAGTTACTATTCTTTTTACCATTCATACTTTTAATTAACTTGTCTATTGTACTTTTACTATAACCATTTCTTTTTGCGATGTCAAATATTATATTTAATTCTTTGTCTAATTATCCCGGAGTGCAGATTGTGAAGGCCCTTTTGAGGGCATGTCTAAATGCAGATATTTTGTACGAAAACGGTGCTTGAGCATTATGAGGTATAATGATTTGGTTCGCAATCGGTTTTCTGTAAACTGTACGTTCGATTCCTTGTTGCGTCTTGGTTAGTAATACATTTAAATAAGGTATTGTACCATTCTTTTCTATTTCCAATGTAAACTTAATTTTAGAGTCAATGCTATTAATCTGTGTTAAGAAGCTATTGATTAAGGTATCTGCATGTTGCCATATGATAAAAATGTCATCTACATATCTGACCCATGTATGGGGGGTATAATCCAGTTTATTGTATATTTCACTTTCCAGAGGCCGCAATATAAATTCAGCAAGAAGACCTGATATAGGAGAACCCATTGGTGCTCCATCATTCTGTTTGTAGATTCTATTATCAAAGGTGAAATAATTATTATTAACTATTAGATTAAGAGCACTTTTTAATGTAGTTTTCATATTTTTATTTATATTCTTCATTTGGTCAATGCAACTAGTTATATTTATAACAGCTTTTTGGCTGTCAATAGATGGGTATAGTGAGATAACATCTAGTGTGGCCATTAAATAATTTTTAGGTAAATTGATATTCAAAGATTGAATAAAATCATCAGTTGAGTTAATGGTATGATCAGAGCTGGGTAAGATACTTTTCAATAAAACTACGAAAGCTTTTTCTACATAGTATGTGGGACTTGAGCATTTAGTTACTATTGGTCTCAATGGCATGTCTATTTTATGGTCTTTGAGTCTGCCCACAATTGTAGGGATTATTGCTAATTTATTAATTCTAAGTAGGACTTTCATGTTATCGGGCCAATGTCCTTTATTCACTAATTTTTTAACTTCATCATTAATTTTATTAAGTGGATTCTTTTTTACTTCTTCACAACCCATCTTATTGATGCATTGCATCATTTTGTTTTTATAATCATCTGTATTCAAAATAGCTAATTTTTTAGATTTATCTGTTTGAATTATAATAATATCTTTATCTTGTTTAAGATTTTTCAAAGTATTCAATTCATTTTTCGGTATTACTGTAGGTTGTTTAATTAATTTGTTAAGTTCATGATGCATAATATTGCGAATTTCTTCTTTATTGTTGTTTTCCGTCGATCGTACAATATTTTCAAGTTCTGGTATGATATCTTTCAGATTTGGTTTTCTCGGAAAAATATGTTTTGGTCCATGTTCAAGTACTTTTCTTTCTTCTTCTGTTAACTGTCTGTCAGATAAATTCAAAAACTCAACGGGTTGGCATGTACGATTAACATAGAACCTTTGTTCGTTGCAAAGTTTTTCTATTTTTCTATTTTGTACTAATTCTTTCAAATGGTTTTTACCATATCTATACTTATCCAGAGTGTTTCCGTCAATCATAAGAGAATCAATAGAAATCTTCATACGTAAAGACAATATTTGCAATGAATTTGCCTCCATGCAACTACCTAAAATATGATAAGAAATGCTTCAAAGGTTTTTAAGACAATAATTTGTAATATGTCACGCTCACAATTATTTTTATTCATTTTTATTTCCAGTTTTATTTTTATACGCTCATGTTCACGTGATTTGTGTTTTTTTCTGTTTATTTCGGGAAATTCCTTTTTATCATTTTATTTGCTTTTGAAAATGTTGCCGTAAGAGCAATGAAACATGTCAATCTATAATCTTTTTATGTTATTTTAATTTATCACTTAAAGCATTTAAATTAAATTGATATTTTAAAGTGATGTTTATATTATATGTAACGTATAATTATATATATTCATTATAAAGGTAAGATGAATTTTTCTTAAATTATTCAATTAAATTTACCTCATAAAGGTGCCGTACTAATTTACATAAAAATCGTAAAATAAAATAAACAAAAAATCGAATTTTTATTTCCGGTTTAGCCACACTTAATAACCAAAAACATCTAAATAATGCATACATACATTAATAAAAAAGATTGTGATTACCAGTAATATCAGCAATATCGTGAATTTTTCCCAAAATAAATGTATTCTTCCTTCATGAAAAAGCATGAATTCAGCAATACGAATGGAGATTGCAGTTTAAAACAGATGTAGAATTGATATAACAATAAAAAAGTCAAATTTTGTCCCAATATCTGAACTAGGAAGTTACATTGTTTACATCTGTAAATTATGTGTGAATTATAGAGAGTTGCAGATTGTAGGATTGCGAATTTAGGCGAGTCTACCGTATTTATTCATTTTTCAAAATCACACCAAACAACTATTCCTTTGTGAAATAACAATGAAAATAGGTGATCTTGAAATTATGGAACTGAACAGATTATTTATGCTATGAGCAATGACATAACAATTAAATTAGGATAATTTTTTTAAATTATAATCCTGATGAGAAAAGCAAAATTTTAAAATACTTTTACCAACCTTTACTTATATTTCAAATGTCATCAGATAGTTATTAACTTTTGAATTAACATCCTGTGTAACAAACACACTTATACACATTTTTCCTCATATTATGGGTAAGTGAAGGTCATTCCCTTTACAAAACTACTATTTTCAGCTTAAATATTTAAAAGAAAATCAGTTTTACCATCAAACAACTTTATTGTGAGAAATCAGGTTAAACAAAAGTTTTTTTCACTTACATACTATCAATCATGATAAAATCTAACAAGCTTATAAGTGTAAAAAAACAGAGACATGTAATATTTTCCAGATAATATAAAGAATGACAAAAAATAAAAATGTGTTCGCCATGGCACTTGGTATTGCTCATGATGAACTGATTTACTGGTTTAATAGGCAAATTTTTGTGTACTTTTTGTGCACTGCAAAGAATAAAAAAATATTTCTTAATTCCTGGAATATGCTACGGTTAGTTAACTGCAAATAACAAATTTCAGGAGCAAAATGTAGCACTTAGATAGTTTTTTAGAGTTTTATTTTCGTTAATCTCACATAAAAGATTTCTCGCCACTATGAATTAATAGGTGTTTGCTTAAAGCATACTTCTGAGAGAATTTTTCGTTGCATATCTCACACTCAAAAGGTTTCTCACCAGTATGAATTAAAAGATGAGCTCTTAAAGAACTGTTTTGAGAGAATTTCTTGTTGCATATCTCACATGCAAAAGATTTCTCACCAGTGTGAATTAAGAGATGCCTTGTTAAATCACCCTTTTTAGAAAATTTCTTGCTGCATATCTCACACACAAATGGTTTCTCACCAGTATGAATAAACAGATGGCTGCTTAAATTATCCTTTTTAGAGAATTTCTTGTTGTATACGTCACATTCAAAACGTTTCTCACCACTATGAGTTAACAGATGGCTGTTTAAAGGGCCCTTTTGAAAGAATTTCTTGTTGCATATATCACACACAAACGGTTCCTCACTACTATGAGTTAACAGATGGCTGCTTAAACTGTTCTTTTGAGAGAATTTCTTGTTGCATACCTCACATTCAAAAGATTTCTCATAAGTATGAGTTAACAAATGTCTGCTTAAACTGTTCTTTTGAGAGAATTTTTTGGTGCATACCTCACATTCAAAAGATTTCTCATAAGTATGAGTTAACAAATGTCTGCTTAAATTGCTCTTTAGAGAGAATTTCTTGTCGCATACTTCACAAACAAACGGTTTCTCACGGGTATGAGTTAACAAATGGCTGCTTAAATAGCCCTTTCGAGAAAATTTCTTGTTGCATATATCACACACAAACGGTTTCTCACCAGTATGAGTTAACAGATGATTGCTTAAATTAACCTTTAGAGAGAATTTCTTGTTGCATATATCGCACATAAAAGGTTTCTCACCAGTATGAATTAACAGATGTATTCTTAAAGAAAAGTTTCGAGAGAATTTCTTGTTGCATATTTCACACACAAACGGTTTCTCACCAGTATGAGTTAACAGATGGCTGCTTAAATTGCTCTTATCAGAGAATTCTTTGTTACATACCTCGCACAAAAAAGGTTTCTCACCAGTATGAATTAACAGATGTGTTCTTAAAGAAAAGTTTCGAGAGAATTTCTTGTTGCATATTTCACACACAAACGGTTTCTCACCAGTATGAGTTAACAGATGGCTGCTTAAATGGCTCTTATCAGAGAATTTCTTGTTGCATACCTCACACACAAAAGGTTTTTCACCAGTATGAATTAACAGATGTCTGCTTAAATTGCCCTGTTGAGAGAATTTCTTGTTGCATATATCACATACAAACGGTTTCTCACCAGTATGAGTTAACAGATGGCTGCTTAAATTACTCTTTCGAGAGAATTTCTTGTTGCATACCTCACACAAAAAAGACTTCTTTGGGATAAATTCTTGCATAACTCACAAATGAAAGATTTTCCTGGCTTTGAGTTAGAAGCTGCTTTTTCAAAAAGCTCTGTTACAAAATATTTTGCTGAATTTGTTTCACACATTGAAGATATTTTAAGTGATGCTATGCGTTAGATTAATGATTTTATGCATCTGCAATAAAATAAAATTCCTTAATATCGTTTTTACGTTTTATTAAAAAACAAAGAAAAAATAAACTTATCACGAAAATTCAAAATCAATGTAAAAAAAAATATATATATAATAAAATTTCCACCATACTATTAAAAACTACAGTAGACTCATTAGCGGAATGAAAGGTGAGTCAGATATCTTTCCGAACAGTATAAACATTAAATTATAAATAAACTACATAGCAACATTTTAAAAATTAATAATTTGTTATAAATAAAATAGAAAGTAAATTTATGGTGAAAATTGTATAACTTAATACCATCTAAAGAAACGGTGATACATTTTACAAAGAATGTAAAGAAAATAAATTATTTTTGTGGTGATCGAATTTTAATATGCAAATGAGTTTATTAAGAAATTCTCTGGATATGCTGTCCAAGTGTAAAAGAAAGAAAATTCAAACATAAATAAATATTTAAGGTTTGATTTGGGCTATGCATTAGCTTAAGAAGATTATATTGAATATTTCTAACATTAAAAAATTTAAAAAATCAATAAAAAATTTTGAGACATAATTCTTCAAAATTGTTTTTCTAACCAAAAATGAAAGTCCCATTTCAAGTTTTATCTAATTAACTCTTCTTTTTTAAAATCTAATTTAACTTTCTTAAATAAAAAAGTGCAGTTATTTTAAAAATGAACTATTAGTGTTCCATATTAATAATAAAAAAACAGGTACTTCTAGGTTATCCCGTCGACCAAAAAATTATCGCCAAACTATAAGATTAAGTGACAATAATGGATGAACGTGAATGTCACATTCAATGACATTAAATAGGATTCACGAGTTTAAAATGTCATTAAGTAATTTTAATTTCGTTTTTTTATTTGAATTTTTATTAATATTCCACTAATTATTTGTTTTTTCATTATTTAAAATAAAAATTATGTCAATATGTATAATTTGGCTATTAGTATAATTTGGCAAAATTGGTCGACGGGATAATAGAGAAGTACCAAAAAACATTACTTAAGATATATTTTTAAAGAAATTAACACAAATGTTTTGTCCCTCACTTTGAATCAATTTCGTTACCTTATGATTATTTTAGTCAAAATAAGTTTCTAACTGTGCATAAAGTTAGCAGTAAATATTCAGTAATTAAGTTAAACTATTCCTGCAACTACTACTTACCACTTTTTAATCTTCAATTGTGAAGCAATGCAATAGTGGCAAGAATCAGCTTTCTTCAAAGCTGGTATCTTTTTTCCTTTTAGAGTCTGTTACCATAAATTTTAACATTAAAAATATATATATATACTTTCGTATTTAAATAATGTTTACTAAATAGTTTTAGAAGGTATGTGAATTGTTATTTAAGTTGGAAATTATAGAAGCTAGCTCATTTAAAATAATTTTATTTGAAATGTCAAGTCCATTACTTGTCAAGTCTGTTAACCATGTGACCAGAAACGGAACTGACTCAAGATAACAGACTTGACACTGTTTGTAAACTACAGTTTAAAAGGGGATTTTTTTTATGCATAAGAATGGCTTTAAAAGTTGTAGAAATACAACGATGCAATTATGGAGAAATATTGAAATAAAACTGTGAAAAATACAAACAAATTTAAAACACATATAAAGAATGATAAATTATTCTGAATTAGGATAATTATGATCAGTGATATTCGTAATCGTTTATGACAAATCAATAGGTAAAATTACTTAATCAGTTAAATTCATATTTATGTTGTATTCAAGTTATTAAAAGTACTTTATTTTTTATAGGAAAATTCTTTACAAATATATATACTATACATATATATCAATGATTTAGTGGATAAAAAAGAGCAAGATATAAAAAGATATAAAAAAAAGCAAGTTGAATGTTGCTTTTGCAAATAACAGTCCTCATTTATATAATAACTATGTTAATTGCAACGTTAGAAGCAACTTTAATACAGTAAATTCCTTCAAATCTACACAGCCTGGGACCAGAGGCTTTGCAGATTTTAGAATTTTGCAGATTTCTGGTTATTGCTTTGTTTACATTCTTGAACAATAATTTGAATGTAATTAACAATGAAATGGAAACTATAATAAATGCTTACAATATAACAAAATACCAAAATAAGTAACAAACTAAAATAATAAAAATTTAGATACTTTTCAAAATGATTAAAATATTAAAAGCAAAGGTCGAGTTAATAATCAAAAAGCAGGGTTGGCATTTTTGCCGGCAAAAAGGTATTTTTGCCAGGACAGTGGCAAAAACTGGAAAAAACCAGGGGGAAAATGGAAAAAACCGGCAAAAATGGAAAAAACCTACTTGTCTTTAATGTGTAATAAAATCTGCTAATAAGGATAGTAATGGTATAAACAATTAAATTTAACAGTGTACTATTTAATATTTTAATTTAATTTGCTAATTGATTAATATTAAATATTTTAAATCTTTAAAAAATAGGTGGAATTCTGTCTTACTTAGGAATTTAAGAACAAAATAAAAATTTACATACCTAATTTTTTTAAAATCTTATATATTTATGTTTAGGATGTTGTATGTTTAGGATGGATTATGTCTAGGATATGTTTAGGAAAATTTTAGGTCCTTTAAAGGACCCTTCATAAAATAATTTATCTTAAAACAGGACCCTTCACAAAATTCTTTATCCTCAAACAGGACCCTTCATAAAATTATTTGTTTCTCAAATTGACATTTCACCTTCAAATTGAACTTTTCACAAATTTAATCATTTAAAAATAAAAACTGGCCTGTTAATAAACAATTAAACTCACCAAAAAATATATTACTTAGCTTCTTTATATGTGAAGGGTAGAACCTGAAAACACTGATAATTTAAAATTCACAAAACTGTCTAGAATTTTCACAAAGACAAGAAAAACTTCCCAATTTAACAAAAGCAGGATCCTGTGAGAAAAGTCTAGACAGACCTCTGTAAGTAAATTATTTTATCAGTCATTAATATATATATATATATTTATTTAATTATCAAAAGATTTTATACAATTTTGTTATGTTTGTTTTATGTTATGAGACTTAAGAAATGTAAATATCTAAGTCTTTGGTACTATTTTATAAATATTTATCTGATGAAACTAGTTTGTTAAAGATAAAATAAGTAAATTATATTGAAAATTATATATTGAAAAAACTGTTATGTCTTATTAGAAAACTAGATTTTTTCTGTCCCTTTTACACTCCAAGAAAGGAACAAAATTTTAAATTATTTAGATTTACTTTCAGTAAGTAGCCTGTTGTCACTATCTTTTTGTACTATATTTCCCCTCCCCCCACCATAGCAGATGCTTGTCAGGTATGGCTAAACCTTTTGAAAAATGAAGAGAAAACCACATTTTTCAAAACTAAAAAAAGAGATTTGAACAAACGATTTTGCCATGTCATCTTGTAGCGTATTTGTTACATCCAAAGTACAGAGGTGAACTTCTAAATTATAAACAAAAAGAAAGTTGTAAAGCATGGTTACCTAAAATCAATCCAGATTTTATCTCTTATATTAATTTCGAGCTAAAAGAAAAACCCTTTCCTAACTCATATTTTGCAGAAGAAGTGATTAATAGTGTCAGTGCGTGTAATTGGTGGAGAAGTATTGAATAAGCTTGCGTGATTTCAAAAAACTTCTGTTCATTAGTAGCACACCTTCAAACATGTCCAGCAAGTAGTGCTGCTATTGAAAGATTTTTTTCAAATTTTTCATTTGTGCAAACTAAAATTCGAAATAAGCTATCAACAGATATTCTTTCAAAACTTGTTTACTGCTATGTCATGCTAAAACAGCAAAATTTAGGTTGTGAGAAAGATATTGCTAAAAAATTTGAAAGGTAATAGTTTTCTACTTTGAATATAATTTTATATTAAATTAAATTTAGGTTACTATAACTGTTTCTTCAAATTTCTAACATATATAAACTATAAACATAAATGCTTTACTTAGTCTCAACAGTTCTATTATGTGAATTATTAATAATTGTATAAACATAAATAAATTAAGTTCCTATTTATTTATATAAAATTGGTATTTTTTTCATTTATAATCTTTTTATAAAAGTTAGTATTCTTTCATAAAGTGCATAATTATACTTATTTAACTTAAAAGTTAAAATAAATTTAGAATAATATTGATTTTTTAATTAAGTATGCAGTTTATTTTTTCTTTCGTGAAATATTTTTTCTCTTTCTGGGGAAAAAATTTAAATGGACAGCCTGTTTTTGCCACCTTTCTGGCAAAAACCTATTTTTGCCAGGACGGTTTTTACCACCTTCGGCAAAAACTCGCCAACCCTGTCAAAAAGTATGTTTATTATAAAGATGAGATGTATTTTTCCTATGAAAATTGCAGGGCTCCCAACACATTTTAGTCCTTAAAAAGGGGGAAAGGGGACCATTTTTATTTAAAAAGGGGACTTTGGGGGACCATTTTTGTTTAAAAAGAGTACTTTAAGGGACCATTTTTATTTAAAAAGGGGACTTTGGGGGACCCTTTTTTTAAAAAAAAGAGTACTTTGGGGGACTCTTTGTTTAAAAAGGGTACTTTGGGGGACCATTTTTATTGAAAATGGAAACCAAAAAAGAATCATATGTGTGTAAAAATTTAGCACTAATTTTTTCTAAATAAGAAAGTAAATTTTTAAAATAACCCCAGAAAATATGTCAGATATTTATCTTTATAAGATTTCAATAATAAATAATGTACACAATTTTATTTAAGCACATTTAAATATCCTACTGAAAAATATACTTAAATAATAAAAAAAAACTTTAATATATTTAAGCATTCACCTTGATAATTCTCGTTACAGGTAAAAAGTAATAGTGATCAGTTAATAAAAACAAATAAGTGGGTAAATATGATCACAGATCACTCAGAGGGTTTTATTTAATATTCCTTTCAAAACATTCTAACCTTTAATTAATAAACCAAAATTGTTAATAACTAAATTTGTTAAAAGTTAATAATTATTTATAATGATTAAATCCTTACATAGACGGGGATGATATTAGGCAGTGAGAATGGAGGTAGAGAGAGAGAGAGTGAAGAATAACATTATTCATAACCTGGCCTTTCATTTAAGATATTACAGGACATATTGTAGATTAAATTTTTTGAGAATTTTTTTCAATAGCATGTTGAGCGGATTCTTTTTTCTTAATTTTTTAGAAAATTTATGGAGTGGTAATGAATGCAAATGAACATTAAAATGTCTGCTAGTGATGAAAAAATGAGTTAAGACGGTGGGAAATGGGTGCTTAGGCTAAGAGTTTTAAAAGGATATGTGGTAAAATTTTTTGATTCGCCACCCCCCACAAACATGTACATGAAGAAATGCCCCTAATTGTCTGGGTCAAAATAGACCTTAGCAAGACGTGCGACTCGATGAGATACCTCCTTTGGTCAACCCTTCAAATGAGATTGAATCTCGCTGTAGTTTAATTAGGGGTTGGGTTAGAAAATTGCTTAAAATACTTAAGTTAGACCCTGGCGATTTAAAAAAGGAAGTTAGAAGTTTAATCCCACTGCCCCCCCCACACACTTCTTAAATTTTTTTTGTGTGTTATAAAAAACATCTGAGATTTTAAAATCGATGACTTGATTATTTTTCTTAATTACATTTTTTTTGGCTAAAATTAATATTTTGATTAGTGCTAACTCCTACCACTCATAAATAAAAGGGGGCAATAAGTTCATTTTATATAGCCTATAATAACAAATCAGACATAAAATAATGATAATTAGTGGAGAAAAGCTTAGATTTAAATAACATGTCATACAAAAGCATTTCGTTTTAAAAAGCGATATTTGAATAAAATAAAATCTTAATCAATTTTTTAGAAAATTACACATTCAGAATTAGTGTCAAAAAATAGGCATATATGCACAAGTTTAAAATTTATAAATGCAGTACATGTAAATATTCTGTACCCCTGGGAACAATCCTTGTCAAGCTAAATGGATGTGGCAATCCCAAAACTTTCTTCTACCTCATGCATGTTAATACTTCAAAATTCCCTATCACAATTCCAAAATTAAATTGCAATCTATGCCCATCATGAGAATTCTAAAGATATGAAATTTTGTGCATTAGTTCTTCAAATATGAATATCACTAAACTTGTGCAAATTCCACAAAATGCATCTTAGGAGCATCATCTATTGAAAGATTAACACCAAAACTTAATGAGTAACAACTTGTGTCAGACAAAAATTTGCGCATTAAATTAGATTTACTGCAGAAATCCTAAAAAAAAAAAAAAAAAAAAAAAAAAAAAAAAAAAAAAATTGCATTATAGCAGCACTATTTGTAAATGAATTTACATCAAAATGTAAAAAAGGTGAATTCATCTTAAGGATTAATTGAATCTAAAGTTTGATGGAATTCGGTGCATTAATTCTGGATATAGAACTATTGTGGAAATCGCAACAAATGCAGATTAACAGTGCCACTTGTTGAGCAATTTATACCAAAATATAAAAAAAGTCAATTCATGTTTAGTGTTCACTCTAGAAATAAAAAGGGCATGGTGCTATTCACTACAAAAGGCACTACTGCAGTAGAAAAGGGCACTTTTGCCAGAAAAAAATTGTTATTGCCTTTAGAAGGGGGAAAAAGAAAGCAATGAAACAATTTTTAAATATGATAAATCAAGTAACATTAATTTCGAATGATTTTATGATATAAAAATTAAAAATACAATTAAATTAAAACATGATTCAATAGTTTTATGTTCAAAAATCTATCATTTTTGGGCACAGAAATTAAGAAACACTACGGAATAAAAAAATATTTATTAAAAATTTCTGTGTAAAACCAGTGTTGCATTTTATTACTTTTAAAAAGGGACAGGGTGCATTTTGTAAATTTGAAAAAGGGCAGGGTGCTGCACCCTTCAAAAATGACCTAGAATGAACACTATTCATGTTAATGACTAACCGAATCTGAAGTTCGGTAAAATTCTGTGCATTGGTTTTGGTGATTGAGCGATTGCAGAAATCGTGAAAAAATCTGCATAGAAGCGCCACATGTAGAGTAATTTATACCAAAAACTAATCAACAACAATTTATAGTGGCTGTCAAAAGTTTTCGGCCGGCATAAAATTTTTCGTTATTTTGAAAGTATATCCATATAAAGAGGAATCTCAAAGTGATACTCATACATTTTATTGAAATAATAGTTAGGAATTTATTTATGGAATAACAAATGAATATCAATAAATACAACTGACAAAATTAATTGAAAAAAAAAAACGCATGCTTTCAAAAGTTATTGGATATCTTGGAAACTTCGGAAAAAAATTGTATTATAACAGAAAATCATTGTGATCAACTAGATTTATAATTAGTATGTTGTTGTCATACCTTTAGCAAAATGTACCGAAGTGCAGTGACTTGGCATCGATTCAATAAACAGTTGAAAATCGTCTGTGGTACGTTTTTCCAATCATCTTGAAATTTTTGGGAAAATTCCGTCCGTGCTGAATTGGAGTTTTAATAATAATTTCAAACATGTTTTTAAAGTTCATTCCAAAGATTTTCTATAGTATTCAGATTGGGTGCTTGGGCTGGCCATTTCAAAAGCGAAGTATTTTAGTGTAAAAGCCACTGCCTTTTTTTTTTTAGGGGGAGGAGGGTAAGCATGCCAAGGCCCGATATTGAAGACCGGTCAAGCAGAAGCTTAATATAGTAACTTTCATGTTCTGCAATTTTTTAATTTTTAAGAATTTTAATGAGATTCTTAAAATTTACCTGTATCCTGTGGTGATTTTTTAACATTTAGATTCATGAAAGAATTTCAGTTACCACGCTTTTTTTTACACCCATTATAATGTTTTTACGCCCACTTTAATAAATTTTGTCTTCTTGGATTTTTAAGCTTTTAGTGATTTTCAGAGATTTTTTTTTATTTTGCGGCGATTTTTTTCAGACACAGAAAAGGGGACTTGGGGGACCAAAATACAAAAAAGGGGAGTAAAGGGGACCTTTTTCTAAAAAGGGGACTTTTGTGAGAAAAAGGGGACCATTTGGGAGCCCTGAAATTGATTCAAAAAGGTGCACTACTAATTTTTATCAAAGTAAAAAAAAAAAAGTTTTATTTCAAGTTGAGCCAGACTTAATAACAAAAAAAGCTTGGTTAATACATAAATATATTTGGTTAAAAAATTATGATTACAACAATAACTCAAGTTTTTTCTGAAACAAATTTCTTCTTCCTTCATGAAAATACATGAATTTAGTAATATTAATGAAAATTACAAAATAAAATATGCATGGAATGGATAAAAAAAAGTAGGAAAATTTTGTCCCTACATTTAACTGAAAGTTTCATTGTTTACATCTGTAAATTATGAGTGGATTTTAGGATTGTGGATTTGAGGGCGTCTACTGTATGTGTTATAATGCAGTTTTAAATATGCATACCAATTAAGTGGAGAAATAGCAAACTTGACACTATGGTGCATCTAGAACTCAGACTTCATTTCATATTAAATAGGTATCCTATACAGGTGACTCAAAATTAGAGGTAAACTATTAGGAGGATGGGATACACCGGGATGACTCCGAATCAAATAGTAATATAGAGTTGAAAATGAAATAATAACGAGTTAGAAAGGCCGTTATGGGATGAATCTTCATTATAACAATTGACATTTAAAGATCATAATTTAAAGATATTTTAAACTCAAATCATGACTTTCCTGTCTATGTGCTTGATTCTTACCATTTACACTTTTGAGGTAGTACAGGAGACATTTTAAAATGGTGCATCTTCATTACTAATGAATGTGTTCGACGAATGCACTGCATATTTCAAAACATCTGATATTCAATGCAGTGCCCATGTTACAAAACATCACACTCTTTTATAAGAAAAGTTCTGCAGTGTTTCCCCCAGATTTAAAAAGGGGCAGGGCGCTACTGTTCTGAAAAGGGCACTTTTTACATTCCTCAGGGCACTTTTTTGATTTTTAAGGGCACTTTTATAGGATTGAATCTAGAATTTAGCGGTTCAAAAAATCGTGGAAATACAGAAATTTCGTCAAAAAATCCAGAATAAAATCCAAAAAATAAAAAAAGGTAAATTTCGTTAAAAGATTGCATAAAAATAGCCGATTTTGTTAAATGATCGCAAAAAACAGCAAATTTTGTTGTCAGCACAACTTTTTGTTGACACTTTTTGTTGACTTTTTGTTGTGCACTTGAGCACAACTTTTTGCTGTAAGATCACGAAAAACAGCAAATTTTGCTAAAAAAAGGAAAAAAAAAACGACAAAATTTCGTGAAAAGATCGCGAAAAAAAAGCGGCAAATTTGTGACGAATTGAGAACAAACAATGTGGGGGGAGGGCGTCGCCCTGGGCGCGGAAATTTAGGAGGTGCCAAATTTATACTACAAACGTAATTTTTGAGCTGTCATAAGAAAAAGTTGGGAGAGTGTGGCATTAAATTTTAATTATGCTCCTGGTACAATTTCTCTTTGCACGAAAATGATTGTGAATCAGGAAAATTCGCTTTTGGAGCAATAAAGTTGCATTTTTTGTGATCTTTTGACGAAATCGGCAGTTTTTTTGCGAATTTTTTGACAGAATTTTCCGTTTTATTGCGATTTTTGGACGAAATTTGCCGGGGTTTTTTTTGCAAATCTTTTGACGAAATCTGTCATTTTATCACAAATTTTAACGAAAGTTGTTATTTTTCGGGATCTTTTGGTAAAATGATCTGTTTTTCGCGAATCATTTGAAAAAAAATTCCTGTTTATCGCGATTTTTCGACGAAATTTGTCGTTTTTTTCACGATTTTTTGAGGAAATCTGCCGTTTTTTTCGGGATTTTGTGACGAAATTAGCCGTTTTTTCACGAATCTTGCCGGAATTAGTTGTTATTTCGCGATTTGTTGAGGAAATTACGCATTCCGTGAAACGACTAAGAGCTATTTTTTGCGTAATTTACGCCTTATAGCGCGTTCGCATCATCGCTGAAGGGCTGTGTTTTTTCAAATATGGGGCAAGACGGGTGCTATTTTTTAGAATGAGAGACCAGAAGGGCGCTAGTTTTTGGATGAGAGGCAAGAGGGGCACTATTTTTTAAACAAAAGGGCAGGAGGGGTGGAGCGCCCCCATGAAACCCTCTGGGGAAAACTCGAGTTCTGACTTATTTTAATCTTACGGATCTTAAATGTTGATTTTCTATTATGATGATTCAGTCCCTAACAATTCAAAACCCTTATCTCATTAGGATTGCATTTTCGACCCTGCATTTCGAGTAAGCTAGGTTTGCATTCCTAGAAGTTTGTTCCTTTAGTCTTGAATCACCTTGTATATTGATGGGGAAATTAAACTTTTAATAATATAATTTCAGTAAGATCTAGTCGAATTCCTCAGAGGGAAATAGTTATCAATACTGATAATAAGTTTAAAATAGAAAAGAAAAAATGAAAAACCGAAGGATGTTCTTGAAAGAGAGATTTGCTGATAAATTGTATGAAATTGAAATTTTCCATGTTTTGGTAAAATTAAAGAAGGAAAAAAATACACATCTAAAACAAAATAGAAGATAAAATTATGTGGGTCTGAATGTGAATCACTGCTACCAATTCACATCCATAAAAGCCATATCTGATGTTCATTTTGAGCAAATAATAGCAATTCTTCCACAACCAAATTTGTCAATAGCAGGAAACTGAATATTTTCTGAGTTGCCAGTTCCACTTAATATTATATGAAAAATGAAATCTGAGCCTTTTCACATTTCAATATGTCAAGCCCTTATTTACAGAATGAATAAATGTGGCATGTTTTTATATATGATATAAATACATAGTAAAGATACTCAGATACTTCTAGTTCTATTTTAATATTTAGATGGAATTCCTTGATAAATTATATGTTTGATATTCAAGTCAAATATATTAATTGATTTGAATATGAAATAAAATTATTTCTCTATATATCTGGCAGAAAATTACCATTTAAATAAAGTTTTTGTATAAAGTTGAAAATATCATTAAAAGCTATGCTGTAATAGGCTTGACATAAACATAGTGACAAATTCGTTACCAAATGTCAAGTTCACACAGCTTTTCAACGATAATCTAATATTAGTATCACTTTTTCTATATTCTACTTTATTTTTTTATTCAACTAAGAAACAGGTAAGCAATTTCCCAAAATTAAATAATTTACACGAATATATACTGTAATTATTAGAAAAAGTTCTTGTTCTTGTTCTTCTATGTAATCAAAAAGTAATGACTAAAATTGTCTCTCATTTCAATTTAATTTAAATATTATTGATAAATATCATGTTTTGAAATTTAAGGACATAAGTCATTTCAAAGTAAGTTGATTTTAGAAAATTTAATAAATTTAAAACTGAGTATTTTCAGTAATTTTGTATCACAATTTGTCTTACAAGCCAACATTAAACTAGCATTGATATATTAAATTACAGTAAAAGTTCTATAATCCACACAACTTGGGGCCAAAGGTTGTGCGGATTATAGAGTATTATGGATTATATGCTATTTTATTAGTCCTAGACAGCACTTTAGTCCTATAATCTGTATAATATGAAAAGATAAATAGAATAATAAATTGATTATTAGAATTCATATCTCAAAAAATGTCTTTTTAAAGTTACTTTATTAAAAAATGGTACTACTCTGTTATCCCGTCGACCAATTTCGCCAAATTTTACAAATCGCCAAACTAATAGCCAAATTACACATATTGACATAATTTTTATTATAAATAACGAAAAAACAAATAATTAGTAGAATATTAATAAAATATTAATAAAAAGTCGAAATAAAAATCACTTAATGATATTTTAAACGCATAAATTGTATTTTATGTCATTGAATGTGACATTCATGATCATCCATTATTGGCATATAATCTTATAGTTTGGCGATAATTTTTTGGTAGACGGGATAACCTAGTAGTACCTAAAAAATTAATATATTTGTGCATTTAAATAAAAATAATTACCGTATTTTCGGGCGTAAGCGTCGCGGTGCATACGAATTTAAAAGTTAAAATTAAGCTTACTGCGGCGCTTCTGCCGGGGCGGCGGATACGATATATTTTTTCCCCTTGCAGCGATATTCATTACAGAGGTGATTTTTTCTCCCGATCCTTTGATAAAATTCTTGCTTTTTCTGCGAATGATTGAAAGAAATTAGGCTATCATTTGTCGAAATCCGCGATATTTTTTATGCTTCGCATTTTCTTCCTGATGATTCACTTTTCACAATTTTCAGAAAAATTCCGATCAGAATCACCTCTGTAATGAATGTCGCTGCAAGGGAAAAAAATATATATCGTATCCGCCGCCCCGGGATTTTTAGCGATACTTAAGCGAATTTCCTGAGATCATTTCGAAGAAAGATTGCAGTAAAAACGCGAAATATGTCAAAAAATCTCTAAAAAACACAAATTATGTCAAAAGATCGCGGAAAAATCGTGAATTTCTCAAAGGACCCCAAAAAGAATTCTCAAAAAAATTGTTAGAAAAAACGCAAATATGTCGTATCTGTAAATAAACGGTAAAAAAACGAGAAAAAACGTAAATTCAGGCGAAAAAAACGCAGAAAAAAAGGAGATATTTGAAAAAAAAGCATGAAATCTATTAAAAAATCTCGAAAAAACAAACATTTCATCAAAGATTCATGATTCATTTATTTCATCATGAATTATACCGTTCTCAAAGGCGAATGAGAACGGCATGAATTACGCTGAAATGAAACAATGGTTCATGAATCTTTGATGAAATGTGTGTTCTCTCGAGATTTTTTTAATAGATTTCATTCTTTTTATGCTTTTTTTTATAATTTTCTCCTTTTTTCTGCGCTTTTTCGACAGAAATTATGTTTTTTTAAAGAAAAAACGCCAATTTTTTCAAGTATTGCTTCAAGTATAAAATTTCATGATTCATTCAATTCATCATGATTCATACCCATAAAAAACGCAAATTTTTCCAAGTATCGCAAAAAAACTCTTCAAATTCGTCAAATATCACGATAAAACCCTGCAAATTTCGTCAAAAATCGCGATAACACCCTGCAAACCTCGTTACAAACTGTAACAAACGTATTAAAAAATAGCGAAAAAAGGCTGCACGAATTCAAATTTAATTTTATCATAAAAAATATACAAAATATACTAAATTTAATATTTGATTTACATTACAAATGTTAAAAAAACATTGAATGTAGCGCAATTTTTAACATTTTGATGTATTTTCGTAAGTGCGGCGCATACGGCGGTGCGGCGCTTCTGATGAATATTTGTTTTATTTTAATGAATTTTCGGAGGTGCGGCGCTTGCGGTGTGTGCGGCGCATACGCCCGAAAATACGGTATATATGTTCCATAATACAGTTTATTATTTACTGTTAATAAAATAAAAGAGTTATATTAAAAAAATGTAGATGTTTCATTATGATTTTTTTTTTATTTGTTTTAAAATATCATTTTTGGATCACAAATTTGTAAATTTTTTAAAGTGTTTACATTCGTAAAGTAATGCAGATTATAGAAAATTGTGGATTATAGATCTTTGACTGTATAGGCCAAAGTGCTTGACCAATAATTTTTCCATGTGCCTTAAACATTTACCATAACAGCTGTCTTCAAATTAAAAAAAAAATTATTAATTTTGAAAAATAAAATTCTGAAAATGGCCCATTTGCGTCTCAACTTCAAATCAAAACAGTTATTGTTCATCTCTTTTCCATCTGGTTACTTTCAGATCTCCTTTTCAAAGTTCACTATTATGTCATTCTGCTTCTATTACGTTACTTCATTCTGTAGCAATATCGTATCAACAATGTCTGTGATTTCTTTATTTTTTTTTACGTTCTTTTCTATTTTGTGATATTTAATTATGTCTTTGGTTTATAAACATTAGTTTATTACAAAACTTGGTACTTACATATTAACGCCACCGCAGTTACAGATTTGGCGATTTTTAATCTACACCTAAATTTTTTGCGAAAAATCATAAAAAAAAACACTTTATTTAAAATTAAAACACTTTCAAAATTCAAAACACTAAATTTAACAACAAAGTAACACATCGGATTTCGGTGGAAAATGGGACGATATAGAGTCACTTCTGCTGTGGTGCCGTTAATACTTAAGTACCCAAAACTTATTATGTCTTTTTGTAGTTTATTACACACTGTCATTCTGCCTTTTTATTTACCATTTTAGCTTTCAATACTCTGTGTTTCAATTTAAGTATATTTTAGAAAACTGATGTTTAAGGATATTTTAATGGCTGACCCGATATACTAGGCCTTCAAAATTATTGCAAAATTGGTGCACTTTTGCATCTTCAGAAGACACCAAGCAAAATTGCACAATTTATGGTGGTGATAATCAAAAAAATATATTTTTAAACATAGAAAATCCAAATATTTTTGAAAAAATTAATATATTAATATTAAAGATAAACAATAATCCATTTACCAAAAAACTAGGTATTTGACAGAGTTTTGGAGATTGCACTAATGAAACTAAAACAAAAATACATATTTCAAAACACAATCTTAAAATATTGCAAAAATTATGATTTAAAAAACATACATATTATGAAAACAGTTATTTCAATACCTTAAAAACAATTTTCTCATTTACCTAGAAAATTATAGCTTAAAATTTACGATATGAAATTCAGATGACTATAATAAAAAATTTAGTTTACAAACTTTTTAGAAGGAAAAAATTTCTCCCCACCCCCGGTATTATTTTTTCTTAAAACATATATAATATTACCAATTGTACACATAATTGCTTTTAAAAATAAAACAAACCTTTTTAAAAATAAAAATAGGAATTAATAAATGATTTTCTAAAGAATTTCTGGTACTACTCTGTTATCCCGTCGACCGATTTTGCCAAATTATACAAATTTCCAAACTAATAGCCAAATTATACATATTGATGTAATTTTTATTTTAAATAATAAAAAAAACAAATAATTAGTACAATATTAATAAAAATGCAAATAAAATGTCGAAATAAAAATCACTTAAGGACGTTTTAAACATGTGTATCTTATTTAATGTCATTGAATTGACATTCATGATCATCCATTATTGGCATTTAATCTTATAATTTGGCGATAGTATTTTGGTCGACGGGATAACAGAGTAGTACCGAATTTCTAATAAGTGATTTTCTTAAGCTTTGAAAGCAAATAAAGATTTTTTTCTTCTGATACACAATTAAACATCATTAAGATTCAAAACATCTCACAGGCTAAAGAAATGCCTAAAATACCTACTTTTAAATATAAAACAACTCTACGATCAAATGACAACAGAAATATCCAAAGTGGTGCTTCTTTTTAAATATGAAACACACCTTTTTTAATTTTAAAAGAATTAAAGAAAATTGTACTGCTTTTAAATTAAAATAGTTAAACGGTAAACGAAAAATCGTAATTGCAATGTCTGCAGCTAGGCAGTGAGAAAATTCAAATTGATGCTAGTTTGTTTTCTAGCGAATTCTTTTTTTATTTACCAGTCAGGAAACACCCAATAGAGAGAAAATAACAGCAGAAGTTCAAAAAGGCTGCAAGCAAAGAAAAGGTTTTCCTTTGAGGTTTCCATAAACTTATCTTGAGAGAGTAAGGTCTCGAGACTTGGTATACCAATCATACAACTAAAAAAACAGTTGCCAAGTGGATTCAAACACAGTTTACCTATCTGGGCTGTTTTCATAATTACTCTGTGTTTGGGATGTTCTGACTTTCTTTTTCATGAGTTTTTTTTCTTGTTCAATTTCCTCTATGTTTGTTATATTTGTTATTGTCAATTATAATCCATTTATTATAATTATTTTATTGTGTTAATTATTCTTCTCTTTCTAAGCTACATTTAGAAAATAAATTGTAAAATAAATTGTTTTGCAGAGTTAATGTTACATTTCCTACGTTAAAAATATATTTTTTTATCATTTTAATAAAGTATAAAGCATTAGACATTTACTAAAATTAATACAGAAATAGGAAATGTGCCTACAATACTTAGGCTAAGCCTAACCATATGCCAAATTACCACTTCTCAAGAAAACAAAAATCATAATAAATAGAATTCAAAAATTTATTCTTATGTTCCTGTATAAGTTTGAAATAAAATTAAAAGTTTTCACCAGTTAATAATCATTAACAGTTTAGAATATTTTTATTACAAAATACAGAATCTTTAGTAGAAGAGTGAGTAAAAGAAACATATCTTACCATTAAGTTATTTTAGTAAAAAGGATAGGTCCCTAAATTCTAAAAACATTGTTTCATTATATTGCTATAAGTTATTATATTTCAAATATTAGCCGTTTACTAAGAGAGAGCTTTCAAGTTCTCCAAATTCACATAGCAGCAAAGAGACGCCAACTCAATGAATGAATCACAATGATTGAATTTGAATAACGAATGAAT
Source organism: Maratus speculifer (assembly GCA_964019185.1). Taxonomy (NCBI): domain Eukaryota; kingdom Metazoa; phylum Arthropoda; class Arachnida; order Araneae; family Salticidae; genus Maratus; species Maratus speculifer. The sequence continues at coordinate 18,611,637 of OZ025302.1, read as the reverse complement.
TGAAAAAAAAAAATCTGCCGCAACAGTTTTTACTTTCTTACATCTTCCCAATGTTACCATTTATTTCAAGAATTTAGAAAAATATCCCTTTGAATTAAAGAAAAAAAAATATAAAAAGGTTATCAATGAAAAATGAAGTGATTCATTACTCAAAATTTTTGAACTCGCCCTTTGGTGAAATACTTCACAAAGTATCATCGTACATTACAACAGCAGCATCCTCATCAGAAGAATAGCATGTAAAGTAAAAATAATTAATAAATAATAGTTGAGAAGATATATCAGGAGCATCTCTGTTGTATTATTTCTTGTAAGTTTCCTATTAAACAATTTCAATTATCGATTATTCATAATCTGAGATTAACTTGATTATCAAGTAACTTTCATGAATCGTTTACTTTAGATTTGAAAAATTGTTTTGGCGCCATCTTTTGGTAAATAATATAGATGAACAAATTTTGTGTTTAAAGCAAGTCTTATAGATATATTTTTAAAATAAGAAAATTCTTGATGGTTAGATTTAAATCAAGATTGCTTTTACAGGCTTCAGCTTTACAATTTAAAATCTTCTTCAATACATATAAAAGGAAAATTATTATTACTCTTTTCATGAAATGTCATCAGTTTTTTAAGAGCTCAGCTTATCTCTTTAAATCGAGATTGTACTTGCATTGCAAATAAAAATAATTTTTTTCATGCCAAATATAATCGTTAGAATATGTTGGAAAGTGTTGTTTCCAATATTTTGATCACTTTTGACTGATTGGTTTTAGCTCATTTTTTGCTTCAGTAGTAAAACTTTTTTGGTACTTCTAGGTTATCCCGTCGACCAAAAAATTATTGCCAAATTTTAAGATTAAATACCAATAATGGATGATCATGAATGTCACATTCAATGACATTAAATACGATTCACGTGTTTAAAATGTCATTAAGCTATTTTTATTTCAACTTTTTGTTTGTATTTTTAATAATATTTTACTAATTATTTCTTTTTTCGTTAATTAAAATAAAAAATTATGTCAATGTGTATGGCTATTAGTTTGCTGATTTGTATATTTTGGCAAAATTGGTCGACGGTATAACAGAGAAGTACCACTTTTTTTTCGTTTTTTAATAACTTTGGTAAATTTTTTTTGTAACTTTTTTATTTCAATGAAATTTTAACATTTTATAGGGATGGTCAGATGTAATTTTATTGAAAATAAGTTTTATGAGTCCTTTTAGTTCGTTTGTAAGGTTTAGTTTGTTCATTTGATTTGGTGAAAAGAATTTTTTTTTTGTAAATCAAGTAATTTGCTCCAAAATAGACCAAATGTAGTATAATGCATTATTTGATTGAAACAGAGGTAGCTGGTGCTGATTGTAAAGAAAAGAAGGTAGTACTTGGTTATCTTGTCAATCAAAAATCTATCACCAAACTATAAGATTAAATGCCAATAATGGATGATTGTGAATTTCACATTCAATAGCATTAAATACGATAAACATGTTTAAAAGTCATTAAAGGATTTTTATTTCGACTTTTTATTTGTATTTTTATTAATATACTACCAATTATTTGTTTATTAAAATAAAAACTATTTCAATATATGTAATTTGGCAAAATTTGTCGACGGGATAACCAAGTAGTACCGAAAAGAAATACTGACAAAATACAAGAGGAAACAATCTTTTTTTTGCCCATAATCTGCCACCATTTTTGTTTTGAAAACTCATGTGCAACATTTTCGTTGAACATTGAAGCAGGATAATAAATGAAATGATTAATCTTAAAAGCTATAACAATGGAAATAATCTTACTACTGGAGTAATCTGGCACAATTCCAAAATTCAGGATGGTGTTCAAGTGCCATCTTTAGGCATGCATTAAGATTTAAGAAAGCATTTGGACACATTTTAGATTACAAGCATTAAATCTTTCTTCTTTACAGCTAATTTCTATTTTGGTCATTTTATCTCTCCATAGAAATTCCTTTAAATCTGGTTCTTTTGAAATATATTTGAATTGGCATTTATCTTTGCATTCTTAATAAAGCATTCCAAATTAAATAATAATACAGTTGTTGAATTTGAAATAAAAAAAAAAAAGAAAAAAGAAAGAAAGAAAAGAAAGAAAGAAACTAAAAAAAAAAAAATGGGTTTTTTGAAGTGGGCCAGCAGATTTTATGTCTAAAATTCTATACCTAAAAGCTGCACTTTTTGCAAAAGAAAGTTTGTTTCTATTAGATGTGCTTGATTGAACTGATCAGATGTTCTTATTCAGAAATTATGTAATTGAATGGCATTTTCCATACTTTAGTAAGGAGAAGATCTTTAAAAAAGTGCAGCCAAATTCGACATTAAAAAAAAAATTTTTGGTGTGACATGGTGCAAAAAAAAAAAAAAAAAAAAAAAAAAAAAAAAAAAAAAAAATGGTCATCAGGTAACAAAAACTGTTTGTTAACTAAATAAGTATATATATATTTTTTTTTCAAATAGAAAATATGCATTGATTTTGCATAGCTTTAATACTGTAGCTCACTAATTTTACATCTTATGTTTGAAAGTGATTCAGAAAATGTATGTGAAAATTTCACCTTGTTTAGCTGGAGATTTAAAAACAGCCTTAAATGCAAATTTGCTTTAATATTGGAGATTAAATGAGCATAATTCCTATATATATATATTTTATTTTCTGTCTCTTGTTATTTAGTGTAGAATGTCTTGCTATATTTTATGATAGAAAAGAAAGCTTATTTTGTGTTAAAATACAAAAAATACTCATACACTATAACCCCATACTTCTTCTATGTATTTCAGAGTGTGGGATTTTTTTTCAGAAAATGGATCATTGAATTTTTCATTGTATATTTTGGTTACAACTTTTAACTTTTTCTACATTCATATAAAATAAAATGGGCTAGACATATATAGAAACTGCATACATATTTGCATTCTATCAAGCAATTGTTTATTTATATCCAGAAATTATCTAAAATCTGCATTACGGATGCACCGAATAGTGATTTTAGCCGAATGCCGAATATTAGGCCAACAAGTGAACCAAATACCAAATATTCGGCTAGCCGAATAGTAATTGTTGGGCTGAATACTGAATATTCGGCCAATCGAATAGTAACTATTCAGCTGAATACCGAATATTCGGTCTAAATACTTTTTATATTTCAATGTTTAAAAGTATTAAAATGTGACTTTTTAAAACAATGTTACATAATATTTAATAAAAGAAACTTACATTTTGATAAACAAGAGTTTTTATATGAACATTTAGTTTTGAAAAAAATCTTCCTTGAATTATGAAAAATCACAATTAAGAGACTTTTTCAATTATTAAAATTTTAAATTTCATGGTTTCTTCTACGAATTAAAACAAATATTTTAAAATCAAAGAGTAATAATGAAAAAATGTATGAAGAAGAACTTTACAGTCTCTTAATTGTCCTTTTTCAATAACTCGGGGCAGATTTTTTTCAATATAAAGTGCAAATGCTTTTAACTTAATTCTGAATAAACTAATATCTAGCTCATAGTTCCTTTCTTATGAATTATAGCATTTTCCACCCTTCCCCTCATATCATATGCACAGAAATCAAAGCATGTGAGTTGATAATACAGTTATGGTATCTTATTTATTGTTGATGCAACCAACAAAAACACAAGTTTAATCTAGAGTGCGATGAAATACAATGTATGTATGACACAATAAAATGATTATATTATGGATTCATGAAGAAAAATTGCCTTGATAGCTATTACTGTTCTCAAAATTTTTTCTTTCTTGCTTAAGGACTTTTATTTGAAAAAAGCAAGAAACAGATTATTTACTAAATAAAATTTAGGAACTTGCATTTGCACATCATTTATTCTTAAGGAGAATCCTAATAAATCACATTTTAATCCTTCTCATGGTTAATTTTCTTAAGTTATATTTTACAAACAACAAATAAATAATGTAAAAACATTTCATTTTATTTCAATATGATTTTCTTTCTAATTATTTCAAATATATTTATAGATAGATAGTTAAAATTAGAAATTGTGAAAAGTTTTTTAAAAATCTGCTTTAAAAGGTTTTATTAAGTATTGGATTTATCCGAATACTTTGATATTCGGCAAAACAGAATATTCTGCAGACCAAATAGTATGATATTCAGCCTAACCAAATATTCAGTAACATGGCCGAATACCAAATAGATACCGAATATTCCGTGCATCCATAATCTGCATATAAAATTTTAAAAAAAATTGTTAGAAAACATGAATTTGTTTTTCCCAATATTTTCATTATACAGTAAAACCTCTAAATAACAGACACCTCAGAGCGTGGAAACTGCCTGCACGAGGTGTCCACTATTGAGAAAACCTCAGTAATTCAAAAATAACTATGAAATACTTAATGTTTAATTAATTGGCTTCTATACATCGTAAAACCTTTATTATTGTATAATTAATCAGAAATTAAAGTTATTTTTTCTAGCAATAAAACTGATATAAAATTGTACACTTCTTTATCCATTATTTATTACATTCTTACAAAAAATATCTGTCACCTATGTTTGCTTTTGCTTGCGAGTACATGCAATTTGTTTTTCAATGTGTGCCATGCTTTCATTTTTAATTCTGTACAAGGTTTTAACACAGTTAAATTATCTTTTTTTTTTTTTTAGTGTAATTATTTATTGTATTTTGCCACTTTTTAAAAGCATAAAATCTCAAATTTTCCTGGGTGGGATAGGGAGAGTAATCTCATATAAATGTAGGGGACAGGAGGACTTTCCCCGTCTTACCTCCTACATTTATCGATAATCACAAAATTTCTGACAATGATGACTGTAACAGATGTAAACTTGCAGTGATTTTCTGCAGTTCTATATATATTAACCTTCGCTTTATTCTATTGAGCTGATCCAGAGTATCAGACCAGATTATGTGATCGTTGAGGTTAATTGGGTGAAATAGTCCTCCAGTGTTTGCGTCCAGGATGGCTCAGTTAGTAGAGCATTGGCGGCTTTAGCCAATACATCCCTGGTTTGAATCCTGGCCCGGAATTTTTTCACCCAAAAATGAAAAAATTTACATCTGTTATAATTAATTTACCGATTGAATAATTGTGTTTCAAAAATTAATCTAATGATGACTGTTAAATTTTGATGTCTTTTTTACTTTTTTTCTTATTGAAAAATAATTTTTCATCATTTTTCACCAAAATTACTGTCTGCTATATGAAATGTAAAAGGTCAAACAACATAAATTTAAGTTTTGGGTCTTGCGAATTGAAAAACTTTCTGCTAAATTGAGGTGTCCGTTATGGAATTTTAACTGAAATATATTATTTTACTGTTACAGTTTTATTGTATTATAACCATTTTTTTCTTTATATGAGGTGGTACTAATTTGTAAAATTTCTTCTATTTCAAAATCCTTAAACGAAATAGTTCTCTGGCGAGTATTGATATGAAGATCTAATAGTTTTTATCCCTATATTTAAATTAAGTCGTACACTCTGAAATTTCATATCTATTTCAATAATATGCTTTAATACTGAATTTCAAACTATATAAAGCATCAAGAACTTCAGGAATTCCATTTTACTTCAAAAACTTCTTCCTCCCTAGACATGAATTACTTTTTCTTCTGCATTACCAGTAAAATACAATAACAGGATTACACACAATTCTGGTAAAAAAAAAAAAAAAAAAAAAGATCTTGTCTTTTCCAAGGTTTTCCTGCTATTTTTAAAGTTTACTTTTTTTATTATAAAATATGTTTAATATATAATATTTTTATAGTAAAAATTTCACTTATGTATTTTTCATTGTTGCAAAACTCTCCACAACAGCCGACTTTAATCTAGATAAGTGCTCAAAAAAATGTGCAATATGAATTCTTGATTTTTAATTGCTTTTCATATTATGCTACTGTTATATAGTTTATGTAACAATTTTAGATTGAATGAAGAACTAATTCAAAATTTTTTCATGTTAACTTCAATTATCAAGATTCTGATAAAAAGTAGTAAGAAAAAATTCCCTGACTTTTTGCTTGAATTTTAAAATTCTCTGACTTTTCCATGTGCTCTAGATTTAACCTGAACGTAAAAACTCTAAATAAGTATCTGAAAAAACACAAATCATAGAACTGAGTTTACTAAATATAAAATTTCTTTGTAGTTTTTGAGCATTAGCAGCATTCATAAAAGCACAAGAACAGAATTCATTCACAAAATAGTCAAATGATATTCTTCCTAACTCATAAATGCAAGAAGGATTTTAATTGTGCAGGGCAGTGAGCGAGTTTGTCTGATGATCAGGAAGCAAAAATTAAGTGGCAAAAATGAACAAAATGCTTGACTAATACTTAAAAGCTATAATTCATAAAGTTACTTACAAATTCATGCCCTGGTTGCTGTATAAATCTATAACTGAAATTTTTTTAAATAGAAATTAGAAGAAATTGAAAATGGAGTACAGTTTGTTGTACAATCTATGTGTTAAAACTTTCAAAATTTTATATTTATAATTGAATTTTGACAAAGAATTTTGCACATCATTTGTTTTTTGTATGAAATATTGGCCCGCCCAATGTGTAAAAAAACACTTCTTTTCTTCATATTAGGAAAATGTTAATAGCAAGGAAATAGCACTGGGGCCCTTGGCTTCCTAATGGGTAATCCGCATCTGGTTATAAATAAGGGAACTATGACATAAAGACGTCATTAGTATACAGCAAGATTAAAATGCATATGAAAAAAATTTATTTTTGATGCTTGAAATGATTTTTTTCTCTGTACAATAGCAATCCTATGTAAATCTGCAACTTTTTTCAAAACAGCTAGCCCTTTTTAATCTAATACTGTTCCATTCCACCCACACTCCCATATGCATTCGTTTATGTATATTTTCATGAACTTTAAATGTCTTTCATTATGCGAACAACTGTTTAAAAAAGATTTACTTTCAACCGAACAGAATACAATCAAATGCAGCCTATGAGCAACACAATTATTTAAAAAAATAAACGTAATAAAAAACTTAAATGAATTTCCTAATTTTAATTTAAAATTCAAATAATATTAATTAAATTACTTACAAATAAATAATAAAATAACGAAATTATCATGATCATTATCAAATGAAACGGAAAAGCATGACTAAATAATCAGCAAAAATGAAAGCTGGGATACATGAAATTTCCTGTAGTCACCTTATCAAATCCGTCAATCGTAGGGCTCTTAGCAGAAGATTAACCAAAGAAACTATATTAGTATTAACTAATTTTAGCAAATTGGCTGGGATCGGGGTCAATAAATTGATGTTTTAAAAGTTATCAAATATTACAAACAAGACAAGACGCAAGACGCCAATGCAAGAATGAATCGTATATTTTTAAAATCATGATTAATTAAAAAAAATCACCCATATATTTACTTTCTTGAATCTTGAATTTTGTCAATTGTTTTACATTCCTTTCCTAAAAATAATTTTTTTTTGTTTGTTAATTGAAAATTTGTTGAGCATTTCTGTTACAGTAGATTTTTTTCATTCACTTAACATTCACTATCAAATTCATCCTTCGTGATTCATTCATTGTGTTGGCGTCTCTCTACTTTTATGATAACATGTACGAAATAGATTTTTTCTGATGGTAACAGTAGCTAATTTTTTAAATCAGTTTACTAGCGCATTTTCATTTCTAAAAAAATATTGGTAAGATATGTTGCATTAGTTATTATTCTACTGAAAATTTTATAACTTATGATTCGATCGTATGACGACACAAAATTTTATGTTTTGTAACTTGCAAGGGCGGCGCCAGAGGGGGGACCGGAGGGGCATATGCCCCCCCGTCGGGCATACCTGGCCCTTCCATCGGGGTCAAAATTCAATTTCGTCGGAGAAAATATTTTGACTTTGGAATTTCGGCCCATTCAAATTGGGTCAAAATATGGAGCCCCCTTTTTTTTGAAAATCGGATTGGCTAAACTTTTTTTTTTTTTTCTTTTTTTTTTTTTTTTTTTGTACGTCGGTTTCTGACTGAAGTTTGATTCTTGCAATTTGAGTTTAGATAAATCCGAATTTTCGTTAAAAATTCCGAATTTTTAAAAAAAAAACCTACATGGAGACAACACAGTATGATGCATGAATGACTCTATACATGTTTATTTAAAAAAAAAAAAAGATAAAATTTATACTGAAAATTAATCTTATACTATTTTATTTAAACTACATTAAATTTGTGGATCAGTTTTCGCTGATTTTGGATTTACGGTCGGCTTTATATGATGAATTTTTGGTTCAGTTAGAATACGCAAACGAAAATTATTTTGTCGGGGTCGTCTTGGATGACAAGTAGAATGCTTCATCGTGTCGGGCAAACTGAGCCTGACCCGACTCGCAGTTTGGACCGGATCGGGTTGAGCCTAAACATTTGTCGTTGTGTATCGGATTCCATTTGGGTTAACTTTAATTGTTTGAGGTTTGGGTTGGATGTTGATACTTATGGTTCTTGATGAATCGATTTCTCAAAAGAATTTACTAAATTTATTTTAAGCTGAAAAACTGTGTATTTGAATCTTAATGAATTTACATATACTGATTTTTTTACTTAAAATTTAAAATTTTTACTGAAGATATAATTGTAAACATATCTTACATAACTGCAATACAGTATGGATATACTTTTTCATCGGTTACTGTTAGGGTCTAGTTGAGGTTGAAATATTTCGGGTTCAGGTCAAAATGTAGAGATGTCGGGCTTAAATCGGATTTCGGATAGAATCCTGTGTCACCTCTAAAATTAAACCCAGCGCGACTGGTGATTTTACTCGGACCTGGCTAAAGTTAATATTGTTTCGGAGAGTTTCGTATTGACTTCTATTTTTCGAGTCGGGTTAATTTTAATTGTTTTAGCATATGAGTCAATATACAGATGTATCGATTTTTCTACATAAAAAATACAATTGATACTAGAGGTATTATTGTAGCCTACTTTTCCATTATTGCTTGGAATTTAGATTACTTTATAATTTTAAATATTAGATGGAATTTTGTGTTTTCATATCAAGTTTGGATTGGGTTCGGGGTTGAATACTGTTTGTTTTAGGTCGAAGTTTGTTGATTTCCGGTTATCTATTTTTTTTTAACTGGATCAGGTTGAATGGAAAAAAAATAATTAGCTCATGCCGGGTATAACCCAATGCGGGGAGGATTCCGTGCTCAGTAAATATTCCGTGAATTTAACTATCCCCCCCCCCCCCACCTTCATTAAAATCCGTAAAAGTAGAAAAAATTTAATTTTGCCAATTCTACCCCACATCCCACAAAAAAATACAGAAAAAGCACCGATTACCTGAAATACTCACACTTAAAGCAGCATGTTCGTCAAATTACATGGGTGTTCTGGTAGTTGTGTTGCTTAGTACTTTTTCGGATTAGAAACGGAATTTAAACCCCTTTTATATAAAAATATGTAAAAAACAAGAAATCTAAGATAAAAAATTTCAAAAAATCTCCTGTCAGAAGGAAGAAATTGCTTAAAATATTAGAAAGTATTTTAAATCAAAGGGATATTTCGGCAATTTTGAGACGGAAATTTTGGTCCATGCAGATCTCTAACCGGCAGCTAGATCTCTTGCATATCCCGCGGCTAGATCTGCATAACCTACAGTTCGGGAAAATGCAGTTTCAAATTCAGTTCCAGATATTTACAAATGCAGTTCCTGCATAACCCGCATATTTATAATTGCAGATCGCTTTTCGTTGGTATTAAAATAATTCACTTTTAGATTCCAAACTATTTTACAATTTTTCACTTCATTTACATTTCTCTTGGAAATTTTGTATTAAAGTTTTTGTTTCAGATTTAAATTTTATATCTTATCAAAATTTGGAACATTACGTTTTGTGCATTCGATCAATATACACTCTAAAACAAAATGGAAATTGAAGATATTTTCCTCATTGTTTTTATTATTATTTCGATAGCTAAAAAAAAATCTACTTTAATTTGAACATTTTCTCGAAAATACAGAAAATTAATCAATCTAATGTTAAAATTACCTGAAATCCTCCAATATCTACAAATGCATTTTTTAAAATCAAACGACTGTTCAATTAACTGAACATCAACGCTGTGTACTAGGTTTTTCTATTAGATACTGATTTTTTATTCATCTCTATGTTCTCTCAAGATATGAGAAGTTCGTGAACTGAATCTCAATTTTTAAAAAAATTCTACAATCGAAAGACAGAAATTTCTTCAAGTAACAGAAAAATCTGTTCCAATCACACGTGCGTTTTGGCAACTTACTACCTGTGTATTTTATTTTTAACGAAATGTTTTTTGAGAGTTTATGAAATAATAATTACATTTTCTCAAAAATGACTAAACTAGAAAATGATGAAAAAAGTAAAACGCGGTATTTATAAACTCTTAAAATTGACGTATTTCAAAAACTATAGTTCGACTAATTACTTTCACATTCATTTCAAATAAAGGAAATTAATATTTAGTACAACAACGTGTTCAGATTTAACGAAAAAGGATATGAAGAAATTTCAATTTTATACAGGTTTTGTTCTAGCCAAATATGTTGTTTCTTTATACTTACTTGTATTCCTATTTAGATTTCAATTTATCGATGCTTAAACCACGAAGAACAGCTGCTATTCACCAAAAGGAAATGTATGCTCCTGTCTGTTTTGAGTAGTTTCAAATTCTGTTCTGCAAGTTAATATAAAACAAACAGGGAATGATAAAGAGATTGATGAATTTGTTGTTTAGCTTCTGCAAGCGTATTCATGCTGATTGGTTGTAAAAGAATCGTTATATATCTCAATGTTGTTGTGGGAATTACAAGAAAAACATTTGTTGTGGTAGGCTGGAAGGATATTTCAGAGTTACATAGGTAGTACTCTATTATCGACAATTGTCCATTGACAACAGATATAAGGAGTTAATTTTTTTTTTTTTTCTGATCTAGTATTTTTATTTAATAATATGGAAATCGCCTGTTTAATGCCTTTTTTTTAAACATAAATTATATAATTAATCAGACAGTAAGCGTCAGAACAATGCTACAATAACCTTTTAAAGAAAGAATCAGAGTATAAAAAAATGAAATTTATGACTTTGCAAATTTTACATTAGAATTACTATTTCTACTAATTATAAATATTTTATGAGGTGAATCTTTTTAAGAATGTTCGAATTTTAATATTTTTCTGCAGTACATAAAAAGTTTCAAGTCTTTCATAAGAGTAAGTCCAAATGATTTCTTATTTCTTTGCGTTTGTATGTAATTTGATATTTTTACCCAAGTGATTTAATTTTAAAACTTCTTTATACGTAGAATTCGTACTTTTGTTGATAATAATAACTTGTGTTAACAATTATTTAAATTTTTCATTTGTATTTTTGCATTCAGTAATACATACAGTAGAGCACCGATTATCTGGACCGACGGGTCCGAGGTCGATCCGGTTAATGAAAAATCCGTATAATTGGACTACTTTAAAAAACGCATATGCAATGTTTTTAGGTAACTTCATTCACATTTTTTATAGTTTTAGGTCACGCAATTGTTCTAATGCACATTTCAGTATATTCAAAATGGCGTGTTTAGCAGTTAAAAAAATAAAAAAATAAATAAATTATTTTTTCAGCAAAATTGGTACAAAGTTAATGGATGCATGGATGCACAAAATGCATGGAAGTACACATAAAATTTTTTATGTGTACATATTTATAGACACTGTACAGTATATACATTGAAAAAATCATTGTGATAGAAAAAAGAAATTTTTGATAGTGTTCTGTTTTACAGAAGCCATTCTTTTGTCTGTGTGGGATTCGCGCGTTAGAAGGGAAACTTCTATGAACAAAAATATTTGCCGGTTAGCTTTTAATGTATATCGCTCGACAGGTGGGCTGTTATTCTGTGTTTTTCATGATTTCCTGTATAACTATATCTAAAAATTTAACGAATTTTTTTTTTTCTAATTTCATAAATTTTCTAGACTTTTAAAAAAAATAATACTGATAAAATTTGTTATGCATCATTCAATAGTTATGCTGTGTTTTTAATGATTGCCATGACATGCACATAAAACTCTTTTTTTTTTTTTTCTTCAAAAAGTCAAAATGATCATATTTGTAAATCAAATTTAAATGTAATAAATTCCACTTAAAAGACAGGTACTTTTCTAAATAATTTTCTATTTCATAATACATTTATTTGATTGATAAAAATATGAAGTTAACAAGTGTGTTGTGAGACTGTGAGAGCTATTTTTCAAGAAGTTGAACACAGAATTTTATCGAATTTTATCATATTCAGTTAGTATGGATGACATTTTGGTGCAATATCGCCCTACAAATGGTGTTTTTTTTTTTTTTTTCTTTTTGTAAAGCTGCCTTTTTTTACTCCCCGAAAATATTATATCTCTGCACCTATTGAATATAAAATTGCACTGAACATTTTATACTCATAAAAGAAAATAAATCAATATTGTCTTTATTTTGGCTTCTAACACTCATTAGTCTGCTCTTATTGAATTATACTATGCCACCTGAAAGAGATTCCTTATCAAATCCAGAATCAATTGATGTAGATTAGCGAGCGTGGTTTGCCATATTCCTACTGAATTACTAACTACCTTTAAAAGGTACTTTATTCATTACTAGTTACTCTTGTAACTTTCATACACTTTTAAAAACAATATTACTGCAATTTTTCAATTTTGTTTCTATTATCTTTCATTATAGTTTTAATGAACTTTGCTACTTTTTTATTTATATATTTTTTCATTTAATCTCTTCTATCACTTGAAAACACACGCTCCATAATGTTAAAAGAATGAGCAGCTTGGTTTCGAATTTCTCGTTTAATTTTAATATTTTTAAGCGATTTTGAGCATAGGATAGCTGAGTTTAATCTTCAATATGACTATTATTTACTTTTTCGATTTTGGTTGAGATATTTAAAATACTAATAATAAAAATAAAACAATAATAAACTATTTTCAGTTTCAAAACCGATTCCGAAATTAAAAGTACCTTAAAAAATACAACTGAAATCGAAAAAGTGAAAAATAGTCATATTAAAGAACAAGTTCAGCTGTCCTATACAAAAAAAAAAATGTTTAAAAATTTAAATGAGAAATTCGAAAATAACCTGCCCATTTGTTTAATATTATGGAGCGTGTGTTTTCAAGTGAATGAAGAGTGTCCTTAAATGCAGAGTATGTTCATTCAAAATGATTATAATAATAAATGAGAGATGAATTTAATACAAATCACTTACATTACAGCCTAGAGCACTTAAAAAATAATAATAACAAAATTGTAATTAAGCACATTACAATGACTATTTGGAAAATGATATTTTCTAAGATTAAAATTTTAAAGAATAAATTCTATATTTAAATTAATAATAATAATAAACATCAGTTTTATTATGATCATAATGAGTCCTTTATTACGTATGCTATGCATTAAACATTAGTATTCCTAGATCATTGATAAAAAGAACAATAGTTTATAGATATACAGCTTTAACAGTTTAAAATGTGCATTTTTATTTGATGGAGTTAATCAGACTGATTTCTGATCGCCTCATATTACATACGACATGGATTAAACATTAATATTCTTGGACCCAACATAAACAAGGTTTAAATGAAATTTCAGTTTTACAATTTTCGGAACTGCAAATTTTTAAACTTCTAACCATCGCACATTTTAAATTTTTACACTTTGGCGTATAGAAAAAAAAATTCACTTTTAAATAAAATTTGTTTGAAAACTTTATCACAATTTGCTTTGAAATTATTTATATTTTTAGAGTTTTTTTTACTTTTTTTGTCATTGTGGCAACAGAGGTATTTCATTTTTGGACAATGGACCAATCACAAAACGAATAAAATAAGTTGCAGAATTCAACCAATAAAAGATTCAGATATGCATCAGATTTCCCAGTTCTCCACCGAGACCAACAACTATTTTCCAAATAGTTAAAAAAGAGAAGAAAAAAAAAAGATTAATTATTTTCGATCAGAACTCTTCGTATAAAACAGTTTATAACCATAACGAAGTAAAAGTTAATGTTTTGTAGAAATAGAGTCAAGTCGGGTTGAGATTTTATCATTTTTTTTTGGGAGGGGGGCGCTAATATATATATATAGTACTTACTAGACTATATAAAAAGGCCAACTTTTTAAAATTTACGCCGACCGGACCATTAATTTTTTTTGTACGAACTGGATCCTTGAAATTTTTGCCCACGCAGTTTTTTAGGACCCGGCCCAGCATGCGGGGACCTCTAATATATATTATGAACTTGGCCCCCCTGTTGGGGATACTGTGCCCCCTCGTCGGGCAAATTCTGGCGCCACCCTTGGTAACTTGCATTTTTTAATGCCGTTCATAATCATTTAAAATATTCGGCACAAATAAATTGAATATTTGGCTAGCCGAGTAGTAACTCTCAGATCGAATACTTTAATATTTTAGTAGTTAAAGATGCTAAAAAATTAAGTTTTATATAATATTTATTATAGGTACTTTCCTTTACATAAAAGAGATTTCTGTACATTATATATATTGTTCTTTAAGTTATTGTTTAAAAGAACTTTTTTAATTAATAGAATTTTTATTTTTATGATTGTAAACATAATTTTCTTATTTTCTAAAATAAATATTTAAAAAAAAATAAAAAATTTGGAGGATTTGGAAGAAAACGATATCCATCATATGCTGTTTCTTTGTCAGAAAAGCACAAAAATAAAAAATACTTAAATATTATAATTAATTTGAATCATGGTAACTTGTATTAATTGAACATTTCCTGCACCAGATCAGGTATAATTGTATCAAGTATGGTGTCAGTTATATTGATTAAATTAATCCCTAGTTTCTGAAACTAGATACTGCGGCATTGCTAATAAGAGCTGCAATGTAATTATAATAAGTACATAACATTGTTTATTTATTTATCATTCAGTCAAAGATCAATAATCCGCGTACCCATAATGTGCAATTTTCTATAATTCGGGTTACTTTATGAATAAAAACAATGAAAGAAACAATTAAGAAAATTTAATAATTTGTGATCCAAAAATGTTTTTTTTTTTTTAACAAATAAGAAAAAGTTAAAAAAATCATAATAAAACATAATTTTTTGTTAATATGACTCTTTTATTTTAATAACAGTAAAAAATGGATTACAACATTATGTAACATATGTAATTTTTATTTAAATGTACATACATATATATATATATATATACAGGGTGTATCCAAACTACTGGGCAAAACTTTAATGGGTGATAGAACACATCAAGACAAATAATATAAAAAGGGAAACTAAGGGTCCCAAACGTCTTCTGAAGGAGATAGGTGCCATCAAAGTTTAGGGTCCAAAATTTGAAATGATTATAAAAAAAGGAAAAATTGGTCGATTTGTTTGCAATTTTCACGAAAGCTATTCTTTATGTCAGTGTTGTCTTGAAAAAAAAATTATAAAGATAAATTTCAAAAAATGTTGATAGAGGAAGCTTTAGACTTTTGAGTAACATACAACTATTTTTTATCGTTATTTTTTGCATCTCATTAAATTTTTTTAGAAGCTTTGACATAAACTTAAATTTTGAGCTGAAAATCTGAATCGTTGAGAGTGGTTAAGTAGTGCAAACTGAACTGTATTCAATGGGGGTGGGGAGGTTCAAATTTTAAATGATTAAAAAAATCGGATACATTGGTCAATTCGTTTGCAGTTTTCTCTAAAACCATTCTTTATGTCAGTATTTCCTTGAAAATAAATTTTAAAGATAAATTTCAAAAATTCCGTTAGAGGGCGCCTTAAACTTTAGAGTAACTAACAACTATTTTTAACCGTTATTTGTTTAAAAATCTAAATAAATGTTTTAAAAGCTTAGACTTAAAATTTGACTCAAAATCGGAATTGTTGTGAGTTATTATGTAGTGAAAAATTGAACTATGTTCGTAGGGTAACATTTCAATTCCTGAACACAGTTCAGTTTGCTCTTCTTAATCCCTCCCAACAATTGA
The DNA here is from genome assembly GCA_964019185.1 of Maratus speculifer. NCBI lineage: Eukaryota > Metazoa > Arthropoda > Arachnida > Araneae > Salticidae > Maratus > Maratus speculifer. The sequence goes on along the minus strand of OZ025302.1, from coordinate 18,595,566 downwards.
GAATTTGAGCTCAAAATTTAAGTCTAAGCTTTTGCAAGCATTTAATTAGATACAAAAAAATAACAGTTAAATATTGTTGTTGGTTACTCTAAAGTTTAAGGCGCCCTCTAACTGATTTTTTTTAAATTTATCTTTAAAATTTATTTTTAAGGAAATACTGACATAAAGAATGATTTTAGAGAAAACCGCAAACGAATCGACCATTTTTTCCGTTTTTTATAATAATTTGAAATTCTGTACCTTCCCACGCCCATTGAATACAGTTCAGTTAGCGCTACTTACCACTCTCAAAGATTGAGATTTTCAGCACAAAATTTAATAAGATGCAAAAAGAATTCGTAAAAAATAATTGTACGTTACTCCAAAGTCTAAAGCGCCTTCTATCGGCATTTTTTGAAATTTATCTTTCTAATTTTTTTTTTCAAGACAATACTGACATAAAGAATAGTTTTAGTGAAAACCGCAAATGAATCGACCAATTTTTCCATTTTTTATAATTATTTCAAATTTTGGACCCTAAACTTTGATGGTGCCTATCTTCTTTTCGGAAGACGTTTGGGATCCTTAGTTTACCATTTAATATTATTTGTCTTGATGTGTACTATCACCCCTTAAAATTTTGCCCAGTAGTTTAGATACACCCTGTATATATATAAATTCTTTAATAAAATAACTTTAAAAAGGCATTTTTTGAGATAGTATATTAAATTAATTATTAGATAGATTTCATATTTAGCTTTTCACATTGTACTGATTAAAGAATTTGCTGTCTATGAATAATAAAATGATGTATAATCCATAATGCTTTATAATCCACAATATTCCATAATCTGCACAACCTTTGGCTGAAACGTGTGCAGATTATTGAACTTTGACTGCAGTCTTTGCAGTTTTTTTTTAACTTTTTGTATTATTTACGATGCTTATTTATAATGCTTTATTTATTAATTTTATTATTATTGACTATATTGATTATTTTTATTATTATTTTTTATTATTTTATTTTTTTATTACTATTGCACAGATGTCATATACACACAACATTGGCGTTATTTTATCCACACCACAAATTTGGTGAAAACTTTGTTTTTCAATGTTGCTGTATGTGTTATTATGTATAACCAATGGTGGAGCCAGAATTCAGTTCTAGGGGGGTTTTGAGTTTCTGATAAAGGTGTTTGCCAGTTATTTGAATCAACGGTTAATAGAATCAGTATATTTACTGCATCAAATTACAATTCATCTTTTCTGCAGTTACATTAATCATGTTTCATTTAAACAGCATTTACAATGTTAGAGTTAGGAAACATAAAAACCAAGAAAAGACAATAATGAACCTTCGTATCAGTCACTAAAATCGGTATTTAAAATGTTTTCGATCACATGACATCGAATTCGGCTCTACTTTATATAAACTTGTTGAAATTTTTTAAAAATATCTTTGTTTTTGTAAAAGTTCTCTAAAAATATTTGGATGTGAATTGAACAGAAAATTATCATTCTTTTAGCTAAGTGTGTTCCATATTTTGAACCCCTCCCCCCCCCCCCAGAAATCCCTTGTTCCCTCAATGAAATTTTCATAGTTCATAAATAAAATTTATTGAATGTCTCCATAAAAAATCTGATCTAAAATAATAAAATGCTACATTTTTAAACAAGTTTGAAAAGTCCCCTCACCTTTTAGCCCCCAGGAGTCCAAATTGTGGAGGAGAATAAAAAGCATCATAATTATAAAAGAGTGGTTCAAGAGTTTTCTGATGATATGTGTTGGATGACGAATCCAAAAATAGTTTAAAAATTTTTGACCAGTACTATAACTCTTTTAGGGGAGGAAATTTTGTAATCACTGGAACATGTGACGTTTAAAACTAGAACAGCCAGAAGGTCTCCATTCGACTCCAACCATACGATTAAATTTCAATTTGAACTAGAAGATTTTTCTTGAAATAATTCAAATTTAATCCATGCAAATTTACTTTAAATAAATTAATTAAATAATTTTGAATAAAAATTCAGGTGAGAAATATTATTACCATATTTGAGTAAAATTTATAGGCATTCTAGTGTTAAATATTTGGTACTTAAGTATTAATGCCACCACAGTTATATTTTGGATTCCATGTTGCCTTGTTTATTGCTGATTTTTGACGCCATTTTTTAGTGTTTTAGTGCTTCTTTTTTTGCTCATTTTTTGACGCCATTATTTTTGTGCATGAGCGAACAAGATTGCTCTTTATTGCTTCATTAGTGCAAGCTCTGCAGCGGTGGCATTAATACGTAAGTACCAAATATTTTTTAAATATTATTTATTTTCTGCCATTTCATGCTTCTACCTAAAAAGGCTTTTGGGATGTGCCAAATATTCTAAAATTTTCTACCAACTTTTAACTCACATTAGAGGGGAGATTTGTAAAATCAGTGAAATATGTGTTTAATTATCTTTTTAGGCCCCACCAGTGGCCGAGAGGTTCGGACCTCTCAACTGGTAGACGGCAGGTGCTGGGTTCGAACCCAATCGCGGCTGTCGGCCTAACCGTTCGGAGTTTTCCGTGGTTTTCTTCGAACCTTGCGTAAATACGGGTTAGGTTCCCTTAGAAAGACCCCCACGGAGGGCACTCCCCCTGGTCCTATATCCCATTAGCGTAGATAATCGGACGACAAAAATCAACCAATTATCTTTTTAGTAGATTTATTTTCTGGAATTTTGCACTCCTACCTCAAACGGTTCTTGAGATATAGCAAAATGTTCTGTAATTTTCATCTTCCCTTTTATTTCCCTTAGGGAAAGAATTTTTCCAAATCCTGTCGTACTTCATCCCTACCTTATACAGGGTGAGTCATAAATATCGAAACAATAGGCCATCTCCTTAAATATTGCCCTTAGACCCATACTTCCAATTGCAAAAATTCATAAAAAAATGTGAAATTTTTGATAAGGTAAATTGCGACTCCATGGGGGGTTTAGTTGAAAAGTTACGAAAATTAAATTTTTATACGGCCCTCGTAGGACAAAAATTCCAATTAGGAAAACTTTCCTTATTCAGTCCTCAATAAGACACAAAAAGTTGCATCTTCATATCTCCAAAATTCGCAAAGTTATAGCCGTTTAAAAAATTCATCAGGTTTTAAGGGATTAGATACAAATTGAAAAGCGCGCAATTCAAAAAACAATGTTACTTTAACAGCTCTAGAAAACGCGTAAAAAATATATTTCTTGATATAGAATTTTGATTTTTTCTTTTTTTGTGATGATTAGCATTATAATTTGCTAAGAAAATCACATTCTAAAATTTCTCATACAATTTATAAAAGTTTCATGTGGTTAGTACTGGTTTAAATGGGACAATCAAAAATCGTTATAACTCGTAACATTATTTATCGGATTTCAATTTCTTTCCATTTAAAGATGAGAATCTTATTTTAGTTTTGTTCCAAGTTTTTTTTATATTAATTTTAAAACTATTAAAAATATTTATTGAAAAAATAATCTAACTTTTAAAAAAATCATATTTTCAAAAACAAACATTTTTTTCAAAAGTAAACATTTTTTCAAATTTGCCGAAACAAAACTAATATAAAAAAATCAAAAATGACGTGTTTCAAGTTCGTTTTTCTTTTAAAAATTCTTAACATTTAATAATTTAAAGACAAGAAATAGAGGATAAAAAATTAATTATGCAGAAAAACGAAGTGTATTGTTTAAATGTCCGTCAGTTATTTTAAAAAATGCTTTTTCTAAGATGCAGATTAAGTCTTTTTTTTTCTTTTTAAATTTACCTCTGACAACTTCAGGCTTTTTACCGTCCTCCAGAGGATGTTAAAAAATCTGTATTCTGGGCCCAGGTAGGGCCAGGACCGAGATGTTACTTTTTTCGGAAGACCCGCCAGGGCGGGCCTAGTGTACTTTTCATAAAGGAAGGGACTACTTCCTTCAACTTAGGTGCACTCTGGATGAAATTTTCAAACCCGGTCTCGACAAAACCAGTATTAAAATCACTGTCTCTGACTGACTTAATACGTACATAAAATAAATAAAATTCGGCTCAATCGAATTTTTTTACGAAAAACATATATATTTTAAAACTTTTATTTTACAAAAAAAAAAAAAAAGAAAAAAAAAATTTTTTTTAAATTTATGTTTTTTAAATAGATTATTCAAAGGCTAAAAAAATTAAATACAATAAAACCAGTGAAAGAAAATCTGCCTATGACGGAATTCTGTCTTAAACAGAAAATATGTTGATCCATGCAAAATAAATGCAATAGTACCTGAAAAGAAAATAAGCTCCAATTACATCTTCTAGGGAGAGCATCTGTCTATAACGTATTTTTTCTTTCCGATGTGATTCCGTCTTAAAAAGTTTTAGTGTATAACATTTTTCATAGTCTCCAACGCATGGGATATGGATTAACGATATTAAAATATAAGTGAAACATTTACATATAAATAGAGATTCATTGATAAAATAAATATATTACAGCCTTTGGCGCTTCTTTAATAATAAAAAGTATAAATATAAAAAACGAAAAGCTATAAAAGAATTTTTTGGTCAGAACTCCTCCATATGAAACATTTTTTTCCCACGCCGAATTAAAAAACTATGTAGAAATTTGCGACTGAACCGGCCTATGATTTAAACTATTTCCCAGACCGGTCCGTTTGAAACTTGACCTAGATATTTTGACCCGCGCAGACGTCTGGTATACCAATTTAGCATACAAACTATACGCTGCTATTTTACGTCCAAAGAAAAAGCGCTATCTTAAACCGATTTTTATCAATTTGCAATTTGTGAATGTTCCCTAACAAGCGTTGAATCACAGAGAAGAAAGCACAGTTTAGAGGCAGGGAAAAGTGGTGTAAGTCAGGAATTTTTGAGGATTTTGGGATTTAATATCTCTGTGGGATTTTTAGATATAGAGATGAAATTTGTTTTGTTCAATTTAGGAATGGATAAGGAATAATTTCCTAATTGGGAATTTTGTCCTACGGGGGCCGTATAAAAATTTAATTTTCGTATTTTTTCAAATAGACCCCCCATGGAGTTGCAACTTATCTTATCAGAAATTTAATCTTTTTTTATGAATTTTTGCAATTGGAAGTATGGGTCTAGGGGCAATATTTGAGGAGATAGCCTATTGTTTCGATATTTATGACTCACCCTGTATAAAGTATATTTTTTCTTCAATTTTCTTGCTTCTAGGTTCAATAAATTGGTTTTGTGCATCGATTGTGAGTCAGTTGGGACAAATCATTTTATATAGAGAAAGATTAACAATTTTCAGAAAATGTTACAGAACAGATATTCGTAGCAATTGCACTGTTAGTCACATACCTTTTCAGATGATACCTTTTCAGATTCTTCTTTTTTATCATATTTTTCTACATTGCTTACAAGGAAGGTCTCCATACGGGCATACTCAGAAAAATCTGAAAAAATTACTGAATGTTCTTCTCATATAGTTATATATGTTTATAAAAAACATTTCGGCGGAACCTCCTTATAACGTCCGTAAAAAAATAATAAAAATTTCGTTTATTTGGCGATTTATCTCCGGTTGGCGAAAAAACGAAATTTTGAAAAATACGCTTTTACGCTTCGAATACTTTTTAAAGAAAAAACTTTCTATGTTCAATTTATTTAAACAAGTTTAGTTTAAGTAATTTTAGTTTTGCATTTTTACTTTACTTTAAGTGTAATTTTGTCATATACGTTTATATGTACTTATAACAAAATTAAATTAATATATTTTATCATTTAAAACACAATTTAAATTGATTAAAATTGTTCCAAATTGAAAAATACACTGTTAAAAATCTGCTGCATTTTGTTGCAACGCCCTTCCTTGCTTGTATAGAAAACGGTTACTTGGCCGTGAAATTTAGCTTTCTCATTGGTTGGAATAGAGATATTATATACAAGCGGTGAAGTGCGTTGCAACAAAATGCAGCAGATTTTTAACAGTGTATGACACGGCCAATTCACGGTGCTATGGAGCATTCTCATTGGTCAGAAGAGAGATATTCTATAAAAGTAGTGGAGTGACGTTGCAGTAAATGCTGCAGATTTTTAACAGTGAAGTCAATTAAAATCAATTTTCAGATTCGTTAAAATCGTCTGCTTTTGGTGAGGAAATGCACTGCTCGCCAAATCCCGCGTAGCTTTCAGCTTTTCATGCCAATTATTCCAAACTATTTTATTTTTTTACATATCTAATAATGAAATTCCGCCGCTAATTTTCACTGATCCTTTATTACCTACATGAGTAGTTTAATTCATACTTTTTTCAAAAAATTCTGAGTATGCCCCCAATGGAGACCTTCCTTGTTAGTCATAAAGTAATGATGGAAAGCTCCATAATTATGTGAAACCAATTTTGAAAGATTAAACTTTTCAAAAAGTTCTAGATGGCGGATATTGATGATCTTTGCTTTGTTGATTTGAAAAAAAAATAGGTATGGTTATAGTGTTTTGGATATGATTCTACGTTGGTTAATTATAGAAATATGAGAAATTTCTATAATAAAATTTGTCCCAACTTCAAAAGATTAGTATTTATATATATATATAAGAATACTGGATGGATTTCGTTAGTTTGTTTGCATTATTAAAATAATTTTTCTCGGGTTGTTTTATTGTAGTGAATATTGTAAAATCAGGGTGTAAAAATCTAGTCGCCAGTGGGTAGCTTGCCACTACTAAATTTTATTCCTTAATTTTCATCTAATATTTTGACAAATTTTTTGTAAGGATGCAAATTTTAGGGATAAAAACTAATAAAATTTTGTAGTGAAAAGGTGCCCACTGACGCCTAGATTTTTTGTAACTCTCGCTATTGTAATATCATTCTTTACCAAGTCCTACTGCGAGGGATCAACTAAAAGAGACGGATTTTGACAGATGAAATTTTTGCTGCACATTAGGAAATAAAACATCACAATGGGGGTTCGTATCATTTCAGCATTGAGGAAGGACATTCCAAGTGAAGATCAATATTGCTTTTAATCACAAAGTGAAATTCAATGCTACATTTTATTTGATTCAAGTTTTTTTGAAGAAACAGATCAGCGTAGCGGGTGAAGTCTGCTTGTATCTTACATAATGAAACCTTCCATTGAAAATTATCTAGCTAACAGTGTAAGTTCCACCGAAATCCATTTTCCAGAATTTTAAAAAGGCTACACTTTCATGTCATTATAAAAAATTTCACCATAATTCTATAACTAATCAACACAGAATGTTAGATTAAATACTGAAACCTTCAATGAAAATTGTCCTACAGTATAATATACAGTTATAAGCAGCTGAAAGGATACTTTCATTTATATTTTATGTGTTTTCACAAGTTTGGGAGAGCAAATCCAGTGTTGAATTCAGACTCTTTTCTCCGGTGGGAGGATTGTTCTTTTTGACCATTGAAAACGCAAAATTTCAAATTTTGCAGGGGGGGGGACATTTGATTGCTCCAGGTGGGAATGTCCCCCCCCCCGGGCCACCCCTGAATTCTACACTGAACAAATCGATATGCACATTTTTACGTAGTAAAGTGATTCTTTTTAACTCTCAATTTCGTTTTTTGCAATATATGTGTACGTAGGGGAGGGGGGGGGGGGGTGGAGGCAGACGTTTAAACTAAAATTTAAAAATCCGAATCTATTTTCATAATGTTAATTGCTATTTATATAATGTACCGTTGAATGTAACAAATTACTCAAAAAAAGCTGTTATACACTTAAAAAGTTTCCATTATTGTGGACATCATTCGGACTCCAGGTTTTTTTTGGCTTAAAACTAAATAGTTTTGTGATAAAAGTAAAATAAAAATTCTAATATATTCGTAATATATCGTGATACATAATATCCTAAAACATTGAGAAAAAAATTAAGATACTTAAAAAAAAGAAATGAAAAGGAAATGTAACTTTTTTAAAATAAAATTTTAGATAGTTCTTTTTCTTATCCAAGTGCCGAATAAACCGACAAAAAGAATAAATCGCCAGATATTGTTCCAATGTATCGACTTTAAAAATGAATTAATTTTTTAATCCATACAAACATTCCTCTCAGTTTTAAATTAAATATTTTTTGTTTAACACTTATTTCTTATCAAAATTGTATTTTTTTCTATTTTAAATAAAATCAGTTACAGCTTTTTTATTTTATTTTTCGAACTGTTTGTTTCCTTTTAATTTTTAATGGATATTTCAGTTCATTAACGAAAGAAAGCATAATATGCCGTCGCGTCGCCAAGATAAAAAATGTATGCCAATGGTAATCTATTTATCCAAAATAACAAAATATTTCGTCCTAATTCTATAGCTAATCTGTATGGGATTGTGTACTATATACAATAACCTTTCTTGAAATAATATCTACCTAACAGTGTAAGTTCCATAAAAATCTCTTTTTGTAGAACTAGAGGAGTAAGCATCAGAAACCAAATTTAAATTTGTATTTTTGTGTATGAACTCTGTAAAATATTTTTTTCTGATTTTGTTTAAAAAGTTCATTTAAATCCATTTATATTTTTCTTTTTCCTTTTAACTTTCATGTTTATATCTCTTTAAACTGCTCAGAAAATTTTGCAAGAAGAATCTCCTTTATTTTTTCTACCAATGTTGGCAGATATGCTGTTGTTGAGTTTCAAAACATCTACCAAATGTGTAGAATATTAGTATAAATTTGAAGGATGTCTTTAAATAAAATTATTTCCACTTAATAATTTGTAAGGTCATACACAAATTGCATGCATAATTTGCTTTATGCATATCTTTTGATTTATTTGCATGTTGTTGAATGTTTAACAGTAACCAAAAGCATTAATGCAAGTTCCTGAATCAAAGTGTTTTTCATTTTGCTTACAAAAAGAATTTTATACTTAACTTAATCTTTATAGGGAAAAAATGACATTTGTGCACAAATGAGAACAATTGGACAACATCAATTTCATCTAATTATTATCAAATGGAAACCTTTTAAAAATTGTCTGTTTTTTCAATTCTATTTTGGCATATTTTAAAAGATTTTTTATTTGTTGTTAATTAGATGAAATGGTGACTTTTCACATGAGTCTCTTTCCCATACTAGTAAATGAAAAAGAAGAAAAGATTTTTTTTTTAGTTATCAAAACAAAAATTCTGTGACAGCAGTTATATATATGGTATGCATTTTCTGATTCTATTGAACATTTAACATTTATTTAAAAAATTTTGTAAGGTTATTTGAAATTCAATTTTTGTTCTCATTGTATAATATCATGATACTGTTTATTTTGTCACTGGAAGTCTGCATATGTCGGGCCCTACTACCAAGCCTGCCTTGGCCCATGGGCCTATCTTCATTTATCTTTTGATATCATTATCATTATTAAACCATTCAAACTTTTTTCTTCACCTCAAAATAATATTATTTTATTCTGTTATCTATTTTTATAAAAATACAAAGTTATCATAAATACATACAATGTTCTTACCAATAAATGGTTATAAAATCATTTCATTCCAAAATATAGAATAACGCCAATGTTCGGCAATCCAATTGTTCTGCCATAAGCTCATACAATCCGTTGGTGGAATATATATATATGTTTTATAGCATAATGATTTTTGATTAATTTTTCGTTTTATTTGATTAAGCTAAATATGCAAAAAATAAAAATATTATCAATGTGTGTATATAACTGTAAATTTACAAATACAGTTAAGTGCTGATTATCCGGACCTTTTGGAACTGAAACCAATCTAGGTAAAGAAAAATTCAAATATCTAGACCCCTTTAAAAAAAACTCCTGTGGTTATGTTTTTTAGATAACTTCTGTTCAGAGTTTTTCATCCTTAGGACTGGGAATCGTGGTATTGTACATGTTAGCATATTATAATGACTTAAAAACTATTTTTAGATTTTCTTTTTTCTACAAACGGGTTAAAAGTTATACACAGAAGTACACACACACAAATTATACATGTACAGTACATACGTTGACATTCTTCAGCTTCATATATGGCTTTTTTTCTGTGTGAAATTCTTGCGTATCAGATGTGAAACTTCTTAAGTTCTAGAAACAGTTGATTTTATGCATTGCTGCTTTTACATTTACTGGCGATTTTATTTTTTAAGAATTAGGAAATGGCTATTTATTATAACTAAATTTTCAATTGGCTCTCTTTGATTTCTGTAAAATATAATATGATGAGAAGTGCTGCAAAATGCCACCCTTGATATCTAAAGAACTGTTAGTTAGACTTTCCTTTATTAAAAATCCAATTGATAGTATTTATACTGTAATACTGACCACTATTCAGTCATTTCTTTTTTAACTGTTATGTAAAAATTGTTTCAAAAAGTAACATAGTAATACCTTTAAACTTTGACATTATACGACAAATAGTATTATATCAGTTGAATATTCGGTATTCACGGTTGACAAAATATTCGGTATTCAGTCTAAAAGTTACTATTCAGATAGCTTAATATTTGGTATTCGATTCAGCTGTCGGCTTAATATTCAGTATTTCGCCGAAGTCACTATTCGGAGTATCCCTACTTAAAAGTCACTATGTTAAATTATTTGTTCCAAATCTACTTCTACACTTGCATAGTGAATTCTATAATCTTGCTCTTAAACATGCTAATAAATGATTGGATGATTACCTGGCAATATAACTTGAATTATAGCAGATGTAAATTCTCCAAGTGGGTGGAAAAAGTCCGGGCCAGGATTCGAATCAGAAATGTATTCGCTAAGGTCGGCAATGCTCTTCCAACTGAGCCATCCCGGACGAAAAACTATTTCACCCAAATAGCCTTGATGATCACAGAATCTGGTGTGATACTATAGATCAGCTTACCAGAATAGTTTAAAGGCCAATATATGGAACTGCAGAAAACGCTGCACACGAAATTATATTATATTAATTTATAACATGATTATTCAATCGATAAATTAATTATAGCAAATGTAATTCTCCAAGTTTCTGAAAAAAGTCTGGACCAGGATTCGATTCAGGGATGTATTTGCTGATATAATTTCGTATGCAGCGTTTTCTTCAGTTCCATATTTTGGCCTTTGATCTATTCTGTTGAGCTGATCCATAGTATCAGACCAGATAAAGTGATCGTTAAGGCCATTTGGGTGAAATATTCCTCTAGAATTCGTCCGGGATGGCTCAAATGGAAGTGCATTGGCGGCCTCAGACAATACATCCCTGGTTCGAAATCTGGCCCGGACTTTTTTCACCCACTTGGAAATCTTAGATCTGCTATAATTAATCTATCGATTTGATAATAGTGTTATAAATTAATCTAACATAATTTAGTATGCACCGTTTTCGGCAATTCCATATAATGGCCTTCGATTTATTCTGTTGAGCTGATCCATAGTATCAGACCAGATTCCGTGGTCGTTAAGCTATTACGGTAAAATAGTCCTCCAGGATAATGAGTTGGAGCCACATTGGCGGCCTCCGACATCCCTGGTTCGAATCCTGGCCCGGACTTTTTTCACTCACTTGGGAAATTTAGATCTTCTGAAATTAATTTATCGATTGAATAATCGTGTTCTAAATTAAGCTAATGTAACTTGAATTAAACCTTTATGTCTATAATTATTAGTAAAAAAATTGCTTCACCTGAATAATTATCTTTGTTAACATTTGAAAATATCCAAAATCCCTTATACAATAATAATTTTATTTTTAGATATTTTTTTATAAACTGAGTTAATTAATTGGTTGTTAGAATTCTTTTTGCAAAATATTTACAAGAGCAATTGGACTTATTAACAGAAAACACTGTTATCCTAATATCATTATTCTTATTAGAATAATGCGAATAAATGTATTGTAGTTCTATATGTAACTGAAAAGTGTTTTGTAGTGACAAGCTATTCACAAAACTGTTTTTTTTTAATAACACAAAAGTTGTACGTATGTAAAAGCTTGAGAAAATAACTACATCAGAAATTGTTCAGCTTCGACTATTTTGCTGCTTTTTAAATATGATCTGACAAGCAATTTTGTATGAAAGGTACAATTAAGTTAGAGACAGATTAAGTTCTTTATATTACATTTTCTTCCATGGTATGTAAAAGTACTGTCAGAACAATAAATCCACTATCTTGTCCTTTATATTAGATTAAATTTTTTTTAATTTTGGATGAATTCCGATTAAACACACGCATATATATATTGCCATTTCTGTTGCCTTAAAAATATCTTATTTTTGCCTTACTGCATATAAAATATATCATTTTTGTCATTGTTGGCATGGAATTTTAAAATTTTATCCTTCAATTTATTTATTTATTTATTTATTCAGTATTTACTTTTATAATAATTTTATTTTTAATATCTACTTTTAATTTTAATGTTTAATATTTTCTGTATTATAATTTTTTTGTTCTATGACAGTAGGTATTTAATTTACTTGTTATAATTTTAGTTATAGCTTAATCAGTAAACAATTGAGAAATGCACCTGATGCACTTTTAGTTATCCAAGCATAAGAAAATTAGGTTTCTATTGTAGTCATTATTACTACATTATTGATTTTAATTTTTTCATGATATATTTATGTTTTCTTATATTGTTTTTTAATGAAACATAAAAGTGATTAACATATTTCTATTTATTGCAGATACATAACGCTGTAAAATTAGGTTTCCATCATACAAATCAAAACTATCTTTAAAGTCTGAAATATGCAGCAAAATATTTCTTTACAGGACCTATCTGGAAAAACAGATTCTAGCTCACAGCAAAAAAAATCTTTTGTGTGTGAGGTCTGCAGCAAGATTTTCTCTAAAAAGGGAAATTTAGGCAGGCATTTCTTAATTCATACAGGTGAGAAACCTGTGTGTGAAATATGCAACAAGAAATTTTCTGATAAGACGACTTTAAGTCGGCATTTGTTAATTCATACTGGAGAGAAACCGTTTGTGTGTGAGATATGTAACAAAACATTCTCTCGAAAGTTTACTTTAAACAATCATCTGTTAATTCATACGACTGAGAAACCTTTTATGTGTGAGGTATGCAACAAGAAATTCTCTCAAAAGGGCCATTTAAGCAGCCATCTCTTAAGTCATACTGGTGAAAAACTTTTTGTATGTGAAATATGCAACAATAAATTCAAGCGAAAGCGTAATTTAAGTCGCCATCTGTTAATTCATACTGGTGAGAAACCTTTTGTGTGTGAGTCATGTAGCAAGAAATTTTTACGTAAGAGTGATTTAAGCAAGCATCTGTTAACTCATACTGGGGAGAAATTTTATATATGTGAGATATGCAACAAAAATTTTTCTGATAGTGGTAAACTAAGAGTACATTTGTTAATTCATACGGGCGAGAAACCTTTTAGTTGTGAGATATGCAGCAATAAATTTGCTCGAAAGATTCAGCTAAACAATCATTTGTTAATTCATACTGGGGAGAAACCTTTTGTGTGTGAGATATGTAATAAGAAATTCTCTCAAAAAAGTAGTTTAAGCAGACATCTGTTAATCCATACTGGTGAGAAACATTTTGTATGTGAGGTATGCAACAAGAGATTCTCTCATGAGAGTCATTTAAGCAGGCATATGTTAATTCATACTGGTGAAAAACACATTGTGTGAGATAAACCAGGAATTTTTTTTATAAATCCCTCTCTCCTAACTGTATCATTATATTATCATTCCTTGAATCCCTTCCTCCCCGCTTGATGCAATCGTTATCACTGACTGGCGCTTTCTTTATTTTTTACTTTTATAGTAGCGCACTGATTAACCGGGTTTTCTAATTAACTTGATTGATCAAAGCCAAACATTTTTTATAAACTTTTATAAGTGAAGGTTTTACTGCTGCAATAGGACAAATTTGGTTGGATCTTACGGAAGTTAACCATTAAACAGGGTTAACAAGTTTCTTCCGCAGTGGAAAAATCATGGAAAAAAACGACCAGAAGAAATGGAAGAAACTTATTCTTTATAAATTTACTATATAACCTTCAGCTTTGTAAGGTACAATAAATGTCTTCTTGCTATAACTTTCAATAAATTTATTTCATCAGATCTGTACAAATTTAATTAATTATATGCTAAATTAATATTTACATCAGTTTATAAACCGAGATCACATAAAACTTGTCTAAAATCTTCAACCATTAACTAAATGATGAAAGGAAATGTTATCTAAAATGTACAAAATCATTTAAATGTTATCCAATTTAACTTAATCAGCATATTTTTTGGTTATTAAAACTACTAGTAAATAGTACAGATCATTTACCATCAGTAGAATGAAACTTATTTAAATACAAAACAGTTTTTTGAATTTACATCAATTTTATTAAAGTAATATAATACAATAATTACTGTATGAAAAAAACCTTAAAATCTTTATTTTCCTTTCTGCGGAAAAGTATAATTTACTCCCCCCCTCCCTCATAAAAAATAATAAAAATAAATCTTTTAGCAGTAGAATGCTACAATCAGTTTCTCAGCTTAAAATGGATGAATGAAAAAGGTGAAATAAAAAATTTTTTAAGCTATACAGAAAAATTCAGAATTTAAAAGCATTTCGAGATACTCATAGATATGAGTATAAAAATCTAGGCACCAGCGGGCAGTGAATATCACTAAATCTCTATTTGTTTTCTTCAATTAAACGTTGTTAGAATTCTTGCAAAAAATTTAGATAAAAATAAGGAATAAAATTTTGTGGTGAAAAACTGCCTACTGGTGCTTAGATTTTTATATCAATGGCAATAGATATTTTCAGAAAAATACTCTTTTTAAATCAGTCTTTAGGTATGCATGCTACATACTAGTATAAATAATAAGAGAACTTAAGAAGTTTCAGGTGTATCACGCGCGAATTCCATACAGAAAAAAGAATGCCATCTATGAAACCAAAAAAGTCAAGAATTTGGTTGCCCTTTTACAATGAATTTCTTAATGTATGAACTGTACATGTATAATTTATCAATACAAAAACCCTAAACGGGTTTAAAATTTTGACACAGGTGTTTAACTTATGACTCTAAGAATTATAAATATAGATTTTAAAAATAATAATATTAAATTTTAAATGATGCTTTGCTGTTAATTGAAAAATACATTTTTGTATTATTTATTTCCTCATTTTCTTTTTGCTTTATTTATAAGAGCCTGTGCGAAAATTATTTTCAACATGAAAAGTTATGTAAGATTTCAGTCTTTGATGCTTTTCACACATATCTCTCATAAATTCAAAATATGTGTTTCTATAGATATGATATAAAATTTAAGTGATTCCTTTATGTGGCTTTTAAAGGTCTATTTTGAAATTCAAATTATTATTATTATTTCTTTATTTTATAAAATATATTTACACATCTAAAAACTTAATTTTCCAATTCATTGTTAAATATATAATTTACATTGAATTTATACAATGAAACCTCCGAATAAGGGACATCTATGGGACCGGAACTTTTGTCCCTCAAACAGAGGTGTCCCTTACTAGTTTTTTACTTATGTCCTGAAGGATATAAATATAACAAAACATTTAAAGCCGAAGTTTAAATGCATTCGAAGGGTATAAATTACGTTAATCAGACGCAGAAGGAATAGAAAATTAATTAATTAAAAATTTTAATTGATTACTAAATCATTAAATGATTTGTAGAATTATTGATTTGTATTTTTTACACAAAGTGTGTACATGCAAAAAGTATAAAAACATTCTTGAAGTAATCAATCAAAAGTGATTGCTTTGCAAATTTCAATTTTTCACTATTCATTTTTCAAGTGTTCATTTACCATATTTATAAATTTTAGTTCTTCATTATCATAGTATTTACAAAAAAAAAGTATTTAACTGCTTTGCGTATTTTAAGGACAGAAATCTCTTAGCTGCTCTGCTCAGCAAGCGAAAAACATTTTGACACATTATACATTTACAAATTCGTTTTTAACGGAAAGGTATAAAACAGGAATGCCTGACTATGGAAGCGATTTGGAATCGAACTGTGTTTTCAAGTTTTGAATAAATTATGTATGGAGTTATAAGTGATTTTGATCACGTGACGGTCGTTTTTTACCTTTTCCTAAGTACTTATTCTTCTTTCGTGTATAAATTCGGTTCAATAAGAACACGTTGATGCTATTTTCTAAAAGATCTATTGCGTTTGAAAGAAAAAAAAAGACAGAAAAAATAGTTTGATTATATAATTTCTAAACAACGCCTGCTAGTTTCAGGCATTTCTGAATAAAAATAAATTAAAAATTTTGTCATAAAATTTGCCCTTTTGGATTTGAGAACAGCATTAAATTATCTGTAAAGTTCTTTATTTCAGAATTTTCTTTTTATTCTCCATTTTCAGAATCATCCTCATAATTTTCAGCATTTATTTCAATGGGGATAAAGACATTGAAGTCTAATCAGAATTGTGGGTCAATAAATGCTCGTATAATGTGTTGTATCCCTCTGTATCAACATAATTGTCTGTGAGTTTGATAAGTTCACAAAAATCTGTATTTTCATTTTCATCACAGACTACTTCATTAACTGAAATTCAAAAGCCAGCCTCTTTAATCTCTATTTCAAGTGTCCCTTAAATTGAGTGTCCCTTATTCTGAGGTAAATACATTACACGTCCTATACCAAGGGATTGGGACCGTGAGTTTTGTCCCTTAAATAGAGGTGTCCCTTATTCGGAGTGTCCCTTATTTGGAGGTTTCACTGCACTATGAATTAAAATGTATTTATTTTAATAAATTGATTTATCTTTTGTTTCATATTATTCAAAATTGTAAGTAATATTTATGTTAAAGTTTTTTTTGTGTCAAGTTAAGTGAAACGCATGAAAGTGGATAACTTGATGCAAAGAAATCATTTAAAATGGGTACCGAGATCTTAAAATATACTGCACGTAAAAATTTTAAAAATCCAGAATAGTATTAGACTGCAGATATCAGACTGGTGTTAAAAAATTGGAACAATAGAGCTATATTTGTTGGGTTTATTAAAAGATGGCTTTTGACATTTCTTTTGATCTCAAATTAACTGTAGGTATGTATTCCGCCCTTCGGCCATTCTACAATACGATTTTAGGCTTAAAGCTGCGTCACAGGAATACCATTGACTTCCATGATATGTGTGTACTTCTGTGTATATTTTTTAACCAATTTGTAGAAAATAAGACTAAAAATTGTTTTAAAAAATAAATTCTCAGTGCGCCATTTTAATATGCTAAATGTACATTACTGCAGCTGTCAGTTCTAAACCTGGAAAAATAGAGGACGAAAGTTAACTGAAAAACATTGCCACAGAAGTTTTTTCAAGTTGCTCAATTATTCAGATTTTTCTCTAAACGGAAATGTTCGTGGTCCTGACCGTTCCAGATATTCGGCACAATACTATATTTTTAAATTTGCAGTTATAGACTATATTGTTATATTTTTAATATTTGTATATATGTATCTCATTCAAATGAAGAAAACAAGTGAATCAAATTTCATTATAATTTTTAAAAAAATATTCCAATATCGGAATATGTATGCATACAGTGTCAAAACAATTGGATTACTGATCACTGGGAAGTATAAAGAGGAGGAACGGGGGACTAATGCCCCTGCTCTTAATTTGCATAAAGGGGTTTTTCATGCAGATTTATCAGTTTTCGTCCAAAATTTAGATATAGGATCATTCTGATAAGACGCTCCTTGATTAATATTAGGTGTTCGTTAGATAAGTATAAAGAGGTGGAACGGAGTACTGATGTCACTCCCCGTAATTTATATAAGTGGGTTTTTCATGCAGAATTATTAGTTTACGTTCAAAATTTACATATTGGATCATTCTGATGAAGCACCTCCGTGATTACTGTTAGGTATTTATTAGATAAGTATAAGAAAGGGGAACGGGGGGATAATGCTCCTCCCTTTATGCTCCTCTCAAGGTATTATCACCAGCTTGATTTGTAAGCTGTATGCGGGAACCTCAAGAAGATCGACCTGAAGGTGCACAGGTTTGTTCGGGAGGTTCTCCACCTTCCGCATGATGCCCCATCGAGTGCTCTTCATGCTCGTGTGAGAGATGGCGGAATAGGGCTGCCGTGTATGAAGTGGATTGCTTTTGTAATGGCCCTACGACGTCTCTCCGCAGTTCGGGAGAGAATCCTTTGACTTATGACTGTCCCTGATGGCAGTCGCTTAACATCTAGAACCAGTGTCGATTCTTTCTTTAAGAGGGACCTGCATAACCGATGCAACGGGACTGGCCTACAGCAATGTGGTGGCGTACCTGCCGCATCGGCTTGGTTTTATGAACGCACCTCCCTCATGTCCGGTAGGGAATTCATTGCTGCGATTCAGGTCCGGTTAAATTGATTATACACAAGAGCTAGGGCTGCCCGTGGACGCGATGCTGAGAAGTTTTGCCCACGTGGCTGCCGCGTACCCTGAACCCTGAATCATGTTTCTCAGCAATACTTCCCAACTCATGGCCTGAGAATACAACTTCATGATGCTCTGTCAAAACTACCTGGCACATTCTTTGGAACAACGTGACTACTCTGTCCACCGAGAGCCCTTGTTCCGTGCCAATGGTAGGAGTTGGAAGTCTGATCGTGTGGCTTGTTGTATCGATGAGTTAAATCACTGTATTAATACCAGTGTTTTGATAGAATTTTACACCTGTTATTAAACTTAAAATATACAAATAAATACTTAAAAGATACTGCAAAAATAGATATTATTTATTTATTATTTACCTTAGATCTTCCGGATGACCTCCCATCTATTTTCTAAGGAATATAAACGAAGATAATTGATTAGAAATAGAAAATGTAAAAACAAAACAAAGGACTGTTTTTATTTTTGTTTTGTTTTTACATTTTCTATTTCCAATCAATTATTTTCATTTATATTCCTTTGAAAATGGATGCGAGGGCATCCGGAAGTTCTAAGGTAAATAATAAATAAATATCTATTTTTGCAACACCCTCTAACTATTTATTTGTATATTTTAAGTTGCTGTATCGATCATGTTCTTGTAATTGACTCACAAATAAATAATGACAAATTTTAGCTGAATGAGACCCATTTCAAAAAAGTTCAAAAGTAGGAAGTCTTAAGGCCACAGCTTCAAAATCTTAGACCGAATGGAGTCATTTTTGGCTCTCTTGAGTTTTCTTGGCGAAGTATTATGTCCTTAGGTTCAGCCAAGTTTCTCTCAGCTTTCCATCTGCTCCGTCCGGTTGATATAAAGTCCTCGCTGTTCGAACCCTTTCGTGGACCCAATGACTGGAGCGCTCATCAGAGGATGACTTTGCAGCTGCAGAAGAGGTCCTGTGTTGCCAATCGAGAGTCCCATAAGTTTATGTTTGTGTTTTCGGGTTCAACACAACCTTTAAATGTGCGCATGTATTTTTCGATGTATGCAACATGATCTCGTTCTGTGTATAATGAATAAATATTTTTAATATATAAATGGGTTTTTCATACAGAATTATCAGTTTCGTTCAAAATTTAGATAGAGAATCATTCTGATGAGACGTCTCCATTATAATCATTAGGTGTTCATTGGATAAGTATAAAGAGGGGTAATGGAGGGCTAATGCCTCGCACTCTTAATTTGTATAAATGGGTTATTTCATGCAGAGTTATCAGTTTCCGATCAAAATTTTCTTATAGGACCTTTCAGATGAGACGCCTCCGTGATTAGTATTAGGGGTTCATTGGATAAGTGTAAAAAGGGGGACGGGGTGCTAATGCTCCTCCCCTTGATTTATAAAAATAAGTTTTTCATGCAGAATTTATGAGATTTCATTCAAATTTTAGACATAGGATCATTCTGATGAGGGTACCTCCATGATTTGTTTTACGAGTTCATTGGATAAGTCTAAAAAGAAGGAAATGGGAGGTAGCTAATTTAGGTTAATAGGTTTTTGACGCAGAATTTGCCGATTTGCTTCAAATTTTCGATATAGGTTCATTCTGAAAAGGCGCTTTCCTGCTTGGTTTTGGAAATACATTGTTTGAGTATAGATGGGGATTGGGGGATTGGTGCGACTATTCCTCTTAATTTAGGCAAATGTTTTTTCTTGCAGAATTAGTCGGTTTGCTTCAATATTTGAATATACACTGCTCAAAACAATTAAAGATATTGCAGTTTTAGGTGGATTTTGTATCTGGGAAACTTTTTAGCTGATTGATACATGGTCGACAGACATAGTAGGTTATATGAGAATAAATTACACATATTTGGCAGAAAAAATGCATTTTATTGCGCATTTGTGTACAAAAGAAAAAAAACACAATTTGTGCATATGAGAAAAAAAAGAATAAGAAAAGGTGTTTTCTTCAACGAAAATCATTTTCAATAGGGGGTATGGTTTCCACGGGCGGCCAGCAACGTTGAACACCTTTGAGGCATGGACTCAATGAGGCTATTAATGACGAGTTGGGGTATTCTGCCCCACTCTTCCAGAAGAGCGCTTTCCAGTTCTTGGAGAGTTTGTGGGGGATGTTGGCGGCCAGAAACTCGTCTTCCTAGAGCGTCCCAAACGTGCTCGATTGGATTCATGTCTGGAGAACACGCTGGCCATTCCATTCGAACGATTCCTTCCTCGAAAAGGAAATCCTCCACTAGGTTTGCACGATGTGGCCTGCAGTTATCGTCCATTAAAATGAAGTTATCTCCGATTGCTGCAGCGTAAGGGACTACAATAGGTCTGAGGATCTCATCCCTATATCGGCGACCAGCCAGAGCTCCATCTCGAATGATGCAGAGGTCAGTGCGTCCGTCGATGGAGATGCCACCATACACCAACACTCCTCCACGGCCAAATCTGACACTTTCGTGCACGAACGCAGGATTATTCCTACTGCCACGGTCCCTCCAGATGAAAATACGCCTATTATCCGGATGCACAGAAAAACGGGACTCGTCAGAAAACAGAATATTGCTCCATTCATTTCTCCTTCAGTTGACATGCTCGGTTGCCCACTCCCTGCGGTCGCGACGATGCCTTGATGTTAATCTAACACATATCATCGGTCGGCGAGCATACTGACCTACAGCATGGAGCCGGTTTCGGACAGTCTGAGTTGAAATCGTGGTGCCTGTAGCCGAGCGAAGGAGTTGTTGGAGAAGAGTAGCGTTCATGTTTTGGTGTCTCCGAGTTGTTAACGCTAAATACCGATCTTCATTGGGCGTTGTTGCCCGTCTACGACCTTGCCTTGGTCTTCGGCCTGCACATCCACTCTCCAAAAACGGTTCCAGATCATGGAAATGACATTTTGTGACACTCCAATGGCTTGCGCTACTTCGGCTTGAGTTTGGCTCCCTTCTAACCTACCAACAATTCTCCAACCTTCTGAATCTGTCAAATGACTTCGCTGAGACATCATACTCATCGAAACAAAGCAATCACTGAATGCCGATCATCCTTGTCTTCATTCTCTTTTATCCAGTTGAAAGTCAAATTTCATTCGCTGCCGCTGAAGCGACGTTCTTGACATCGAACTCAAAATTTGGATACTCCACAGTTTGAAAACCAGAAAAATTTGCATTTGTGATTCTCTTCTTCTATTTTTGGCAAAAAAAAATTCGTTTATATCTTTATTTTATATAAAACTTCAAATATCCTTTAATTGTTTTGAGCAGTGTAGCTTTATATTGATAAGATACTTCCTTCACCTGGGGGTTCTTTTGCTAAGTATAAAGGAAGTACTTGTGTGCCTTTCCCTTAAATTTGATAAATGGGTTTTCATGCAGAATTATCTGATTTTCTTTTAATTTCGAGAGTTGGTTCTTTCTGATAAGGCGAATCTCAGAACAGTTTTGGAAGTTTAATGGTTAAGTATAAAGGAGGGGGATAACTCACTCTTCTTAAATAATATAAATGGGTTTTTATTAAGAATTTTTCCAATTTTCTCTGAATTTTGGACATAGATCTTTTATATGATAAAGCATATCCCTGATTAGTTTAAAGGGTTCAATGGTTAAGTATAAAAGGGAGAAATGGGGGGGGACTATTTCCCCCTTAATTTGTTTTCCGAACAGGATTAATCCTTGAAAATATAGTAATGAACAATTAGTTTGCGTAGCCAGTGAGCTCAATGCCATCAGTTTAACTGGGCAACATTCTTTTTTATTATAGATTACCAATGAACACTCAAATATAATGAAGGAAGCTCCTTATCAGAATAAACTGGTATATCAAACTTCAAATAAATCGAATAGTTATGTAGAAAAACCCATTTATCAAAATTAAGGGGGGATTAGGTCCCTGCTTCCATCCTTTATACTTAGTATATAAACCATCAAAACTAATCAGGGAAGTATCTTATTAGCATGAACTTAGAAAAAAATATGAAACAAATTGGATATTTCTATCAACAATTATCGCGTTACGTATGTACATACGTATAATACAGAACTTGCAGGCATTTATCGTTCAGGTTTTGATAGCCTGTGAATTAAAAAATAACACACAACAACAATTTTTATTTTTTAATTCCAATATAATTGAAATCTAAAATAAATTATATTTTGCTAAAAAAAGTAGATCATAGTACACTTTTAAAAATTCCAAACATTTGTTGGATTATCACTCCACCGCTGTTATAGAACATCTCTATTTTGACCAATAAGAATGCTCCAGAATACAGTGAAGTAATCGTTTTCTACGAAAGCGGTGGAGTGACGATGCAGCAAAAGTTTCAAATTTTTGAAAGAAAAAATATATCGTATTAATAATACATTTTTAAGAGAATTCATACATCAATTAAAAATAAACTTCAGTTGCTATTATCCGAAACTTTTCAATTTTTGTAATACAACCATTTTTAACAGGAAAATAGAGTTGAAGCTTATTAATAACACATTTTTAAGAGAATTCATACATCAATAAAAAACAACCATCAGTTGCTATTATTTGAAACTTTTTTTAATACAGTCATTTTTATCAGGAGAATAGAGTTCAAACATTTCATACACAAACAGGGCTTTCATTTAACTTGTGATATCATTGTTTTGATATTTAAAAACAAATTTTACAGCCTAATATTACCTATAACTCAAAATCTTTTAATTACACCGACGTGCTATGCTTCTCATACTTTGTTGTAGCTTTCAAGTGCCTCATGTATCACGAAAATGTAACAAAAACTTCTGAAGCAGCAATAACGCGCGAGAAAATGCACACATCTATTTGGGGAGGATTCCCGAGATTTGATGCGGAAGGTGTTAGTCAAACCATTTGGGCCCTTTTATTTTCCCCAAGGTGTTGTGTGCTTGAGGGTTTAGATATTAGCGCCCCAAACCCCTTAAGGGAGGGGGGGGGGCTAAAACAACACTGATAGAAACAAAAGTTCTTTATTTACAAAAAATGATGAGTGGAAGTTAAAAACTGAACAATGTGCTCAATCACAAGCTGAAACTTAGCAGAGAAAATAAAAAATCCGTATAGCACTTTTGAATGCCAGACTCTCCTAAAACTTTTTAGCATTTAAAAGAGTTAGCTGCATCTATTCAAGCATTTATAATGTGTTATCTTACAAGATACTCGAACACTTGGAGGGTTAATGTATGAAACGGAAAGTCATTGAATCAAGTAGCATAGGAAATTTGCAAGTTTAACCTTTGGACTGCTAATAATAATTAATAAAATTTAAATGTAACAAGACAGTTACAACATGGGTAGTTTTTTTCAGTTTAGCTCAAAAGTTACTTGAAAGACTGAATTATCATTTTATATTTTTATATTTGAAGATTTTAGAAATTGATTTTGGCTAAAATATGCATACATTACTATTCATATACATTTGATTTTAATTAATCTTAAAATATACATAGTTTAGAAATTTTAATTATTTAAAAGAAGAGATATTGTAAACTGTAAAATCTTTTAACAGGGATTGACCTCAAGGAATTTTAAACACGCATCTGTGAAATTGCAACTCATTCTTTCGAATAGTTTTGAGTTATGTATGATGAAGGATGCAGGTTATTTTTACACAAGTATTTTTGGAATTATTTTGAGTACCAAATATCAGTTTCATGCCCAGAAAATGAAAAATAATTCATTCAATCAAACTTTTATAGCATGAGAATTGAAATAGCTGAAAACAAACGTCTGCAAACGATGACTGGTTGGGTTGCCAATGTACCTTATGCACGTGATATTGGACGCCAAAGCTAGCGATATGCTGATCTGTTAGTCTAGCCACTACACTCTCACAATGTCTGTCAGTATGCGCAGGCACACAAACCCCTAGCAGACCACTTTAGCCTTGACTCCAGTTGAATGCATTCATTTTAACGGAAAACTGGCAAATTTAGTGAGTTTTCTCGCATGCAGAACAATATTTTGAATTAACATTACTATATATTAATTTATATCTAAAAGCCGAAAAAATGCAGTTTTATTAATCCGCCTGAAATGTCATTTTCTGAATTTTGAAAAAAAAAGATAAATGAATAATTTCTGATAAGACGAGGAGCCATTATAAGAATAACAAATTGGAAATTGCACGTCAAACGTGGCAAATGAGGTGCGTTCGTATTATAACTATTTTTAAATATATTCAGATTTTGATGCAATGGCAGTTAAACCAGGGTCGGACTGGGTCAGGGAAAAAACTGCGTCAGAGACCTTGGATTTTCAGAGGGTGTAAAACTAAACAACAGATTCACATTATTTTTATATTCTGGTATTATATTTTGTTTAACAACACAATCGCACAGCAACAAAAAATAGTTTAAAATTATATCTCTGCTTCACAATCCACGCATGCTTAAAGTTCAATAAAATCTACAAAATCTTGTACAATTTTCTAGAATGAATCATGTAAAATCTAAATGTTCCATCAATTTGAACACAGATTAACCTGTAGTAGACTGATATCAAGGCTATAACTTTCTTATTTTATTCTTTTGTGTCAATAGATAATTTATAAGAATCATGGGAAAAAGTTATCTCATTCTTCCAATTATTCTGCAAATTATGATATAAAAAGACATAGGCACCAATTGATTGGTAATAATATCGAATATTAAATTCTATTTATAAATTTTCTTTGGGGATTGTCTATGTATTAATAAATGCACGAAAGTTGATTTTTAAAATTTTTAATTTTCCACTTTTGACACCTTTTTTAATCTTTGCCAAAAAAAAATTATTGTTTAGATATTTTTTTTAAACTAAATACAATTATAAAACAAACAGTCTTAGTGATTTATCAATAAATTTCGGAAACTAAAATGAAAATGTTGAAGGAAAATTGCCGAAAAAACTAATTAGTCACCAGTAAAACTAAACTGTAATTTGAAATTTATAATAAACTTACTTTATGTTTAAGAAAATCCTACAAAGAATTTATTTATAGTTTTGATAATTTTTAAAAAGTTTTTGAATAGAGAAAAAAGCTTGTAATATGTTTGGGTCTATTCAAGTATTCAGTGTAAGAATCAGATGACTTTATGAAGATATAAATCGATGTTTTTCAGTTGGGTTTAACTTTATCATCCTCAAATCCATACTCTACCAACTCCATCAAGATTTAATATAATATTAATAAGCAATGCCATTTCCTGGCCGTTCGGATCCAAGAAATTCAACTAAGATGCAAAAATGGGTGTTACTATTTGAAAATTCAAAGTTGGTAGAATTTTTTAAATATAGATGATTTTGAAAACGTAATTTATAAACAGCAATAATTGACATTATATTTCTTCTGTTGGTTCATAAAGATTTTTTATGATTATTTTTAGCGGAATTATTTTCGAGTAGTCACTTTCGTTCTATTTATCATCGTTGATGCACTGGAAGTCGGTAGAAAAACCAATTTTATATCTTCTCTGGCTGCTAAATAGGGTTGCTGCGGTGCTTCGAAGAGCTTCAATCTTTTTTTAAGTAAATTTCTTTAAAGTGATAATAATTAATTATCAGTTAGTTAAACATGAGATAAATTTAACTTCTGTTACAATTTAACAGCGATCACTTTTTCGAGTCAGATATTTTGTAGAAAGAAGCATTTTGTATCCTTAAACAATGATTTTATTTATCTATAAAATGGTAAATTTATACATGACTGTTAAAAGGTTTCTAAAAAATGCTCCACAAAATTCGCTTTATTAGCCTAAAATCACTAAAATATTATTTACTACATTTACTTTTCTCAGCATTCTCTTCCCATGATTTGCAAAATTTTTATAATTAGAGATCAAAGGAAAATTTTAAATTTCGATAATTGGAAAAAATGCATCAGGGATTTTATTCCTGGAAGTTGCAGGATTTTGTGGCCAACATTTTTTTATGCTAAAAAAATCTATAAAAATTCTTCAATATCATCGTTTTATTTAATAATAGGTTTTTCCATGATTAAATTGAACATTTTTTAATGTAAAACAGATATTAGAATTTCGTTTTACTTATTTAACCATGGAAAGTGTCATTAAATAAAGCGAGTATTACTAACCGAAAATTATATTGTAGAATTTGTGAATTAAAAAAAACTGGCGGTTGAATTTCGGAACTCAAAGGATTGTAATCCAAAAGTGTCATCAAGTCTGCATTCCACGTAAAAGAAAAATCATATTTTTCAATTAACAATAAAATCTCAAGAAAAAGTTTTGCCTTCTGATATATATATATTTCTTTTCTCAAATTATTTTCATAAAACACGGTTTTAATTATAGTGCATTCACGTCCAGCTTTAAAGGAGGAGGGACAAGATAGTAAGAGGTAAAAAAACTAAAAATATGCTAAAAAAATTAAAATATATCATTCAAAGAAGCTATTATAAAGAATTTCAGCCCAGGGCGCCGTGGCTACTGCTCTCGCAAAGTGCACGTGTTCGCTCTCGATCGTATGCAAATATACTTACTTTGATTACCGATCGCATATAAGCAACCTTTACATGGATAGGGACATAGGAAAAAATCCTCTTTGGGATTGGCTAATGTTATGGAGCAATGTCGTGCGTCACGAGCATGTTATTTGGGTAGTGCGGAAGAGAAAGAACAACAAACCAGCTTGGCTTTATGATGTCCAATATCATAGACTTCTAATATCTCAAGATTTTTATTCATACAAATGTGAAATTTCAAAGAAAAAAAACATCAATTTTTGCACGATTATTCATATCTGTTCATTGTAATATCACCCAAATTAAACAACTCAAAATCGAATGATCTCCAGAAATCAAACGTTAGTTAGATGAACATTTAAAATTTTTTATCTGCATTTTTACAACATTGCTGAAACAATATGGAATTATGTGGAATTATTGTTTTACGAAACTCAGTTTATTCAATTTAATGCTATGTAAAAAAAAAAAAAAAATCTAGCTAGAATATGCTTGAAGGCTGCAAAGAGCAAAGTTCATTTCAGTCTCCAAAAACATGTTTGCTATTTCAGTGGTTACAAGATCCAGTTTTAAATGAAAATAGACATTTTAACCATAAGTACAATCATTTTGCTATTTTCGAGAAATATTATGTTTTCTTCTTAAAGTAATTTTAGCTGTTCTTTTTTTTCTTTGTATTATTATAATATTTTGTGATTCGTTCAACCATTGTTTATTTGTGTTAAATTATACGGAATGCCCGTTTTCTTTAGGCAGTTACATCTACAAGTCATAAACTTACGATAAAAAATGAAAATCTTTTTTGTTTTATATTTTTGCGTAAAATACGTTCCGAAGTTATATATTACTTAAACATTAGAATTATAAAAACATAGTAACATGTCTAAGTCTATGTAACTGTAAAAATTGTAAAAACTTAAGCAAGAAGAAATTTTGTTAATTTATTTCTACGACGTAGTCTTGTCTATCATACCGATACGAAGAACAACTTTTTTACAAGTATCAACAAAAGAAACGCCTTTTCATTTCAGTTTAAAGGGCGCAATACAACACCCTTTAAATTCCGTTAAAGAGACGACAGAACCGATCAACTAATCATAGCACAGAATTCTTTCCCATGTCCGTACATCATGTAAAGGTTGCTAATATGCTTACCGATCAG
Source organism: Maratus speculifer (assembly GCA_964019185.1). Lineage (NCBI taxonomy): Eukaryota > Metazoa > Arthropoda > Arachnida > Araneae > Salticidae > Maratus > Maratus speculifer. The sequence continues at coordinate 18,567,566 of OZ025302.1, read as the reverse complement.
CACCATGCGAAATGGGGAGGGAAGGGAGTGGTTGTCCCGGGCGCCGAAATATTGGAGGCGCCAAATTTATACTACAAACGTCATTTTTGGCCCGTTGTAAGAAAAAGTTGGGTAGGGGTGCCAAATTGAAAAATTTCCCCCGATGCTTCGCATGCTTCTGTTTCCGATACTAAAATAGTTTCGATCTATCTTTAATTTCTTTATTATTTAAAAAAAATACTTCTTGTGATGCCTGTCTGTTGACTGAAGGTTATTCCCAAAACGAATTCTCGAATATAAGTACATTAGTCAAAAATGCACGGTACCGCGAGAAAAAATACTTAAACGGCTTAATCATTTAGGGGTGCAAAGTTTCTTCTGGACGAGGGCGCACCGGTTCTCAGCCCGATAGACCGGCGGACCAATCCGACCTGAATTAAACTCTAAAAAATTAAGACTCCATCTTAAATAGTATGCAATAAATATGACAAACTTAGAATCATTACCTATTACAGAATATCACTGAATTGTTTACGTATGTTAGGATTTAATAGAATGACGAAGCTTTTATTAATATCTATTTAAGTTCTGCTCCTATTTTTAATAAATTTGAAATGACTCGACTAAATTCTCCAACAATTACACAAATGAAATTTCAGACTAAATATTTAGCATACGGACAAACAAACCAGATGACGATTATAAGTTCATCATATTTATGTAAATACGATGCACATTTCCCGTAGCCCATAATGTAGTGGAATATTTTTGAGTGGCTCTATAAATAAACTATGAACATTATGTACTTTATTTTCAATACCGAGCATGATGTGGTAAATCTCAATAACATATATCAATTACTGAACAATCCAACTATACTAACGCAAGTTAGTGTATAGACAGACAAACCCAATTCTTAAATATTTTTAACTACGTTGTAAAGTGTTAAAACGCTTAATAGATTGAAATTTGACTTTCAGAAATTTATACCCAATAGGCGGTAGCATATTTTAATTCTTTTGTACAGCCGTGTATTTTGCCTACTATCTTTACATACATATATGCCACTATTTAGCTAAAATTTAATTAAGACTAAAAGACTCTTAAATCTAGTGAAATTACACGTCCCAGACTCTGCAGTTTGTGTTACCCAGTATATAATCTACAGCATTTATTTATACACACAACGCAATAAGCAAAAATTTAGTTAAACTTAAAAACTCATATCACAACTAAAAATCTATTTCTAGCAATCATCTCTAATATACAGTTATTTCGGTTGCAATATAGTATCCGAAATCTTTTGTATACACTGTAAATACTATGTACTTTCTATGATACAGGATGTAACTCATAGTAAACCTCAGCAACGCATATCAATTTTATTACAAGTGAAATATTTTAACGTGATTAAAATATGCCGAAAACAAAGTTTCCCCCTATACCATTATGTAAAGGAATTCCTATGGGTGACACTGTAAATGAATTATAAACATTCTTTGCATCCCATATTGTAACAGAATGTGTATTTTAGTACACTTCAGTAAAGACACATCAATTTCATTCCGTCTGAAAGGCTGTGACACCATTAAAATGGATTTAAAGCATTTTTTACTATTGACCATAATGTAACGGAAAACTTTTGACCTTCCCTGAAATTAAACTATTCATCCGATTTTTATTAAATTTGAAATGACTCGACAAAATTTTGCAATAATTATACATTTAAAACTTTAAAGTATTCGGTTGGGTAGTTTTTTCGCTATTATATGAGGACGGACGAACGGACTGAATAATGATTATAAATACTTTGTATTTACATAATTACGCAAACATCCAAATATGTGAATCATCAGATAATCGAATGTTTTGCCAATTTTTTTTAAAAATGATGTCCTCGATTTTTGTTGGGTTTGTGTCTTTTGTGTTATTCCACGATAGTGAAGTCGTATGTCTTTTTTGGAATATATAAATAAATGTTGTGATTTTCAATAAATATTATTAATGTGTATGTTACACTGTATTTAGAATTTTTTCACCATGTTTTTGAAAATTAATACAAATTGCCTTTAACCATGTTCTATCCTTCTCTCACATGATTTTTTTCTTAATTTAATTAGATAATTAATCTAAAAATATAATTATTTTAATCAAATTTATAATTTTTAAGTAAATTAAAATGTTTCAGGGCATTATTTTGAAAAATTCCTTTTTTGTGCTAGCACAGCATAATTCATAAAAAATAATTTTGTAAAATTTGACCCATTTCTCCCTATTCTTCCCTTTGTTTAACAGAACATGAATTATAAGCGTTCGGAATGAAATTGTATTAGATAAAATAACTTCATGAACCAAAATCAGTGCTGCGGTGTTGTTCACTTGTAACCTTACCAATATATATGAATAAAGAGTGCCAGGTTAGATACGTCTTCCACGTGGCTCAATTGGCAGAACGTTGGTGCAATGAAACAAAGACACAGATTCAAACTCTAGCTTCGATTAATTTTCATCACTGTTGGTTCAGCAATCAGCCGTTTACTATATGCACGGTGGATATTTAAAAAAAGTCTTTCGAAAATATCTATGCAAATACCCAGGACGTTTCAATTATCTTTTTTTTTTTTGTACTGGACCTGTCTTTCTTCCCCCTGCATTTTTTTTAAGTATGACCACTAGGAGTATTTCTTATGCATTCTAAGTAGAAAAATATGGTTATTCAGAGTTTCAATAATCAGGATACCTTGTATTTTCTTTGTAGATGATGAAGAGATAGAGTTTCATTTAAACTTTAGAAATTTTTTTAAGAATAAAATTTCACAAATGATTTTTTTACATTTAAAAATATTTTTAGTACACTTAATATATTATTTCAAAAGTACTACTTCAATAAAGCTCTCCTATTTCATAAAACATTCAAGTACAATCTATCATTTTAAGTCAGTTTAATTTTTAAATTTAATATTTCAGAGTAAAATTACTTTGCAGTGAAATAATACATATAAAATAACTACCAAAAAAGACTTTATATAAAGGTTTATAAAATGACATATACTGAGCTCAATTTCAGTTTTGGAAATAAAATACAGGAGAGTTGACACAAATAATTATAACGATACAAATATTGATATGAGACAAATATTGTTTCTGAGATAATGGTTATCAGAAAATGCTTTGAAACATACTTAAAAAAGAAAGGGTTTTTTCTCTAGTATAAATCATCACATAGCTTTTCAGATGAGAATGCCAAGAAAATACTTTTAACATTTTTCATAAAGTAGAGGTTTTTCTCTTGTATGGGTCAATAGATGGATTCTTAGATTATCCTTCTGAGAGAATCCTTTGGAACATACTTCGCAAACAAAGAGTTTCTCCCCAGTATGTGTCAACAAATGTTTTGTTAGATTACCTTCATGAGAAAATCTTTTGAAACATGTTTCACAGACACACAGGTTTGGGTCTTCGCTGTGCAAATAGATGTTTTGTTAGATTATCCTTATCAGAAAATGCTTTAAAACATTTCACAAACATAGCGTTTCTCTACAGTATGAATCAAGAGATGTGTTCTTAGATAACTATTCTTAGAAAATGTTTTGGAACATATTTAACAAAGAAAAGGTTTTTCTCCTGTATGTGTAAACAGATGTTTTTTTAGATCATTATTCTGAGAAAATCCTTTGGAACATATTTCACAAGCATAGGGTTTCTCTCCTGTATGTATCAAAAGATGGGTTCTTAAGTTACTCTTCTGAGAAAATCCTTTGGAACATATTTCACAAATAAAAGGTTTTTCTCCCGTATGGGTCAAGAAATGGCTTCTTAGGTTGCTCTTAACAGAAAATGCTTTGGAACATATTTCGCAAACAAATAGTTTCTCATCAGTATGAGTTAAGAGGTGACTTTTTAGGCTACTATTCCGAGAAAATCCTTTGGAACATATTTCACAAACATAGGGTTTCTCTCCCGTATGTATCAAGAGATGGGTTCTTCGACTACTACTCTGATAAAATATTTTGGAACATATTTCACAGACAAAAGGTTTTTCTTCTGTATGTGTCAAGAGATGTCTTCTTAGATTGTACTTATCAGAATATTTTTTGGAACACCTTTCACAAACAAAGGGTTTTTCATCTGTATGAGTCAAGAGATGACTTCTTAGACTACTATTCAGAGAAAATCCTTTGGAACATATTTCACAAACATAGGGTTTCTCCCCTGTATGTGTCAAAAGATGGGTTCTTAGATTACTAGTCTCAGAAAATCTTTTGGAACATATTTCACAAATAAAGCGTTTTTCACCTGTATGAGTCAAGAGATGACGTCTTAGATTACTGTTCTGAGAAAATGTTTTGGAACAAACTTCACAAATAAAAGGTTTTTTTCTTATATCAATGAATGGATGTTTTCCTTCATCCCCATTTTGATGAATGAAGTGCTGAGAGGAAGAATTTTCTTCTGTAATTGACGACATTTTCTTTAAGTGAAAAGATTAATTTTGGATGATAAAAACTTTTTTGAAACATAAATACAAAGACTCAAGCAGTTTTCATTGAAGGAAATGACTTATTGACAGTAAGAAAGTTCTGTCTATCTTTGAATCTAAAGACTGAAATTTTTTTTTTAACAAACTGATCTAAACTTTTCTTAATTAAATATCAGATTTGACAAGTTTCATTAGTTTAAACAGTTTCATAATTTTAAACAAGGTAATAAATCAAACATGAAACTGTCACATCATACATTCTTAATACAACAAAACTTGAGTGTCTTTTCTAGATACAGTTACATATACATAGATATGCGTGCAATACTCTGTCATATCCAGCCTGATAAAAACTGAAAATTTATTTCATTGCACTCTTGTAAATTTACTTTTCCTCCTTTATGTTATGTCTACTTGTTCAACATAATAAGAAAATATGAAAGTGACCCGTCAATGTATAAGATGAACATAATTTACAATGCTGCAAAATATGGTTTCCCTATTGAACAACCAAAAGAAACTTTAAATAACAGCCTAAATCAACATACATTTTTTGAAATTTATAAAAATTTAAGTAGAATAGGCTTGCAAACAAGAATTTGTTTTAAGCATAAAGATTTCCCTTAAAACTGATATAATTATTAGTGTCACTATAAAATCCTTCAAATATTAGTACTTTTTTATACTGCAGCGGCTGCCAGATTTTCTATATAGCGAACTTTAACTTCTCAATCATCCGATAGATGGCAGCACATCGCACCTTTACCTGAAACACTTTACCGAAAAGCGTTCTAAAAAACGTTCTAAATTGGGATTTTAAAGCAATCACGGGAAGTGAAGAACTGATGTAAAAAGTAATGTTAAAATGATGGTGACAGTCCTTGCTTCAACATTGGCTATATCTTATGCCGTATTACTAACTTGAAAGGGGTGCAGATGAAAAAAATTCTGAAAATGACTTTTGTATTACTGAAGAGCCCAGAAAAATAAAACTTGTCAAGTTAATTATTTATGAGATATAATTTTTTTAAGAACATTTCCTAAAACGTACGGAATTTAAAAAGGAGGAGCGGTTAAATGCTCTCAAAAGCATTCTAAAAAACATTTTAAATGGCGATTTTAACGCAATTTCAAGAAGTACCGAAGCAAAATAATGGTGACAGCCATTGCTCTTATATACCGTATTTTCCTGCGTATAATCCGCACCGGCGTATAATCCGCACCGGCGTATAATCCGCAGCCATAAACTTTGGCCTTTGAAAACAATTTTCAGCAGATAATCCGCACCGGCGTATAATACGCGGATTATACGCCCCAAAAATACTAATAAATAAAGTTTCTATTGATTTAGTTGTCCTATTAAAATGATAATTGTAAATAAAATAAATAATTATAGGATAACTGCAAGTTAAAATAATGTTCGATAGTATTAATAATATTTGACAATAGTTTAATAATTCTTTCCTTGTTTTTCTGCTATAGCAGAAATTCAATTACGGTGATCGATTTTATTCGATCTATTACCAATAATATTCGACAGTTGTTTAATAATAACAGATAAAATTATTATTTACTACTAATAATTTTTAGTATTTAATAAGAAAATAAGAGACTCTTATTCCGTGAATATTTTTTTTTCCTTTTTCTTTTACCATAATCGAACATTCGATTATGGCAATCGATTATATTCGATCTATTACAACCTCTGTCTTTTCTATTACATCCAGCTAAATTCAGCTGCGTAATTTAAGCAAAATTCTTTTCCCACGTGACAAATAAAAGAAGATTCAGCTAACAAATGTTTAGATTGCAATTTTTGATCGAGATGAGCTGAGAAACTCTGTATTCTTCATAGAAGCATGTTGCAAAAAGAATAGACAAATATTCTTTAAAAATCGGAGGCCACTCCCACTAGAACGGACATGTCATATGTGAACCAATCACAAGCAGCTACGCGAGCGGTTTCCCAAACAGACAATCATTTGATATGTTTACATTTTATAATTGCCGGTAGAAATGGGAAATGAGTTCAGCTCATGGAGCTAAGAAGGTATATGGAGGAGAGAGACATATGTGACGTCACTTGAAGCTTTTCCTACCCCCCGCCGCGGCCGCCATATTTGACCTGGGTAAGCTGCCTTTTTGCCTCTGCTACCGATCGTCGTATTGAGGAAGCTCCTCGCGGCGCAAGTCAACTACGGTAAAAGTCAAACATGGCGGATAGGAAAGAGGGGGAAAGAACTGGTTTTTCGGCGTCAGGGCTCACCATGATGCTAGATTGATATGTCTCCTCCATATACCTTCTTAGCTCCATGGTTCAGCTTGAAAAAAATTTCATCAGATTATCCGCACCGGCAGATAATCCGCACTTGAAAATTTCGAGGTTTTTTAACAGATAATCCGCGGATTATACGCCGGAAAATACGGTAAGTGTATTGTCTTTTTTCAGTAGGTAATGTGTTTCGTTTCTAATGTAGAGAATTTGCACAAAAGGAGTGGATAGATTATTATTTATCTTAACTTTTAAAAACAATTCTTTATTAAAATATCTGCTTTAATATTATCGTTTTTTAGTATTGAATGTGTTTTTGCTATAAATCACACAATTTTTTTCCTTGCAAGGGGGGGGGGGAGGGACAGGGGCATGCGAAGAGAAAACTGCACCTGTGGCAAAGTTTCTAATTGGTGCCCCCTCCCCTAACATTTCCTTGTGACAAGCCAAAAATGAAGATGGCAGTATAAATTTGGCACCCCCTAAATTTCTGCTCCCGGGATGACCGCCTCCTTCGCCCCCATTTTCGCACGGCGCTGGAGCAGAGAGGTAGATTAATTTTTTGACAAATAAACTTATAATAATCGGAAATTAGGAATTGCTGATGTCCGGTGGTTTCCAGATTTTGGATTTTGTACTGTAAAAATGTGCTGCAGTACCAAATCACCAGCCAAGTTTTTTTCAATATTTTATTTTTCCCCCTTTTTTAGGTTTTGTGTATCAGTCAAATCCCTCACTTTGAAGTTTAGTGCTGTTTTAATTGTGGCCACCCAGTATTATAGTATTGTTTCATATGTGCAATTTAACTTCTGTTTGTATATGGAAATAGATAAATGGTTTCTTTATATTGAATAAATTTCATTATTTTAGAAATATCGAAAATATTTTTTGTGTATTATATGAAACTGGAAAGAGATTGTAAGAAAATATTTTGCAAATTTACTTATCTATTTTCCCCCCTATATTAAAAAAATATCAAATTTTTAAATGGCGCATGCCCAAACATTGTGATTTCTTATTTTTTGAATGTGAATATTTTTTTCTTATTTTTGTTCAATATAGAAAAATGTTTAATGTTTGCGAAAATCTCTTTTTTTTTGTATTTGAAGACATTTATTAACTCATCACTTACATTTATTATTGATGTAAAGTGGATTTTATCATCCATTGAAGAAAATACAATGAAATTCAATATTCCATAAAAAATCTTTAAAATAAAAAATTCGTATTGAACAAAATTTACTACATTAGGCTAAAAGCTTGAATAAACATTTTTTTTTTACAGTAGACTCTCAATGAACGAGGATTGTTGGAAGATGAATAATCCGAGATAATTGAATTGTTTAAAATTTTGATGAAAATTTTTGGACAAAATGATTGAAAATGTCAAATTTATTATACGATAAGACAATAATAGCTTAAATAATTAAAAAAAAGAGAGAATGAAGATAGATTTACATTTCACACAATAAATAAAAATAGAAATGTAGTTTACCTCACTGTTTTGTGAAAAATGAAATGATAGAAGTGGGCCATTTTCACCATTCGCTTACATTTCAGAATTTTATTTTTCAAATTTAATAATTTCTTTTAAAAATGAAGACAGGTGTTAAAGTAAATGTTTACGGTACATGAAAAAAATTGGTTGTACACTTTGTCCTATAATATAATATGTAAATACTATTTAAAGTTGGCTTGTAAGGGCAAATTGTCAAATCCGTTGCCATACAAAATTACTGGAAATACTCAGCTTTAAATTTATTAAATTTCCTAAAATCAACTTACTTTGAAGTGACTTATGTCTTTAAATTTCAAAACATGATATTTATCAATAATACTTAAATTAAATTGAAATGAGATATAGTTTTACCCACAAGATTTTGATCACATTGAAGTTATGCAAGAACCTTTTTCTAATATTTACAATATATATTCATGTAAATTATTAAATTTTAAGGATATTGCATATTTGTTTCTTAGTTGAATAAAAAATAAAAGTAGAATGGTGAAAAAATGATAATCACTAAAAAAAAACCATGCGTTAACAGTCTTGACACGATGTTGAAAATGGCCAAAGTCTATTTTCAATGTTCACTTACTTTCCAACGATTTTTCCTAAGCAAGTTTTTCAATGTCATTTTTTCATCGGTGTGCTTTCATCTTCTTGCTCCAAGTAATTGAAAAATGTGTGAGTGTATACTAATGCATAATTTCTACTTAATTTTTGATGCGTTACAAGATTTTCATTATCATATTCAAGACACTTTTTAATTTCATCCTATCTTCTAAACTATTAATCATTCAGCATCACAATAACATTATCACTTAAAAATTTTTAACAATTCGATTTCGAATCTTCGTTAATCCATTGTTGCATTGTTTCTTCATCCACATATTTTGAATCGTTTAAGGGGTGTCAGGAGTTTTAAATTTAACGCACTTCATGAAAATGTGCTTCCGCTTCGAATTCGCATAACTTCATAAATATTCAAAGTATTTACTTAATTTTTTGTGGTATATTTGGGATAGGGTTTAGGTCTAATAATATCATAAAATAAAGACTCACAACAGACTAAAAAAAATATAGCAAGAACATTTAAGTAATGAAATTTTCATGTATTTTTTCAAAAAGGCTATCACTATCCGTAAAATAACTAAACTTTGAGTAGACCTATAAACTTCATTCATAGACTAAAATGATCTCTAAACTCTATTTTATAGAATGAATTAAGGATATAAACATTGCTTGAAATTAACTAATTTAAAATGGCATATGAATTTGAAAATTTGAAAAATCGTTAAAATTACAATTAATTAATCATTAAAAAATTAATTAAATTTTAAATTATCTTTACAAAATTAATTCATTTTATAGGGAATGTTAATATAAACATATGTGAGAAATTTCCAGATGATACTTCAAATAGATTTTTCCTAATCGTACGGATTGTTTTGAAAAATACATGAAAATTTCATTACTTAAATGTTCTTGCTATTTTTTTTTAGTCTGTTGTGAGTCTTTATTTTATGATATTATTAGACCTAAAACCTATCCCAAATATACCACAAAAAATTAAGTAAATACTTTGAATATTTATGAAGTTATGCGAATTCGAAGAGGAAGCACATTTTCATGAAGTGCGTTAAATTTAAAACTCCTGACACCCCTTAACTTTCTGAAATCTTCTGAGATTCTTTTTCCCTCTAAATTAGTAGTACTATCGTCGTCTTGTATAGTAATTTTATTTACTTCATCCTATAAAAATGCCCTTCATGATTTATTAACTCTCCTGTCTTTCACTAATTTCCATGCAGCATCATCAGAACAATTTGCATCAAAAACAGAGATTTTTTTTACTGTCCTCGTTGATCAACAACCAGTATAATCTGATCCTAGTTAATCAAGAGTTTATTTAATACAGTTATTCCTCTGTTTTTTTTTATTATTATTATTACAATGCTGTCTTATTTTTTAATCTTTTTCTTATAAAAGTTATTTGTCATTAATATAGTATGAGTGAAATGTTACGTCATGAAATAATATATAAATAAAAATAAAATGTAAATTTCCCTGAATAAATAACATAAATCCTGAGCTCAGAAGATTTTTTTTTCATTCTTTATTCTCCTGTGTAAAAAGTATAAGGTGTGTGTAAAAATTTGAAAGCCTTTCACATTTTCAGTAATGCACATTCAATTCTTGATGATGCTGTAAAAAGACAAAATATACGTATATATCAGATAAAGATGCTGAAAAAGTTAAAAATATTAAAATGAATTTTCAAATTTTAATTTCTTAAGAGACAACTTTTTGAAAAAAATGTCCAATACTGAATCAAATTAGGTTCATTGAGACTCTGAAGAATGATAAGTGTTAAACTTGGCCATTATTCAGGTAGCTTAGTGGGAAAACATTGGTGCATATAATCAACGATCTTAGTTCGATTCCAGGATTAAACCGTTTATCACTCTCTTGGCCCTATGTCTTTCAAACAATTAAAATTTGAAAATTATTAAATTTAAGCATGTAAAATTTCCTAAGAAAAATTCCCAATATATGTAGATTGGAATAAAGTTTCCAGTAAAAGAAATTAAATCAAAAACTGCAACTATAAAGCTGCATGCTAATAAAAACGATATAGAAGACCAAAAAACAAAGTTTGCAGTTTGATTTTACTTTAGCTTAAACTTTTGATTTAACTATAATTAAATTATAGGTGCAGATTGGAAAAAAAGGAGAGGATGGCTCCTAAACCCAAATTTTCCAGTCTCCAATAATGTTTCATTAATATTTTTGTTCTTTTTTTTATTTAAAATTACTGCAAAGTTTAACTTTTATTTTTCTTTTTGCTTTAAGCCTATATCTAATGTTTAAATACATTTTATAGTTATATTTGTCTAGTTTCATTCATATTTCTTGTGTCCATAATGTATTCTATTATTACATTTAAAATATTTATATCTTATTCACAAACGAAATGTCTTTATAATATCTGCTTGTTTACGGTTTAATTTATAAATTCTGCATTTAAGTACGTTCACTTTTAGAATTTTTTGTCCGAAAATATCTAAATAAATCAAATTCTGCATTTGGTATGTGAATGTCATTATTAAGGTAACCTTATTCTTTGTTGATTTTTTAAGAATTTCGATTAAATAATTTTTGGTACTACTCTGTTATCCCGTCGACCAATTTCGCCAAATGACACAAATCGCCAAACTCATAGCCAAATTATACATATTGACGTAATTTTTATTTTAAATAACGAAAACACAAACAATTAGTAGAATATTAAAAAAATACTAATTAAAATTCGAAATAAAAATCACTTAATGGCATTTTAAACACGTAAATCATATTTAATGGCATTGAATGTGACATTCACGATCATCCGTTTTTGGCATTTAATGTTATAGTTTGGCGATAATTTTATGGTCGACGGGATAACCTAGTAGTACCTAATTTTCCTATTCTAAAAATTTAGAACGGCAACATTCTTCCATTTGCATAATTCGGCAATTTGTATAATCTGGCGAAATCGGTCGACGGAATAATCAAGTAGCAACAAAAACGCTGATTTATGCAATGAAATTATTCAAAAATTTTAAGTGCTTAGTTGGCAAATACCGAATATTCGGTATACACTTTGACCGAAACTTTGGTATTTGGCGAAATTCCTGCTTCTGCCAATCCCTAATCCGGAGACCGAATCCTTACATGCCAGTGACCCTTCTTAAGGTCAGACGTAATAGTTCAACGACTTTTACCCCCCTCTATTCATTGCCCCCCAGGGAATTCATTGCGAAAATTTTATATTAATGCAAAACGGAATTTTTTAAATGTTACTTTTGATTAGCATATGAAACTGTTACGTGAATAGTTTTATACGTTATACATTAATATATTTTCTGCCATTTCAGGTTCCTCCATTCCTCACTTAACCTTCAGTGAAAAACAAAAACAGATCATCATTGCTGCACTAAATAATGACATCAGAAAAATAATTATGAATAGGACAAAAAGGAAAATCAATCAAATTTAACCCGTTGCCATTGTTGGCAATTTACAACAAAACTTCCTTTGTACATGCTATTTCTCATTCATCCCAAGCATTTATCTACATCTTGGGATTCATCTTTTATCTATTGGATGATACAAAATCTTGTGTATATACATTTTGTCAAATAAAACAATTTTTGTGTAAGGTTGTAAATCTGTTATAAGTAGATGATGAATTTTTCTATGACATTTGTATTTTCAAATCAACATAACAACTGAATAGGGGAAAAATAAATAAGGATTTACTCAAAAGGATTGATATGTAACCAAACATATATGTACGTAAAAATGTATTATTGTAAAAAATGTTACGACAAAGAATTTGAAAGATGATTTGAGTCAACGTCTCCGTAACATGAATTATTTACAGAAAGTTGGAATGTATTTTAAAAAGGCTTAAATAATCAACATCTCACACATGCTAAATGAAAAAACATGTTTTGGACACACACTGTAAAATATTTCTCGAATTTAGTTCGCATGTTCGGCAAATAAAGTTGAAACCGAGTTGTTACATTGTGAGTATTGCAACGGAAGATTTTTGATAATCCGAGTAATTATATAGTACGCCTACTTTACTTACAAACTACAAATCATTTGTTTATCTTATATGTAACAAAAGATTTTCTGTGTAAAGTAAATTTAATAAAAGCCTCATGGATATAAATAAGAAATCTTTCAGTTGTGAGATATGCAACAAAAATTTTTCTTACAAAGTTAACTTGAAAAATCATCTACTCAAGCATACAAATGAGAAACCTTTCAGCTGTGAAAAATGCAACAAAAGATTTTCTCAGAAAAATAGTTTAAATAGACATTTTCTCGTGCATACATTTGAGAAAGTTTTCAGTTGGATATGCAACAATTTTTTTTCTGACAAAAGTACAGTGTTCTTACAAAAGGAGAGTCACTTTCTCATGCATACTAATGAGAAAAATCTAATATGTAAGATATGATAGAAACATTGCGCAATTCGTAAATAATTTCCTCCGTTGTGCAACAAGTGACAGTCATCATGGCATCATAAATAAAGTTAAGTGCTCGTTAGAGTGACCTTGGAAACAGTGATTACGAGCGAACAATTACAGGTTTACAAAAACTGTAAAAACTTTCAAAATGACTCCTTTTTTATTAATAATTGTTTCTATATTATGATTTATGTATGTATCGATTTAAATTCATTCTGTTCTCTGTTTTTTAGCTTGATGTGAGCACTACCCTTTTGCTGTGCATTTTCTCGCGTGTTAAAATTAAAGTAGAAAATGAAGAAGTGTGTATACAATAATTTGTGTGTGTGTTTTACACTTACCATATAATAATATTATACGTCTTTACCAAGATGAATTAGTGCAGTGTATAGATCAAAATGTGCATACGCCCGGTTCCCTTCTCCTATGGTGGATTTAATTCTTGGATACTTCAATGAAGAAGAAATTATCGGGTGAGTACCATTTACTCTCCTATTTAATTCTGATTAATGATAAGAAATAAAGAAAAACTATTGTATTGAGGTTATAATGACAACTCACGCCATTAATAAGACAAACGTCTTTCAATGATTATGAGAACGATTTAAAAAGTTATATCAATTTGATAATATAGTGATATACTAATTACACACAAATAAAAAATATTGAATAAAAAACAAATAAAAATATAAGATTAGAATGGCTACATTAAAAGATAATTATTCAATTGAAAAATTGACAGCAACGAATTACAGTACATGGAAATTTAAAATTGAAATGCTCTTAACTAAAGAAGAGCTGTTCCATGTAATAACCGATAATCCACCGACCCCTTTGACCGATCAATGGTCCAAAAATGATAGGAAGGCCCGGGCATTGATAAATCTAACTATCGATGATTCACAGATAACCCATGTTAAGAATTTACAAACTGCTAGACAAACATGGGATGCATTAAAAGAAATCCATGAAAGATCTAATCTCACAAGCAAATTGTTTCTCCTTAGAAAATTATATAGTATAAAATTAGCAGAAAATGGAAATATGATAAATCATATTACAAAAATAATGGAGCTCGTTGATCATTTGGCAGCTATAGGCGAAATAATTGATAATCATCACATTTCCGCGCTCCTCCTGTGCTCTCTGCCCCAGTCTTATGATAATTTAATTACTGCTCTCGAAAGTAAAGAAGAAGCACAATTAACTCCGTCATATATTAAAAACAAGCTGATTGACGAGTTTAATCGTCGAAATGAAAACTATGAAAGCATTGATAATACAGCGAAAGCTTTTAAAGCTCAGAAAAAGTTTCCAGCTAAAAAAGAATCAAAATATTGTTCGATTTGTAAAATGAGAAGCCATAACACACAAGAATGTTGGCACAATAAAAACAAAACACACACAACACAACAAAATCAACACAACAAAAATTACAAAAAACACTATTCTACATCACTCGTTTTTCAAAGGGGTGAAAACAATTTTAAGAATGAACAAGCATCGGAATCGTATAACAGGTTTAATCGCTATGAAGGAAAAAACAATACATGGAGAAACAGCGAAAACAAAGATTATGCATTTATAACACAAGGGATAGAAAATAAAACATTCATTGTGGATAGCGGTAGCTCAAGTCACATTGCATCCTCTGAATCAATGTTTACAGAGATAAAATCGAGGGAAAAAACAAACGTGACTATCGCAAACGGAAAAAAACTTATCGCTTACGGTTCAGGCGATGTAAATTTAAATGCGCTGACATCGGATAATAAAATTCATAAAATAACACTTAAAGATGTACTTCTAGTACCTGAAATCGAAACGAATTTACTATCAGTCAGCAAAGCAACCCAAAACGGATGTGAGATTGTATTTAAAAATGACCGATGCTCTTTCAAACTTAACGGAGAAATCTGCTTAGAAGCACAAAAGGTAAATAACCTCTATGAAGTCCAGTTGGCTAACGAAAACCACGCGAACATTACACAAACGTGCAACAATAAAAATTGTCTAGAACTATGGCATAGAAGGTTAGGACACAGAAATCTAACATCGATTAAAGAAATTACACAAAAGGAATTAGTAAGAGGTATCCAGATAAACAATTGTAAACATAATATAGATTGCGAACCGTGTATTAAGGCGAAATTAACTGACGAACCCTATCCGAAAGTTGCTCAGTATAGAGCAAGTAAAAGGCTTCAACTTATTCACTCGGATGTTTGTGGATCTTTTCAGACACCCACGATTGGGGGGAAATCATATTTCTTGACTTTTATCGATGACTACTCGCGATTCACAATAATCTATCTATTGAAAAGAAAAAGTGAAGTCTATGAAAAACTCAAAGAGTTCATTGCGCTGATAAGCAACAAATTTGGTGAAAAACCGAAAGAAATCAGAACGGATAATGGGGGAGAATTTACATCAGATGAAATTGAGAATTATCTCAAATCAAATGGGATAAAACATCAACATACAGTCCCATATTGTGCAAGTCAAAACGGGGTGGCTGAACGGAAAAATAGGTCGTTAGTTGAGATGGCAAGGACAATGTTAAATGAATCAAATCTACCTTTAAAGTTCTGGGGGGAAGCAATCTGTACGGCAAACCACCTACAAAATAGACTGCCTACAAAAGCTAATGCAAAAACGCCATATGAATTATGGACAGAAAGACAGCCAAACTTAAGTTACGTTAAAGTATTTGGCTGCAAAGCCTTCGCTTATATTGATAAAGCCAGAAGACAAAAATTAGATAATAAAGCTGTTGAAGGTATTTTTGTGGGATACGACAATGAATCTAAGGGATACCGCATATATGTAGGAGGAAATGAAATAAAAATCGCGAGAACGGTAAAATTTCTTGAAAATAAATTCAAATACGTAAATGATAAGCCTGAAATTGAACAAAAACAAAATGAAGACGAAAAACGCAATTGTAAAAATCTCGTGGAGATAGAAATTTCGAACGGAAAAACGACACCATCCGCGTCCCAACAACAAATTGCGGAACCAAGGCGTTCAGATAGAATAAATAAAGGCGTACCTCCTGATAGGCTTATATATATTGTCAAAGACGACAAAATTAATGAACCAAAGGATTATAAGGAAGTTAAATTAATGGAAAACTCTCCGGTAAAACAGAATTGGATAGAAGCCATGGAGAGCGAAATGAATTCTTTAAGAAAAAACAAAACATGGTCAATTGTAGATCCTCCACCGAATAAGAGAATAATAGGTTGCAAATGGACTTACAAATTAAAGCGTGACAATACCGGAAAAATACAAAAATATAAGGCACGTTTAGTAGCTAAAGGATATACGCAAAAATTCGGAGAGGATTATGACGAAACCTACGCACCGGTCGTATCGTATACTACGATAAGAGCATTATTAATAGCGGCGTTGCACCAAAACTTAAATGTTAAGCATATAGATATTAACACCGCGTTCTTACATGGGGAACTTGATGAGGAGATATACATGTCGCAGCCGGAAGGATTCGTTGAACCAAACCAGGAAACCAAAGTTTGTAAATTAAATAAGGCAATCTACGGACTTAAGCAAGCCGCGAGAGCGTGGCATAATAAAATAACAGAAACACTAAAAAACATGAATTTCATTCAAAGTAAAATTGACACATGTCTTTTTACACAGAAAAGGAATAATGAAACAACCTATATAATAACATACGTCGATGACCTCTTAATTGCAGGGAAAGACGAAACCATTGAGGAAATAATCGCGAACTTAAATAAAGAGTATGAATTAAAGAATTTAGGGGACGTAAGCAATTATTTATCCATGAACATTCGAAAGGTAAACAAAAGCTACTTAATTAACCAAACTTCAAAAATTGAAGAGTTAATTAATAAATTCAATTTACAAGAAGCAAAACCATGTAGTACACCCATGGAAACAAATTACACTCACTTTAAAGATGATGACAATATTTTACCAAACAACACACAGTACAGACAAGCCATAGGTGCACTCTTATATCTTGCCACAGTGAGCAGACCAGACATTTGTGCAGCTGTCAACATCTTAAGCAGAAGGAACGAAAAGCCAAGAATGAAAGATTGGAACAGTGTAAAGCGGGTCATGAGGTATCTCAAGACAACAAAAACCTTTAATCTAGTTATAGATGGAAATTCAAAACCAACGCTAGAAGTCTACGCGGACGCTGATTGGGGTGGAGACACAGAATCAAGAAAATCGACAAGTGGTAATGTATATTTGCTGGGTAAAAATCCCATACTTTGGTCAACTAAAAAACAATCCTGCATAGCTTTATCTTCTGCCGAAGCTGAGTACATCTCAGCAGCCAATGCAGCTAATCAAGTCAAATGGCTGGTGAATTTACTTGAAGAACTCAATATCTCACAAACATATCCTATAGAACTCTTCGAGGATAATCAGTCGGCTATCAAAATGATAGAGCTTGAAAAACATTCAAGTAAAACAAAGCACATAGAACTTAGATATCATCTCATAAAACAACTGAAACAAGATGGCATAATAAAACTTGTATATTGCCCAACCAAAATCATGATAGCTGACTTATTCACAAAACCCCTGCCAAAACCTCTTTTTGAAATTCACAGGAAGAACTTGCATCTGAGTGACAACACAACTTCAGAAATTAAGGAGGAGTTGATAGAAACATTGCGCAATTCGTAAATAATTTCCTCCGTTGTGCAACAAGTGACAGTCATCATGGCATCATAAATAAAGTTAAGTGCTCGTTAGAGTGACCTTGGAAACAGTGATTACGAGCGAACAATTACAGGTTTACAAAAACTGTAAAAACTTTCAAAATGACTCCTTTTTTATTAATAATTGTTTCTATATTATGATTTATGTATGTATCGATTTAAATTCATTCTGTTCTCTGTTTTTTAGCTTGATGTGAGCACTACCCTTTTGCTGTGCATTTTCTCGCGTGTTAAAATTAAAGTAGAAAATGAAGAAGTGTGTATACAATAATTTGTGTGTGTGTTTTACACTTACCATATAATAATATTATACGTCTTTACCAAGATGAATTAGTGCAGTGTATAGATCAAAATGTGCATACGCCCGGTTCCCTTCTCCTATGGTGGATTTAATTCTTGGATACTTCAATGAAGAAGAAATTATCGGGTGAGTACCATTTACTCTCCTATTTAATTCTGATTAATGATAAGAAATAAAGAAAAACTATTGTATTGAGGTTATAATGACAACTCACGCCATTAATAAGACAAACGTCTTTCAAGATATGCAACAAAACATTTTCTCGGAAAAGTAACTTGAATTCACAGATTCTCGTGCATACAAATGAGAAACGTTTCAGTTGTGAGTCATGCAACAAATTTTTCTCTCGGAAAAGTGACCTGAATAGTCACCTTCTCGTGCATACAAATGAGAAACTTTTCAGTTGTGAAGTATGCAACAAAACATTTTCTTGGAAAAGTAACTTAAATACACATCTTCTCGTGCATATGAATGAGAAACGTTTCAGTTGTGAAATATGCAACAAAAAATTTTCTGTGCAACGTAACTTGAATAAACACTTTCGCGTGCATACAAAAGAGAAACCTTTCAGCTGTGAGACATGCAATAAAAAGTTTTCTGATAAAAGTAACTTGAATAAACACTTTCGCGTACATACAAATGAGAAACCTTTCATCTGTGAGATATGTAATAAAATGTTTTCTTTTAAAAGTAATTTGAATACACACCTTCGAGTGCATACAAATGAGAAACCTTTCAGTTGTGAGATATGCAACAAAAATTTTTCTGAGCAACGTAACTTGAATAAACACTTTCGCGTGCATACAAAAGAGACACCTTTCAGTTGTGAGACATACAAGAAAAATTTTTTCTATAAAAGTAGCTTGAATAGACATCTTCTCTTGCATACATTTGAGTAACGTTTTAATGTGAGATATACAACAAAACATTTTTTTCAGAAAACTAACGTGATTACACACATTCACATGCATACAAACGAGAAACCTTTCAGTTGTGAGAAATGCAACAAAACATTTTCTCAGAAAGGTAACTTGAATGCACACTGTAAAGAAATGAAAAACCTTTTAGATGTGAGACATGCAGCAAATGATTTTTTCATAATTTTTTCTTGAATATGCAGCTTCTCTTTCATACAAATTTAGTTGTGATCAATGAACAAAATCTTTTCTTAGAAAATTCATTTGAAAAGCGCCTTTGTATACATAGAAATGAAAAATATTTTAATTGTGAAATATTTATGTGGCAAAATTTATTTCCAGAAGTGACTTAAACAATTAACTTCGTTATCATATAAACAAGATTTTTCTTTTACTATGAGATAATGAAGCAAAGTATTGAGAATTTCCTGATAAAGTTTAACCAGTGTTCTCGCTGTCGCTCGCCTTTGTGCCAAATTGCGACTAAATTCTTCATTTGGCGAGTAAACAAGCAATTAGATTCGCCAAATTGCTAGTGTTCAATTTTTGCTCTTTCTTTCTTTTCTTTTTTCATACACATATTTTTAATATAAATAGCAAATAGTTGAAATTAAATTAATAACAATCGTTGTCGCAGTTATAAAAGCTTTGGTTATTTTAGAACATATTGAAAAAAAGGTATATTAAAGGATTAAAGATATATATATATATATATATATATGTGTGCTACACGGCGAATTTAATTTGCTAATACTTTTTTCATTTGGCGAATGTTTTTTACTTTTAATTAGCCAAATCACTAACGTTGGTCAAACGTCAGCGAGAGCACCGTGTTTAATTAAACAAGACCTATTTTCTGCATGAAATCTTTTAGTTCAGTAGCTACATCAAAATATTTGTTCAAAGAAATAAATTAAAATCGCAGATTTGTTTGCATATAAATTAGAAATCTACACTTAAACAAGATGAGCAACAAAAAATTTTGTGAGAAATTTAATTTTTAATGTACATATTTACATGCTTATTGATAAGAAGCCATTCATATGTAAAGTGTGCAACAAAGGATGTTCCCAGAAAAATTACATGAATTGCCAAAATCTCATCTCTCATTACTTTTATCTTTATCCAGATGTGCAACCCCTCTCAGCACTCAAATCTCTATCGAAATCAGCTTTGTCCTAATCAATATCATATCACTTTTATGATTCGTAGAAAAACTATTGATGTATATAGAAAATGTTTTCTTTTTCTCAAATTTCTATTAATTTTTCATTGTCTTTGCAGGAACTCTGAAATTCGATACTTTAGTATTGATCGATAAATATTTTTGTTTGCCAAATTCTTCAAATTTTTTCAACTGTTTATCAAAGCTATTTATTTTATCATGTCTTAATTCTAAAGCAATGAAAAGGATACTGATGTTTTTTTTTTATTGCATATGTATAGTTTATTTGCCGTTAATTATTATCATTAAACTTCTATGCTTCTTATATTGATTAATACTGTGAATGCTTGATTGTTGATTCTTGATAATGGATTTAAAATTTGTGAGCATTAAACTTAAATTCTTATGAGTTTTGATATTTAAATTCTTTCTTCTTTACATTTTGCTGGGATAAAATTCACAAAACTTAGATCAAATTCGACCTTGTACGAGCTTAGTAGTGCAAACAAAAAAGAGAGTAATATTTCAAACTGTAAGGCATTTGCATGTAAAATTTATGTTCGACCCAAAAAGGAACCTAGAAGTGAAATTTTAAAATGCTTCTAAGGTTGAAGATAAACTGATAAGTCATTTATTTCATCTTGTAAATTAAATTTGATGGCTTCAAATTCTGTTGAAAATGTTGATGTCATAATCAAACTATAATGGTATTTTTTTTTTCAGAATTTTGCACATACCTTGTTTGCATCACATGTGGTATAGCAACTTGACCTCAGTGTGAATGTGCTCCTTTTATGGCTATTTTACCATAATTCTAGATTGATAGAATGACCGTGATTCTGGATAGCACTTGGTAAATTATGTATCAAGAGCTATCCGGAGAAAATGATGGCATATGATCACTTTGTGTTTATCAATAATTTATACCAGGCACAATTATTGTTATTTTTTAAATATTGAGAGTAACTAATTAGCACAGGAAGATTAAAACTTTTGAAACCGCACGTTTCAATAATTTTATTCAGTCGTGGATTGTTGCCTTATTGTGCTAAACTTGTTTAACATTTAAATACAGAGTACATGTTAATGGATGTTCTATTTCGTGAATTTAATGCATGGATATATATTAAAATAATGTGGAAAAAGTATCGGAGAAAAAAGTAAGCTGTTGGTTTATGCAGGCATTTAGGGATTTTAAAAAAAAAAAAAACTCATTTGTCAGTTGATGAGGATTATTTTGCAAGGTAAGTCCAAATTAACCTGAAGTTATATCTAAAGCTATCTTTAATATAAGGGATCTATAAGTTAAATCTAAACTTCAGGTGCCTTTGGACCTACTTTGCAATAATCCTCATCAGCTGATAAATGGATAATTTCTTTTAAAAACCCACAAATACCTGCAAAAACCAATAGATACGGTCATGTAACAAATACCGGAGGCAAATTATCTAAGATTTATGTTGTTTCATGTACAAACGGGTTTCTCTTCTATAATTATACAAAGTGAATGCCACCCAACTAGACAAAAAAATGGCGAAGCTGGGAATCGAACAAGATCCTTAACTTACATTGCCAATGCTCTACTGCTCTACCTGGATTGACAATTGGCGAGCACATTTCACTCAGATAATCTTAAATTCTTATAGTTCTTCATTTCCATTTATGCTGATTTTTTCAAAATTGGGTAAATTATCTTTAATTTAAGTGGTATCCAGAGAAGATGAGGACATATCATCACTTTGTGCTTTACACACCATACAATTATTATTATTTTTTAAATATTGAGAGTAACTGATCAGTTTAAGAAAATTGAAACTGTGCAAGCCTTTTTTTTTTAATAATTTTATTTAGTCATGGACTGTATTAAAAATTGCTTTAGATATAATTAGAACTCTTATATTAAAGATAATTTACCCAATTTTTGAAGGAATCATTATAGATGGGAATGAAGTATTTTCAGAATTTAAGGTTATCTGAGTGAAATGTGCTTGCCGATTATCAATCCAGGTAGTTAAAGCAGTAGAACATCGGCAATGTAAATTAAGGATATTGGTTCGGTTCCAGGCTTCGTCATATTTTGGTTCAATTGGAAACATTCACTCCGTATAATTATAGAAGAGAAACCCGTTTGTACAAAAAACAGCATATCTCTTTTATCATTTGCCTCCGGCTCTTGTTACATGACCATATTCAATTTAGTCAGTAAAACATTCAAAAATCACTGATGCCCGTTTTAACAATAGAATATCGATTGAAACAAAAACTGATGCTGAAAATTTCAATTGTCAATAAATGCAAATTTTGAAAGTTCTGCATTGAAAGATCCTTACCGTCAAATTAAAGCAAAAAATGTAGTCTTTATTTTTTTGGAAGAGAGAATTTTTCCCATTCTTTTTTGTATGTACTCTCCAATCCACAATTAACTGCTCCTTTTTTGTTGAAGTTTTATCACATAAAATATTTTTATCTTATTTACCATGATGATATTTTTTTATGAAGATAAATTTCAGCATTTTAAATGTTTGGGAATAAGTTGCTTCAACTATTGCTTTTTAAATTTCATTATGCGAATTAGGTTGTCCTTGTATACATATTTGCGTTTGGTTGAGGCTTAATTATATTGAAAAAAACTATGATGATCACATTAACATGAAATTTCACAGAGCAAAGCTTTATTGATAGTTTAAACATGAAAATATAATGTATGATTCAACGCTTTCACAAAATGAAAGAACACATGAAATATTGTCTCCACCAAAAGCCGAGAGGTTCTGCCCTCGAAATTGGTATACGAGAAGTGCTGGGTTCGAACCCAATCGTGCCAGTCAGCCTAATCGTTCGAAGTTTTAAGTAGTTTTCTTCGAAGCTTGGATTTTCTTGCGTAAATATAGGTTAAGTTCCCTTAGAAAGACCCCCCCCCTCATGGAGGGCACTCCCTCTAGGACCTATATCTGTCGTGCAGACAATTGGCCTTCATAAACAAAACCCATAGTGAAATATTTTTTTTCTTTTTAATTAGATGTCTATGTATTTACGACAAATGAATATTGTAATCTTTCTTCGGGTTAAATAAATTGAAAATCTGGGGAAAAAAGCATTATAAAGACATTTATAAAATTAGAATCACATTCACATATTCAAAAATTATTATAATTACAAGTATCTTGTAATTTTACTAAATCTGATAACAGATGTAATTTTTTCCATTTTTCATTTTTGGTTGAAAAAAGTCCGGGCCAGGATTCGAACCAGGGATGTATTGGCTGAAGCCGTCAATGCTCTACCAACTGAACCATCCCGGACACGTATACTGGCGGACTATTTCACCCAATTAACCTCAACGTTCACTTAATCTGGTCTGATACTCTGGATTGATGAAAAATGGACAAAAATGAAAATCGAAAAATTTACATCTGTAATTAATTTACCAATTGAATAATCATGTTTAAAATTAATCTAATGTAAATAAATCTGACAATTCCGCACATGTTAGTACGATCATAAATATTATGATATTTTAGAAAATATGAAAAATATCTGATATTTTGATATCTATCCGATCGTTTAAAAATAGTCAACTTATATATAATTATAAATATTTCCCGACCTAATATAAATTTGAAACTAAAGTATGTTGCATATAGTATGAAAACTTAATAAAACGATATTCATTCGATATGTATATATATTCATTTATGTAACAAAATAACGATAAACTAATTGGAAACAGACAGCATTTGTTTTTTACCCTTACAAAAAAAAATTATGAGATTAGTTATCAAGTTTCCTGAAAAACTTTTCTTTCGTGCAATAAAATTATAAACACTGCTTTGTTTTTGCTGAAAAATTGAACACTCTAATCTGTTGTGTAGTTTAAACTAAAGAAATTCAAAACGATAAAAGCTTCTAATGGAGCAATAAATAACTTTTTAAATGTAAACAGTTTATCTTCAAATACCTGTTTTAAGTAAATATTTAAATGGTTCTAAATTTTCCCTTTAAAAATTCTGCTTCAAACAAAATTTCAAAGATTTTTTTTATGGAAGATGGGGGCAAGAGGGTGGGCATTTAAAACGACCAGCTGGAAAAAAAGTTCTCATCGGCAGGTCGACAAAATCAATAACATTTAAAAATTTCGTTTACACTTGTTTTAACTGAATCGAAATACCGTAAAATACCGTTAATCCGCCCCCCCCCAAACGTGAAGAAAAATCGTGCAATAGTTAGAGGGGGGCGCTTACACGGGATTTTTCCGCGATCGTACAACAAAATTTACAAGAATGAATCATGATGAAATGAATGAATCGTTGAATGAATCATGAATTTTGATATTTGAAATTTTTTTTTTTAAAAGAACGTAAATTCTGTCGAAAAAACGCAGAAAAAAAGGAGAAATTTGTATAAAAAAAGGCCAAAAAAGCATGAAATCAATTAAAAAATCTCGAAAAAACGCACATTTCAGAAAAGATTCATGATTCATTCATTTCATAATGATTCATCTCATTCTCAATCCCATTTGAGAATGGGGGTGCAAGGCGCTTTCTCGGGATTTTTTCAAAATTTCAAATTCTTTATAAAGTGGGGAGGGGGCGTTTGATCGGGAAGGGCGGATTAACGGGATTTTACGGTATACACATTATTTTCAAAATTGGTCTCAAATATATTAAAATGTCAAACTTTATGATATTTTAAAAATTAATATCAGATGTATATCATGATATATAGCAAGATATATATCATTTGATATACTATATTACAAAACCATGCTTGTAAGAGTTACGAAATGAATATTGGGAGGATTTTACAGTATATAACAATAGGTGAACCATACTAAGAGTGTGATATCGCCATATTGGTAATAAATAATGCATTATTAAAAATGACTTAGTGAATTTTTAGCAATTGTGTAACTTTCAAATGCTGAAATTCAATATATATATACAACTCCTAAAATTAAACCATTTTAAAATAATTAATTCCTCATAAACTAGTTGTACGAATTTCATTCAAATTTATATTTTGGCTAATTGAAAAATGTAGAATTTATTTCTGGTGTCAAAATTGAGTCTTGCTTGTGAAAAAAAAAAGTTTTGGCTTGTTTTGATATGTAGATATTCCTTTATGCAAATTTTATATACCGTAAAATTCCGTTATTCCGCTCTTCCCGATCAAACTCCCCCTCGCCACTTTATAAAAAAATTGAAATTTTCAAAAAATCCCGAGAAACCACCTTCCCTCAACATTCTCAAAGGCGATTGAGAATGGAATGAATCATGATGAAATAAATGAATCATGAATCTTTGATGAAATGTGCGTTTTTTCGAGATTCTTTTAATGGATTTCATGCTTTTTGGGTTTTTTTTTACAAATTTCTTCTTTTTTCTGCGTTTTTTCGACAGAATTTACTTAAAAAAAACCAATTTTTTTTCAAGCATTGCTTGAAGTATCAAAATTCATGATTCATTCATTTCATCATGATTCATTCCTACAAATTTTGTGAAACGATCGTGGAAAAATCCCGTGTCTGCGCCCCCCCCCTCTAATTATTTTACAATTTTTCGTCAAGTTTGGGGGGGGGCGGATTAACGGTATTTTACGGCATATCATATAAAAGTAGACTCCAGTCCTTTGGTACTAGTAACTATATTGTCTAATGAGTGCAGTGTTAAATACTACCATGTTAGCTTGTGCAGTGCAAAAAGGATGAGCGTGTCTTGAAACATTTATTTTAGTTACGATTTACTATTTCTGCGAAACTGTGAAAGGGTGAAAAAACTAAATTAGATTTTTGAACAGAATTTCATTTAGATTTTCGGAACATAAATTCATTTAATGATCATGAAATCTTTTATAGGGGTGACTCAAAATGTTTCAGAAGGGGCTTGAGTCCCCTTAAGATCCCACAATAGTCACAGGAAAAGTACAGAAAAAGACCCGGATGACCATGTAAAGTCTATGGGAGCGTTCTTTTCTAATATCTCGTTCAAATTTTAATATTTTGACATGATTTTTTTGCATAAAATAGTTCAGGACGATACACAACCGGGCTAGTTTTCACTTTTTCGATTTTGGTTATATATTTTTTATATTATGATAGTTTCAGTTTCAGAACCGGTTTAAACCGGTTTTGAAAATTAAAGTATTTAAAAAAAAAAATCTAAACCCAAAATCGAAAAAGTAAAAACTAGCCCGGTTGTGGATCGTCCTCGACTATCCTATGCAAAAAAAATCATGTCAAAATATTAAAATTTGAACGAGATATTAGAAAAGAACGCTCCCATAGACTTTACATGGTCATCCGGGTCTTTTTGTGTACTTTTTCTGTGACTATTGTGCGCTCTTAATGCCATTTTGGCTATGGCCTTGACCATATGACTTATCACAATGTACTTATCGTACCTCAAAATGGTAGGAAACAAAATTAAATCAGAGATGCTTTGCAGTTAATATTTGCAAACGCACAAAATTGGTATTCGGTACTAATTGATTACACCGTCGAAAAAAAAGTTATCGAAAAACAAAGATTAAATAGCTGATTCACTTCGAATAGCTGATTCATTCACTTCACATTAGGGTGTCCCTAAATTCAATGTAAAAAAGAAGTTTTTTTAAAAAAGTAAAAGATAAGTCTCACCCTCAAAAAACTTTTTAGAACGAAAATTTTGTTTCAGGAATTAAAATTCCAAAAAATCGTTAACATATGGTACTGTAAGCTAAAAAACTCGTTCTCTGCAAGCAATCTAAAACAAGAAAAATGTCAAGTCAAGCATTCTTTGGAATCACAACACAATCTTTTCAAAATATTCTCCGTTTAAAACTTTTACAGCTTATCTAATAAATAAACCGTTTACCATATAATTCTATTGATCATTGTTTTTGAGAAATTTATTTTGAAATCAGGGTCTCATTTGCTGGATACCCTATATATATGTATATATATGTATTACAAATTTTAAATTTTTTTCGCCGAAACTAATCTTTATACTATCTTAATTTTATTATAATAATATTCCGTACTTACTTCAAATTATTAAATTAAAATCTTCTTTCTAGATCTAATCTGTTAATCTTTATGCAGACGGTATAAATTCTTAATTTGCCTTAAAAAACATTATTCCAGTATGCGTAAATTTAAAAAGATGGCTCTAAATTAAAAATATTCTTAATTAAACTTTATTTCTTAATATTCCAAATAAAACTGATTTGTTCTATGTTTTTATCAACCCTTTTTAAGAAAGTCTTATTAAATTTATTCCAAAACCATACCTTTCAAAAAATATCATTATTTTATTTTATCTATTTATTTATTTTCTCGCCGTCAACCTTTGTTAGTGTGCATATCAATAAATTCATTTCTTTTCTTTTTCTCTTAAAATTAATAGTCTATAAAAATCGTCTGCCTAAGATATTTAAAATCCTGAGTCGATTATAAATTGGTTAAATAATATTTTTTTAAAAATATAACTATCGTCTGAATGAAGTGTTTAATCTCGAAGCTGGAGAAGAATTCTGTTTACATAAAAGAATGATGGTTTGAGGTTACAAAATGTTCTAGAATTTTCTTTTTAGTTTTAAAAGAGGAAGATCGAGAGGTGGTGAGAGAGATGAGAAGAAGGATTATTGGGTGCGTTCTTGCATGAGTACGACTTGATGCAGTAAAGCATGGAATATTTTTCGGATGTTTCGGTAAAATATCGTCTGCAACAGGAGCTTTTCCCTATAATTTAGCTACCGTTTAATAAAATGAACTTGCAACAGTCAAGGAGTGTTTATTTTGATCTTTTACATTTATTTATTTTGTTTTTTTTCTCGCTTGCCATGACTTCTGTGGGGAGAAAGGAAAACCTGGCGATGATGTTTCTGCCCCCCTAACTTTAAATCGTCACAATCTGCCTGTGCTGCCTTTTTTGGATTTTAAAGAAATTTGCTATGTAACGAAGAAGAACATGCTATCGCCGAAGTTCGATTGAATTCTATGTTCTGAAGGACATTCTATATGGTATTTTCAGCTTGCTAATGAAGTCTGCTGTGGAACGAAATGATGATAGGTTTGCGAATCGCCGAAAATCGACTTCTCGTGAATGTTCTTGTGCCAAAATCGCCGTAATTTCTTACTTAATTAAAGTAAAAGAATGTTCTTTCTAAAGAACTTCACAACTATGCTTGGAAAGATGCTAATCTGAAAGAATTAGTACTTGCTTCGAGTCTGATTGGGGATTTCCTAACGCTTGATGTCGATCTGTACGCATAATTTTTGATTCAATATTCATGGTCATAGTGACAAATTTTTGAAAATTAATGACTTCAAAGTGGTGAGTATGCGAGAAATCTTTGATGAGGGATTTAAAGATGATTGAATTTCATTGAAGATTTTTCGAGAAACTGTAAGTTATTTTATTAAATGTTTTGACTATTATTTTTATTCTTTTTATGATTGATGAAATATTTATTATGTATTTATTTATTTATTTATTATTTTATTGATGAGAGTAATTTGAAGTTAATTTATTAATTTACTAATTTATTTATTTATTATTTATTGTATGTTATGGATCTGATAGAGTAATTTTGAAAAATTATGTAATTGATAGAAATTATTAACTTTGAAATTTATTGCGAATGATTTCACGCTCAGGATTTAATAAAGAAAATAGAAGTGCTTCATTTATTCTAATGAGTAAGAATAAAAAAATTATGGAAGATCCTAAATTCGTACCGTTTGTTCCGAGTTCTGGAATGAACATTTTGTCGTGGTTAACTTATTTGGATACAACATGTGGAAAGGAGAAGAAAAATCTAGAATGGAAATTTAATTTTATTGCGCAATATTTGAAAGGAGAAGCGCAAAAAATTTATATCAATGACTGTTTAAATTGTACGGATTATAAACAAATTAAGAAAATTTTGATAGAAAGATTCATTGAATTAGACATCCCGAGTTTTTCTTATTTTTCAAATCTGAAATTAGATAATTTAGACAATTTAGAAACTTATTTTCGTAAAAAAGTGGAAATCGGTAGGAAATTACATCTTAGTGAAAGTATACTATTACAGGGTTTAACTGATGGTTTAAAACCAGAATTCAAAAACAGTATTATTATAAATCCTCCTAGTAGTACCACTAAATGGTACCGGATTGTCAAACAATTCGTGGAAGTTTCCACTCCACTAGTTTCAAACCAAGTAATAAATCAACCATCAGCTAGACAAAATTTTCAACCTTTTCAACCAACTAGGCCCTGGATTCAGCCAGTTAGGCCCAATAATACACCTAGGAATTGGATTCCCCAAAGGCAATCTCAGTTTCAAAGGCCTAGAATTTGTCAAAATAATTATATTCAAAATTCATATCCTTCAAGACCTTGTAGGATATGCACAAATAGGGGTATGAGTAATGCTTTTCATTGGGAAAGAGAATGTATTTTTAGGAATAAGTTGCCATCCTCTGATACTCTTCCAAGTAGCTCACAAAATAATTCTCATAATATTTGACAATTAATTGTGTATGGATATACAAATAATTATAATTTACCATGTGTTGTAGATAGTTCTCTGTTTGTCAGGTTTAGTTATTTGATTATTTATCTGTGAATCTTACTTACTTACCTATTTATGAGTATTATTATTATCATTATTATGTGTTGGAGATTGAAATATTTTTATTCTTAAGGATTTAATTGAGGAGTATGATGTTCTTAAGATATTTACTGTTACTTATTAAGATTATTATGATATTTTTATGCACGATTAAAGGCAAGTTTGTAATAATAAGGAATCATATAGGAAACCTAGAAGCTCAAGTTTATTTTTAAAAGTACATTTTCTAATTTATTGATATTTGTTTGTTATCAAGAATTAGTCTCAGAATGCAGTATTTTTATGATGGTGTTCCTATTACTAGACATTTGAGCTTAGAAAACTAAATTAACATTTATGTTTTCTCCTCTATTTGTTAGAATTTCTGGTAGCAGTGAGCTTTAGTTCCCAGATTCGTACATTTTAGTTAAATTCAGTGAGAAAGATGGAACTGTACAAAACTGCTGCTAGAGTTTTGACAGATAAATATAATTAATTTTTTCAGTAAATTTTATGATTTTAAGTAAGAAATTACCTATCATTGAAATTTTTGTATCTGTTTATGATTTATAAAAATAATAGAATTAAAAGTTGATCCCAATTTAAGGTATAACTATGATATTTACAATTTCTATTTTATTAGATAAAATTTCTGATTAAAGTTAGCGGCTAAATATAGTTATAATTTTCACGATAATTTTGATTCAGATTTTTAAAAGGGAGGGTAATGGTTTTCTGTGAGGCAGTTAAAATGTATACAACTCCAGTAGACAAAGCCCTCAAGATTGCGAAAGCGCAAACTCGTAAATTTCACCTTAAAAGTAAAAGACTCTATGATCGAAATTTTGTCGAATGCCAATTAACAATACAAGACTGTAATTTATGAAGAATTTAAATACCCTAACACTCGAAAATTAGAACCTACCTTCTCTGGACCATATAAAATTGTAAATAAACTTTCTGATGTAACTTATGAAATAGATAAATTTAATTACGAGACAAGACAGAATTCCGTTATTGTGCATGTTTCTAAATTAAGACCCTATTTTTCACCCGAAGATTTTAAACTGTTTCATGAGCAACCCAAAAAACAAACAAAACCTCAGATACAATCACAATCACTAGATCAAACTAAAGTCAAGACAGTAGATTAAATTTTAATTCTTATTCTTTAAATATTTTATCACCATAATTTTCAACATTAGCAGGTATGTTCTTAGTGGCCAACAAGAATATTACTTGTTTTTGGGAGTTTTTGGGGTTAAATTGGGCTCCTTATGCAGGCATAAGGTGTACACTTTGATTGTAAAAGCTTTCAAATTGATGTTGATAAATTAATTTTAAGTGTATTTAAGGCAGGCATTCAGATGTCCGCACCGTAAAGATCTTTAAATAAGAATCTTTAACTTAAATTTAAGGATTCTTATTCTAGGATCCTTAAAACGCTATTCAGACTGGTCTTCTTAAAACAAGCTTCGACTTTGTTTATCTCCGAGTTGGCTTCGGCAATCTTCGGTACATGATACCGATTACCCAAACGATAACCAATCAGCACACAGAATGGCTTCGCTGCTAAATCATTAATCGTGCGCACTATTTGACGTTTTGCGCGTAGCACGTGTTTTGACTGTTTATTTTTTGTAGGCGAAGAATATGGGGGATTTTGAAAAAAAGAAAAGAACGAGATCAGAAAAATTTAGTCAGGATGAAATTGATGCTTTACTTATATTTTTAGGAAGCTGCCCCGATCTTGTTTCCAATGAATTTGGAAAAGAAATTCAAAATTTAGAAGAACAAATGCAAGCGTGGGATACTTGCGCTAGCTTTATTAGTGCAAATAGCTTAGGAATGAAAAGAACTGCTGAACAAATTAAAAAAAAATGGCTATCAATAAAATCATTGACAAAAAAAAAGGCTTCTGCCTTAAAATTCAGAGTAAATTTAACAGGATCGGGTCCCTTAAAAACGAAAGATAAGTTAACTCCCACGGAAGAAAAAATAATGGAACTAATGGACCTTATGCACGTGACGTCACACGCCAGAGCTGGCGGTATGCTAACCTGTTATTCTAGTCACTGCACCGCCAGAAAGCCTGAATGCGCAGGCGCAAACATCGCTAGTAGACGATTTCAGCCTTTCTGGATACATTTTAACAGAAAATTTACAAATTTAGAGAATTTTCTTGCAAGCAGAACAACAATTTTGAATTTATATTACAATATATTAAGTATATGCTGCTGTAACAAAGAATTTTTTTCCGGTATTTCTAACAAAGAAGCATTAATAATTTACACTCCATAGACTGCTATGCTAAACACCGCCAGTAAATACCGCCAGCAGACGAATTTTAGCCTTGACCCCAGCTTGTGTGCATAAGGTCCATTGGCAAAACATGTGCAGAAGGTATTATAAGTCGTATGAAGGGCGATCTTACATACCGCCAGATCCATGTAAGTATTTTTCAATTAAATTTAGCTTTAATTTTTATTATGTTTTTAATTCAGCTGTTTTTATATTTTTTATGCTGTTGTTTGTATTTACTAATTTAATTATAAGATAGGTAAATTGTGCTCATGTGCACTGACATAAAAATTTATTTTTCACTATTTTGTATAATTTATAATCAATTTTTTTTCGGTGGAAATAAATATATATTTTATATATTTTTTTGTTATTAATAACTCTTTATGTATTTATTTTTATTCTATTAAGAAATGCTGTGCTCTGTGCTGTCTTCTAAAATAACCTAATTTTTGAATTTTTCACTACATAAAAATTTAAAAAAAATTACAAAACAATTTGAAATAGCTACATTTAAATGGCTCAGTCTGACTAAGATTTTAATGTATAGTAGATTTGATTCTATCAATATACAGTCAAACCTTGTTAACATGAACACGCTTAACATGAATTACTTTTAACATGAATTGTTTTCACCGTCTCCTATAGATTAGGAATACAAAGATTTGATACTGATAACATGAATTACTGTTATCATGAACAAAATTTTGATTCCCCTAGAGGTTCATGTTAACGAGGTTCGACTGTATTAAAAAAATCAGTCAACTAAACAAGAATTTTAAAAAACCCACTTTTTCCTAAACAAATAAGCTACATATAAAAACACTTCTAAATATCGAAATATTTGGCATTAAATCATTTCTTTCATTATTTGTTATTTTTAAAACACAATTCTGCAAAAAATAATATTTCATATCAATTGTAAATTAAAGAATTTACAAATAAACAACTGTAAATGTCATTTCTTGGCAAATTCTGTAGCATTTCCTACTGTTGATCCATAGAAAAATAAAGTTGAACCAAGTATTAATTAATAACATTCTAAAGTTCCTTTTCTAAATTTTTGCTTACTGGGGAATTTGTTTTTGTTTACAAAATGTACATTTTAAAATCTACAACATAATAAAAATAATTAATGGAAATTGTGTTTTAATTTGTACGAAATGGAATTTTCTGAAGAAGATATTAAGAATTTTGTGGAGGGTCTATTTTATTCAATTGATTTTTGTCAAATACATTTACAAGTAATCAAAATACTTTTTCAAGTTTTTGATAAATGTAAAGATCTTTTAGAAAATACTGTGTGTAGTTGTCCCTTTGAACTGAATTTCCGCCCAAAAGGAGAAAAATCAATAGACACTTTCAGTGTGACATCATTCATAACGTTCTGCTTGGAAACTGACTCCAAACAAATGGTTGCTATGTTTCATTTCTTATTAAATATATATTGTAGAAAATTTTAGTACTGCATTAATGCATTTTAAACATGTATCTGTGAAATACAGCTGCAATATATAGCTATAAAATATAATAAAAATAGAAAACACAGCATAGCAACGGTTTGTTTGGAGTCAGTATCCAAGCAAAACTACATATCTGACGTCACATCTGAAAGTGTCTATTGCCATATGATCAAAAAAACTAACTTGATAATTTATCAAAAATGTAAGACTTATTTTGATTCAAAATTACTTGGTTAAACTCTCTCAATTTTGTGTCTTCATGTTTAAAAATGATTTAGTAAATGTGTCAAAGTTTCATACTTGTTGAACATTGAATATGAGAATTACTTTAATAAAATTTGCATGAAAAACCAAAATAATGATTAAAAAAAATAAAGTTGTAAACAATAAAACAATGTTTGAAATACTACTAAAGGATAGCTTTGATTTTTAGATTTTATAAAGTTTATCGGTTTTACTTTTGCAAAAAATGGGGAAGGAAATAAGTTATGATGCTTGTACGAATTCTTAAAAATATCAAAATATGCATTAAATTATTAGCATATTTTTTTTAACTTTAAAATGAATATATTAGAGAAAAGATACATATTCCACCATTTATTTGTGTGTATAAAAGTATTTTTTTGCATCTATTTTCAAAAGGTTACAAACTGAGCCAAACATAATATAATAAACTGAAAATAATGCATTTTATTCTAATCTTAAAGGTTTTACATAAACATCTCAAAATTGATATACATCATTCTAACATGTTGTAATATAACAAAAAAAAAAAAAAAAAAAAAAAAAAAAAAAAAAAAAAAAAAAAAAACTTATAATGAAGTTTGTTTTTTCGCTAGAATTTTGTTAGTTTACTTTAATAGAAACTAAATAAATACTTTATTATATTTTTTACCAACTCTATTAAATATAGGTGAAAGTTAATGGTCGTCACTCGCCAACTAAAGTTGTACTAAAAAAAAAAATCAGCCATTGATGGCCATCTTAGTCACTATTTGCCAAGTAAGGGTTAAAAAATCTATCATCGATCAATAAGTGGAATACAACTTTTTTCATGAAAATATGCATTTCTACTTTGATTAAATCTAATTAGCAAATTAATTCTGTTTCTTGCTGGATGAAAGCAGATTTAAACAACTTAACTATATTTTCAACATTTCGTGTTTTCACCATGTGCTTGCATTTCAATTGGATTATTTTTCAAGAAAAAGTTTAATTCTGCAAATATTTTCATCAGGATTCCACATCCACTTTTTTTTCTTTTTCCACTCGATGCAAGTGAAGTTTAAGGACATTAAAGTATATTTTCAATATTTTGACTTCTGACACTTGCTCTGTAGTTATTTTTCTTCAAGAGATGCTGTTTAATCCTGTGAAAATAGCTACCATCTTAGATTTCAATTATGTGTGCAGTGTGTCACTTAAGTACACATTTACTTATTAAGTAAAATTCAATAACATTTTTATTTGTATGTAGAAAAATATATATGTATAAAACGATTATAGTTTATCTAAATATAAAAAAAAAACTTCAAACTTTATAAAACCGAGTCTACCGGCCATTGGCTACTACCCTAATTTCCTGCGTATAATCCACGGATCAAACAATCATTTTTCGACCCAGAAATTTTATTAAATAAAATATAACTTTTCAGATCGCCGTAAATATTTGCCTTCATTTATGAAATAAAATTTCTGGGTCGAAAAAAAATTGTTTGATCTGCGGATTATAGGCAGGAAATTAGGGTAACTCAATTTCTGTTTTCAGCTATACTTTTAAAAACATTTTCTTTCTTGTTATCTGGCAAGTCTGATACATTTTTTCCCTTTTAAGTACATAATTATATAAAATCAATAGAAAAAATATGTACCAGCGTTTAGACTACTTTAAATATTGATTTTAATGTACATAGAAGCTTTACAAAAATCTGTCTTACTCAAAACATTTTATTTAAATGATTAAATTAAAATTATTTAAATGCCTAAAAAATTAGTAAAATTATGTATTTTTATGCTTTTGCATAGGATTGTAATAGACTCCTTCTTTTCAGAATTTTCCAACAGCAAAAAACAAACTTCTGCAATGCCCCTCATTTATTTTTGTGCACAGGAATAAAAATAAAACAATTTTTTTTCTTCTTTGAACGGGGGTAATTTAAAATGGTGATATAGCGAAATTTCTTTATTTTTCACTTTTTGAAATTCCAAAATTGTAAAATTAATTCAAAGTATGTATTTTGTTAGTTTTTAATTAAGATCCACAGAATCAGAGTTATTTCCAAAATAATAAAATTGTCATCTTTATCTTTTCTCTTTTCCATAGAAATTTTTTGAAGGACTTTGCAAAATGCTGACTAAATTGTATTGATTTTGCGTTTTCTTCTCAGTCTGCAAATCAAAAAATTATAAAATTTTAATTTTGTGTTCGTTAAACTTCTATAGTATGATTTTTCATGTTTGCAAGCACAAAATTGTACAACTAAAAAAGTATAGAATATAATTTGTCATTTTTGAAGCCATGAAAAGATAATGCTGAAATAGTGTGATTTTAACTTTATTTTTCTTCCAATCTTTTTTTTTTTTAACCATGACCAAAATTCTAAGATTATTGTGTCATGTTATTTACTGCTGTAAAAAATGTGTATTTTGTAAGGGAAAAAATACTTTATATAAAAATAATTTATGTTAAATTTTAATCATTCTTTTTATCTTCGCTAATTTTATATGTTAAAAGGCATGAGACATATTCTTCAACATATGATGATACAAACATGACCTAAATCAAATTCATATCTAGTGTTGACTGCTGAGACACACCATTAAAAGAAAACTTTCTATCAATTATTTAAAGTGCATAAATTACAAAACCAGGGTTCCCAGCAAAACATTACTGGTAAATTCCCTGACCAAATCTCAAAAATGGGCATACAATGAAATTTGCTACTTATTTTTGAAAATCATTTTTACAAATTAGTGATTTTTTTCTTTGATTATTTGATATTTTGTATTTTTTTCCCCCTCAAGACTTTTCCATGCCTACAAAATATTTGTGAATTCTCTGACTATTTCTACAAATTTTGAAATTTTCCTGGTTTTCTATGATGATGGAAACCCTGAAAACAAGAAAAGATAGTTTTTCTAACAATTATTGGTACTTTTTAGTTAGCCAGGCTTCAGGGTTATATATATGTACATATATATATACATCCATATATATGTTCATATTCATATATATACAAATATATATGTATATACACATATATATGAATGATATGAAGATCACTGGCATTTGACTAACCAAAAAGTACATATTTATTATATACATAAATCTACTATGTCAGTATGTGCATTAACTAAATTGCACATAATATAACTTGTTTTTCATGTTGAAATTTATACAATATAATTTATTGTTAATTGAATTATTAAAGAGCTTTTTTCATCATGTAGTTTTTAATGTAGTAACCCCCTCTCCATGCATCTTACAACCGCATTTATTCAATTATTGAATGTATATAAATAAAAATTGGAAATTTGATACAACTGAAAAGTTATTCAACATTTGCTTAAATTTTCAGGAAGAAAACAAAGAACAAACGGAAAATGAGACAAATGGTAAGTAAATTTTATTCTAATATATTAAATATATTAAATATATTTTACAGAAACTTGCATTACAGAATTTTTTTTTTTTCTTTAGAAGAGCCAAACCCACAGATTATTAACAGGGCAGAACCAATGCCATCGACATCAGCACAAGTAATAACGAACCAGGATACATCAAGACCAATACAGGTAACTAACATACATGCAATTGAAATTGTTAGAAAATACAAATATCAATTAAGAGCAGATTTAAATAATCAAATTTCTGAACTATTATTTACTAGTAAGCATTCTGTTCATTAAAAAGAATTGTATTATTTTAATTAGAAAATTATTTATAGAAATTAATCAAAAACTTTGTGTTATTTCATTCCAGTGGAAATAGTGTTTAATTATTGTTTGATAGAATGCTGTAATAATAAAGACCTTGATCAATTTATATGTATATATACAGGGTGGTCATAAAAAAACTTTGCCGATATACGGAGCTCTAGCGGCCAGTCCGCTCAACCGATCGAGGTGAAATTTCAGATATAGCTATTCAGAGGTATGAGCTCAAGATTCTGTGAACGGCAACAAAATGGCGCTCACGGTTATGGTTACAGTTACAGAAACTCGAAAATTTCCAATGGCAACACCCATTTTTTTTCATCGCAAAATGCTCAGCGCATGCGAAAACCCTAAAGAGCGTTGGAACCGTACGTGTATCGCAAGAAACGGACTTGTTATGCACGCACAAAAAACTGTTCTGCAAATCCTCCCCCCCATAGAAAAAACTCGATTGGGGCGCAAGGAGGAAATTTGCATATGACACACAGTCAGTACACTAATCTCTGATTATAATACAGATCGGAGAAATTAAAACTTTTATTTTGATTACACATTTTCCACATGGGTGCCATCACCATTAATTGCCTGTGATGACACCCATGTGGAAAATGTGTAATCAAAATAAAAGTTTTAGTTTCTCTGATCTGTATTGTAATCAGAGATTAGTGTACTGACTCTGTGTCATATGCAAATTTCCTCCTTGCACCCCAATCGAGTTTTTTTATGGGGGGGAGGAATTCGCAGAACGGTTTTTTGTGCGTGCATAACATGTCCGTTTCTTACGATACACGTACGGTTCTAACGCTCTTTATGGTTTTCGCATGCGCTGAGCATTTTGCGATGAAAAAAAATGGGTGTTGCCATTGGAAATTTTCGAGTTTCTGTAACTATAACCGTAACCGTGAGCGCCATTTTGTTGTCGTTCACAGAATCTCGAGCTCATACCTCTGAATAGCTATATCTGAAATTTCATTTCGATCGGTTGAGCGGACTGGCCGCTAGAGCTCCGTATATCGGCAAAGTTTTTTTATGACCACCCTGTACATTTGGTTCTGCAAATTTCATTTGCATTTATTTTAATTCCCCAATTCTTTAACAATTCTCCCTAACTTTAAAAAACAACCTTATAGTTACATTACAGTATTCAATACTGTGATATATTAGGCACATATTATAAAATATTAAATATATAACAGCTACAAATATCAAAGTGAATCGCAAATGAAATTTTTAAAACAAATAAAAAAAAAATTAATTTTGTGATGTTTCTGTAACATTTTATTTACCTTAAGTTCTTACAAATCTAAAATTGTAAAAAAAAAAAAAAAAAAAAAAAAAAAAAAATTATGGAGTCTATTTTTCTTAACCATTTCTGAAAATGTATGTTGCTATGGGGCCATCAGTTATCTTTAATTTAAACCAAAATTAATAAACATACAGAAATCTCTAAATTAAAGATGTAATACTGTATATAGCAATATTAACAGAAGGATCACAATAGCTCTTTGATAATTGAAATTGGTCTACATGTTTTCATATTGATATAAAAGTAATTAAAGCTTATAACAACATTGATGTATTTCTATAGGAGCTAGACCTATTAGAGGAGGAGGATATGGAATTTCAAGAATTAAGTGAGTAAAATTCAAATATTTATATCTGCGTAGCAACTTATAAATTTACATCTATAACAGTATTTTTTTTCCCTTTCAAATCTAGGTCAATCTAGACAAGATCAAAACCTAACTTCAACACCAAGTACATGCTGGCAGTTGGGAAAAAGAAATAGTAAGTATTACTATTTTATCAATTAAAATATTCAGGGATGCACTTTTAAATTTTCCAGTATTAGAACATACAAGTTTGAATAATATGACTGTGGCTGATTATTTATTATATGACAATGATGAGAAAAATTCCCTTTAATGAATCAAGTTTTAGATTATATATAATTATAAAATTCAACTAC
Organism: Maratus speculifer; assembly: GCA_964019185.1. NCBI lineage: Eukaryota > Metazoa > Arthropoda > Arachnida > Araneae > Salticidae > Maratus > Maratus speculifer. The sequence continues at coordinate 18,527,955 of OZ025302.1, read as the reverse complement.
TGTAACATAAAATATACTAATGGAAAAAAAAGTGATAGGAAAATCAAACAAAGTAATTAAAAATTTACAAATTAATCTATCGTTGAATAGTTTTAAAATTATTAAATTTCGTCAATATAAAATTCCAAAATATTTACACAAGGTTTGGTATGGGTCATTCAATACAAAATAAGCAAATCAAGTATGGTCAGGTCACATATTTTATTGAAAATCATATAAGTAGATCATATTCATTTACGAGTAAATGCAAAGTAATAGATTCCTGACTTGTTTATTTCAGTATGCCATAGACTTATTGACCCTAATGATTGTGCAATATTGTTAATGGTGGACCTTTATTTTTCACAGTTACATAAGAGGAAAATTTATAATTGTAATTATTTTAAAAGTTTCTAGTTTTAATATGTAGGAAATAAATGACAACTTTCAAAATTGGAGAATTCGATCTTCATATATATTTTGCAGAACTACTTTTGAATATGAATTGAACACGTGTTATCAAACTTGAAAATCAATTACTATACAGTTAAGGTTTTTCAAATTTTTGCTCATTTTATATAGAATGACTCATACATATATGAACTCTACATTTACAGAATTAAAATTACAAAATATTTATTTCTTAAAATTGTCCACTATAAATAACCAAATGCTTCTTGACAATATTTAAAAAACATTATTTCTTGAGTTATAATCATTTATTGATGGTGAATTCAATTGCAGGTTTGTAGATATTGAAATTTTAAAAAGCATTTTCTAAGATTAATAAATATGAGTTTGTACACACTTTTACTTTCAAATTATAAAAGTTAAAAATTAATAAAATATGCATTTCTTTATAGTTTACATGTTTAAAAGAAAAGGGAAAAAAATCTACATATTTTGATGAGCAATTTTTTTTTCTCTTCACAAACAAATATGTTTCGTACTTTTTGGTTAGATTGGTATATTTCTACCTTGTTCAAATACTATTTTCTATAAGCGTAATCTAGATTTTTATTATAAAATTTAAATATTTATTTTGTATATATACCATTTAACTTTCTGAATATCATAGTTAAGAATATATATTTTTAGGCAGAAATATATAAAAAAAAAGAGCTTAATTGCATTTTTGATAAAATCCAGGTATACTGTGTCTCCTTAGACTATTTTTAATGTACAAGGGAAAAAAAATAAAAAAATATATATATTTTAGTACTAGTGCAACCCTGAAATGAAATAATATTGTACTGATTTATACATATCTATTAATAGGTAACATCAGTGACAGAAGTCAGAGGCGCAAGAAACAAAGAATCGCCGAATGCACAATTTCAAAAGAAGATAAACAAATAGAGGAGGATGTAATACAAACTCAAAAGCACATTTTGAAAAATACAAGTGAAATTAAAAGACATTTGGTTGAAATTAAACAAAATAACGAAAATGTTCAAGAAGAAATAAAAAACCTTCTTGTAACAATTAACAAAAATAAATGCACAATGTCAAACAATATTAGTACTCTAATTACATTAATTGCTGCAAAATATGATATACCAATAGAACATGAGGCTGTATAAAAAAAGTGTGTATAATAAATATTGGTTTCAATAAATGTTTCAATTATTGCTGGATCAAGGTAACACCAGTGAATGAAGTAGAAAGGACTTGTTAATAACAGCAGCAGCTATTTTATAAATACAACCCAAACATTATTTATTTATTTTAATGTATAAATGTAAATAGTAACTTTAAAAAAATTAATTTATACGAAGTTTTTAATAATGATATTAATACAATGATTATTGTTTACAAAGCTTACAAAATATATACAGAAAATCAATTAATTATTAAAATTTCCATATTATATTTTGAAATTATTTTAACAATTAGGGAAAAAAAAGGGGGGGATAATTTGTGTTAATACAAACATAAGCATCTTGATTAAGTTAACTATAGCAAATAAAAATTAAAGCACAACAAATTTAATCATTAAAGTTAAAAATTTAACATATAGAAAAAAATAATAGGGTGGCTATCTTGCAGCTTGGAACCTTGCTGCAATCTCATCTCTCATTCTTCGTGCAGCAATATATGGTATAGAATTACTAGCATCATCATCATCATCATCGTCGTCGTTGTTGTCGTCGTCATCACTAATTGTAACGATTCCATCCACCTCTGGAGTTTGGGTTAAAATACATATATTATGTAAAACAGCTGCTGCTGTTATCAATTCACAAATCCTATCTACTTCATATAAAAGTGTACCACCAGTTTGGTGTAAAATCCGAAACCTGGATTTGAGAACTCCAAAACACCTTTCAATAATATTTCTAGTGCTTTTGTGTTTCCTGTTATAAATAATTTCAGGTGGTGAGATAGGCCTTTGGTAAGGGGTTAATAACCACGGCTCGAGGGGGTATCCACTATCTCCCAAAAGAAATCTCTTCGATTGAATGCGACCACTTGAGAACAATAGCCTTAAACCACTATGCTTCCACATGTGTGCGTCATGGGTGTATCCTGGCCATAGTGCAACAACATCTGTGATCCGCATTCTAGAATCACAAGCCTGAAAATAAAATGGATTTTTCAATATTTAAGAAGTAAAATATCTTACATAAAGTACTTTACAAAAACACAGATTAGTCATGATATCTATGATTTTTTTCTTTTTTCGTGTATACAAATATACTGGAAAATGTTTGTTCAAAATATCACATCATTGAATTAATGGTTTAAATTTTAAGATTAGTTTAAAACTCAATTCACATATTAAATCGCAATTGGTCAACCATCTACCAAGTAATATCTTGGTGATTCTACACCCTCTCCCCCACTGACCTTCTTATTTTAGTAGTTGACTCATGTTTACAATTATGTTTTCTTGCTCCCTCAATTTTTTAGATTAACTGGCCAATCAATCATAAATTATATTTTTAGGGGTTTCTACAAAGATATGCCACAAACTTCATGAGATGGTGGTTTGTGCAAACTTTATATTCAATTAATTTTCATAAGTGTTAGTCTAATAAAAGAAAAAATAGATACAGTGCTTTAAAAAAAAAAAAAAAAAAAAAAAAAAAAAAAAAAAAAAAAAAAAAGCAATTTTAATGAAGCTTGTTTTGCCAATAAAAGTATAGATATTTACCATCTGAACATTGATTGAAAATCTCCCATGACGATTAACATACACAAAGAAACTCGGCGGTTGGGTCGGTAGATGTCAATGTGTGTCCCATCAATCGCTCCAATGACATTAGGGAAGCCAAATTTTTCATAGAAATCGTTGCAGACATCAAAGACATCGCTAGACCTTGTAGGAAATGCTACATACTTCTTTGCTATTACATTAATACCATCCGTTACTTTACGTACAAATCGGCTGGCTGATGCCTGGGACACATGCATCCAAATGTTGTCTCTAATAGTTCTCTGGAATGATCCCCCTCCATAAATACTTAATGTAGTCAATACCTATAAAATCGATAAGAAAGAAAATAAAAAGCATGGCATCAGAACAATTTTTGTACATGAAATTAAGATCACTATATATTTATTTAGTCTTTTTTTTTTCCTTTTCTTAACATGCAAAATAAAAAGACTGTACATAATCATCTTGTGTACTTCTTAAATATATTATTGTTATTTTAATATTCTCTTTTTATATAAAGTTGTACTTTATTTTCAATAAATGATATTGTTAGAAAAAAAAAAGAATTGATTTAGAAATATTTACTCATTAGTAATTAGAAAACTTCTCTCAGTTGAGATAAAATAAAATGGTATGACTTTCTGTTTTCTACTTTAGTGGGGCTTATATTAAACTTTGAGCAAAACCTACACCATCCAATGATTTTTCATTTCAATGTAATATAGTAGATCTCAGCCTTTTGGAATGGTGGAAGGTAAGGTATTTGTTACAATTATTGAAAAGGCCAACACTAAAAAACTTGCACAATTCATGATCAATTCATTTTTTACTGCAACAGCTTTATCTGCTGCAGTGGAAAGAATCTGCCTTTGGTTAGGTACATTTGAAAATTAGAAATTGACCAATAAAGTTTCTAAACTTTATTTTCTGTACTAGCATTAAAAAAAAAAATTGTTTCCGAATTTGTTTAAAGTTTTTATGTACTACAATTATTTTTATTGTAACTAAAATACTGACGATTGAATTGATTTTTGACATCTGATTTGTGGTTTTTCATAGCATAAAATTTTACCTTTGAATCATTTATCTTATATAATATTATTAATATATATATAGGTAAAACTTATAATGTGTATGTGCAATTTGTATTTTATAAATGAAAAAAGTCAAACAATAATACTGTGCAAGATTTTTTTTTAAAAAAAACCTGATTTAAATTTAAAAAAAAACTGATTTAAATTTTTAAAAACTATTTTTTTAATTAGAAAAATTATGAACCGTTTTAAAAACAGCACTTAGTGTTCAAGTACTGTCTAGCAAGGCTTCAAAATTATTATATCATCAATAGTCAAAACTGCCTTGAAGTTTTGACAGTATCTTAGCTATAAAAATAGCCAATGAAATCATGGAAGGTTTATTGCTGTAGTTTTTGAATCCCAACAATTGCATGTATGTCTCCATTACTGAGTTGCAGATTTCCTCGTCAGTTGCTTCTTTGTTTCAGCCTTTCATATCGAATTATCAAATTGATGAAATATAACATTTATGCTTACAGAGTTTCCCCCAGGCAGTTTCAGGAGGGCACTGCGCCCCTCTTGCCCTTAGAAGGGAAGAACAGCGCCCTCCTTGACCCTCGTTTAAAAAACAGCACCCTCCTTGCCCCTAAAAGAAAAAACACCGCCCTTGTTGCCCTTAGTTGAGCCAACGATGAACACGTGTGTGCGACGCCCGCCTGCAAAAAATCGGTGATGGAACGCAAAAATTAGCTCTTAAGCGTCTCACAAAAGGTGCAATTTCGTCAAAGGATCGCGAAAAAACGACTAATTTCGTTAAAGAATCGCAAAATGACTAATTTCCGGCAAGATTCGCGAAAAATGGCAACTGTCGTCAAAAAATAGCGATAAACGGCAGATTTCGGAGGTGAGAGAAAAGAGGAAGCGATTCCACTCCTGTTACGAACTATGTGCTTTTTTTTATTCCGCGCCTCTTTTTCGAAATTTGCATTTTTTCGTGTTTAAACGTGACAAAATTGGCGGTTTTTCGCTATCTTTTGATGAAATTAGCCATTTTTTGTGATCTATTAACAAAATTTGCCGTTTTTTCGCAATCTTTTCCACGAAATTTGTCGTTTTTTCGCGATTTTTTTTTTGCAAAATCTGCCATTTTTGTGATGTTTTAACAAAATAGGCTGTTATTTTGCGATCATTTAACAATATTTGCCGTTTTCTCACGATCTTTTAACAAAATTTGTTATTTATTCTTTTTTACAATTTTTTGACAAAATTTTGGACTTTTTCTCGATTATTTGATGAAATTTCTGTTTTTCCACGGTTTTTTTTGAACCGCTAGATTGTAAATTCAATTCTATAAAAGTGCCCTTAAAAATCAAAAAAGTGCCCTTTTCAGTACAGTAGCGCCCTGCCCCTTTTTAAACCTGGGGGAAACTCTGCGCTTATGTTAACACACATAACTTTCAAATTAGAATACAAAAAGATTTTCTTTATTTTTAGATTTTCTCATAGTATTTCACAGTTAAGACTTTGCACATAACTTTCAAATTAGAATGCAAAAAGATTTGCTTTATTTTTAGATTTTTTCATAACATTTCACAGTTAAGACTTTGCTACTGTATGTTATGTATGGAATTCGTCTGAAAACATGTGAAAATGAAAAAAATGTTTTTTTCTTTTGCAATATAGTGTTTTGTAACATTTAAGTTACAATTTATGAAATTTCTGGAAAGGTGTTTGAAAGTTAGGCAAAGTGTCAAATTTTATCATTGAAAGTGCATATTAACACTGTTATAAATTGCATAAATAATGTAAAAGTATTCTTTAAAATCTCCTTACCTGCATCTCTATGGAGTAACCATTTAATGCTACATTGATAACGGGTTTTAATTCACTTATTAGCAATTTTACAGCATCGTTAGATAGCCTGAAACGTTCACGGAAGTTCCGATCTGACATCTGAAAAGGATCTTCAATGTCTCGTAACCTCCATGAAATGCGGGCTTCCCGTCTACGACGATTCCGTTGAGATCTCAACACCAGTAATATGTCTGCCATTTTTTCTAATAAAAATTTTAAAAAATGGGAGGCATATATTCAAAAATGTAAATTATGTTGAAGAGATAACATACAAGAATAAACCAATATTTTTAAAATCAAATGATAGACTTTATCTTAAGAGCAAGAATCAATTTTGGCATATGCCTTAAAATAATGAGTGACAATTAAAATGAGCACTCTAAACTTTGTAACAAAAATGATACCTATTTAGACGTAAAATTGATAAAATTACTTATAAAAAAGAATTAACAGAAACATTGAAGTAGTGTCTTGTAGAAAGTAGAGATTATTATTAAGCAAAAATAGTGTTATAAAAATAAATATTCAGCTTTTTAAATATTAGAAAATACAATAATCATTAAAATTGAATAAAGGATTTGATCCATTTTAAGATATTTCTTGTACTCTTTGCTCAAATTAAGTAAACAGAAAAAAAAATAGCAAAAGGAAAAGAAAATCTAAGAAAGATAAAGAAAAAAAATTGGAAGAACAATACTTCTATAGCTATAAAGAATAAAAAAACTATCAGTAACATAATTGAATTTTTTTAATGCTAACTTTTAAGAAGCTTTCATTACAAAAAATAAAAAGCTATCTATTGCAACCATCCGGAGGAAAGCACTTCCGGAAAATTTTGGTGTATTTTCTCTGATCATGACACCCAAATAAAAAGTTCATACACATATATACAGAGAGAAGCGTGCAAAGAGAAAATTGCACCCGGGGCGAAGTTAGAATTTTGCAACCCCATCACATCTTTTTCTTGTGACAGGCAAGTTGGTAGTATAAATCTCTCTTAGCATGTTTATTAAAATTTTCACTGAAAAGCAGTGGGGAAAAAATAAATAAATAAATAAATAAATAAAAAAAATCTGTTCCCTGATTGTTTTTTTTTTCATTATTAAGAGTGTCCACAACAATGCATAATTATAAAATACACAGGGGGGAAATATGAAAAAACAGGAAAAGCTAAAGTTTTATTGGTTATTCTTTTATTAACGAAAAACATTTATGGAATGCCCACTGCTGGCACATCCACCGTATTATTTAAAATAAATACTTTCCATAAAAAAATCCAGACTTTTAGCCCCAAAAAGGAATTTTATTTCTGTATGTAGGAACAAACAAACAAACAAACAAAAAATATTCAGAGATAGGGAATACATGTTATTCAGGCACCCAATGATTCTATCATTGGTTAATACAACAAAATAAACGTCATTGAAGACCTATAACTTTGAGTTATTTTAAACTTTGTTATTTGGATATTAACATTAACTATTTTTTAAGCAAGAAATGCGTTAGTGTAATCTTAACAGAATAGTAAAAACGAGTAGAGCCAAAATAAGCTATGAAACTCTTTTAAAAAAGTAAAATAAGTTGTTTAATGCATACGATTGTTGCAATTCTACAACATTTATTCAATTAAGAACATACAATTAGTTTACTTGACTTTTTATTTTAAAAGGTGCCATACATATAAAGTAAATATAAGAAATTTAGAATAATTACCGATAATACAAAACAACAATATCAATTAAAATAATTTAACAGTAATAGCAACATAAACTATCTTAATGCATACAACCATCGCAATTTCCTAATATTATTTTGACAAATTGTTGCACGAGTATCAGTCAACGTCAGTACATACAATTCAAAACAATTACAGATAGTAAAGAAAAAAAAATCTATCTAAATTCGTTAATATCATGTTAAATGGATTAATATAAACTATAATCGTAAAATGAAATATTTTTAAAACTTACAATCTTCTTAAATAACTATAACATAGGAATAAAACAGTATCAAAATAGTAATGGCGCACGAACTACCGCCAATCTTAATTTAAAGATAGCGTTTTAGCTTTCCTTAAATCTTAGCGCTTTTAACGCTAGGATCCTAGTTGAAGGATCTCAAAGCGGACACCTGAATAGCGATTTTTAGATTTCACTCGGTTTTGAGGATTTTCGGGCCATTTAAAGATCCTTAGCGGACACCTGAATACCTGCATAAGTCTAACTATATTTACTCATTTATTTGACATTAGTATTATTCTATTTATTCAGCAGATATTTATGTGATACCAGTTATAAAATCTGATGATTCTACTCAAACCTTTAACATAATATGTGATTTTCAGTGATTGTGAAAACTACATATATTAAAGGTTTTTCAAAAAAAGCAAACTATTTTTATTTCCATTTCTCAATTAAGAATGACAACTTTTATTCCTATTTGTATTTTATTATTAAAGTTTATAAACCATGTGTAGATAAAATAATACTCTACATTTGGCATTTGAAAACTTATAACCAAACTTGACAATTTTGTAAAAGAGTATCAGAGAGGAATTATTGTAAGGAAATACTGGTTGAGAGTCAATTTTCTAAATAGTTAGATTTAATTTTATTTGGATTTTGGAATTAATATTTTTTCTATGTATACTTTCGGCTAGCAAAAAATACTTTCTTATGCTATTAGAAGATAAGAAAATTATTTAGTTGCTATGTAATTATTTTTATCCTCAACCAATATTTTCCCTATCAATAATAAACAAATAGTGATATTTTCTTTTGATTATATTCTTGTTTTACTATTATTATTATTATTATGATTGCTATAATGAAGTTTAGTGTTAATTATACTCTTATTGAGAAATATTTGGATATGGAGTCTTATTATGCTACTTATTATTATTGTTATTATTATTATTATTTAAATTTTTCTATATTATTTATTATTAATTTTTGAAGTGATAATATTTATTATTAGAAAGTTGACATATTATTAAAAAATGTTGGAATCCAACAAAAAACATAAGATTAAAACCAAAGATTGAACAAGATTTGAAGATCTTTAATTAAAGAGACTGTATTCACTGGACATTGAAAAAGACTTTTATACATTCTTGAAAGACTTTTTTCACTGAAGGACTTTGTTTAAAATAAACTACTGATTAAATCAGTGAAATTCTATAAACTCCCATGAAGGAGATTTCTTATTGTTTTTATTATATTTTTAAAATTTCTTGCTTATTAATATTTATACTTATTGACTTTATTGTATGTATTATCTCCTATGCACTTACAAATAGTAAGTGATATTGTAACATTATTGTATCTCTTTCAGGGAAATGCTCCTACCTAAATTTAATTCAGATTAATTTTCTCTTAACTATTTTATTTTAATCGCTAATATTTTTTATATTGCGTTAATTTTCTTTTCTTCCACCTCTTGGTTTCCTGAGTTTGACAGTTTTATTCCAAAATTTAACTTTTCTAAATTATTATATTTCTGTTGTCTGAACTTGTAGTTTTATTTAACTATCAATTTCATACAAAGTTTTGGGGAGGGGGGATAATATTACAAATTTAATTTTTTTTTCGCCAAAACTAACCTTTATACTATCTTAATTTTCTTATAATAATATTCCGTACTTACTTCAAATTATTAAATTAAAATCTTGTTTTTAGATCTAATCTGTTAATCTTTATGCAGACGATATAAATTCTTAATTTGCCTTAAAAAACATTATTCCAGTATGCGTAAATTTAAAAAGATGGCTCTAAATTAAAAATATTCTTAATTAAACTTTATTTCTTAATATTCCAAATAAAACTGATTTCTTCTATGTTTTTATCAACCCTTTTTAAGAAAGTCTTATTAAATTTATTCCAAAACCATACCTTTCAAAAAATATCATTATTTTATTTTATCTATTTATTTATTTTCTCGCCGTCAACCTTTGTTAGTGTGCATATCAATAAATTCATTTCTTTTCTTTTTCTCTTAAAATTAATAGTCTATAAAAATCGTCTGCCTAAGATATTTAAAATCCTGAGTCGATTATAAATTGGTTAAATAATATTTTTTTTAAAATAAAACTATCGTCTGAATGAAGTGTTTAATCTCGAAGCTGGACAAGAATTCTGTTTACATAAAAGAATGATGGTTTGAGATTACAGAATGTTCTAGAATTTTCTTTTTAGTTTTAAAAGAGGAAGCTCGAGAGGTGGTGAGAGAGATGAGAAGAAGGATTCTTGGGTGTATTCTTGCATGAGTACGACTTGATGCAGTAAAGCATGGAATATTTTTCGGATGTTTCGGTAAAATATCGTCTGCAACAGGAGCTTTTCCCTATAGTTTAGCTACCGTTTAATAAAATGAACTTGCAACAGCCAAGGAGTGTTTATTTTGATCTTTTACATTTATTTATTTTGTTTTTTTTTTCTCGCTTGCCATGACTTCTGTGGGGAGAAAGGAAAACCTGGCGATGATGTTTCTGCCCCCCTAACTTTAAATCGTCACACACATATATATATATATATATTTGAAAAAAATTAATTTTGCAGGAAAGTGTAAAATATTATTGAATTAAAATTATTTTTAAATTTTTATGGCAACCTTGAAGGGACTTCTAAAGATTTTTTTTTTCAAAATGAAAATTTACAGATCTTAAATTCTTCAAATGAAATTTTTTTAGTCCAAAATTTCTAAATTTATATTTTTGGGATCTCATACTTCATATTAAACATGTTACATGTGTTTGTTACGTTATCCAGGGATACTGATGTCGATGTTTTATTTCTGTTTTTATCAATATTTTGCTAATTATTTTTTCTTCTGTTATTTAAGATAAGAGTTATATAAATTTTTCTAATCTGGTAATCAGTCTGGCAGTTTATAAAATTTGGCAAAATTAGTGGTTAGGATTTCTTTGCTAGATGTGTGTAGGAGATAAATCAGGGCAATTATCCTGTCATATTTTTTTCTATCTTATTGATTTTTTTTAATGCAATCGATTAACTCATTTTTTATTTGAAATATAACACTTATATTTAAAATTGAAACATTTTAAATGCATGGCTTTTGCTTATTTCTTAAAAAAAGAAGAATAATAATAGAGCAAACCATGGCGGTTAGTTTAGTACTATTTGGTTGTCAAGAAACGGAAAGCTATCGCCAAAATCTACGATTAAAATGCCAATAATGGCTTAATCTGTATGTCACATTCACTTGATATTAAACACAAAACACGTGTTTATTATGTCAACAAGTATTTTTAAATTTGATCTGTAATTTGCATTTTTATTACATAGGCGTAGCCAGCCTCTTGAACGGGGGGTGCCCAATTTTTTTAACCTGAACATGTTGGGTACAAACAATATCTTATGTAATAAAACCTAATAAAACGGAACCCCATAAAACCTATCAAATTTCCGTTTTAGACAGGTTTTTTGCGGAAGGTATAACTGTGTAGAACTTCTTTTAAAAAAGACCGAAACGCAATTTTTCGTTTCCTGAAGAAGGATGAGAAATTGCTTAAAACTAAATCTAATGGACAGGGGCGTGCGAAGAGAAAACTGCTCCCGGGGCAAAGTTACAATTTGGCGCCCCCTCCGCCAACTTTTTCTTGTAACAGCAAAAAATGACGTTGGTAGTATAAATTTGGCGCCCCCTAAAATTCCACGCCGGGACAGCTGCCCCCTACACTCCCCCTTTCGCACGACGCTGCTAATGGATAAGAAAAAGATATATAAACATAAATAAAACATGATAGATATAAAATAAAGATATCCGTAAACATAAATCTGTAATTATCACAAGTTATCATTTCAAACAGCAATAAAATACTAAAATAAATAAGCACGACTTTAGTTCCCCCCGTCATTTTGATCAACGTAGCATTGAAATAACTTGTAGTACACAATTTAAAGTGAAAAATAGTTCTTATATTTTCTACTCATAAATAAATAAAATTTTCCCGTTAAAAAAAAGGAGCCCGTACGAATGTCAAAATATAATCCCAAAAAACGAAATTTAGCAAACCAACGAACCTACCTCCATATTAATTTGAATTTTGCGTAGCATCATTTCTTATTTTCAGAGGAAGCACAGATTTGTACTAGAGATGAGTTCGGGCTCGATTTTTGAAACCCGCGCCCGAAAGATTTTTAGTACATTGGAGCCCGAGCCCATCCGAGCCCGATACAAAAAGTATACAAAAATAAATAACTAAAAGATTTAATGATATTTTAAAATTGTTTCAAATGTGATATTCCATTTTAAAAAATTTCTTATAAAATTTACTGTTAAATAAAAATTTAAATTCAAGCTTATGAAAAGAGCAATTTGCTATCAAATAAAAATATCCTTCATACCTAAAATGATTCCCATATTTCTTGTCCTTTAAGAAGAAAATTTGATGAACATATTAAAGAAGTGTAATGAATAAATGGATAGAGTTTATAGAAATTACTATTTGTATGCTGAAGAATCAAAAAACGTTTTCAATTTCCTATAAAAAGTATATATCTTCAGGGGTGTAGTCGTAAAAAAACCACAGGTTACACGATCGACGCAGAGGGTATATGCTCAAGGCACAGAGTATATTCTAGGGAGTACATCCTATGGGTTTCATGAGAAACAGAGGGTTATACGGTGTTCCTTAAAAAAATCCAGAGGGTATACGGTGTATACACCCAGTATGCCCTTCACTACATCCTCTGTACATTTATCTATAATCAATTCATTTCTCTTAACAATTCCCCATGGCTGACGGGAACTTTAAAATCAACGCAAATTAAAACATTGATACAGTTATCTTAAAGTTCCGTTGTTTTTATGGGAAAAGAAGAAATATTAATCGAATGTTTTCTATCGGAATAACATGTAAAATATGTTTACTTACGAAGAGAAATCCTCAGCATAAGCAAAATTCATGAGGACAAACAAAAAAAAAATCACAATGCTGTTGTCATATGAAGAACGATTATGATTCGTGCAAAATCAAATAATTTGCAAACCTCAAGCATCTAGTCTGCATCAAAAACGAAAAAATCATTCTCTAACAAAATAAATAAATAAACGATCGAATTAAAAAATATCCTCTGCCTTAAATGAAAATCCAACCAGAAGCTAATTTATTATTTATGATTATTTTGATAGGCGCCTTAACAATTAATCGTCGACGAAAATGCAGTAGACATAAATCTCCATACATCACAAATTTTCTTTTGAAGCAACAATCAACTATTGAAACATAAAAAAAAAAATATTTTTATTTTTCTTTCGTTTTGATTAAAATAACACTGAAATGACTTGAACAAGACTAAAAAAATTCAAAAGGAAAATAGTAGTTCTTTCAATTTTTTCTACACATAAATGTTTTTTAATTCTCAGAAAGAATGAGCCCGAGCTCCCCCCCCCCCCGTGCCCGAACACTAAAATGAAAACAGAACCCGTGCCCGCTTCGGACCTGGGTTTGGGCTCGGGCTTTCGTGCTGGGGCTGAGCCTGTCTAATCTCTAATTTGTACAACCTTCCACCCCCTCTGTTCTCCAGGCTAATCACATGGTGGAATTATCGTTTCACATCTGTATTTCCTTTCATTTTTTTTGTTCCTATCTAGATTTTAGATAACAAAAGCAAAGATATAAATAGTAGTTTCTATCCTTGTCGAGAATTTACTCTGATTTTTTATGGAAATATGTATGCAATAGAAAGGTGTTAAAAAATTCCATAAAGAAGCAACATCAAATTGGGATTATAAAACCAACTTTTTTGATTTACTGTGATTAATAAAGATTCTAGTAAATATTCTAGTTTTAAAAAAGATAAATAAAATAATTTTCTTAAAAAGAAAATAAAGAAAGGATCAAGGTCTCTTCTTTTATCACATTTCAAAACATAGACTGTTAGTTTTGATTAACTAATTGAACTAACTTTGCTTACATTTTTCTTTTATAAATTTTGATTTAAAAAAAATAAATCTTGGATCTGCGCGAGCGGGGGGGTGCCCGGGCACCCAGGCCACCCCCCCTGGCTACGCTCATGTATTAATGCTTTACTATTTCATTTCTTAAAATAAAATGTATGTCAATTTGTATAACTTGTCGATTTCTGTAACTTCGCGAAATTGGTTGGTAATATAACCAAGTAATATCCTTAATTTTAACATCAAAACATTGTTTAAATTACCATGCAGAAAATAAAAAATGTTAAATGGTAAGTTAAAAATGCTGTTGGGGAGATTTGTGTCTAGCGAACGTAAAAGTACACAAGAATGCTTTACGATTATGGGAACTTTTATGCAATTTTATTTTTAAAAATAATTTTGATTTTTTTTAAAGAAAAGGATTCTTTGTATAAAAAAGGTGAAGATGCATACGACAGTTACGTGATTTGGACTATTATAAATGAAATGATAGCGATGGCACAATATTTGGTGATTTATTCCCTGCACTTGGCTAAAATGCCAAAATGACTGCTTGATATATAGACAAGAAGATGGTCAGCCTGGAACATTTGATGACACTCACATGATTAGGTTATTATTAAAGAGATGATAGGAGGCAATATTGCCATGTCAGAAACTTTTTTTGTATTTGATGATGTAGGACACAAACAAAAAGAATAAGAAACAAGACCTTAGAAACAAAATGCATATCTGATTAACTTATAAAACTATTATTTATGAATTAAGTAAGCATGTTGAATGCATATTCAATTATTTAATTATCGTATTTTAGAAAAATCCTCAACTCATGCATGATAATGAGACATGCTTTATCTAAATCGTTTGAAAGTTTTTTAATAAGAAAATTTAACAAATAAGATTTTTTTGCACAAAAAATATTTTTACCATGTTTCCCATCTATTTTTAAAAGTGTTATTTCAATAAAGCCTTTTCATATTGCGTAACATATCGAAGTACAATTTATCTTTTCAGGAAAAAGTTAAGTTTAATTTTAGCTTAAAGTTAATTTACAGTAAAATAACAAAAAACAAAATTTTCAAAAAAATTTTCTGAAAACTAACGAACAAGTAAGGACTTATTTGCTTTTTATCAAAATGACAACTGTGACAATTATGGAAAAAATTTACTATTTTTTATTTCATTTCAAAATTTTGAAACAGAATAGATGTTATAACAATAAATGCAGTGACCATATAGAGTTCATACTCAATTTTATCAACAATATATATATACAGGTTGATTCAAAAAAGATGGGAAAAATTTTAACGGGTAATAGTATACATCAAGACAAACAATATTAAATAGAAACCAAGGTTCCCAAGCGTTTTCGAAAGGAGATAGCCGTCATTAAAGTTTAGGGACCAAAATTTCAAATAAAAATAAAAAACGGAAAAATCGGCCGATTGATTTGAGGTTTTCACTAAAATTATTCTTTATGTTGGTATTTTCTTGAAAATAAATTATAAAGATAAATTCCGAAAAATGTCGATAGAGGGCGCTTTAGACTTTGGAGTAACGAACAACTGTTTTTTGCCGTTATTTTTTACATTGCATTAAATGGTTTCGCAAGCTTAGACTTAAACTTAAATTTTGACCTCAAAATCTGAATAGTTGGGAGCGGTTAAGTAGCTCAAACTGAACTGTGTTCAGAGAGTTTAAATTTCAAATGATTATAAAAAACGGAAAAATTGGTCTATTGATTTGCGGTTTTCACTAAAACTATTCTTTATGTCGGTATTTTATTGAAAATAATTTATAAAGCTAAATTTTAAAAAATGGCGATAGAGGGCGCTTTAGACTTCGGAGTTACGAAAAACTATTTTTTACCGTTATTATTTGCATCTCGTTAAATTTTTTTAGAAACTTAGACATAAACTTAAATTTTGCGCAGAAAATCTGAATCATTGGGAGTGGTTAAGTAGCGCAAGCTGAACTGTGTTCAATGGGGGTGGGGAGTTTCAAATTTCAAATGATTATAAAAAATGAAAAAATTGGTCGATTTGTTTCCGGTTTTCACTAAAACTATTCTTTATGTCACGGTTTCCTTAAAAATAAATTTTAAAGATAAATTTTTTAAAATTTCGTTTGAGGGTGCCCTTAACTTTAGAGTAACCAACAACTATATTTAAACGTTATTTTTTGCATCTAATTAAATGCTTGCAAAAGCTTAGACTTAAATTTTGAGCTCATATTCGAATCGCTGGGAGGAGTTAAGAAGCGCAAACTGAGCTGTGTTCATGTGATCAGGAGTTAAAATGTTACCCTCACCACCCCTCGAAAACAGCTCAATTTTGCGCTACATAATTACTCACAACGATTCAAATTTTGAGCTCAAAAGTTAACTATAAGCTTTTACAAGCATTTATTAGATATAAAAAATACCAGTTAAAAATAGTTGTTGTTTACTCTAAAGTTTTAGGCGCCCTCTAACGGAATTTTTTGAAATTTATCTTTAAAATTTCTTTTCAAGGAAACACTGGCATAAAGAATAATTTTGGCGAAAACGGTAAACGAATCTACCATTTTTTTCCGTTTTTTATGATAACTTGAAATTTGAACCTCCCACCCCCATTGAACACAGTTCAGTTTGCTCTACTTAACCACTCCCAACGATTCAAATTTTTTGCGCAAAATTTAAGTTTATGTCTAAGATTCTAAAAAATTAACGAGATGCAAATAATAACGGTAAAAAATAGTTTTTCCTTACTAAAAAGTCTAAAGTGACCTCTATGGTTACTCTGAAGTTTAAGGCGTCCTCTAACGGAATTTTTTGAAATTTATCTTTAAAATTCATTTTCAAGAAGATACTGACTTAAAGAATAGATTTAGTGAAAACCGCAAATCAATCGACCAATTTTTCCGTTTTTTATAATCATTTGAAATTTGAACCTCTGAACACAGTTTAGTTTGTGCTACTTAACCACTCCCAACTATTCAGATTTTGAGTTCAAAATTTAAGTTTAAGTTTAAGCCTGCGAAACCATTTAATGAGATGCAAAAAATAACGGCAAAAAACAGTTGTTCGTTACTCCAAAGTCTAAAGCGCCCTCTAGCGACATTTTTCGAAATGTATCTTTATAATTTATTTTCAAGAAAATACCAACATAAAGAATAGTTTTAGTGAAAACCGCAAATCAATCGACCAATTTTTCCGTTTTTTATGTTTATTTGAAATTTTGGACCCTAAACTTTAATGGAGGCTGTCTCCTTTGGAAAACGCTTGGGAACCTTGGTTTCTATTTAATATTGTTTGTCTTGATGTATACTATTACCTCTTAAAATTTTTCTCATATTTTTTTAATCACCCTGTATACAGTAGACTCCCTCAAATCCGCACAGCTTGAGACCAGAGGTTTTGCGAATTTTAGAATTTTGCGGATTTCTGGTCATTGCTTTGTTTACATTTTTAAAAAAATTATTTGAAGGTAATTGATAATGAAAGCAAAAATATAATGAACGCATACAATACACTAAAATATTAAAAAAAGTAATAAACTAAAATAATAACAATTTAGATATTTTTTAAAATGATTAAAATACTAAAAGGAAAGGTAAAGTTAATAATCAATAATGTACATTTAAATATTCATTATAAAAGAAGAAATGTGTTTTTCCTAAATTATTCAATGAAACTTGCCTCATAAAGATACATTACTAATTCACATCAGGATCATAAAATAATGATACTTTATTTCAGGTTTAGCCAGGCTTAATAACTAAAAAAAGCTTGATTAATACATAAATATATTTGGTAAGATTGTGATTACCAATGATATTAGCAATGTCTTTATTTTTTCAGAAATAAATTATTCTTTCTTCATGAAAAAACATGAATTCAATAACCTTAACAAAAATTATAAATTACAAAAATGTATGGAATTGATATGAAACTGAAAAAATCAATTTTTGCACCTACATCTGAACTGAATGTTTCATTGTTTACATTCGTAAAATATATGTGGATTTTAGAGAGTTGCAGATTTTAGGAGTGCGGATTTGTGGGAGTCTACTGTATATACATATATATATATACATACATATACATACAGTCAAAGATCAATAATCCGCACACCTATAATCCACTAATTTTTATAATTCACGTTATTTTACGAATGTAAACAATGAAATAAACAGTTAAAAAATTTACAAATTACTGATCCAAAAACGTTTTTTTAGAAATTTTTTTAAAAAATGAGAAAACAATGAGGAAACAGTGAATTATGGATGTGCGGATTACAGATCTTTGACTGTATATATATATTAGGGATGGGAAGAATAGTGATTTGGCCGAATAGCCGAATACCGAATATTCGGCCAAATTTTAGGCCGAATACCGAATATTCGGCCGGCAAAATAGTACCATTTTTTTCCAAATAAGAAAATAAATTTTGATTATATATAATTTAAAAAATAGGAGCTCTTTAATAATTATTGCTCTTAAATGTGCTTTTAAATGTATTTTTAAATTTGAAAAACTTATTTTAACACACAAAAAAAGTTATGAAATTGCATTGATTATATCCTTTATTCTAATGTACAGTACATCAAATTGATTTTCAGTAGGTCAGGATGGGAAAATATTTCCATTAAAATATGAAGAATGTACTTCACTTTTACTATCAATTGACACTTTTACCCTTTCTAGCATCCAAAATCAAATAATATTCTTAAACTCTCTCACTCAGAACTCACAAGGACATATTGTCTGAAATAACCTTTAGTGAAGTAAATTTGATCATTTAGACATTTAGAGTTTGTGTCCCTAGTGATAAACAAATTCGTAAGAATGAGACTGTTCTGAAATCAGATGCCAAGCTTTAAATTACAAATTACGTTACAGAAAACGGTTATGCTTAAAGTAGAATGCATATTTTAACAAAATCTTTGGCATTTGAATCGGCGCATACAATGTTCAACTTGAATATTCCACTTATTCAACAAGCATTAAAAGGATAAACAAAAATTGATAACAACATGAAAGAAGGAAGATTAAATTAAAAATATATGCATAATAATGTTATGTTACATATTTAAGTCAGTAATTATGCAAATAATTATTTAAAAGTGAAAACTATAGAATGAAAAAATTATTTTGTTGAGTATTTAGAATTTATATTAATATTTATAAAACCATCTTCATAAAGCAAGTTGTGTCATCTAATGCGTATCTAGTTTGACACCAGTTCTGCTTTCAGATGTACCGTTGTATTTGGAAGGTGATATTTAATTTTGAAAATGAATCTTTGTTAATACACCTAGTGAATGAATTTTTTCATCTTTTATTTTATAGAAAATAAGTTATGAATTTCATAAGAGCCTTATTTATATGTGCATGGAATTTGCAGACATTAATAAATATTCTAGTGTTTTAGAATAAGGCAGTATTTTTCTTTTTTCTATAAGTGTTTTTGTATCTTGAATTGTAATACATCATTCTCTAATGAAGACATTTCCTGTACAATTAAATCTCCAACTTGGGCGGCATTTTCTAGAATATTACTAACTTTTATAGGAAATACAGAAAGGCTGTATATTTTTTAGTATCTGAATAACTGTATATTTTGTAAGTAAGAATGAGAATGACTTCATAAATAAAGTAGCCAATTTGGATTAGCGAAAAAAAAAATTGCAAGAATGAAATTCTTTAAATCCGAAATTTATTTGGTAAGATATCTTTCACTATTCGGCGAGATTTTAGCAGTATTTGGCTACAGGTATTCGGCCGAAGTATTCGGTCAACAAGCGTTCAATATTCGGCCAACCGAATATTCAGCAAAAGGGCCGAATATTCGTCCCATCCCTAATATATATATATATATATATATATATATATATATATATATATATATATATATATATATATATAAGATTTTTAAGATATATATATTTAGTATGAGACAAATGTTTTTTCTTTAAATAATGGTTATCAGATAATTCTTTGGAAAACATCTTGCACAAACAAAACATTTTCTCCAGTATGAATCATGAGATGTCTTTCTAGTTGACAATGTCTAGAAAATTCTTTGAAAGACTTTTCAGAAACACAACGATTTTATGCTGTATGCGTCAAGAGATGCCTTCCCAGACTACTACGCTGAGAAAATCTTTTGGAACATATTTCACAAACAAAAGGTTTTTCTCCTGTATGGATCAAGAGATGTCTTTTTAGATCTGTACTGTGATAAAATCTTTTCCCACATACTTCACAAGCAAAAGGTTTCTCTCCTGTATGAGTCAAGAGGTGGGTTCTTAGATCACTATTCTGAGAAAAACCTTTAGAACATATTTCACAAATAAAAGGTTTTTCTCCTGTATGCGTCAAGAGATGGGTTTTTAGATTACCATTCTGAGAAAATCCTTTGAAACATATTTCACAAATAAAAGGTCTTTCTCCTGTATGCATCAAAAGATGCCTTCTAAGACGAACATTATCAGAAAATCCTTTGGAACATATTTCACAAACAAAAGGTTTTTCACCTGTATGCGTCAAGAGATGCCTTTTTAAATTACTAGTCTTAGAAAATTCCTTGGAACATACTTCACAAGCAGAAGGTTTTTTTCCTGTATGTGACAAGAGATGTTTTCTTAAAGTACTGTTATCACGAAATTCCTCCGAACATATTTCACATACAAATGGTTTTTCAAATGCATGAATGTTTTTTAGATGTCTTTTTAAATTACTACTCCGAGAAAAAGTTTTAGAACATATTTCACAAATCCAACCTTTTTCTCTTGTATCAATGGGTGAATGTTTTTCTTTATCCCTAATTCGAGGAACGGAGTGCTGTTGACTAGAGCAAGAATTTTCATCTGCAATTGATGACATTTTTACATGTGAAAAAAAAATTTTCAATTGATAAAAGAAATTTCTTCCAAGAGTCAGTATTTATCAAATTAATGTCACTTTTATCCAAGGAAATGTCTTATTGAACTTCAGTTGAAAAGTTTTATCTACCTTTGTATCTAGAAACAGAAAGAAAAATATAATAAACAAGACATTTTCACTGACAAAGAACAAAAACAACAACAAGCAACACAAACAAGACATTTTCAAACTGCACCAAATTTTAACCTGAATTAAGCAGCCGACTTTACACATTTCATTTCTTCTAATGGCACAAAATTCATTCATTAAATTATCATGTTGTATATTCTTAGACATACGACTGGACTAGAGTGTAGATACATATGTGTGTCTATAAGTAGAAATGTTGGTTTTGTTCACAGACTTCTCATATAAGTAGACGCCATATTGGTAACATTTCCTTGGCGCCGGGATGTTTGCCTTCCGTCACGTGACGAAGGACAGATTTAGCGCAAAAAAAAGATTTTTCTCCCACAAAATTCCTCGGAATCTCCCTCCACATTCCTGCTGAATTGCGAGAATTAAATCTGAAACTGTCAATAATGGGATTACCGCCAAAAAACAGCACCCTTTTGGCGAGAAAAGCGAAAGATGTTGGATTCAGAATCTGGCCAAAAGAACAATGGAAAATGGTATCTACTTATATGAAAAGTCTGTGACACTGTTCCATCTATATTTTTCTCCATAGTTTATGAGATAGAGAGCTATACATAGACAATGTTTTCACTTTAGGGGGAAGAGGGGGGTCCTGGCACTTGACATTGTGAGATATCTCTAGGGGGAGGTGGGAATCTTTTTTTTTATATCAATATCGTTTTTGATCCAACAAATTTTGCAATGCGAAACACAAAAACTCTTAAAAGTTGTGGATTTGAGAATGGAGCTTTCAGAACTGTTTCTGATGTGTTAAACAAATTCTTGCAAAATTGACAAATTCTAGAAAATTTTGAATGCATGCATTTAATATCATTTGGAATTGTTAGGAAATCTTGCCAACCAGCAAAATACAGCATACAGTCGAAAATTTTTTAGACAAAATTTATGCAACAACAAAAAATAGTCGATTCCTATTACTTTAGTGTATTTTCAGAATATTTTTTTTCTATAGAATTAAGAAATAGATACAAGGGAGGAAAGTTTAATATAGAATAGAACTTACATCAAAGTCATTTGGAAAGTTGCAATATATAGCTAGCTGGAAAAAAAATTTAAAAAAGATTTCAGCATATCTCTATATTTTGCGGTTTTCGAAAACTACCTTAAAATTCACTCCCAGTGGCGAATAAAAGGATGCATTTCCTCAACCTTGGGTATATACACTTTTAATAGCAAGTTCTATCCATTTTATCTGATCAAAATATAGTGTTATGCATCATTTTCATTGTATTCTTCATCTCTACAATACATGAAATTTATGCCAGGAATATCTTTATTTGTGAAATCATAAAGCTATCAGTGAGTGATTATGTTGTTCTTGTAGGGTCTTTGTAAGCTCGCTTTTATAGCAAGTCTCTTGACAATTCTTCCTATACCATGAACAGGAAATTTTCTCATGTGATGTGGCAAAAAATGCCCCTCGGCATAAATATCAAAGTCAGTTTTGTGCTTGTATATTTAAAAAGTTCTTTCTAGTTTTATACTGAACAGCACATCCATCTGAAAAATAAAACATTTTATTGATTTTGAGGTTTTTCGTTAATGCTGCAATAAGATAGGATTGGAACAAATTAAAGGCCACAGTGTTGTGCTTCAAACATCATCAAATTAACACATAATAAGGAAAGGGCATGTTTACAAACAAACACTTCTGTCAACCAATCTACCGCTACATTTTTGTCACAGCGATCATTGTACGAATCATCTTAACAAATGTAGCCCAATCATAGCAAGCAGACAACCATGATAAAATTTGTAGACCAATCAGAATGCCTGAATTCATATGTAGAGTGGGTGCTATAACGAAGCACGGGCAAAAACAGCTTGCCTTCACTAATAAGAGCTCACAGTGACGTCAGCTGCCCTTTCCTTATTGAGATGCTCAAGAATGTTCCATTTGTCTTATAATACACTATAAAGGATGATTTAGTTTGCGTCCAATGATAGGATTGTACCTCATGTTGTGTGACAAAAGCACAGTTTAAAAAAAAATCACAAGTTATCACTATTTTTCTCTTTTTAAATTAGAATTTGAAGTACATAAAAACTGAAAAATCGTAATAAAATACGACTATTTTTTATTTTTATTAAAAAAAAATTAATGATGTTTTAAAAATTTATAGTCCTTATTGTTTCATACCAGTTGCAACTCATATTCTTTCAAGAAATTATCTAAAAGTAGAAATATTTAACACCCTATTTCCATGTATAAGAAGACAGTTACTTGAAAAGTTTCAATAAATCTTTTTCGTTAAAAACTTAATAACTTGAAATCCCAATATTTCCCTATCTTGAAGTTTTGCAGATTTGTGACCAAAAAGTCAAAGATTAAGAGCCTCTTCAGTCAAATCGAAACTCGAAGTCCTCTCACAAACTGATGACTGTTGCCAACAGGAAAGCATATTCCAAATACAAAGATTGACACTTTAAAAGAAGCTTTTAATTGACAAGAAAAAAGTGTACTACTCTATTATCCCGTCGACCAATTTCGCCAAATTATACAAATCACCAAACTAATATCCAAATTATACATATTGACATAATTTTTATTTTAAATAGCTTAAAAACAAATAATTAGTAGAATGTTAATAAAAACTCAAAAAAAAACGAAATAAAAATTCCTTATTGACATTTTAAACACATGAACCGTATTTAATGTCATTGAATGTGACATTCACGATCATCCATTATTGGCATTTAATCTTATAGTTTGGCGATAATTTCTTGGTCGACCGGATAACCTAGTAGTACTGAAAAAAGGTCATCTCACGACACCCTTTCCCTCCAGGCGATAAATAAGGGATAGATAATCAATCTGAAAAAAAGTCATTAGCAAATACAAAATGAAGAAAAAATTCTTGCACCTTTTCTATCCTGATAGCCCGAGGGATATGTGCATTTGGATAGGTTCGTCGGGTTCATTTTTGATGAAAGCAGTCAGATATGTTTTAAAACAAGTTGACTCTAATTTTTTTTGTTAGATAGTTTGAAATTAAATTAAACCATCTATATGTAATTAAAAAATCATAAAACATTTTGAATTACATCGTGCTATCCAAGTTAAAGATTCCCAATATACTGCCCGGTGTATGTACACAGTAGAAGAATACCGTTTTTAAATAAAAAGTCTAGTAGATCCCGAATTATTTCCGGACTATTGAAATTTTCATGTTTTTATTTATTTATTATCATCAAAACTTTTCTGTTGTAAAAGACAGGAATTAACAACAAAATTATAAAAATTTCCCTTTTACCAAGTCCACGGATCCGAAATAGTAAAATTTTTATTTTGTTTCTTCTTTAGCTTTCGATAGTTCGATTTTTTGGGTTTGTGGAACGGGAAATTGAAAATTTAGTAAAACGGAATATATATATATATATATATATTCTTTCAGAGCCCTAAGAACTGAATTAATACCAAAAAAGATGAAAATTTCGCCTTACTTTCTTGTGTACCTTATAATTTTAAACAAAAGCAAAACTAGTATTAGCCAGCATGGAGACGGAGTTTGAGTCGAAGGCGTTAAATGTTCTAAAGTAGGAGTCGGCCTTTTTTTTTTTTTTTTTTTTTTTACTGACTGCGCAACCCTGTTTCCTGTGGCAAAATGCTACAAAATTTTGGGACTTTTTATTATTATTATTTTTTTTTATATTTCGAGACACGTAGCCATAGCTTATTATTTGTCAAATACAATATTAAAGATAAAATTCTGTACAAAGGTCACTTTTTACTTTTTCGATTTGATTGCAGAATATTTTTATGAGGATTTTTTCATTTTCAAAACCAGTTCGAAAAATGAAAGTCTCAAAGCAAATGCGCAAAAGAAAAAACACATTTAAAAATATTGAAATGCAACCGAGATAACTTTATAATTTCATCCATAGAATTAGCATTAGGAAATAGGTTTTTCGTTTGACTGAAGCAGACTCTTCTCAGTTGCATTTCAATATTTTTAAATGATTGTTTGCATTGAATAGCTGAGATCGATCTGTTAGTCCCTTTTTGCTTATTTGATTTTGATTACAGATAGTTTTCCGAACCGGTTTCAAAAGTGAAAGCTGTTAGCCACATACCCATATTTTTCTTATCAATTGCATTCAATATATATTTTTATTTGTTCAAATACAATATCCACTAAGTTTTTATTTATTACTTACCTTTTCCATCGATGCAGCTGTTTCATTTCATTTGATTTTCAGCCGGAGAAATATTTATTAAAAACCATCGTATTTCGCTCCTGACAGATCTCATTGCCGATATTTTTCACCGCAGAGTTCGCCGTGGATTTGTTTAGAATGCACGGTAGCGTAAATCATCGACAGGCGGCGTGACTGATGTTTTTCTCCGCGGAGCATGCTTTGATTTCGGCACGCGCTTATGCAAATTATCTCGGCATGTGCGATAGCGAAGGTGGGAGTTTTCCACTTCCGGTCTAAAGTGCGGTCTAGTCCAACTCACAGAGTACGTACTGTGGTCCAGCTGACCTACGATGGAGTATAAATAAGAGACGGTGGCGTTTGCTCGCAGGTGGATAGATGACTGGATTGTCGTTTTGTTTGTCTTATCAGAGATCGTGAAGTTATGTTTATATATCTTGTTAGTGATAATGAGTTGTTATGATGGTCATCCATTTGTTTCTGATATATTATGGAGTCTGACAAGGAATACAGTTAATACGGTGAAGATGTCTTTTTAATTTTTGTTTGCTTTTCTTCAACTTACGTCTTTCAAGTACTTTATTTATTTATAGTTAATTATTCTAAAATGAGCACTGTAGGGAGGTTTTTAATTATTTATTTGTTAAGCCAATTATTGTTTTTAGTCATAGAATTATATTGATAAATTATTTATTTGAATAATATTTTTAAACATCGTTACTTTTAAATATGAAATGATTTTAAATAAAAGTTGAGTTTTAAATTAATTCATTTGTCATCATTTCAGTCTATTTTTACACCTACTGCTTAGTTACAACTTGAAACATTATTTTTCTTTTTCACATTATAAGGTCTTTGCTTCTGCTGTTATATTGAACTCTGCTCCATATTATGAAGTATTAGAATAAGTGCTTTAAATTAGTTTAGCACTGGTTATGTGAGTAGACTCACATAACATTTTGGTTATGAGCACCTAAGACCCATGTAATTTAATTTTGACAATGCCTTTAATGCAGTAAGATGTTTTTAACTACGGCCTAATAAGAATTAAGAGATAGTTTTATTAGGGGGGGTCGTTAGTTTTTTAAATGATGACCGATTTTTTTTTGTTTTTGAAGTAATTTATATTATAAAAGGATAATTTTTTTGAAAATTTTTAATAAAATACGTTTTTAATTACATAAATTTTTGGCTGGCTCAAATTTTTTAAAAATTTTTAGGCTTTTATATTTAATTTATTCAAAATGATGCAAAATCAAATTCAGAAATTAAATTCTAGTAATTATGCTAATTGGCAGTCCGATATGAAATACTTGTTAATGGAAAGAAATGTTTGGGATATAGTGGCAGAAATTGAAAAACCTTCTGTGCTCAATGAAAGTAGCAGTGCTCTAAGTGAGAAAAGTACAGCAACTACTGGAGGTGTCACTAATAAAGACGTAAAGGAATTTAAAGTTCGTCAGAAATTGGCTCTGCCCATGATATATTTAAATGTCGAGCCTGATTTTCGAAAAAATAATAGAGAATTGTGATGACCCTGTTTCTGCATGGTGCTGTTTACGCACTCATTTCTACCCTGATACTAGAAGTAGACATATACAAATCTTCACCGAACTGCGTGAATGCAAAATGACCAATGGTGAGAGCATAAATTTGTATGCGTCTCGATTACTAAGAGTGGCCAATCAATTAAAATCAATTAATAAAAATTTTGATGATATGTACGTCACTTTTCAGTTGTTGAGGTTTTTACCTCCTAAATTTGATTCTATAGTACAGACAGTACTCAGGTGGAAAGACGATGAGTTTATTTTTAAAGATGTAGTGACAGCACTCGTTGCAGAGGAGACTAGAATCCAGGTTCGAGAGCACGATCATAGAAAAGTGTATCCAGAAGCACAATCAATCCAGTACCAGAAGAGATCAAGAAAGAAAATTGTGTGTCATTTTTGTAAAAAGCCAAATCATGTCAAGAGTCAGTGTCATCTTTTCTTGCATAATATACCTTCCTATAGCAGGGACAAGTCCCCATCAGCCCAGTTTTCATCATGCCGAGGCTCTTCACCTGTCAGATCTTCTAGCCCTGGAGATAAGAGGTTTCCACCCCAACGTTCCAAATCCCCAGTTCGACATCAAAAGTTTGGTTCCTGTAGATGATAAACGTAAAGGAGGCAGATCCAGAGACACTCATGCAAGAAGTCCTGACTATAAGTCCTCTACATCGTTCAGTCTGAACGTAAGTCTTTTACATCATTTTTTCTCTCTCAGGCTAACTTAGTCGATGGAGAAGCTGACTGGGTCTTTGACACAGCAGCTTCCCATCATTTTTGTAAAGATCGGGATCTTTTTGTTGATTACACACCATTAAATGATGAACATATGGCTATAGCCATAGAAGGTGTAACTTTTCCTATTGTTGGATGTGGAACCATTAAATTAAAATTTGGGCAAAGAATTTTAGTATTTAAAGATGTTATGTTTTCTCCTAAATTAAGACGTAATTTAATATCAGGGCCTCGATTGGATGTAAATGGGGCATGTTTTTCTGGTGGGAATGGCGAGGTGAAGATATCATGCAACGGACAACCCCTTTTTAAAGCCACACTTAAAAATGGCGTTTACTATATGTACCCCAAAGTTCCTAGTAAAATTAGTAAGAAAGTCAGTTTTGAAGCATCTTCTGCTGATAAACGTGACGACATGTATGTTTGGCATAGGAGGCTGGCCCATGTCAATCCTTATTTGATAGCACATACATGTAGAAATGCTGGAGCTAGGAGTTTACCAAATTTGATGGGTTTACGGAAAAGCTGTATTCTCCTTTTTCTATTTTGTTTGGTATTTTGAACAGGCTTCTTCAGTCAAGCGAAACAACCCATTCGCTAGTGGTAATCTTATGATAGAAATTTATAAACATATCTTGTTGGCATTTTGGATATTTAATATATATATATATATATGTATATTGGATAGTTGAAGTCGATGAGTACAAAAGCTGTTAAATTCTTATTCATTTGAATTACTTGCCACCTCTGGTGACCAGTTTTGCAACATTTTACTTTCATTCATAATTTTATTTACTTGCGCACCATCACTAAATCTGCAGATTTGGATAAAGAAGTAAACAAATCTATGCAATCAAGGGAGCATGCATAGGGGAAGAGTTCAATAAATATAACATCTTTAGTCCAAACTAGGGGTGCACCGAATAGTGATTTTGGCCGAATACCAAATATTCGGCTAGTCGAATAGTAATTGTTGGGTCGAATAACGAATATTCGGCTTTCCAAATACTTTTTATATTTCAAAGTTTAAAGGTATTAAAATGTTACTTTTTAAAACAATTTTACATAATATTTAATAAGAGAAACTTATATTTTGATAAACAAGAGCATTTTATAAGGACATTTAGTATTGAAAAAAATCTGCCTTTTTTATTTAAGAAGCATAATTATGAGACTTTTTCAATTAGTAAAATTTTAAATTTCATTTCTTCTACGAACTGAAACAAACATTTTGAAATCAAAGAGAAATAATGAAAAAATAGTTAGAAGAAAAACTGTACAGTCTCATATTTGTTCTTTTTAAATAACTCAAGTCAGATTTTTTTCAATATAAAGTATAAATACTTTCAACTTAATTCTGAATAAAGGAATGTCTAGCTCATAGTTCTTTTCTTTAGTGGTATTTTCCATCCTTCCCATCATATCATATTTTACAGAAATCAAAGCATGTGAGTTGAAAATATAGTTATGATACCTTATTTATTGTTAATGCAACAAACGAAATCACAAGTTTAACCTAGAGTGAGAATACAATGAAATACAATGAGTGAAATACAATGCATTTAGGATTCAATAAGTTGATTATGATTATGGTTTCATAAACAAAAAATTGTCTGCCTTGATAGCTATTACTAATCTCAAAAGTTTTCCTTTCTTGTTTAAGGACTTTTGGAAAAAGCAAGAAACAGATTATTTACTAAATAGAATTTAGGAACTTGCATCTGCACTCGCATCATTTATTCCTAAGGAGAATCCTAATAAATCATAATTTTAATCCTTCTCATGGTTAATTTTCTTAAGTTAAATTTTACAAACAGCAAATAAATAATATAAAAACATTCTATATTATTTAAATATAATTTTATTTCTAATTATTTTAAATATATTAATAAATTGAAAGTTAAAAGTAGAAATTGTGAAAAGTTTTTTAAAATGTGTTTTAAAAGACTTTATTTATTGGATTCGGCTGAATAGTTTCATATTTGGCCAAGCCGAATAGTTAAATATTTGGTAACATGGCCGAATACCGAATATTCGGTACATCCCTAGTCCGGACATCTATAATCCGGAAACTTCTGTAATCCGGACACTTCGGTACGTTTATTCATTTTTATTTAGGATTAGAAAAAATAGATGGCGCCATAGGTCTTATGTAAAGGAATTTCAGAAACTGATTAAGAAAATGAAAAATTACATAATAAAACAACTTTTTTCCCCCATATTTAAACTTAAGAACTCTCTAAATTAAATTTCTGATTAATATAGGTCTCTTTTTAGTTACAAAGTTGTAAAAATTCATGATTGATATTAATTTCAGTTATTTTTCTTTTTTGAAAGATAGATGCACTAAAATATCACAAAATCGTATTTTTTTATTGTACTTTCTTTTAAGTATTTAACTTATGACTTACTTTGATATTTATAGTTGATATATATTTAATTTTTTATATAATTAGCATTATATATCACATTTTTAAATACATTACTGTAATTATAAAGATGATTTTTAAATTATAAGTGTAAGTCTTAAATTTCTCAATGTAATTTTTTTGTGTTTAGAACTTAGTTTTTTAATATTTTTCATAACAAGTCTATTATTCTTGTGATATGCATTATTTATTAAGTATTCATAAATCAGAAATAGCAATTAAAAAAAATATCTTGTGTTTGTTGTTTTTAAAATTTACATTAGATGGTGACCCTGCATAAAATACATGTAATTTTTTTAAAACCATTTGTTCTTGAGCATTTTAAATTGATTTTTTTCAATGTTTTCAATTATTCAGTTCCTTACTTTTTTCTATTGCCATATTAATAAGAGATATTAGTATTATCATTAATCTTCATGCATTTTAGCTACAAAATTTCTGTAATCTGGAATTTTCTATAATTCGGACTCACTGTAATTGTGACAATTCCAGATTAAAGAAGTTATATTTATCTCCTAATGTTAAGTATGTTTAAAGAATTAATATTTTAAAGTTATTTTTTTAGTGTTCTCTTCATAAAGGATGTATCTTTTTTTTTATTAGTTTTCAAAATATTTCTAAAATTGATGTTTAATTTTATATGAAGTGTTAAAATTTTATTTCCAGTTCAGTATTTTTAAAACAGAAAATATTAAACTGAACCTAAATTTTAGAAATATTTTGACAACTAAGGAAAAGGGGACACCTGCTAAAAAGAGAACACTGAAAAAAGAACTTAAAAATATTCATTCGTTAAGGAGAAAGGCTGATTATAAGAATGTATCATACACTGATACATTTAACATTACTGAGAGAATTTTGGATGCTGAGTGACTGGTTTACTCAACTGTTTGCCTCTGAACAATATTTGATCATTTAATTTAATATGCATCAAAAACATGATTATCCAATTATCTTTAATTAAGCATAAAAAAGAATGTATACGCTGCTATTCCAGACGTGATCCTGAATTATAAAAGTGTTCTGAAAGGTTACTCTAAAGGACAGGGGAGGGGGAGGGGCAGAACCCTTTGTTCTCATGTCATAATGTAATGAGATGAGAGAAGCATTCTTATAAGTTTAATTATAAAAGTTCTTAGGGGAAGAAAGAATACGGCACAAAGAAATTAAATTTGGATGAAAAAGTGAGAAACAAAATTACTGTTTTGATACAATAACAGTTAAAATAACTCATTATTTGAAGCATATATTTTCATTTGACACCATTGGTGCAAGATTATAAGTTGCCCACATAAGTAACAATTTTTTATACTTATTCAAATAGCACAAACCTTTTTACAACAGAAAATTTTACTTAATGAATGCAATGAAATAAGTATGACATAGAATCATGACATATTATAATACATATAAATTTTCTGAATATGTTCCAATGAAAAAAATACAAGAGGCTCGGAATCGATAAGTGCCACTTTTCTATATGCGAGAAAATAAATAAACGTTTTTTTTTTTTTTTAAACCAGTGCAAGCACACACTTATTGTAAATATATCTAATATTATGAAGACATCGAAATTACAGATTCTTGATTCTGTAAATCGTTTTGATATTTTATGCAATTTTTGATAAAATTTATAAAACAACTTCAGTATGTGATCAATTATTTGAAAAATATTTACTTTCACTATACAGTAGATTCCCTCAAATCTGCAAAACTTGGGACCAAAAGTTTTGTAGAATTTAGCTTTGTTTACATTTTTTAAACAATAATTTGAATGTAATCAATAATACAATCAAAACTATAGCAAATACTTTCAATATAATAAAGTATTAAATAAGTAATAAACGAAAATAGTAAAGATTTAGACATTTTTAAAAATGACTAAAATATTAAAAGCAGAGGTCAAGTTAATAATTAATTATGTATGACTGAATATTCATTTTAAAGATGAAATGTATTTTTCCTACATTATTCATTGAAACTTGCCTCATAACTATAACGAATTACAAAGATTATAACGAATATAAAGATACATTAGTAATTCAGATCAAAATAATAAAATAAGGAAGTTTTATTTCAGGTTTAGCAAGACTCAATAACCAAAAAAGCCTGATTAATACATAAATATATTTGGTAAGAAGATTGTGATTACCAATGACATCAACAATACCTTGGATTTTTTCAGAAATAAATTTATACTTTTTTCTTGAAAAAACATGAATTCAATAACATTAAAAAAAATTATAAATTAAAATATATATGGAATTGATATAAATCTAAAATAGTTAAATTTTATCCCTATATCTGAACTGAATGTTTTATTGTTTGCATTCATAAAATACGTGTGGATTTTAGAGAGTTGAGGATTTTAGGGAGTCTACTGTAACAGAATTACAACCAAATTCAGTCTATGAGCAACGTAATGTTTTAAATTTAACCATTAATAAAAATCAAACGAGTTTGCTGTTTTGAAATTTAAACATTAATTTTACTCGCTTAAGTAATTATAAATAAATAAATAAAATTATCTTCTAAAAAATAAAACATTTTAATAATTCTTTTAATGACTATTGGTGGAATAAAAGTTGCACTACATGAAATTTCGGTAGTAATATTATTAATCGTAGAATTTGGCATTGTAGAATTTTAGTTAAAGATTAACAAAAAATCCTATCTTAGCATTAACTTATTTTAATAAAGATGATGGGATCAATAAATTCATATTTTAAAAGTTACCTGATATTATTGACAAGGCAAGACACAAGACGCTAATGCAAGAATGAATCGTGACTTTTTACTTAACCTCCTTTGAAAAAGATTCATTCAATAATCTGGAGAATTGTGAATTGTCATGATTTATTCAAAATTAAATTGCGTAAATTTCATTTGCTCCCGTAGGCATATTTAAATGTTAGATTCTCAAATTTTTACTAATTATTTCTGTTTATTTTTATAAATAAATGTTTTAAATTATTAGTTTAAAATTTTACGTTGCTATTTCTTTATTTGTTTTATTATTGATGAATGAATTGTTCCTATGTGATTCATTCATTGTTTAGGCGTCTCTTTATCGAAATGAATATATATTCTGACTACAGTACCTGATTTAAGAGAACAGTTCATTGATATTGACTCATAGTCTGTACAAAAATAAAATACTGGTAAAATACGTTTCTTTGGCTATTTTTCTTCTGAAAATTCTACAACTTGTCATTTGATCATATATGATGCCACAAAATTTTTGCTGACACTTATGTACAAAGATGTAGTGGATGGTATACCTCGTATACCTTCTGGATACCTTTAATGAACCCTGTATACCCTCTGTTTCTCACGAAAAAAAAGCATGTACACTTAATAGAATATACCTATGCTTTGCCCTCAACTTAGATCATATACCCATTTTTTCTATGACTACACCACTGGTTATATAAAATGTTTAGAATACAGGTAAACTAATACTTTAATATTTTATAACTTAAAGGTGTTAAACAGTTAAATTTTACACAATATTTAAATAAAACAGATACTTTGCTTTTGATAAACATTTTTTTTTACATGTAAAATTTAACAAAAAAAAAACTATGTTTTGAGTATTGTTTAAGACAGCTTTTTTAAATAGCAAAATTTTAATTTTCATAGTTGTGAGCATGTTTTTCTCATATTATAAAATAAATATTTTAAAATAAAAAAGGCAATACAAGGAAATTTTTCCTGAGTTTGTTAAAATTTATACATCCTCTAAAAATCCAAGGTCTGTGCCCTGACCCAGTCCAACCCTGAGCAGAATATTCATGTTAATAAAATCTTTGAAATTTAAACCAGCTTATTCAAGGTTCCACAATATTCCACTTTTTCAATAATCATTAAAAGCGTTCACAGAAACTGATAACAGCGTGAATGATGGAGGATATGCATAATACTGCAATCATAGCCGGATTAATGGTGGGCTAAGGGGGCTGCAGCCCCGGGCCCCAACCAGTCAGGGGCCCTCAGTAGAGGTTTAAGTTGTACCAAAGTTTCGTTCAAAACAATTACAGGGGTGTGAGAAATGCACAAAATCGCTGTTTTTTGCAACTTAACATGAATTGCCATTTGACGTCATTGCTGTCTGTATCTCCGAAAATTTCCAGGTTTAACAAAAGTGGCGATGAAAACGAAATGAAAAGGTCAATGTAAAACAAAAAGATCGAATAAAAAAGCACAAATTTCATCAAAAAAGAACGAATTTAATCAAGATCGTGGTAAAGCGCAATTTTTTTCAAAAGGCCGTGGAAAAAGCATTAACTTCGTCAAATGGTTGCAAAAAAAAAAGAATTTTGTAAAAAAGTTACGAAAACAATGCGAATTTTGTCAAACGGTCTCTGAAAAAATGCGAATTTCATCAAAGGATGGCGAAAAAAAACACAATTTTGACAAAGAATCGTAAAAAAATGCAAATTTCAACAAAGGGAGGAAGAAAAAACGTGATTTTCTTTAAAAGATCTCAGAAAAAGCACAAATATAGTCAAGAGTTCATGGAAAAAGAGCGAAATTTGCCAAAGCATTGGGGAAAAAACACGAATTTCGACAGAGGATCACTGAAAAATGCAAATTTCTTCAGAGGGTCATGAAAAAAATGAAGACTTTGACAAAGAACCACGAATTTTGTCAAAGAATGGCAGAAAAAAAGCGAATTGCTTGGTAATAAGTTTGCAGAAAAGTGCAAATTTAGTCAAAAGATTGCAGAAAAAAGCGAATTTTGTCAAAGAATCGCGAAAAAAGCATAAATTTTGACAAAGAAACTCGGAAAATCGAGAATTTCATCAAAGGTTCACAAAAAAACGCAAACTTTGAGAAAGAATCGTGAAAAAAAAATGTGATTTTTTTCAAAGTGTGGCAGAAAAAGTGAAAATTTCTTGAAAAATTAGAGGGAAAAAACAGAAATTTAGTCAAAAGATCATGGAAAAAGAGCAAATTTTGACAGAGAACCTCTAAAAAGTGTAAATTTCATCAAAGGATTGCCGAAAAAACACAAATATTGTCAAAAGGTGGCAGAAAAAGCACGACTTTCAAAAAAAGTTTGCGATTAAGAACGCAAATTCAGTCTAAAGAGCCAATTTGAAAGTGTTGTCGCCGAAAGAATGCGAATTTTGGCAAAAAAGCACAAATTTTGTCAAAGGATGGCAGAAAAAGGACTAATTTTTTTTAAAAGATTGCGGAAAATGCCCAAATTTAATCAAAAGATCATGGAAAAGAGCGAATTTTTTCAAAGAGATGTTTCAAAAATGCAATTTCTACAGAGGATCACTTGAAAAAATGCAAATTCTTCAAAGAATTGCTGAAAAAACATGAATTTTGGCAGATAATTGCAGAAAAACTACGAATTTTGTCAAGGGGTGGCACAAAAAACACGAATTTCGGAAAAAGATCACAGGAAAAGTGCAAATTTTATCAAAAGGTCGCGGGAAAAGAAGGGGAATTTAAGAACACCTTTAAAGATAACAAAGAAATTTTATTAACATTATACATATTCAACATCTAAGATTTGAAATTAGGATTAAAAAAACAAAACAAAGGTGTGTGTGTATTTGAGGAGGGGGTGATATTCAGTATCGTGGTAGGAGGCTCAAGATTTCCAATGGGGTAAAGGGGAGCCCCAGAATTCCCAGTAGCCCTGGGTCCCAGAAGTGCTTAATCCGGCTCTGACTGCAACATATTAAAGTAAATAACTATGCAACTAATTACTTAAAAGCGAAAACTATTTAAAAATAAAGTACTACTTGGTTATGCTGTCGACCATTTTCGCCAAATTATAAAAATCGCCAAACTAATAGCCGAAGTACGAATACCAATCGCCAAACTAATAGCCGAATACTCCAAGTTATGTATGTTGATGTAATTTTTATTTTAAATAACAAAAGAACAAATAAATTAATAAAATATGAACAAAAATACATATAAAATGTGGAATTTAAAACCACTTAACATTTTAAACATGTGTATCATGTTTAATGTCATTGAATATGACATTCAAAACCATCCATTATTGGCATTTAATCTTTTAATTTGGCAGTAATTTTTTGGTCAACGGGATAACCAAGTAGTACCAAAAAGTAAAATTTCATAAAATATTTAATATATTGAAATATTTATAAAACCATATTCATAAAGTAAATGATACTAATCTAATGAGTATCTAGTTTGACACCAGTTCTGTTTTCAGATATTGTACTTGGGATAGTGATTTTTGATATTAAAATTTGAAAACTAATCTTAGCTAATATACCTAGTGAATAAATTTTTATGTGTCTTCAGTGTTGAATTCAGGGGGGGGGGGACATTACCATCCGAGCTATCATATGTCTCCCACAAAATTTGAGATTTTATGTTTTTAATGGTAAAAAAGTACAATCCCCCCCGTGGATTTCTCTTGTATCCCCCCCCCCAGGCCACAGAAGTCCCTCCTGGAGAAAAGTGTCTGAATTCAACACTGTATGTCTTATTTTATAGGAAACTAGCAAAATTCTTGCCTTTGCTTGCATAACATTTGAAAAATGCTAAGTGGTATTTGTATGCTTACTTTTTATTAAAGAAATTATATTGCTACCAATAATTCAAAATGACTCATTGAATCACAGTCTGCCTAAACTTCATTATTACATTGCATTAGGCTAAAATGAGACTTGAATTAATGACAAGAACTAAAACTCATTTTAAAAAAATAATGTAGATTGTATTTTGATGCTTATATGCTCATATTAGTTTTTATTGAATGTTTTGAATTTTTTAGAAACAGTTTTTAGCACACATTTACCTCTTAAAAAAGACTATTACCGTATTTTCGGGCGTAAGCGCCGCGGCGCATACGAGTTTAAAAGTTAAAATTATGCTTACTGCGGCGCTTCTGCCGGGGCGGCGGATACGATATTTTTTTTTTCTTGCAACGATATTCATTACAGAGGTGATTTTTCTCCCGATCCTTTCATAAAATTCTTGCTTTTTCAGCGAATGATTGACAGTAATTAGGCTATCGTTTGTCAAAATTCGCGATATTTTTTATGCTTCTCATTTTCTTCCTGATGATTAACTTTTCACAATTTACAGAAAAATTCCGATCAGAATCACCTCTGTAATGAATGTCGCTGCAAGGGAAAAAAATATCGTATTCGCCGCCCCTGGTTTTTTAGCGATATTTCGGCGAAATTCATGTGCATATTTCGACGAAAGATTGCAGCAAAAATGCGAAATATGTCAAAAAAAAATCTCTAAAAAACACAAATTATGTCAAAAGATGAGGGGAAAAATCGTGAATTTCTCAAAGGATTGCCAAAAAGAATTGTCAAAAAAATTGTTAGAAAAAACGCAAATATGTCGTATCTACAAATAAACAGTAAAAAAACGAGAAAAGACGAAAATTCAGGGGGGGGGGGGAAACGCAGAAAAAAAGAGAAATATGAAAAAAATCATGAAATCTATTAAAAATCTCGAAAAAAACGAATGTTTCATCAAAGACTCACGATTCATTCATTTCATCATGATTCATCCGTTCTCAAAGGCGAATGAGAACGGGGTGAATCATGATGAAATGAATGGATCACGAATCTTTGAAGAAATATGTGTTTTTCGAGATTTTTTTAATAGATTTCATTCTTTTTATGCTTTTTTTTTACAAATTTCTCCTCTTTTCTGCGCTTTTTCGACAGAATTTACGGTTTTTAAAAAAAAACGCAAATTTTTTCAAGTATTGCTTCAAGTATCAAAATTCATGATTCATTCAAATATTCATGATTAATTAAATTCATGATGATTCTTTCCTAGCTTATCCCCATAAAAAACGCAAATTTTTTCAAGTATCGGGAAAAAACTCTGTAAATTCGTCAAATATCGCGATAAAACTCTCAAAACCTCGTTACAAACTATAAAAAAATATTAAAAAATCGCGAAAAAAAAAAAAGGCTGCACAAATTCAAATTTTATTTTATCGTAAAAAACATATATAATATACTAAATTTAAAATTGTATTTATATTACAAATGTTAAAAAAAAACACGAAAAAACATTGAATATAACGCAATTTTTAACATTTTGATGTATTTTCGTAAGTGCGGCGCATACGGCGGTGCGGCGCTTCTGATGAATATTTGTTTTATTCTAATGCATTTTCGGAGGTGCGGCGCTTACGGTGTGTGCGGCGCATACGCCCGAAAATACGGTATGCCATATTCCAAGCCTCTACTCTAGCACTCTTCAACCTTCTTGACAGTAGTACCATCAATGTAAAATATAGTCATTTTGGAACAGGAATTGTCACCCTCAAATATTAATTTTAAAATCAAATTGGTATTTTCCGAGATTTAATAGGAATTGTAATTTAGAAAGTTTTTAAAAGGCTTTTCACTTATTTTAGCTTTTTTAAATTTCGAATCTTTTAGAAATTGTTTGTAGAGAGCATTTACATCTGATAAATATCTATCATGCCATATTTTAAAGTACGTAATTACAATGTTTTTACCAATAACATATATATAATACAAAGCTCATAATTAAAACAAGCTAAACTTGAAATAAAACTTCCTTACTTTATAATTTTTGTGTGAATTAACAGGATATCTTTATGAAAAAAGCTTCATTGAAGAATTCAAAGGAAATGTATCTGATATTTTTTATGCCAATTTAATTATAAATTATTTATTTGGCTACTTTTTAATGATTTAATCATTTTTGAAATTAACTTATTTTTTAACATTCCAGTTTATTAATTTATCAATTATTTTGATTGCATTGTTACATTCAAATTATCGTTTAAAAAATGTAAACAAATGACCACAAAAGAAATCCACAAAATTTTAAAATCTGCAGATCTGATCCCAAACTGTGTGGATTTCAGGGAGTCTACTGTATATGAATAACTACATTTTGTGCAAGTAAGAATAGAAATTACTTCATAAAAGCACCAGGAATTTGAAAGTTTGGTTTTTATTAATATACAGTAGACTCCCTCAAATCCACACAGCTTGGGACCAAAGGTTGTGCGGATTTTAGAATTTTGCAAATTTCTGGTCATTGCTTCGTTTACATTTTTAAAACAGTAATTTGAGTGCAATTAATGGTGCATTTGGAACTATAATGAATGCCTACAATATAATAAAATATTAAAATAAATAATAAACTAAAATAATAAAAATTTAGATAATTTTTAAAATGATTAAAGTACTAATAGCAAAGGTCAAGTTAATAACCAATAATGTATGATTAAATATTCATTATAAAGATTAAATGTATTTTTCCAAGATTAGTCAACAAAACTTGCCTCATAAAAGTACATTGCTTATTTGCATCAAAATCATAAAATAAGTTTTTTTTTTTTTTCGAGTTTAATCAGGTGTAATACCAAAAAAATCTTGATTAATACATAAAGTTATTAGTAAGAAGATTGTGATTAATAGTGATATCAGCAATATCTTGATTTTTTTCAAAAAAAAAAAAAATTATTCTTCCTTCATGGAAAAAAAAAACATGAATAGGGTATTATTAAGAAAATTAAAAAATATATGGAATTGATACAAAACTACAAAAATTAAATTTTGTCCCAATATCCAAACTGAAAATTTCATTGTTTACATCCATAAAATATGTGCGGATTTTAGAGAGTTGCGGATTTCTGGTTTACGGATTTGAGGGAGTCTACTGTAGTTGCAAAAAATATATATATATTTTAATCTTATAATTATTTGGCAAGTTATCTTTCACTATTTCATGAGGTTTTAGCAATATTTTGTTGAAGAATACAGTCAATAGGCCTTCAATATTCCATTAACCGAGTAAAGGGCCAATTGTTTTAAAGAAAACTGTTTTGTCTTTGTTGCTCTTGCATTTTTATTATTGTTGGTGTTTTAAAGAAAATACCATGTTAAGAAAGATTTTACAAAAATGCCGTAAGAATATAAAGTTGTTTTTTCCATCAACTCTGCCCTTTTCTAAACTCAGAGGAAACTGTGTATTAAAAGTAAAAGTGTTCAATCCTATGGAAAAGTGGGAGAAAATGATCTGGCAACATTCTGATGACATTCATTCTGAATTTTTCAGAAGGAGATCCTGAAATACACATTTGTCATTGGCTTGTGAATTGTTTATAATCTGGGCTTTGTCTATACATAATTGTATGCAAGGATAAATGGTTTCTTTGCTTGATTTTTTTTTCCATGAATAATAAAATTCTATTAATAAAATCACATTCTATTTTACTTTTTGTTAATCTTTTTTGTTGTTATTACTATTGTAACTTAAAGAATATTTCATTTATTTAAAATCAGTCCTTATAAATCCCAAAGTTAGGAGATTTTTTAAAAACATTTGCCAGTCCATTTCATTTAATACTGAAGTGCTGCTATATATTATAACGCAAGAAAATAACAATTCTTATGTTTTTCTGTGTGTGTGGAAAGTAAATGAGATTTTGTAAAGATGCTTTTCTTGAAATAACCTAATTCTTACTTTCTGTGTTAACTTTCTCCCCAAATAAATGCTAATACAGTAGCCTTCTTTAAATCTGCACATAATTTATAATGAAAACAATGAAATTTTCAGTTCTGATGAAGGGATAAAATTTGACCTATTAATTTTTATATCCATGTGATATATTTTTTATTCAGTAATCTTCA
The DNA here is from genome assembly GCA_964019185.1 of Maratus speculifer. Lineage (NCBI taxonomy): Eukaryota > Metazoa > Arthropoda > Arachnida > Araneae > Salticidae > Maratus > Maratus speculifer. The sequence continues at coordinate 18,487,448 of OZ025302.1, read as the reverse complement.
TCAATGTTACTGAATTCATGCTTTTTCATGAAGGAAAAGTAATTTCTGCAAAAAATTAAGATATTGCTGATATCACTTGTAATCACAATCTTTTTTTCAAATATATTTTTTTATTAACCAAGCTTTTTTCATTTTTAAGTCTAGCTAAACCTAGAATAAAACTTCCTTACTTTATAATTTTCATGTAAATTAATAGTGAACCTTTATGAGGCAAGTTTCATTGAATAATGTAGAAAAAATACATTTCATCTGTATAATAAACATTTAAACATGCATTATTGATTATTAACTTGACCTTTGCTTTTAATCATTTTAAAAGTTATCTAAACTTTTACTATTTTAGTTTGGCTTATGTTAGTAATTTAATGTATTGTAATTATTCCTCATAGTTTTGATTTTATTATTATTACATTCAAATAAGTATTAAAAAAATATAAATAAATCAATGACCAGAAATGTGCGCAACTTCTGATCCCAAGCTATGCTGATTTGAAAGTTTTCTGAAGATTTTGTTTGTTTATATTTCTTAATTTGTTGGTAATTTTCCAAAAGATACTATATCAACATACAATAACTGTTCATCACGAAGACTGAAGTCCATCATAACATATTTCATCACTGTGTTCTGCTTATTTAACAGATTACAAATTGACTGGACATCTGTCTCATGCATCTAGCTGGGAGAAAGTGCCTTGCCTGCTCTCCTCTTGTATTCCAGAGGTAAGATAAGTTGTTAATATTTTTCATATTTAAAGCCTATGCATAAAATCTTATGTATCTTGTATATTCATAATAAATTATTCTTATTATTGTTAAAGATGTATCTTTTTTCTTAATGTTACTGTTTTCATTTGTTATTTAATAATTTTTCTCTTTTTTAGCTTTTAAACTGTTTAATCGTTGACTAGCCTCTTTTGGTGCATTATTATATACATTAATGTTTCAGAATGTAGAGAATATTGGGCAATAAGATTATCTGTTGCAGGGTAACAGTAAAATTCCTTAAAATTGAAGCATTAATTTATATTTAAGTTCTAAAACTTTTTAAATGTTGTATCTGAAACACACCTATGAACAGGGTTCTCACTGCCGCTCACCATTGCATAAAATTGTGACAAATCTCTCTGGTTAGTGAGTAAAAGAATAATCGGATTTGTAAAATTGTGAGTGTTCTATTTCTATCTTTTTTGCGTATTTGTATGTGCCAAAACATTCTTAACTGCATTGGTGAATAATTTGATACTGCTTTATACATTTAACTGCACCTTACATTTTACATTTTTTTATTTATACAGATACTGACTCAACACCAATTTATTTTAGAAATAGCCAAAGACAGAAATAATGATTGTACGGCACATATTTATCTATTGCAGTCAATCACTATCTATGTACTGGCATTGTGCCGATAAACACACAACAAAGTAACTCGCATAAAGTGCCAAGCTTTATTTCAATCCAGTGTTGAAATTAGTCATTTATCATATTGTTTAATAGTTGTATGCTAAGTATAATCATTGGCCTGTCAATTTTTTTTGTCAAGTCAAAATCTAAAATTTTTAGCATATATTTTCACAATGGTAAATCAATAATATAGTTATTTTTAATTTTTATTTAAACTACTAAAATAATGTTTGATACATTTGTGCATTTAGAGCTAGGAGACATTTAGAACATTCTTATTTGTGGCAGCTTCTGTTGAAAATAGTCAAATTTCTATTATATAAGCAAATAAGAAATAGGCTTTTCAGAACATTTAGAAGCAAACAATGCAATAAGGGATTAAAGATATATTTTTCAGTGTTTCATGCCGACTCTTTTTTGCTAACATTTCTTTTCATTTGGTGACTGTTTGTTTTTTATTTCTTATTCACCAAATCCCTAATGTTGATCAAAAGCCAGCGATAACGCTGTCTATGAACATTATTTTTATAATTCTATCCTGTCAGCAAGTGGCTTAAACATTGGTAACTGAATTTCGGCTTTACATAAAAGAACAAATTTGAATGTAATAAAAGTGTAAAATAAATACAGTAGGCTCCCTCAAATTCTCAACCTTAAATCAGTTAAAAGCCTAAAATTCACACATCATAACAGATATAAACAATGAAACTTTCAGTTCAGATATAGGGGCAAATTAGATTTTTTTATTTTTTTTTTCATTTGGTATGTATTTTAATACATAATTCTCATTAATATGACTTGTGCTTTTTCATGAAGGAAGAATAAATTCATTTCCGAAAAAATTCAAGGTATTGCTCATTTTATTGGTAGTCACAATCTTTTTACCAAATGTATTTATGTAATCAAACTTCTTTGGTTTTTATGTCTATCTAAACATCAAATAACACTCTTTTATTTTATGTGAATTAGTAGGTTATCTTTATGAAGCATGTTTCTTTATGTTAAATCTGTAAAATTAAATAGATCTCATCTATAATGCATATTTAATTATGCAATATTAATAATTTGCTCTTTACTTTTCTATTTAAGAAAGGTTAAAGACTAAGAAATATTTTAGTAAACTGACATTTTATAAACTAAATGCCGTTCAGCATAAAAATGCATAGCTTGTTTAAAATTGCAATTTATGCTCATACTCAGTAACCTTTACGAATTATTTTGTATAGGTCTGTATATCAACTGTAGCTTTTATACACACCATATAGAATGCATAAATGTAGTGAAATTTAAATTTCATATCATAATTAAAAGTGCATTTCCTGCCATCATTGTTATTATAGAGTAGGAGAGAAGGGGGCATATGCGAACTGTACATATTTCACCCAATTAACCTGGAGTAAAAAAAAAAAAAACAATAAATGGCAGTCCTAGTACATTCTTTTGGCTGAATTTTTAGAAACATCAGTCATTTTGTTTCTTTGTTGATGTAATGTGTTTTAGAAGGTGTTTAGTAGAAAATCTTCCAAATTTATGAAATAAAAATTCATCGAAGACATTTTTAAGGTAGATTATCATCATTATACAGTAGAATACCTGAAATCTGCACAGCTTGGGACCAGAGGCTGTGCAGATTTTAGAATTTTGCTGCTTTCTGGCAATTGCTTTGTTTACATTTTTAAACAGTAAACTGAATGTAATTAATAATGCAATCAAAACTATAATGAATGCTTATAATATAATAAAATAAGTATAATACAATTACAATATGATAAAATAAGTAATAATAAATACAATATAATAAACTAAAATAATAAAATTTAGGTAATTTTTAAAATGATTAAAATATTAAAAGCAAAAGTCAGGTTAATAATCAATAATGCATGGTCAAATATTCATTAAAAAGATGAAATATATTTTTTCTAAATTACTCAACGAAACATACCTCAAAAGGTACAGTTCCAATTTACATCAAAACCATAAAACAAGGAAGTTTTATTTAAAAAGGAATCGATTTTATAAGGAATAATCATTTTATCATATAAGGAAGTTTTATTAATTTAGCCAGACTTAATAACCAATAATTGTGATTAATAAATTAAAAATTTGCTAAGGGATTGCAATTACCAGTATTATCAGCAGTATCTTGATTTTTTTCAGAAATAGATTTATTCTTCCTTTATGAAAAAACAAGAAGTAAGTAATATCAATAAAAATTGCAAATTAAAATACATATAAAATTGATATGAAACTAAAAAAGTCAAATTTTGTCCCTGTATCTGAACTGAATGTTCCATTGTTTACATCCGTAAATTATGTGCAGATTTTAAAGAGATGGATTTTACAGTGGTGGATTTAAAAAAGTCTACTGTATTCCATATTGGCATTAATTGGATAAGTTTCCAAAAAGTTTTGTTTTCTTAATTTCATTTTTATTTCTTTTTGTGAACAAAACATATAGGGGCAGATGTGAACAGTACACAAGTGTATTTTTTATGTTTGTCAGTGCATTTTTTAAATTAAAATTTAGTTATCCTAATGAAATATTAAGTTATAAATTCAATGTTTTTAGTATTTTTTCAGTGTTTTAATTTACTGGAAATGAGAGATAGATAATACTGTGGTAATCACCAATTTTTTTTATATAACAATTTTACCAGTTTTTAAAATCAAGTAAAATATAATGTTCAACTAAAAAAAAAAAAAAAAAAAAAAAAGTAGGTACACTAGTGCATAATTTTATTTAAAAAATCTTGTATCTATTTTGAAATATTTATTGATTTATCTACACAATTAGAAAGAGGGTATCTGATTAATTGTTATCTCAGTTTTTATTCACAAAAAAAATTATTATTTTCTTTTTTATTCATATATTCACATATGCCCCAGGTATGTTCACAACTATCTGTCCACTGGGGCACAAGTGAACAAATTTAGACAATTTCGAGAATGGTCATATAAGTTAAAAATTTTTGATAAATGCATTCAAAAGTTTCACCAGAAGAACAAACACATTGTAAATATTCATATAAACCAATTGTTGTTTCAATAGCTCATAACAATTTTGAGAAATAGTAAAAAATATAAAGATTGTTCACATGTGCCCCCTCTCACCTACTTACTTTAATGTAATGGAAAACTTTCCTGTAGATAAACTAAAAATGCTACAAACTTCATTTGGAATATGGTTCATGCTAGTGTAAAGATTAATAACATCCAAACATTTCAAAGCGACGGGAGTATATTTATGGACAACCGACCAGACAAACCAAAATCATAATTGTTTTTTCAGCTTTGTTGGAAAGTGTTAAAAATGATGATTAAGGACCTCGCAATATCACAGTATTTGGTAAAAATATTGTGATATTATGCGTAATACAAGCAATATCAAATAAATCTATGCTTCTGGAAAAATTAGTTCAACTTAATCAATAATTTGTTCAATGAGTTCAAAATTGTCAAGAATTACCTATGGAAGGATATAAAATAAAAAAAAATTCTTTAATTTTTCTGCTATGTCTGAACTGAATATTTTATTGTTTACATCTCTCACGGTGTGCAGATTTTAGGGTTGATATTTTGAGACAGTCTACTGTATAATAATATTTAAATAAACTACATTTTAAATCAAATTAGCCAAAATAATAAAAAGAAAAAAATAACAGTTTAAACATGCCTTTATTACATACAAAAATATCTTTTTATTGCTTATCTATTATGCAAGAAGGATCTTTTTTAAAAAAGATTGCAATTTTTTTTTTAAAGAACAATTGGTAACTTATAGACTAGGATGTGGCAGCACACAACTCATCGAGTTGGAGGCTAAGATTCCAGAATTAATTAAAACTCGATTCTTATATTAAAACACAATGGGTTTCCAAATCATATCTTGGTTGAGAAAAACACCCAAAAACCTGACTTTAGCAGTTGACTCGTAGGTTTATCATTGTGTTTTCCTGTTTCCAGTCAACCCCTTTATTCATACTTTTGGGTGCAGGAATACACAATGATGAACCTACGAGTCAACCGCTAAAATAGAGTTTGAAGAATGTTTCCCCCAATATATGAACTGGCAGACCATTTGCATTTTAATATGTTGATTGAGTTTTAACAAATCTTGGTATTTCAACTCCCAACTGATTGAGGTGATTCTCTGTGCTGCTGCCTCCCTATCTACCATTTAACCACAATTACAATTTGCTTGATAATTTTATGTTTTTAGCTATTTCAATATTTTATATTCATCATTGTGCCATAAGATAGACATCTAAAATTATACATAAGTTGAACAAAGCAAATGAACCCAGCAGCAGAAATTTTTCTCAAGTGTCTGTCACATACTTCAAGTGCAGAAAATAATCTGTTAATAAATCATTTTGCAATCAAAATATTAATTAATCAAACAATCATTTGTGAGGCTTTTCTGCATTTTATTCATTTTTATTATTAATAATCTTGAGTTTTTTCTTAAATTAGCCAGTTTTTTATTAATTTAGCTAAACTTAATAATAAAAAAAAGCTGGATTAATGCACAAATACATTTGGCTAAAAGATTGTGATTACTAGTGATATCAGCAATGTTTTGATTTCTTTTAAAAGAAATTTATTCTTCTTTCAAGAAACAGTCTGAATTCAGTAATATTCACGGAAATTACCGATTAGTATAAGCATAGAAATGATATAAAAATAAAAATGTGAAATTTTATCTATATATCTGAAATGAAAATTTCATTGTTTGCATCTGTATATTATGTGTGGATTTTAGAGTGTTTCGGGTTTTAGGGATTTGGATTTAAAGGAGTCTACTGTATACGTTTTTTGTATCAATATTTTTCCATTTATTATGGGATAAATCATCTGTATGGCATTTTGAAGTGGAAGTTTCAATGTAAAAAAAAGAAAATCTGTTATACAAAAATTAATTATCCTTTTCTTTTTTTGGCTTGCATTTCTAGTTTATTTATTTGCAAAATTATTTCAAATTAATAAGCGGCAAAAAATACCTTTTTCTATAGCTTAAATAATTTTAATTTATACCGTCCTTTAATAAAAGTACTTCTTTTATTAAAGGTTTTTTTGAATACTTAACACAGCAATGAATGCATAATCTCATTCTCATAAATCATCAGGAAATAATTCTACTGAAAGTGTGATTATACTTACATTTTTAATCTAATATTAAATTATTATTCACATTAAAAAAATATGTAGAATTTCATAAGATTTATATAAATTATATTTATCCACACTGACAAAAAATTTTTGAGGAATAGATGTATCTTTCCTTTCTTACAAAAGTGATTTTTTGTTTATGAAGTTTAAAGTAAAATTTGTTCTTCCATGTTTTTTGTTTATGAACTGTGTGTGATCAAATAATGCACTTCAAAGGGCAGCTAAAATAAAACCTTTCCTATAGATACAATTTTGCATGTGAACTGTGCAAAGATATTCCCTTAAAAAATGTATATAAAATAAAAGCATTTTGTCCCTGACAAATCCAAAGAATTTTCTCAACCCCCACGAAATCCAAATTAAATTTTCAATTTCATATACATACAAATAAGAAACATTTTGTCATTAAAATATGTAAAAAACAATTTTTTCATAAGAATAATTTAACAAATCTCATACCCTATCATACAAAACCTTTTGTTTTTAAAGTATGCAATAGACAATTTTTCAAAACAGTAATCATACAAGGTGTTGTGTTTATGAAATATGCTACAAACAATATTCTCACGAAAGTTACCTAAATAATCGTCTTTTGAGACATTCCAAAAAATAGTCCTGTAATATGTTCTGTGAGATGTACAAATTCTACAAGAACGATTCATATATATTCTCTAATGCGAAAGTTAAATCACTTTGATTAAAATTTCTGTCGCAGATTTTTTTTAGAAGACAAACTGTTTTTGACAAATGCAATAAAGAATTTTGTCAGAAGACTTATTTAAATAATCATTTGAATGCATATTGGACAAAAAAAGAAGCCAAGACTCCATGACATTTGATCTTCATGACAACTGCTGGTCCCTAGATAAGAGCATGGAAGAACGAATATAAATATCTATATTCCTTCTTCCATGGATAAGAGTGGTTTTATTTCTCACGTCTGCCGAGTGAAGTTTTTTATTTGAGGAATGTTTTTTTGACATCATATTGTTGCATAATTCTGTTGAATATTCTATTCTAGTCGGCTTGAAAACTTATTCTATTCTACTGACAAAATCTGAAGTTTTATTCGAGAAAAAAGTTTATTATGGTTTTGAAAAGTCAAGTTATTTGGTCAAAATATCATGCATGATATTCAGCAGAATGAAGTCGTATTCTTATGAGTATGCAGAAAGTCAATTAAGAAGTGTGTTAGTTAAATTATTCGGAATGGAAATTCTTGATTCATCCATGTTGATGTATGTCGACGGAAATAAATGTTTGTGCTTTTATAATATATCAAGCCCTTTCCTTGCAGTTTATTGTTTTTATTGGGAGTTGTGGTAAATAAATTTGGTTCTTACGTATTAATGCACCACAGCAGAAATTGCGCTAATGCACCAATAAAGAGCAATTTTGTTGTTCGCACACATACAAAAAAATGGTGTTAAAAATGAGCTAAAAAAGCATTAAAACATTAAAAAAACACTAAAAATGGCATCAAAAAGCATCAAACAACAAGGCAAACAAGGAATCCAAAAGATAACTGCATGTGCTGCATTCTGCTACAGTTACATTAATATGTAAGTACCATAAATTTAAACCATTTTAATATTCTAGTTATCTTATACTGTTTAATTTAGATTCTGTCTTTCATGGGTTTAAATTCGAAATTCGTAACTTTAAAAAAATTTATTCTTATTCCCACATTTTATAACCTATCCATAATTCTTGTATTCACATATAGTAAAAAGAATATTTTGTTTTTGAAGTGTGTAAAATGTTACCTCCTCAAAGGATTCTTTAAAAATAGCATTTAGTATATATAATTACAATGCCTTTTTTTTCTTTTTAGAGAGAAGTAGCTCAAAAGATTATCTTGGAAGATCATTTAATTAGTAGTTTGCTCATGTGCAAGTGAGATGTCTTTTGCATGTGAGGTGTGCAACAAGAGCTTTTCTCACATAGCGAATTTATGTAATCATTTGCATGCACCTATAAAGGAGAAAACTTGTGTTTGTGAAATATGCAACAAATGATTTTCCCAGAGGTTTGCTTTAAATAGACATTTGATGACACACGCAAATGAGAAGCCTTATGTTTGTGAGGTGTGCAACAAAGGGTTTTCTCAAAAGTCCAATTTGAATAGGCATTTGCTTACACATGCAAATGAGAAACTTTTTATATGTGGGGTGTGCAACAAAGGATTTTATCTTAAAGCAACTTTAAATAATCATTTGCGTACACACACAAATGAGAAACCTTTTGTCTGTGAGATGTGCAACAAAGGATTTTCTCGAAAAGGATATTTAAATAATCATTTGCGTACACACACAAATGAAAAACCTTTTGTCTGTGAGATGTGCAACAAAGGATTTTCTCGAAAAGTATATTTAAATAATCATTTGCGTACACATACAAAAGAGAAGCCGTATGTATGTGAGCTCTGCAGCAAAGGATTTTCAGAAAAGTTCACTTTAAATTATCATTTGAGCACACATGCGAAGGAGAAACCTTTTAAATGTGAGGTGTGCAACAAAGGATTTTCTAATAAAGCAGTTTTAAATAGTCATTTGCGTACACATACAAAAGAAAAACCTTTTGTATGTGAGATATGCAGCAGAGGATTTTCTCAGAAATCTACTTTAAATAATCATTTGAGAACACATACAAATGAGAAGCCTTATGTTTGTGAGGTGTGCAACAAAGGATTTTCTGTCAAGTCCAGTTTAAATGCACATTTGAGTACACATGCAAATGAGAAAACTTTTGTTTGCAAGTTCTGCAGCAAAGGATTTTCTCTGAAAACTTATTTAAATACACATTTGAGATCACATGCAAATGAGAAACCTTTTGTATGTGAAGTATGTAACAGACAGTTTAAGACGAAGGCTATTTTAACGAGTCATATGCTCTATCATAGAAGGCCTTTTGTTTGTGAAGTATGCAACAGACAGTTTGCTCATAAGACTTATTTAAATAATCACTTTTTCATGCATTGCAAAAAATAGTTTCATTTTTGTGAGGTGTCTATATCTTACAGGAACAGTTCATATAAACACATTCTTTTGTGCAAAATAAAATCACTTAGATTGTAAGTTTTGTTGCAGATTTTTTTAAGGGACATACAGTTTTAAAATCCATATATGATCCACTAAAATGAGGTCTGCAACTTGTTTTCATAAAATATATGATAAAGATCATTTGCATTTTAGTATGTAATTTGAATTCAGTCTAATCCTGGAATCTCAAGTGTGAACTCGATGAGATGAACATGTTCAGCCATCTACTGGCCTGCAGAGATGCAAGTTAGTCACTTTTCTCACTTTTTCTAAAAAATGTTACTTTCAATCATTGTTAATTTTTTTGAAGTCAATTTTATTGATTAAAAGAGAATAAGTAAGTCACTGAAAATGAGAAAATGTTTAAAGTGGCTTGTTCATTTTCCTGTGGAAAATGTATTGAAAATTGACATTTTTATCTTTCAACTGTATTATTATCCTCTTCAATAATTGTTGTTATTGATCACAAAAAAGTGTGTAAATACAGTCAAACGCCTTGTCTTAGGGGGTCCCACCTCCATCCCTGATCCTATAGATATCCCTAATGGACAAGAGTGTCTGAATTGAACTCTGTAACGAGCAACTGTTATTATTACCAGGCTTTATGTAATTCTCTCGCTTTTTATATTAATAGAGTTCTACTATAAAATTATTAATTTAAATTTTTATCAGGATTACAGTTGGTATTGTTATATTTCATTATTATGGCACTGTTTGTATATTTGAATACAGTAGACTTTTTAATAAACACATACAATCGAGTCTCTCTATAACGAAACTCCATTCAGTGAATTTCTCTATGTAACGAATTTTTACTGGGAACGGTCAATTTTTCATTACATTAAAACATACATTTACATAAAATTACATACATTTTTTCGATTACATTAAAAATAATCTCCATTTAGCGAAGCATATATCTCTATAAAGCGAATGTTTTTAGAAAATTTCCTTCTTTTTTTCTGAAAATGCTTCAATTTATTTATTAAATTCATTTTCCTGCGATGATTCCTGGTATAGGTTTCACAGCTGCATATCTGCTGCCTTATCCATGCCCAAAACAGGCATTAACATCCCACTATTCTAAAATCCCACTTCTTAACAAAATGTCTATCGGATTCTTTCATGGCCTGATTTTGTTTCAAAGATGAGTGTGCGTTTTTGGAAATTTTTGTTGCTCCCCTGAAATAAGGCAAATTTTTGCACGTTTGAACTAGATTTACTTTTTTTTTATATAAAAAAGGTTGATATTTTATCTAGAAAATAATGGTACTCGTACACATGCTGTTAATTTTCTGTTTCAAAACTGTTTAAATAAATAAAAAAATAAAGTATCAAATTTATGTTTAGCATTAAACATTTCAAAACCTTAATTAAACGAGCCTTTTTTAAAACTTTATTAATGAAATGTAACTTTTTTCGGCATTCTCTATTTAACAAATTTTTCTATATAACGAATTTTTTGACCGAACCATGGATTTCGTTATATAGAGACTCTACTGTATATCCTAAAATTTGCAAAGGCTTAAAATCTGCATCAGAGATGTATAATGAAACTTTCATTTCATATGTAAGAAAATATTACAACTTTTTTATATCTTTCAATATGTGTTTTAATATTTAATTCTCGATAATATGACTGAAGTCATGGTTTTTAATGAAATATAAATTATTTTTTCTAAAAAGAAAAAAAAAGAATTGTTGTTGATATAATGCTAATCACAATCGTCTTCTCAAATGTAATTATGTGTGAATCATGTTTATTTGGTTATTAAAAGAGACCAAACCTGAAATAAAAATTCCTTACTTCATGATTTTTATGCGAATAATTTTTTTTTTTAAAAAGGCTATCCTGTAGGTGAATTCCAAGCGTAACAAAAGGGAAATTGCACAAGAATTTTACCATTTAAATACTTACTAAATTTTCCAAAGACAAATTTTACAAGACTATGTTAATTTATGGAACAGTGCTTAATTAATTAGAAACGATGAAAAAGCTTAATTATTTAATTATAAATTGATTAAAATGGTATGTAACAGAGGGGACAAAGAAAAACCCACATTTTTTGACATGCACTACAATTTATATAAAACTCTGTGATTTCGCAATTACAAAAAAGAAATTAAATGTATTTTTTAAGTAAAGACATATGAAGGTAAAATAATTACCTATCAGATTGTTTGAATTAAAAACACATTTTATTTAAATGAAATTAATTGAACGTAAGAGAGGGGACATCTTACAAATTCAGTGATCATATTTCTAGTGCAATATCATTATCAAAGGTGACGTTTTGATTATTTAATGTTGGAGTAGGTAGTACTTGTTTTATTTCAAGCATATGAATCCATGCTATATCTTTATGATTATATTTAAATGTTTTCAGTCCACTTGACTGACTTAAAAATACAACATGGGCATTGTCAGTTTTCTTGTCAATTTCAGTTATTTGGGCAACAAATTCCACCATCCTATTCTTATCTTGAAATCTAACAATTGCAAAATTGCCAACATTAACATCAGGATTCAGGAGTTAACAAACTGTCATTTTCTATAGATTTATCCATACCATCTTTGAAGCAAAATTGTACACCTTCTTCAACAGACACAGATGAATAAGAATTACAATATTTTTGTAGCACTCTAACACAATGAATTCTCCTCAAATTTGATATAGCTTTTACATTTGAAACTCTTTCATAAAAGGCAGCAATATCCCTTTCTACATCCTCTTTTGCACAATAAATAATTTCTACTGCATTGCAAATGGTATCAGCAAATGATTTAGCATCAGATGGTGGGAGAGCCCATTTTCCCAGACATATATCCTCAGTACACAGTCCCCTTTCCTTTACAGTACCTCCCACTCCATCAACTGCACTCTTTACATGACTAGTAGCAAAATAATGCCAACTGACTTTAAAGGGTGAGAAAGTAACATTGCAAAGTGTGTATTTCTGTTTGAATTGGGATGATGGCCCATCACTAAAAGTGTCAATTTCGTTTAACTCAGGGGATTCCTTTTATAATTTATTAAAAATGATTTCAATAAAAGTGTGGATTGCATATTTGTCATGCTGCATATAGTCACTGGCTATGACATAACTGCTAATTTCTTTTGCTTCCAAGAGATCATCTTTTGGGAGCCAAGCAACAGCAGTAAAACAAAGAACACTGCTTGTGAATCCAATGTGCTGATTGTATCTCATTTTGTGTAACAAAAGTAAAGTTTTCGCTAAAATCTACTTATAACACACACTTGGTTGGATTTTATATAAGCTGCTTATAATAATTAGATTGTATTGAAAATTAGATTGTGGTAAAATAATTAGATTTGTGCACAACCATGTGTAACAGAGGGGACATTTAGCTCCGTCTCCTCTGTTACGTCCCCTCTGTTACGCATGTATTTTAAAAGAATTTTGAATATATTTTCAAAATTATTACATAATATAATTACAAAAATGATATTTATTGTAAACACTTTTTATTGAATTTAAATCTTTTTTATATATTGAATAAAATAAACTTTTAAAAAAAATTGTAACAGGGGGGGACAAATAAAAATTGTAAATAACTTTATTTTAAAGAAATAAGAAAAAAATTGTATATGAAGATTATTACTGTAAATTATGACTAGGAACTATTTAACCTACTATATAAATTAAAAAATATTTAAAATCACCATATTTTTAATAAATAATTGATTTTTTAAAAAGTCACATTTTTAACATTTTAAATCAAAATCATTAGATACCCATTATTTATCATAAAATTTAAATAAACGATGCATAATTTTTGAAAATAAATATTAAATCCATTAACTGCAATAAATTGCCTTTAAAATGACATAAAATACTTGAAGATAACATGAAGTTGAAAAATTCACTACTGGTTTCAGTTGGCATGGAATTCGTCTGTAGTATTGTTTGACGGAGACTTTGGCAGTTTTTATTTCTGCCAATTTTAAATTTTTGTATTTGGATTTACAGTCAAACCTTGTTAACATGAACCTTAAGAGGAATCAAATTTTGTTCATGTTAAAAATAATTCATGTTATCAGTAACTAATAGTTTGCACATGCACAAATGAGATGTCTTTTGTATGTGAGGTGTGCAACAAGAGCTTATTTTCGAAGGCTAGTTTGAGTACTTATTTGCATACACATACAAAATTTTTATTTGGATTTCAATTGATATTGTTATATTTGATTAACATGGGGATTTATATATATATATATTAATACAATAGACTAAAAACCACAAACCTAAAATTTGAAAACACCTAATATCTTTATCACAGATGTAAACAACGAAATTTTCAGTTCATATGTAAGGAAAAGTTACAGAAATTATTAAGGTTTTGTATAATTCTGTATATGTTTTAATATTTAATTCTCAATAATATGACTGATATCATAAACTTTAATAAACTATAAATTTATTTCGCAAAATAATAATAATATTACTAATCAATATATTGTTGATATTACTGGCAATCTCAATCTTTTTATCAAATATGAGGGGACATCTGAAAATAACTTTCTCCTGGCATCTGTGGACAAAGGTAAAAGATAAACTTAATTAAAAATTTTTATGCAAGGCAAAACATGATGATTTCTCAAAATTTAAATAATTAATTGGAGGAAAATTTAAAACGATAAATAAAAAATAAGAGTATGCTCAAATTTTTATCATTATTCCTTGATGTTCCATTGAAATCTGAAATAGCTAGGTTGAATATAATTGTTTTTGGTTGATTTGACATGGAATGACCCAATAACTGAAATTTGTAAGGAACTTAAATCTTTTTCAGTCAAAAAAAGTAGACTGATATAGTTATAAAATCTATGTAACCGTTGGCTATAATTTTAAAGTGGAAAAAGGCAGTAATTTTAAATAACAAAAGAAATATATTATTAAATCATTTATAAAAATACGAATAAAACGAATTAAAAGGACTTAATGATGTAACAAAAACATATAATATGTTTAATATCAAGTGAATGTGACATTTACGATAATCCATTATTGGCATTTTATCTTACAAATGGGTGACAGTTTTTTTTATCGACAGGATAATCGGATAGTACTACATTTTCAAAGTACAATACATGAAGAATAATATTACTTAAACATTTCAAGTAAATTTATTAATTAAAATTTTGTACATGAGTGATTCTCCGATAAGTGGGTAATTTCTATCCCTTAGGGTTACATGGATTTTTTTGTCATTCATATAGTTTTTTTTAGCATAAAATGTATTTTGTAATGTATTTCTACAATTTCAAAAAGTATTTTCGAGAAAACAACTATAAATTTTACTGCAATAATATTTTAAACATTCAATTTGTCACTTCTGTTCTTTGTCCCTCATCTCATGTACTGATCTTCTGGAACAATTTTAAGTGTAATGACAGACTATTTTTAACAATTTCACCACCAAAAATAAAAATTTATACTCCAAAGTACACATTAAAGCATTTTTATTGTAAATTAAAAATAGTTTTACATTTATTCTGAATCGGAGAAATGCTGTCCCCTAGTTTTTATTTCACTACTGCCCCTTATATAAAACAACTAAAGTGACCACCAGGTAGCCAGATTAAATTCGGTGAACAGGTGCATTTAGTAGGAGTCATTGCAATTGCCCAGAAAAACATATGACACATTTCTAAGGACTTCAACAATAGTTACAAGCTACAGAATGGATAGAAAGATAAGAATATATTTATTACTTGTCACTACTGTCCCCTACTTAAACTGTCCTTGTTATTGTTTGTATTTATTTATTATTTTGTCAATATATAAAATACTTTTGCATAGTACAAAATATCATATTGCAGTCCTACTAAGCCAACTTACTCTGTACACAGAAGCAATTTTCTCAATTTTGTCACTACTGTCCCTGTCACTTCTGTCCCCTTTCAAATTATTTATTTGGGGAATCAATCTCCAAAGCAGATATTAATGCCATATATGACTTGAAGACAAAGGATACAGTGATACCATTTATTACAAATCAATTAAAGTTGCATCAGCTCACTTGGAATAAGTTTGAAAATGTTAAACTTCAACTGTGTTTTTTAAGCTGTTTAACATGTGACACACATGAAAAATGTAGACATTACTGTTCAAAACCATCACATATCTTCCTGTTTTAAGGATATGTCCAATGATTATAAAGATACTAAAGTATCAACTCCTGTTTCACAAAGTGAACATATTTGTAAATAAAAAATATAATCTTATAAGATTTTGGAAAAGAATTCTGAAATAACTTTAAATCTTTAGAGTATGATGCAGTAGAGTTAGTTTTCTTTTCTTTGTGAATGGGAAATTTTATAAAGAATAGTGTATCCAAATAAGACATGTAACAGGGAACAAAAACCAATAAGTGGGTAGAAAAAACAAAATAATAATAATAATAATAATAACTAGCAAAAGCTATGCTTTGTTCGGATTCGTGAAGAGATACAAGATTTGATTGATAAGACAAGACAGATTGATTGACAAGATAGATTGTTTTTACAAAACATATATTTGAAAATAACAATATTTTTTAATATAATTTTTCCATCTTTATTAAGCAAAAACGTTATTTTATGTTTTGGCGCATTTTAATTTTTTATTTATGATGTAAGGCTGGCATAATAAAATATTTTCGAAATAAACTTTTACAAAATATGTTTAAATTTTCAACTAAAAGCTCTTTTAAATATGTTTTTACTATTTCCAGTAGCCACTGGTGTTTTTTAAAGTTGTTTGAAATATACATGTTTCCAATCTTTGTAATTAACATCAAATAATCTTTGATGGCCATTTTAGAATAATATATTTGAAGGGAGCTTGAAGAAAGTTACTTCTTCAAAATCCTATTTTCTGGAAAAACATATGAAATATGCTCTTGTTAATACTATGAATTTTTAACTGTAAAACTTTTTATTATAATTTCTTCGTTTTCACACATGTTAGCGTACGATAATTTTGATATTGTAGAATTTTTCGCAAGGAAAATTTCTATTGAATGCTTAATTTTGAAGGATTTTCACTCTCAACAACGTTACGTACGTTTTTAAGCCAACTGGTGTCTATATATCCTCAATATCTACAACTGCTTCATCTAATGTTAAACCTTGGGATTTATGAATTGTAACAGCAAAAGCTAACTGCAGAAGAAATTCTTTCCTTGAGCAATTTATGCTTCCAATTTTCCAGAATTTAATTATTGGGGGAATTGGTACGTACCAATTCTTATAAGTTAAATTACTGTAGTATTCAAATTTATCCATGATAAGTCGCGATATCTGGTCTGCTGGCTTGTGATTTTCTTTAATACGTGCAACAAAGTCTAAAGTCCCGTTTACTAAATCTTTTTCGGTCCACAAATAAGAACGTAACATTATTTTAGATCCAAATGATAAAGTAAGAAATGGTTAAAGTCCATTTGTCGTTTCTGAATCGGCCAACTTTGCTTTAGTACATTTATAAAGAGCTTGAATCGAGGCAACAACTTCACGCAGTTCTTTTAATTTTTCATTTATATAACAAATTTAACAATGAATTTTATATGCTTATAATTCTTTTGTTGCCACTTTACAAAAAAAAATCCATAATGCAATTCTTTAAAAATGTTTAAGTGTCATCTGTGCAAACGATTTTGCGGAATAATGAAAACATGTTTTATTTATTAAATTAATCATGATTCTATCTATAATTACTTACTCCATGATTTATATTTTTTTCTGAAAATATAAGCGTTTCATTTTTTATTTATTTGCTAAAATGCGTCCGTGTTGGAAATGCATGTAAAATAAATTAATTAAAATTTTTTTTTACATTTTACTGTAAAAAAATTATATTGTGCAAATCTACAGATCATAATTTATTTTTGTGTTTAATTTGAAGTCAAAATATTGAATAGTTTTTTTGTAAAGTGTACGACAAAATGTAATTTGAGTGGCCTAGCAAAGGATTCGCTTTGCTCATCCTAATAATAATAATAATAATAAATAAATAATTTTCTTCTACATATAGACATCACATTGACTTATGCAAACTACGTGTTGAGTGATGAATCACTCGTGTGGTACTTTTATGTTGGAGGACAATAGGTAAATGAGGAATTGTGTGGTCATTTGTTATAATAACATAGAATTGTGACAAAAAAATATGACGGATCGGAAGAAGGGGACGTGGGGTTGACACCATGGCGGCTGGGGGTGATACCAGCTGTTACCGCCCCGGGCGTCACCCATCCTAAGTACGCCACTGTTCCCCAACCTTAAATTAGAGTTGGCCGAGGAATCGAGGAGTCGACTCTAAATCTCGACTCCTTACAAGTGAATCGAACTGTCGACTCCTATCTGGCTAACGGAGTCGACTCAAAAGAGTCGAACTTTCATTTCAACTCAGTTTGGGATTCGGAGTCGAAGAGTCGTAAAGTCAACTCACTCACTCAAAGAGTGGTCGGACCAGTTTAACAGAGTATCGGACTTGAAGAGTCGAGAGTTGAAGATTGGGTGGTCGACTCTTCGATTCTTCGACTCCTTGAAAACCACTCTTTCGACTCGGTATCAGATTTCGACTCTTCGAATCCGCGCTGGGCTTTTTAGACAAAAACAAATGTTTTGGTTTGACTTTATATTGCGGTTGGGGATTTTGGGAAAAGCGGAGGCAGTGTAGATGTACATTTCACGTGTAATTAGGAAGATACCGAATGAATGAAAGAATGGGAGGGGCTAAGAAAAAAGACGTTCTGCTGGTTATTTCTGGAAAGATTAATTCAATTTATGGAAAAAGGGGCGTTGAGCAGGATATTTCTGAGAAGATTGAATTTATGATAAGCTTGTGCCGATTTCTGTATTGAGGAAAGATCGAACGATCAAACAAAGCAGATATTATGTTTGTATTTTTTGCTAAAAGAAAGTAGGACTGGTTAGGGAAATATTTTCAAATGCCTTTATCTGATGCAATATAGAAAAAAAAAGTTGAAGAGAGAGAAATCATGAGTTTCATGAGAGAAGATTTCATGAGTTTATTTTATGATTGTTATAATGTTTATTTATTTGATTTAATTTGATTTATTTTTTTTATTATTTATTTATTTATTTATTTATTTATTTATTTTTTTGATAGCGCAAATAATTTCTGAGTGTCAATCGGGAGGAGAGGGGATCACAATGTCATAGCTGCCAAATCTTACGCTTATTTTTTACAGTTATTTTTTATGAAGGGAATTTGCTTGTTTTCCTAAATTTCCCATGATTTTAAAATACATTTTATTTATTATTATTATTTTTTTAAATAGTGGTAGGATAAAAACATAAAACCTGGCAGTTCTTCAGTATATTATCATGATTTTATAAATAGAATTTCAAAAGGAAGTCAATTATAAAAACTGTAAATATGAGGGAGAAATTAAAAAATTAGTCTCCCCGCCGCTTTTTATGATCGCATAAGGAGTAAATTATGTCCCAGACACTGAACATTTTGATAGATTTGTAAAATGACATTTATTAAAATTACAGAAAACTTGCAAATATTCATAATTTATTTAGAAGAGCTCACAGGTCCAACCAGGCCCGGTACAAGCGAAAGCTACCCCATGCTAATGTAAAATAAAAAGTTATATCCGGTCGCGACCCGTACAAATAAATAAATTAATAAATTTACCCGGCCCGGTTCAATTTCTACAAAAATATCCGATTTTTCTTAGCATACAATAATTTTCTTAAGAATATTTTATGCACATTCATGAGCAATATTTTAGTTTAGTATGTATTCGCAAGACAGAAAATACACAATAGCAACAGCAATGTTATCGTTTACTTAGATTTTTAGACTCTTCAACATTCGTTAAAAAAATAATATAATTTGGAATAAAAGAAAAAAAAGAGGGTTAAAAATGTCGTAGCTTTTAAAGCTGTATAATATAAAGTAGATTTCTGAAAATATTTCTTTGAATTTATTAAATCTGTTTTTAAATTCTTACACATTTCTGAATTATTTTAGTTGAAAAAAAAACTCGTAAAATTGAAAAGTTTCCTTATTCAGAAATTATGTAATTGATTGGCGCTTTCCCATTTTTGGCAAAATACATTAGAAAATTACTCTTAAAATTGAAGTTTATATTGCAAGGGAAAAGAGAAAGACCTGTCGTTTCATGACAAGAATACATTTTTTTATCATATGTAATGTATTTATTAAAAAATGGAAATGCTGTGTGATTTTTCATCTCCTCTATAGCTGCCTGTCAATGTTTAAAGTTCTAAATAAAAATGTATCAGAAATTATGTCAATGCTGAATTTTTTTTTTCCAGAATTGAATCTTAAATTTTCTAATATCTCTTTACCTCTTGAAACACACTACAACAGCTCCGTTTTTTCTTTTTTGTATTTAGTTTGATTAGCAGTTCATTTATTAAACAAATGGAAAACGTTATTTGATTCGAAATCCCCTCAATAGTCAGGCTATCAATTTTATAATTGTACATTAAAACATGCTGACATTGAGCCCTGCAATATAAAGCTTATGTGAAATGAAAAATGCAATTTTCTACAAAACAATGAGACTCAGGATAATCGCTATTATTTTCCAGCAAAATTCGAATAAACTACTGTTGTCCCCTTTTTTTCATAATTTTAGTTTTAATAAATTAAATAAATAAAAAAAATAATAAAATAGTAATAATATAAAATGTTAAAATAATAAATAGACTAGACCGGGGAGGAAAGAGATATATTTTTTGCATTATATTTTCTACAGAATCTAAACGTAAAGTAATTAATTTCTTTTTAATTCGATGATACGATATCTTTCCAACATAACCAACACGGCATACATGTAAACGCACACATATTAAAAAAAATTTAAAAAATCAATTAACTTAATTTGTATTAATATTTCTCCTTTTTTGGGGGGGATATTTGTGAATAACTAATAATTTATAAATATAAAAACATAATGAACTTAAAGTATCCGTTTTAAATTTTTAAGTAAAGAACCCCCCCCCCCTTAAAAAAAAGGAAAGAAAACAGTCTAATAATTTTAAACGCTGTGATTTCCGGATCCTGGCTCGAAGCTCCGGTAATTTTTAGCGGTACTCGGGTCGGGCCTTACTTTATTTTACAAACCTCAGATTGGCCTTGTCATTGCATTCTCCCAAGCCGAGCTCGAGATTTACTTTTTACTATAAGACTGGTTCGGGTCTAACCTTTTTTCCCTCGTAGCGATCGGAAGGGAACTCGTCTATAGCGAATTTTTATTTAATGTTATTCCGTCTTGGAGGATTTTACTTTGTAGCATTTTTCAGATTTTTACGTCTCTAATGCGTAGAATAGCACATAATATGTGGATTAACAATATTAATATCAACTGAAACATTAACATACAAACTAACATTAATTAAAAAATGAATATCATAGCATAGGGTTCTTCTTTAAAAATAAGATTATAAACATTAAAAAAAAATCTGAAATATTAATTTTTGATTAGAACTTCTCAAACGGAAAAATCCATGTTTTCTACAAATTTAACTATGACGGATCAGGCTAAGAAGAAGATTTTAACTTTTTTCTTGTCGGGTTAATAACTGTTCTGTACGAAGCAAGTTGGCCGAACATTTATGTTTTTTACCAACCAGGTCATTATTTTTTATATACGTTCTGGGCCGGTACAGGACTGAAAATTTCGGTTCTTACCACAAAATTATATCTTTTATCTAAAAACTAAAGCAAAATAATTGGAGCATACATTTAAAAATTCTCTTTTGTGCGATATACGTGATAGAAGACATGAAATTGTGTCATTTTTACAACCAACCAACCAATCGTAAATGAGTCGGGTGTCGACTCACTATCTCGACTCCTTAACCAAGGGAATCGAGTCAGAGTCGACTCCTCAAGATGAATCGAAATGCCCAACCCTACCTTAAATACATGTTATCAAATGTAACGCAACAATCAATTTCGCTAAAGATGAAATCTCCATATTGCAAAGCAAACATCAGACTTGCAAAGCAAAACAGATTCGCTCAATGCAGAGCTAATAACATTTAACAATAACTAACTAATAACATTTACTCGTTATATTTTATGGTGTGAGAGTTAAAATAAACATTCTGTATTTTCATTTATTCCTGAGTACCCTAATTTCCTGCGTATAATCCGCGGATCAAACAATCATTTTTCAACCCAGAAATTTTATTAAATAAAATATAACTTTTCAGATCGCCGTAATCATTTGCCTTAAATTACAAAATAAAATTTCTGGGTCGAAAAAGAATTGTTTGATCCGCGGATTATAGGCAGGAAATTAGGGTATATTCAACTGTTAAATCTTAAAAGGCGTCATTTCCCTTTGATGTTCAACATTCTCTAGAATAAACGGAGAAAATAATTTAAAAAAAATACTCCTAAATGACAACATTTCAATGTGAGCACAATTTAACACTTTTGTTTTATTTATTATTTTTGAATAATCTACAAAAATAGTGTAATAATTTAACAGAAATCCTAATATTTATTTTTGTATTCTACATTTTATTTTGACAAATTACATTAAAAGATCATATTAACAATTAAAAACCTCGGAATTGAGTTTTTCTTTTCTTTTGTTTCTTTTTTTTCACTATGTGTGAATTATATTTTCACACGGCTCATTTGTGAAATAGATATGGAACATTATTGCTTCGGATATGTTGCAGATTTTTTAATTCAATCGATTGATAATTGAATTTTTAATCGAAGTATCATTGTTTCGCAAAGGAATAACAATAGATCATAAATATCTGCTACAATTAAAATTTGAAAACTAAAATTTCTATAACTTTTAGGATGTTATTTTTTATTTTTAATAAAATGGGGAAAATGCAGATATTGCTCTGATTTTGTGCTCCCCCAGACGCTCCATGTTTTGTTTTGTTTTATTTTTGTTATAGGATATGCGGTTGCTGGCCTCAATAGCTCAGAACTTATTAAAGTATCTCCACACTTAAACTTTTTAAGCATGATTTTTTCATTTCGTTCGTAAAAAAAAGAAAAAGTATGAGTGTCTGGTTTTGAAAATTGTCCTCTAAAATAATAGTGAAAACATTTTTTTAATTTCTGTTGAACATAATGTCTGTCCTGATTTACATAACATAAATTGCTAGAAAAAAAATGATAATTTAAAATACTATGATGACATAATAAATTTAATCCTGCTTTTAACTATTTGCTAAATTGATAATTTCTTTATTAAAAAAATTAACAGTGAAATAGATTTAAAGAAACATAAAAGGTCAATTTCGCAAGAAAAATAATAAATAAATAAATAAATAAAATAAAATAAAATAAAAATCAAAGTGCCGTTACGCAAGAAAATATCATACAACACCTCGATACTTGGACAATTAATTTCACCATTATGATTTTTGTCAGCTGCCTCTTCAGAAAACTGCCATGCAAGATTTTTGTAAAAGTTCTAGTTCTCTATTTCACTAACTTTTTGGCTTTTACTACTTTTCTCATACACGATATATATATTTTATGGTGTGAATTTTTAATTAAACTTTTTATTCCTTTAATTATTCCTGAATGTATTCAAGTATTAAATACACTGCTCAAAACAATTAAAGGATATTGCAGTTTTAGGTGGATTTTGTATCTGGGAAACTTTTTAGCTGTTTGATACATGGTCGACAGACATAGTAGGTTATATGAGAATAATTTACTCATGTTTGGCAGAAAAAATGCATTTTATTTCGCATTTGTGTACAAAAATAAAAAAACACAATTTGTGCATATGAGAAAAAAAGAATAAGAAAAGGTGTTTTCTTCAAAGAAAATCATTTTCAGTAGGAGGTATGGTTTCCACGGACGGCCAGCAACGTAGAACACCTTTGAGGCATGGACTCAATGAGGCTATTAATGACGAGTTGGGGTATTCTGCCCCACTCTTCCAGAAGAGCTCTTTCCAGTTCTTGGAGAGTTTGTGGGGGTTGTTGGCGGCGAGAAACTCGTCTTCCTAGAGCGTCCGAAACGTGCTCGATTCGATTCATATCTGGAGAACACGCTGGCCATTCCATTCGAACGATTCCTTCCTCGAAAAGGAAATCCTCCAACAGGTTTGCACGATGTGGCCTGCAGTTATCGTCCACTAAAATGAAGTTATATCCGATTGCTGCAGCGTAAGGGACTACAATAGGTCTGAGGATCTCATCCCTATATCGGCGACCAGTCAGAGCTCCATCTCGAATGATGTAGAGGTCAGTGCACCCGTCAATAGAGATGCCACCATACACCAACACTCCTCCACCGCCAAATCTGACACTTTCGTGCACGAACGCAGAATTATTCCTACTGCCACGGTCCCTCCAGATGAAAATACGCCTATTATCCGGATGCACAGAAAAACGGGACTCGTCAGAAAGCAGAATATTGGTCCATTCATTTCTCCTCCAGTTGACATGCTCGGTTGCCCACTCCCTGCGGTCGCGAGGCTGCCTTGATGTTAATCTAACACATACCATCGGTCGGCGAGCATACAGACCTACAGCATGGAGCCGGTTTCGGACAGTCTGAGTTGAAATTGTGGTGCCTGTAGCCGAGCGAAGGTGTTGTTGTAGAAGAGTAGCGTTCATGTTTCGGTGTCTCCGAGCTGTTAACGCTAAATACCGATCTTCATTGGGCGTTGTTGCCCGTCTACGACCTCGCCCTGGTCTTCGGCCTGCACATCCACTCTCCAAAAAACGGTTCCAGATCCTGGAAATGACACTTTGTGACACTCCAATGGCTTGCGCTACTTCGGCTTGAGTTTGGCCCCCTTCTAACCTACCAACAATTCTCCAAGCTTCTGAATCTATCAAATGACTTCGCTGAGACATCGTACTCATCGAAACAAAGCAATCACTGAACCTTTCCCCTCGATCATCTTTGTCTTCATTCTCTTTTATCCAGTTGAAAGTCAAATTTCATTCGCTGCCGCTGAAGCGACGTTTTTGACGTCGAACTCAAAATTTGCATACTCCACAGTTTGAAAACCAGAAAAATTTGTATTTGTGATTCTCTTCTTCTATTTTCGGCAAAAAAAAATTTCGTTTATATCTTTATTTTATATAAAACTTCAAATGTCCTTTAATTGTTTTGAGCAGTGTATTGTACAGAGTTAATTCTCTTTTAAGCTAAGCATTCTCCAGAATAAACAGAGGAGATAATTAAAAAATGTTCCTAAAACAAAAACTTTTGATGTAACCACAATTTAATGCATTTTTTTTATTTATTAATTTTTGAATAATGCACAAAAATAGTGTTAAAATTTTTACCGAAACCATAGTATTTATTTATTTATTTATTTATTATAAATTTATTGGGTTGTGAGAGTGCAAAGCTTTGCTTTCTTTTTTTTTATTTTAATGAATTAAGCTTAAAGTGAACTGGAAAGTATAACAAAATCCTATTTTGAAAATATCAATGTTTTATTTGGTGGTGGTACCATCTTCTGATTATTCAAAGAAAGAAAAGATGCATTCATAAGTCTCGATACAAACCAAACAGAAGTCTTTTTAATCAATTAATATATAGAATTTTTATGCATCATGGTCTTAGATATTTTTAAACTGTATGTAAAAAAAAGAGGCAAAAAACACAAAATTAATCAGCAATAAAGGAACTAGAATATTCATAGTAACTTATAATAAATAGATTATTTCACTTTTTCTTTTAAGATTTGTTGACTGAGTGCGAGATAAAATTGCCGCAATTTGGAGCAATCCACCACAAATTTCAAAATTTACAATTGCATGAATTAATCGAGTTGTACGAGTGTAATGAAGCTTTGTTTTTAACCTTTTTTTTATTTTAATTATTTACGCTCTTAAAGTGAACTGGAAAATATCGTAGAAACCTACTTTAAAAATATCAATTTTACATTCGTTGGTGCTGCCATCATCTGAGCATTAAAAAAAAAGGAAAACATGCATTCCTACGTATTGGTATACAAACCAAAACAGCAATCTTTTTAATTAAGTGGCTATTTCAGTCAAATAAAAAGACCCCGTTCCCTAATGCTAATACTATGGAAGAAATTTATAGATATTTCGGTTGCATTTCAATAATTTTAAATGTGTTTTTTTATTATTGAGATATCTTTATAAATTTCTTCCATAGGATTGGTATTCGCTAATAGCTCTTTTCTTTTGAATGAAGTAGCCTATAAATATTATAGGGATTTTATGCATCATGGTCTTATCTAATATTAAATTGCATGTAAAAAGGGCGATTTATTGGATTATAGGAGTTTAAAGAAGCTTTGTTTTTGTTTATTTTATTTTAATTATTTACGCTGAAAGTGAATTGGAAAGTATCATAGAAACCTACTTTGAAAATATCAATGTTACATTCGTTGTTGCTGCCAGCTTCAAATTAAAAAAAAAAAAAAAAACATGCATTTATAAGTTTTGGGATACAAACCAAACAGCAATCTTTTAAAATAATTATTAACGAAGTGGAACATTGTATATTTCCCCGTCGGACAATTCTTTGTTTTGAAATAATAAAATGTAAATAGTTCTTCATGTCTTTATTTTCGAGTCAAATTTCATAACTAAATAGACTGTCGAAATTAAACTGTCGCATGTTAGATATGTATATATAAATAAGTAAAATGTGAATTTAACAGATAAGTAATCGTACCTCGCTTTTAAACGCTAAAATAATTGGAATAAAAACCTTCAATAAACAGTGAAATCTTTCATAAGATTAGTATTAATAAATGGAAGGTATTGCAAAGGTATTATCCATTATTGAAAATATCAAAAATATTGCCATACATATTGCGAAAACTTCTTTCAGTTGTTGTTTTGGTGGATTTATTTATTTATTTAGTTAGTTAGTTAATCAGATAGTTAGTCAGGAAACTCTTTATAATTTATCAATCCGTTTCTTTTTTTAATTTAGTTTATCAAATATTTTTTTCTTTTCTTTTTTTCTTACTGTGTAAATATGAAACGCCTTTCGACACCAATAGAACATAAGTTTTAAAATAGGGGTGGAGTTATACAGAATCTTCATACAATAATGATAATGAGGCAGCATTGGAACTTAATAATATTGTTTATAATTGAATTATTGCGCCAAAGCTTATGAATTAGACAATATAGTCCGGAGTGGCGTAATTTAAGAATTATCCATATTATCTCAAAAGCTTTAGGAGAAAACAGGGGAAAAAGAATGTACAGAGGGTATGTGGTGTATATATATATATATTTTTTAGTATGAAATGAGGCTTTACAGATAAAATTAAATTAAATAGAATCTCAAAAATGTATTTAGATACTCAATAGGTCATCCCATTGTTAATAATTCGATTCCAATAGTATATCGAATATGCAGATTAAGAAATAAATTTAACTTAAGTAAGCCAGATAAAAAAAAAATAATAATAAAAATCAGCTAAAAAATTTAGTTAAGTACGGTCAGTGTATCAATTATTCCTATCAATAGATAAGCACTTACTCTTATACTAACGGTCTTAAAAATGTTTTTATCACGACTAAAGATAAAAGCAGCTTAAAAAATTACACATCTTTTAAATTAAACTTACACCAGAAATATTTGATAGTAAAATATTACAAGTAAATAATATGCTGTGGCTTAACATGTACAGTTAAATTGTGCTGTTATACATTAAACCGGCATTTGATATTATCAATATCCCGTTAAATTAATAAAGTTTCCACCAGAGATGGGCAGTATCGAAAATACATGTATTTGAAATACATTTTCAAAATACATTTGTATTTTGTATTTTAACCTCACTAAACGAAAGTATTTTGGTAATGTATTTTGAAGTGATTTTTTCAAGTATTTTGTATTTTGAAAATACATTTCATATTCAAAATACATTTCTGTAGGTTTCCAGCTGCTTCATTGAAACCGCAGATGTAAAATTGAAAATAATAATATTAATAATAATAATACGAGCCTGTCTGTTTTGTTTTGTCTTATAGGGTTCGTTTCTTAAAGTTAATGCAAACATACTTTACAACTACTGATAAGATAAGGATTAGAATCAATGCTTCTGTTTTACTTAGGCATTTTTGCTGAACTGTTGCAATTCTAAAGTTCTAGTTTTATAATTATAAAGTTTCTTAGCGAACGACAGAAATTACTGTGTGATAAACAGGAAGAATTATTTATACTTTGCTGTATCTAGTGCTTTTTAAAGAACCATAGAAAAAAAGTAATGTAATAGTAGAAAAGAAATGCAATTTAATGTTTGTTTCAAGAAAGAATGCCTGATATTTTTCCAGTTTCAAATGATAGTGTATCAAAAGAAGTACTGCATTACGACAGAACACGTTGAGCTATACTATATAGGAATTTTCTTTAAAATAATTTATGTTGATAATAATGGCAGTTATTTAAAGTAGCATGACAAATGTGTAAAGCAAGATCTATCATTACAAGTGAAACTTTTGAAGCAACATTCAACTTTAAAACACAGCTAATGGTAAGATTTTTAATTTTATACCGTTACACATTCAACATTACATTATTTTACATCATTAAATTATTTTACATCGAAACATTATTTTTCTAGTCCTTTTGTATCAATTTTATCAAAGTTCGGGTAAATTTTAAGTTACTCGTGATATTCATTTGCGAGCGAATTTTATTATACAAGTAGGTCTATTTATCAATACAATTCAGATTCTCGTTAATTGTATTTACTATTGAGTATATCAAATATTGGATTTTTGATTACAGACTTGTCCTTACTTGGAGATACATGTTTATCTAGCTAGACTTCTCAATTTTTTTTTTTTTTTTTTTTTTACTCATGTTTTATTTTATACTGTTTAAAATAAAATAACACAATGAAAATATAAACTAGTATTGGACCAAAACGAAAATTGCTGTACGAAATGAAAGTTTGATTCTTTTTTGAGTTTCGAATGTAAACGGAAGTTTTACAGATGAAAGTTTTTAATATCAATGGGAAATGATTCTTTCAGAGAAAGCAGTGTATTCATATTTAAATAGCAATAGCAATTTTTAATTTGCAATCATTATTTCAAATATAGCATGCTTATGTTTAAATACATCTTTACAATAAAACTACCAAAGAATAACGTTATTAGTATTTAAAGTATTTTTAACAGCGCCGTTAGAAAGGGGGGTGGGCGCCCCGGCTGCGGAAATTGAAGGGGCGCCAAATTGAAACTTTGCCTCGGGCGCAGTTTTTTCTTCGCACGCCCGTAATTTTTAATGTAATGACTCATTCAAGATTGGAGGGTTTTTAAAATAGACCATGACGAAGAATGATGCATTGATAGAAGACATTTATTAAACACAAAAAACATGACTTTAAACAATTGACTTAATAAACTTATTTGGTATCATGAAGCGTTGATATTTCTAAACATTATGATATTCCCAAGATTTAAACGAATTTATTTAACATGTTTATTTAATATTCCTTTTTAATTATTTCTTATTTATTATTCATGAGAAGCATAATTGTATTTGCGTAGTAGTATTTGAGGCATTAACGAATTTTATTTTTAACAAACCGAATTACGTATCTATTATTATATATTTAACCTACGAAGGAGGCTGTACAATTATTTTACATATATGTGTTTATGTATACATCCAAGAATAACTATTGAACTGCCGTTTCGAATTTTACTCACTCGCACTTTTTTTACTTTTCTGTATCTTTACAACAAAAAAGTATTGGATTCGTGAAAAAATTCTAGGAGGATTTATATATTTGAAGGTCCTGAACACTGATAGTTTTTAAGAAATGTCTATTTGTGAGTTTATCAGTGTATGATACAAATTTTGTGGGCCCTCTATCTTAAGAATTAATGCACAGAATTTAATAAAATTTTAGATTCAGTTAGACATTTACATAAGTTATTTTAGAGATTAAGAAATGGTGAAACTCTTCCAAAAGGTGGCGCTGATATGCTTCGTCTTTCACAATTTTCGCAAAAACTGTATCTCAAGAACTAGTGCAAGGATTTTCATCAAATTTCTGATTCATTTAGACGTTGACATAAGTTGTTGCTGATTAAGTTTTGGTGTGAATTTCTTAGCAGATGAGTGACGCTGCTATGCTACATTTTTCACGAATTCTGCACTAGCTCTATCTCAAGTAGTAATGCATGGATTATCAGCGAATTTCAGATTTAATTCGATCTTAATATAAATCGTCACTAATTAAGTGTTGGTGCAAATCGTCTAGCAAGTGGCGCTGTTATGATGCATTTTTCAGGATTTACAGATTTTAACAAAAACTAATGCACTAAATGTCACCAAACTTCATATTCTGTTATCTATTATTATTAACTATTTCTACCAATCACCGAAATCCAAGTTCGGCCTTAAAAAACTGCTCTGTCTATCCTTAATTATAAATTCTTCAAAAAGATATTTATTAAGTAATTTTCAATTTGAGAATTTTTTTTCTTTTCAAGGCCAATTGTAATTTTCAAACATAATTTTGATTTATAGATTGTTTTGATAACACTTTACTCCTATGCTTAAAATGAAGCTGAATTATACCCAAGAAATATTTTATATTTTTGTATACATTTTAACATTTTATCTGTAAGTATTCTTCGTTTATTTTATAAAGAATAATTTAAAATAGATTGATTTGTTTTCTTTATCAATCTTTCCTTTTGCTTCTTTTCTTTAATAATTTTTTATTTCAGAGAATTTAATCGGTGTTACAAAAACGCCTAACAATTGCGTTGTGCAAACACAAATAAGAGGTCTACACAGGTCGAAATTATTATGTCCGGTTGAAATAAAAAAAAAGATCTTTTTCGTTCGGCCCATTCCGAAACAAAACAAAAATTATTGGCCCAAACCAGTATGAAGTTTCGATCCGCAGAAAAGAAATATTAACACAGCCCGATACAAATAGTAAAATCCTGGAATTAGTCCGGCTCGATTTAAAAGCTAAAAGTTCGCCCAGGCCCTGTTCGTACAAAAACTTGATTTGTCCGGACCAATTAAATTTCCAGAAAACATAAGTTTCTGTGTCGATGTGGTTAAAAATCATCTTGTACGAGGAATTCTATTCAAAATAATTATTTTTTTCCCATGTTTTTAAAAGAAAGTCCATAGACTTTCTTTCAAAAAAACACCTGACTGCGATATTTAATTTTAAAACAAATGTTTATTTTTATGTAAATGTTTTTGTTATAATTAAGGCTGCTCTTAGTCAAAAAGGGCAACTTTAAGACACATGTTTTAATTTATTTTTGTTTGGAAATGCATGAAGCTAGCAGGTGCAGAAATTATTTAATCGCCACTCATTTTCATATAATTTGAAAATACAATAGATTTTTCAGAAAATAGTGTCAAAGTGAGCGTTTTGAATAGAATTTCCTCGTGAAAGAAGAACAACAACTGAAACTGGGGTTAAAATCGTGCTTGTCATGTGATCAAAATCATTATAACTCAACAGATAATTTATTGATACAAAAATGGAAAATTCAGTTCGATTCCAAATCGCTTCCATAATCAGGTCTTCCAATTTTATAGCTTTCAGCTAAAAAATGGATTTGTAAATGTGTCAAAACATTTTGCACTTGTTGAGCAGAACAGATGAGAGTAATCTTAATATCATTTTATTCCTTTCAAACTTAAAAGTCGAAAAACGCTATACAGTAAAATCTTCTGAGAAGAATTCGCACAGGATAGGAGAAAAAATAGATTATAGACAGGGTTTATTTCTTAGCAGGAGCGAGGAACATAGCTTGTTCTAAATGTATCATATTCTTTTTTCTTGTTATTAAATTTATGTTGCATGAATCAATACATTTTCTGTTTAAGACAGAATTTATAGACATATTCGTCTTCAGAGTTCCCTTTGCTGTGCTTTAATTTTATTATCTAGAAATATACCTACTATTCATAAAGAATAATAATAATTTTAAATGGTAAAATTATAGCAATTTAAAAATACGTACATTAAAAAAAAAAAAAATGTTGGGTCGGGCCATATTTTATTGATTTTTCTCATAGGCTGACAGAGGCGGAATAAGCCAATGATTTTCATACGGGCTGGATCGGGATCTATACTAATATTTTTGATTACCGCAATTAGTGCTCTAAGAAGAATCAAATCCAATCCCGATCCGATCTGGAAGGAATTAGTCAGGCCCGGCCCGAATCTGCAGAAAAAAGTAAAGCCCGGGACCGGAAAGAGTGATGACGAGGCCCATCAGAGTCTATCTTCCTGAAAAAAAAAATAAACCCGATACCCGATCCGGACAGGCCCGGAAGACTGAAAAATAGGTCCGGTCAATCCCGACCCGAGTGTCGGGATTACAATTGGCCAGCTAACTTTGCGGACACGGCCCATGCAAACATCTAATCTCAAAGACATATATTTTTTAATTTTCAAATGTATTTTGTATTTTGAATGTATTTTCAAAATACATGTATTTTGTATTTTGAACTTTTTCAATTTGAAAAGTATTTTGTATTTTGTATTTTAGATTCTAAAACTAATGTATTTTGTATTTTGTATCGAAAATGATTTTTCGATGTATTTTGCCCAACTCTGGTTTCCACCAGCATTTGGAGTTTGGTCCCTACCAATGAGATATTTATTGGCTTCTGCTTACGAAACAGCTGAGCACGAATTATGATGCTTTGAATATCAACTTAAAAAAATAACTTATTTTTCTTTAATCATCTACTCTTAATATTTTATAGTATGTTTAAATAAACATTCTTTTTTTTTTGTTTATTCCTGAGTATATTCAACTATGAAGTCTTTTAAAGCGTCATTTCCCTTTAATGGTCAACATTATCTAGAATAAACAAAGAAAATAATTTTGAAAAAGCTCATCCAAAATGAAAAAACTTATGATGCGAGCACAATTTAATACTTTTATTTCGCTTATTATTTTTGAATGAGATACACAAATACTGTTATAGTTTAACGAAAAAGATAGTAATTATTTCTATTTTCTAGGTTTCACTTAGATAAATTGCATTAAAAGATCATATTAATATTAAGACTCAAAAACTTTGGAATTCGAACCTTAAAGAATATGAATTCCGCCTAGTAGAATAACTCGTGTTTAAAATGAAATCTTTTTTTATTTATTTGAATTAATACCTTCACAAATTGGAGAAAGTTATTGTGTCATGCTGAACTAATCTTTTGGCATAAAAAATTCAGATAGTTAACACTTTATCGAGTAGTATTCAGTGTACATACATATAAAAAGAAAAAAATAATGTTATTTTCTAACATTTTAGAACCAGAGTCGATGACTAAAGACGTGCACTGAATTTTTAGATCCGCCTAAATATTTTTATTGCGGATGAACTTTATTTAAAAAAAAATTAAACTAAAAAAATGCATTGCTATCAAATACTTTTAAATATTAATTTTGCAGAAGTTCAATATTTAGTGAACCTATATTCCGTGTGTAATTTTTTCTTTAATTTATAAATTTTCTTCAAATGTGTATTAATCGTAGTATGTAAATGTAAAACCTGATGTTGGTTTGAATTTCGATTATTTATTACTACCCAAAAACATTCATTCAAAATTTAAAATAAAAAATCTTTGTTTAAGATAAAAGTTTTTTTACAGGCTACAATTTAAAGATAATGGTAGAAACGAAATTGAAAGGGCATAGCCGGATAAGCATTGAAAACATGCCTTTCAATAAAATTTCTTCATTTTTTTCCACATGTGTGGCTGCGTATCTGACAATGTATTTCTCTTATTATCACATCATAAATATTGATATTTTATGAGATGAAAATGATTTTCCGATTTTTTAAAAAACTCATTTTCCTAAAAACTACCAAACCGAATTATATGCTATTAATTGAGTTCATATATAAAGATGCATATCCGGGAATTTTTGTATAATTTTCTAATTGTAAAATGTGTGTGAAAAAGTGATTAAAAAATTTACAAAAATAAAAATCATATGTTATAGTTGTCCAAAAATTACCGTTTTTTTTTTTTTTTTTTTTTTTTTTTTTTTTTTTTTTTGTAAAAAATTCCTCATATGTGCCCGCATTTTACACAAAATTTCCAAAAGTTTGCGTTGGGTACTTCATCTAAATATTTACGAAATTATGTATTAAAATTATTGAAATTCGTTAAAGGCATTATTTGGGGCGGAGCTACTCATCTTCGACACCTGAAAGATGTTGGGAATATAAACTTACAGAAATGCTGGCTTTTAAATTTTAATGAACACATTGGCATCATTTCGCTGGCGATACAGTTTCAATTTCATTTTTTGTTGTTGTCGTGGTATACAACAACAGGGAAGAATATTTTTGTTATAGAGACAAAACCACATTCTTCGATATCAAAATGTAACGACAGTGATCAGAAACAATTTAATTAAAAAGGTGTCTCGCCAGTTTTTATAATTAGAAATTATAGTTAGTAGTTTAAAGCTTCTTAACTGAATGATATGCTCTGTTACGTATGTTATTGCTAACTTCCGCGGTCAGAAAAAAAATTCATATTGGTTAATAATTTCTCTTTCTTATGATGTCATCTAAGAATGGTAATTCGAAATAATGATTGTTTTAGAAGTTTTTTTGGGGAAAAAAAGAGGTTACAGAAAAAAAAAACTAATTTTTTATGTATAAAATAATGTAATACATTATCAAGTGCCAGCTGTTTTTTTCCCCCCATAAAAGTCACTGTTCTTGCAGTGCGACCTAAAACGCTGAAACCGACTATATATTTGCATATAAGATTATAATATATTCGCAAAAAATTAGCTATGTGTTTACAATATTTTATCTCCTGATAATTTTTCCACTGCTCTATTGGACTATATTTATTTAAAAAAGCATTTTTATCTTATCAAACATAAAAAATTAGAAAAAAGAGTTATGATTACCATATATTATGAACAAAAAATTGTCTGTTACTACCCAATCCTGATGATATCTCTGAATTAAAAGAGTACATTAGGCTCAAATTCTACTTATATAACATTCATATTTGATATGCGATGTAAAACAACATCAACAACAAATAATAACTGAACTACTTACTGATATTACCCTTCATTAAAAATGGTGAGAATGTTCGAATAAAAATCATTATATAAACTGTAGTAACATTTAGATATCGAAAAGTGTTGTTGTTTTCAAATTGAAAATATTTTTCTCATATTGTCTTCGATACAAACCTTCAGTTTTCGATACTGAAATAATATGAACAGAGTTGAAAATTATGACCTATACTATTAATGAAATCTAAAATACATCAGTTGACGCATTGTCTATTGACACTGTTCCAAAGATTCTTCGGATTTCAAAGCTCCGCCCAAGGTAACGCCTTTAAATGAATTTTAATTCATTTTATACATATTTTTGTAAATATTTATAAATAGTACCCAACGCAAATTTTCAGAATTTATATAAAATATGTGGGCACAAATGAGGAATTTTTTTTCTAGAAAATGGTACTTTTCCGAAAACAATAAGATATGATTTTTATTTTTCAAAATTTTTTAATTGCTTTTTCACACACTTTTATAATCAGAAAATTATACAAAGCTTACCATTTATGCATCTTTATTGTCTATATAAACTCAATAAATCATATGTAATTCGGTACAGTAGTTTTTGAAAAAATGAGGTTTTTAAAATATTAATATTTATTAGCTGATAATAGGGGAAATACATTGTCAGATATGCAGACACACCTATGAAAAAAATCAAGAAATTTGATTTAAAGGCATGTTTCCAATGTCTATCCGGCTATGCCCTTTAAATTAAGAGTATTATGAAGGTGTAGTTTTTCATATGATCATTAATTATTATCATTATCATTAATTGATAATTCGATAATTGATAATTGATCGTAATTAACTTAGTTTAATTACTGAACAAAATTATATTTTGATTGCTTATGTTAGATTTATTTTGTAAATGTGCATCTTCCATACATTACTGGAGACGTATTTATTAACAATGTGGTGATGTATTGAATATCAAAATATATTTCTGAGATTCTATTAAATTTAATTTTATATGTAATGCCTCATTTCATACTAAACTGAGAGTTATTTACGGCATCTCACCTGTACAATCATTTCCCCTCCCTTTGACGTAAAGTTTTTGAAATAATACGGAAAATGTTTAAATTAAGTCTCTACGGAACTTCACTGTCTAATTTATCAGGTCCGGTGTAAAACTTAATTATATATAATGTTATCACTTTCCATTTGCAGGTTCTTTCAGTATAAATGAATTTTCCTGAGCGTTTTATATGTATGTACATAAAACATGCATTCTGATTCATATGAAAAATTACGGCACACGTAGACATTTCGAGCACTTCAAAAACACAACACACCAAAGTACAATTTCCTAAATAAACGTAATAAATACGCATACGTAATATTGCGTAAATAATAAATATTTTTATTCATATAAAATATGTCGGATTTCGTAAAATATATTTATAGAAATGATCAAAATCATAAAAAAAGAAAAGAAAAGAAAATATAAAAGCATATTTAAAATAATTACAAAGCTTGGGAGTCACAATTTTGACTATCCCATTTGATGAATGAAGATCAGCCTCATTATCATTAATATACCATGATTCTGTATAACTCCACCCCTATTTATAAGTAATGCTTCTATTAGGTTTCGAAAGGCGTTTCACATTTATATCGCCAGAAAAAAAAAGAAAAAACATATTTTATAAACTCAGTAAAAGAATATAATGCATTGATAAATCATAAAATGCCTCAAAACTAAAAGAAAAATCCATAAAAACAGTTACTGAAACAAGTTTTCACAATATTTCTAATATTTTCAATAGTTGGATAATAACTTTGCAATGTCTTCCATTTATTACTATCATAAAACATAAATTTTAAAACATAAAATTCAAAGTAAGCCGTTTCCATCTGTATCTGTGAGAAAGTAGTGTTGGAGAAAATCGTTTTTAATTGAAATCTCTGTTCGGTTATTTATATTTCATATATTTTTCGTTAGAAAATTCTGTATTACATGCATAAGGGGGAATTTATTTTAATTATACCCGTAATGAAGTACAGTAATATATATAATTACTAGCAGGCTAAGCCCGCTGCGCTGGTCTATTTTTCAAAACAAAATTTTGAATATGATTGTGTTTTTTAAAGCAACTTCACCTCGAATGCTCTTTCACATTTCTGAAAATCATACAAAACGCCATTGTATTTAAAGATAGAAAACCAACGATTATAAATGCATTAAAAGTTAGCGAACAGCTGTTTCGAATCTACTGTCGAGATTCTTCATCAGTTCAAAACTCAGCGAGCTAGAAAAAACAAAACTGAGCCAAAAATAAAAACAACAACAATGGAATCAATGCCCGTTGACGCCAAAATATATTAAAATAATAATAAAATATTATGTTGTTGTATCAGCTTATGCATTCGATAAAATTTGGGCTTTTAAGAAAAAAATATTTCAGTTGACCATTTATTGTAGAGTTTGATAGATAAATGAGGCAATTATGAAAAGAGCAATTTAAATATTGTCTCTTCATCATACTTCTAAAATAGCGAGCATTATGATCGCAGAGACTGACCATTGAATTTAAACAATTTTCAATTGATTCATTTTCATTTGATAGTTTTTTAACTCTAAACCTCTCAACTTGAGAATATGGGTATCTGTGGAAACCTTAATACATCCTCTATCAATATTATATTATATTTCGCAACGTACATCTGCTCTTGACAAATCTATTACAGTGTTCCGTTTTTGGAATGCAGCAGAATAAGTAAAGTTAAATAAAGTTTTCCTTAGAAAAATAAGGTGAATGATTTTTGAATGTGTGAAATTCATTTTTTGATACAGATGTCATATACGCATTACGTTGGCGTGATTGAAACAAAATGAACATTTTATGCCTCTTATGGTAATCTAACTTTGTTTTTAATTTATTAATGAACTATTTATTTACTTTCATTTGCACTTTAAAATGATACAAAATGTTATGCTCTATACATAGAAAAGTAAAATAGAAAATAGAAATGCATTTGTCATTTGAAAACAAAGTTTCCGTTAAGGGAGAGCCGTAAGAAAAAACCCAATTTTTTTTTTATTGATTTTAAAGTAATGAATTTTGGTGTACTGTTAAGGAATCTTTTTGTAAGGAATAATTAGCAAAAAAAAAAAATGAATGCATGAAATTCTGCATCTGAAATTTTGCATGGATATTCGCAAATATGTATTTTATCGTTTTCTAAGATAATTTTTTTTTTTTTTTTTGAGCTTTTGATTATTTTTGGCCGAAAATGAGGTTCGGTCTCCCTTAAAGAGGCGCCAGAAATGTATCACCCCAACGTGGTGCATATATAACATCTGTGCCTCTTTCTTACAACATGGGTGTGTTCATTTGCACCTAAATTTAGTTATTTAGCTCTATTTTTGTAATATTAACTGGAGTTTGTACAATGTACGACGGTACTACTTGATTATTCTATCGAGAAAAAAATTAATAGCAGATTATAGGAATAAATGTCAATAATCGATGATCGTAAGTATGATAGCAATTGATATTACACGTGATACACGTATTTTTTTACGTCATAAATGCTTTTTAATTCGACTTTTAATTTGTATTTTTTATTTTTGTTTATTGTTCTTTCGTTATTTAAAATGAATTTATGTAAATTTGAATAGTTTGGCGTCGGCCAATCAAGTAGCACTCAATTTACATTTGAAAATATCATATTTCACAAAAAACTCCGGCACAAACCCGAATTTGCAAGATTTCCTTCCAATACCAATGCGGCAAAATCCTCGTTTTAGAATAGCGAAGAAATGTGCATTTTTAAAAATTATTTTCGTTATTTTAAAACGAAAATATTAATAAATAGAAAAAAGATACTATAGCACAAAACAATTTATAGAATTTCTAAAAAGAAATTGACAGTGAATAAACAATTTATTAATACAGAAAACCCTATTGCTGTGTTACCATATCAGGCAAAATAACACCGTTTTGGCGATAATCAGATACCTCAATGTGTATATAATATCTGTGCCAAACATGTTTGGAAAAAACAATAATCGTTATTTATACAGCATGTTTAAATACTGTAGTAGAGTGAAAAAATGTATACATGACATATACGCACCATATTGGCGAGTTTTTTTTTTCTTCTCATGCCGATTTGGAGAAAATTTTGTTTTCAAATACCAGTTACATATAGAGTTTACAATTATTTTCTGTTATTTTAAATAGAAAATAACAATAAATTTAAAAAAGTTTAGTTAATAATTATAAAACAAAACTATTTATATCCTTTAAAAAATAAAATAAAATAAAATAAAATAAATATTAATAAATAAACAACAGCCAGGTTACCAAGTGAGGCATCAAATCGCCATTTTATTGCAATCGCGCAAATGTGGCACATGTATGACAAATGTGCCTAGATTAAAATAGTTTATATAATTGGATAAAAAAGAAAAAAATGTAAACAGACAAGTTATTAATAAATAGACAATAACATCCGAGTTGCCATATCAAGCAAAATAATGACACTTTGGCGTCAATTAATTACCCAGATGTATATATGGTATTGGCGTAAGAGACAAATCGCACCAACTTAGTGCATAGGAGATATCTGTGCCATAAAATTTTTAAAAGTTGCAGTTAAATTATTTTACAATATCTATGTATGTGGAAAAACATTTACCCTAAAATTTAAATATTATTCATTTTTGTGGTATTAACTGCTATATATGTATTTAAGTTAAATGTAAAATGCTTTCCTAAAAATGCTCTCACTCATTAAAAGAGAGAGAGAGAGAGAGAGAAATAGTTCTTGCGAGCATCGCTCCGTCTTGTGCTTTTTTTGGTTTAGAATCGCATTGATTGGCGACAAAAGTAGATTGAAGCACCCGATTGAACAAACAACATACAAATAACAATTAGAGCCTTTTTTTTTTTTTTTTTTTTTTTTTTTTTTTTTTTTTTTAATAATTCTGCGAGTTTTTTCTGTAAAACACATAACGGGAAAATTAGATTTAAAAATATTTTTAAAAAAAGAAAGAAGAAAAAATACTTATGTTTTACCTAATGAAATTTTTGAAGTGTTGTTTTCTTTTAATCTGGCTCGAAAGAAATAAATAGCCAAATATTGTGTCACTTCAAAACTTTCTTTCACATTGAGATACTTTTTAAATATTATAAATATTCTATTTTTTTCCTTAACGATAAATAATTTCCTTTCATAATTTTATTTTGCATTAAACGGATTTTTTTTCTTTTTATCATTAGTTATTTTAAATCAATGAATTAACAGGGTTTTTTTTCGAAATGTTTATATTATTTTCCATTAGAGAAAGCATTTCATTTCTTTTTTGAAATATAATTATCGCCAAAAAATTAGTTGTTGCAACCCTTCCGTCAAAAATAACCAAAAAATACGAAATTTAGTACGAAAAATCAGAGTTATCCCTGTATATTTGTATCATAAACCTCCGCAAAAATATTTCCTATCGAATGATATAATCTGCAAAAAGATCCATCGGGTAGTTTTTGAAAACACCCGTTTGGAAGTTTCAGAACTTTTGCTTTATAATATATATGATACAAAACAAACAAAAATCATCGATCAAAAGATCTGCTAAAAAATTATATATACTGATTCTATATAGAAATTTTATTCTATAGCTTAAAATTACTGCATGATAATAGCGCGAAATTCTTCAAAATTAATTCTTCAAGATTAGATATGGAAATTAGATCTTTATTTCAGATTTTTTTTTCTCCCCTTATTCAAAGTTTCTTTATTGATATTATTAATATCATTATTAGAATAGATTCTTAATGTAAATAATGTTAAAAGAGATTATCAGCAGTTAAGGACTATCTGAGAAAAATAAACGGCGAAGTCAAAAAAGAAATTTGTTTAAAGCATATTCTTTCCTTTTAATATAATTTACTGATTTTCTTTTATCAAAAATTACTCTTGAATGAACAATAAATTTCCCGAAGTATCAAGGTATCAGTATTAAATTACGGATTAGGCTCCAGAAAACTATTCATGTGTTTTTACATCTGTACTCCGCCCTCGCTCTTTTTTTTCTATTTAAACTCCACCCGTCATCATATGATATGCATTTATTCAAAACACAGTACAGAAAATCTAACTGTATAAAGTGGGCGGAGCATTGTCTTCATGGTACGATTTGAATACAATTTTATTAATATTATTTCAGGAAAAATATCTAATTTTTGAATATTGCAAAAAGGTAAAGAAAAAAAAAATCATAGCACCGCATTTCATGAATTAAAAATATATTTTAAGAATACTCAAGAATTATTAACTGTGAATCTTTTACAATTTATTTCAGTGAAAAATTGTGATTTGATTGAATAATTGAATTTTTAATTCAAGTATTCTTGTTTTGCAAAGCAGTAACACAATAATCATCAATGTCTGCTACGATTAAAATTTTCAAAACTAAAATTTCTTAAATACAGCAAATTCGTTATATATTATTTTTTACTATTTATAAAATGCAGATATTGTTTTAATTTTACTGCGGATTTCCAAAATTATCCCACGAATCACAGGTTCACATTTAATGAGGGAAGTACGGAGTATTGATTTCCCCCCTTTTGCACTGTTTGTAGGAAAGGCTAATTGTTTTCGAAGATCTACTTTTAGACGATTTGCTCTCCCCAGACGCTCCTTTATGTGAGGACATGGGGTGTGGCCGCGGGCCCCAATAGTGCAGGACTGAATAAGGCGTTTCCATACTTAAACCCTTTATTGCATGATTTTACATTTTGTTCGAATATATATATGAGTCTATTTTTGAAAACTATCTGCTAGAAAAATAGTGAAAATATTTATTTAAATTTCTGTTGACATAATGTCACTCCTGAGTTAGATAACAAAAAGTACTGAAAAAAAAATGATAATTTTATATAATATAATACTTTAAAATATTTACACTGTTCAGCTACAACTATTCAATTATATAATAAATTTAATTATGCTTATAACAATTTGCGGAAATAATGACTGTTTTATTAAAAAATTATATATATAAATATATATATATATATATATATATATATATATATATATATATATATATATATATATATATATATATATATATATCAAGCATATTGCAAGCAGTATCAACAAAATAATGTTATAATTTCGGCGCAATAATAATAATATATTCCTTGATCTTACGCATGTTATCAAATGTAACATAAGAGATCAATTTCGCCAAAAATCAAAGCCTCATATTTCAAAGCAAACATCATGCTCCAGATTCGTTCAATGCAGTTATCAGTTGAGATCTTGTAGTTGTAAAAGCGTGAAGTGATTTACTACCACAGGAACAAACGTCAGCATTGTATGTGGTAACATGGACTTAAATTCTTCTTGTGTTACAGCGGCACCATCGCATGGCAACCGTGCTTGATTAGAACGTGCTTCAAATACAACATCATCAATCCACATTCGACTTTCTTTTACATTTACCATTTGCTTGTCATATTTTATGGTGTGAGTGTTTAAATAAATATTCTGTATTTTCATTTATTCTTGAGCATATTCAACTATTAAATCTCAAAAGGATGTTATTTTCCTTTCATGTTCAACATTTTTCTAGAATAAATAGAGAAAATAATACTAAAAAAAATACTCCCCAACGACTATATTTCAATGGGAGCTGAATTTAATACTTTTATTTTGTTTATTATTTTTGAATGATGTACACAAATAGTGTTGTAATTTAACCGAAATCATGGTATTTTTTGTTGTTGTTGTTGTTTTCTCGATTTTATTTTGAAATTATATTACAATATCATATTAAGACTTAAATATCTTTGTAATCTAATCTTAAAGAATTTGAATTTCTCAAGTAGTATAAGACACGTTTAAAATGAAATCGTTTTTCATTTCTTTGAATTTATACACTCAGAATTTCGAAAGTTTTTGTGCCATTCTGAACTGATATTTTGGCTTTAAAATATTAGCTAGTTAACAATTTATCGAATAGTATAGACTACAAATACACACACACACACAAAAAAAAAAAAAAAAAAATGCGTTATTTTCTAACATTTCAATAACTGGGTCGATGACTGAAGGCGTGGCCAGAATTTTTAGCTCCGCCTACATATTTTTATTTCATATGAGCTTTATTTTAAAAAAAATAATAATAATAATATAAAAAAAGCATTGCTACCAAATGCTTTTGACTATTTATTTTGCAGAAATTCAATATTTAGTGAACCTATATTCAATGTGTAATTTTTTTTGTCTTATTAATAAAATTTCAAATGCTTTTTAATATCCGAAAATGTTCATTCAAAATTTTAAAAAAATCTTTGTGTAAGATAAAAATTTTTAACAGGCTACCATTTAAATGTAATGGTAGAAACAAATTTGTAATTTATTTTTAAGTGATTTTTTTATTTGTTCATTTTTCCCCTACATACCCCCAACTCATAATATACCATCCACCCATTCATCTTATGGATAATTTTCAAATTTTTTAATTTGAGATTTTTTTTTTTTTTTTCTCGACAAAAGACTATTTTTTATTATGAAATTAAATAATCCAGAAGGATTTTTTATTGTTTTTCAAAAGGAACAAGATTTTACAGTTAATTAATGTATGTTACTAAAAGAATATTCCTTGCATGTATTTGTTAATAAAATTTTGTCAAATAGTAAATGTAGAAAAATGGACTGTTCGAAATGTTTAAGTAAAAAATTTTTAATAAAAATTAATCTATTTGAAATTAAAAATAACTTTAAAAGAATCTATGTATTCTATGCATTTAAAAATCAATAATGCAAAGTAAAAATCAATATATTTACAATTTATTTATTTAATTTTAAGTATATATTAGACGTTTCTTTTTGTCCGAAAGAAATATGAGGTCTGTTACTGTCTTGTCTGTAACCAATAAAAATAGATGTTGAAATTACACAGTAAATTCCTGCAAACATTTAAAATATTATTTTCGTAATTCATAAAATAGTCGAAGATATTTCAGTCATACGCTAAACCAAAGGATAACATTAACAGTTTTTATTATTCATAAACCGATTTTTTTTTTTTCAGTTTTGTTCAAATTACAACCCAACTAATTTCCACGTCGTACGGTCAAGA
This sequence comes from Maratus speculifer, assembly GCA_964019185.1. Classification (NCBI taxonomy): domain Eukaryota; kingdom Metazoa; phylum Arthropoda; class Arachnida; order Araneae; family Salticidae; genus Maratus; species Maratus speculifer. The sequence goes on along the minus strand of OZ025302.1, from coordinate 18,443,661 downwards.
AAAGTTTGTTTGATCCATAACTTTATTACACCAGCTTTATTACACCGTTAAATTTTTTAAATACTATTTCATAGCATTTAAAGGCAGAAATAATTAGACTGCTTACTATCAATATTTTAGCTTTAAAAAAAAAGCTGTATTCTTCCTATATTTTATGTTTTTTGTATGCAAAAAAATGAATCAATTTTGTTCAATTAAATGAGTGCATTAAGTGAGTGCAGTGATCTGCCAAAATCACCAAAAGTCCACGCAAGTAAAATATTTAAGCTATATCATTCTCATAAATAAACTTTATACACGGCAATATTTTTTAACAGGTTAAATTGCCAATTGTTATTATGATTTAAAAAAAAGAAAAAGAGAAAGAAAAAAGCTTTTATGTATACATAATAACTCCTATTTTAAAAGTAATATTGCTAGCAGAATTCGATAATCGTTTCACTTTTCTATAGTTAAAAAAATGTATTCATATATTATAAAATGCTTCCAAACTAAAAAAAAATCTATTAAAACAATAATTGAGACAAGTTTTCACAATATTTATAATACTTTCAATAGTTGCATAATACCTTTGCAATGCTTTCTATTTGTTAATATTGCAAATCATACATTTTAAAAATGTAAAATTCAAAATAAGCTGTTTCCATTTATATCTGGGAGAAAATTAAGTTGGGGGAAATCGTCTTTAGTGGAAATTTTTGTTAGGTTTTTTATATTTAATGCATTTTCTTTAACAGCCCATCAATTACACCAAAAAATATTTTTGTATTTTCGTTTTAGCCACATGCTAATGAATAATCATGAAAAATTACACTGTTTATAAAAACATTTTTCATTTTAATTGCTTTTAGCATTTAACCCTTTCCGGCGCACTACTCTTTAACCCCTTGGGAACGAGCGACCACTATATATGCCGGCACCGATTGTACTCAGATCCCGCGAGACTACCATTCATGCCGGCGCTGTTTGTACTCACATCCCGCGAGACTTGCATTCATGCCGATCAAACGGAACGTTTTGTTTTTCACAGTTTAGCATATAAAACATTTATCCTAATTCTATTTGAATGTATATTAAGGAAGAAGATTTCTCCTTCAAACTAGGAAAGCTAATGAAAACCATTTTTTTTTAATTCACACGAATTTAATTTTTTATGGAAATGCTACAATGGGAAAAAGATTATTTTTTCATCACGTCTTTGTGTTTCATAAATCTTTTTACGCGTCTAGTAAAACTTTATTTTTCTTTATTAGAAATAATGCTACTGAACTTCAGAAGGAAAAATTTGCGGTTAAAGAATAGGATCATAAGAAAGCATATAATTCACATAAGTAAGCGTATTAGAAAGCACATTTACGATTACGAATGATAACATGAACATCTGATTCATTGCTTTTTTTCCCGCTCTTTTATCTCAATCAGAAATAGTGGCAAAAACCGACGTCATTAATATTTTGTATTTTCTTTCTTGTAGAAGGAAAGATTTATCTTTTTTATATTTTTATTTTATTTCAGGAGTGCTTCGCAGTTAAAAAATAAAAAATAATGAGAAAGAAAGAAAAGTGTTACATACTGATTGTGGGAGCTGATACGCTGATAACATTCTTTCTCAGTGCAGCTAAATTAAGAATATTTTTCTGCGTTCTTCTTTTGATTAATTTTTACTTTTCACACTTGTTTAAATTAATTCGTTTTAAATTAATAATATATATTTAAGCGATATCGTTTATTAACTAATTAAAATGTCTAAAAGACGCCGGTGTTTGACTGCTGATGAGATAGAGGATATTATGAATAAAACTTTTTCTTCGGAAAATGAATTTTCCAAAAGTGATAGTGACTCAAATACTATAATTGATTGTTGCGTGTAGCAAACACTCAAAGAGGAAAACATCGTATTTTCAATGCAAAGAATGCGGCGTGGGGCTTTGCGCTGAGGATTGCTTTACAATTTACCATACTCACAAAGATTTTTAAAAAGATAAAACTATTGCATTCCATAATTTATATATTGCTCATTTCAAATTACTGACCAGTTTTTTTCTATAATTCTGTATATTTATCTAATATGTTTTACATTACATGCTTGCATATATATACATTTCATTTTAAAAATTACTAGTAACATGAACAAAAGTTTTTAAAGAGTGTTTTAAGTTTTAAAGAGTATTTTAAAGTATTATTGTGCTTTATTCATTATTATTCAAGATTTTTTTCTTATATATATTTTAGATTATATGTTAACATAGATTTTAAAAGATAATTTTAACATCAACGAAAGTTTTGAAAGGTTCAAATCATTATTAAATTTTATTCATAATAATCCAATAATTTTTATTTGATATACCTTATTATACGATATACCATATGGAAATATATTTTCTATTTCTGAAATAATTTTAACATAAACATATTTTGGAAAGGTACATTTTTAATTTTTACTCTGATTTGCACATCATTACTGATTATTATTCAAGACTGTTTGTTTTTAATTATGTGTTATATATATATTTTTTTTTCAAAAATATAAAATTAAACTAAGTTTTTTTTAATCCAGTCTTACACACACACACACACACACACACACACACATATATATATATATATATATGTATATAAGTGTTACAAAGCAACAGTAGCAAGTTGTTTGTATGTTTTATTTAATATTTTTCATTTCTAAATAAATCGTTTTTTGTAAAACATTTATTTTATTTACTGAAAGTGTTAAAAATTATTAAATATCAAGATGGTTAGGCTTGTTTTTCTATTATAGCAAAATGTTTCATAGGTTGATATTTAACAGCCTGGTAAGTATTTTTCTGTCATGTTATATCATTTTAAAAGCTAAAAACAGGATATTAACTATTCATTATTTACATTTAAACATTTTTTCCAATTAAAATATCACACAATATACATCATTTTTTAAATGAATATATAAAATAACATCAAATTCCATGTATGTGAATTTCAAAAAGTTTCATGCGAAAGTTATTTTTTTATTAATTTTTGAAGAATTTTTGACAAGCGTTAGGCTTAACTGCGCGAAATCCTCCAGCCCAGAAGGTGAAATAGAATTTCCCCGCTCCGTCCTCAGATGTGCACTTCAAAATGCGCGCGCCGTTGCGAACGGGTTAAAGTTGGAATTTAAAGAAAAAAAATAGGCAATCTATTTAGGCCTAGAGGAGTACACAGGTATAATTTTGTAAAGATTGCACAAATCATTTTAATTATACAGCTGTTGCCGAAGTGGTAACTCCGCATAAGTACACCATTGATAAGAGCAGTGAGAAGAGCATTGCTGTAAAGCGCGTATTAGAGTAAAATATTTTACCTATTATTTAAAAACAGTAAAATTTGATCTCTGTGGTGCTGCCATCTAGAACTCATAAGAAAGATTTAAAGTAGCCATTTGAGTAGTTTTTGAAATATTCACGGAGTTTTTATGTCTCTAAACAAGGGGAACTTTAGATGTTGCCGACCCGATAACACTGCGCAAGAAAGGGTTAAGTGGTATTAATTCTATAGTCTATTATTTAATTTAAAATTAGATAAGACCATGGTGCATAAAAACCCTATAATGTTAAATAATTAAAAAGACTGCTGTTTAGTTTGTGTTTGTATCCCTATACTTATGAATGCATCTTTTCTTATTTCACACGGCCAGTAGATGGCAGCACCACCAAATAAAACAATATTTTCAGAGTAGATTTCTATGACACTTTCCATTTCACTTTTAAGCGTAAATAATAATAATAATTTTTAAAAAAAGTTTTGAGATTTTTATGAACAAAATTTCCATAAATGAAAATGAAATTCATATACATTTTATTATTCGCCAAATAATCTCTGACAACTAAAACCATAGAAAATATTGTAAAACATTTTCCCACCTATATTTGCACAGGAGCTCACAATAAATAAATAAATAAATAAAAATATATTTACAGCACTGATTTTGAAAAAAAATTTGCCTGGAGAAAAACCACATTTCACGCAATTGTAACTCTAAAATTAAATGCACGAATTGCGGTAAAAGACATTATTTTGTATTATGTCAAAATGTTTTTAATGAAGGTTGTAATGCGGCGTTAGAAAGTCGCAAACATGAATCAGGGAGTAGTGACACTGTTTTAACTACTCAAGTTTCGGATCCAACTGTGTTACTCCAAACTTTGAGTGTCAGTGTAAAGCACAATGAAAAAGAGAAAATCGTGCGTGGAGTTATTGACACGGGATCAGAACGCTCCTATTTATCACGAGATGTAATTAAATATTTGAATTATAAAAGTATTGGTGAAATTAAATTAATTCACACATTATTTGGTAATGTTGAAACAAGTGAAACAAAGCATAATAAAAATAGAATTCACTTAAGTAGCATAGACAATAGTTATAAATGTGACATGCATGTTTTACATGTTCCTGCTATTTGTTCTAAAATACGAAAAGTGCCAAATGGGCCTTGGTTATCAGAATTAAATAAATGTGGTATTAAAATTTCTGATGTTGAAAATAGTTCATGTGAAACCGAAAATGAAATGAAATTGTTGATTGGTTCTGATGTGGCCGGAAAATTACTCACCGGAAATATTAAAGTTTTAGAAAGTGGTCCGGTTGCGGTAAAAACCCATTTGGGATGAACTCTAATGGAAAAAACTCCAAGTATTAAATCAGAAACAAATGAGGCTGTTATGGTTATTTCATCACTTTGGAACAATTGTTCCGTTGCTGATTTGTGGAAACTGGATATTATCGGTATAACGGATCCAGCTGAATCCAAACTAAATCTGAGATTCATGAAGAAACTATGCAGCATTTGAAGAACTAGTAAATCTGCAGATCAGGAGCCTCAACGTCAGCTTTGTTCATATTTTTTTAAAACAAACTTTGAGTAATATTCAACTTCCTGGAAACTATAATTTAAAATTTTCAAATTACGTAATTATTTATAAGAATAAAATAAGAATTAGAAGTTTTCAGCCATCAAAAGCGGTAAATAAAAAATTTAATTATGTTAGGATATTCTGAAAATTTCATGATCTATTAATTTTGTTTTCTTTATTATAACATAGTAGATTTCTTCAGGGGGGCTCCGTCCCTCTGAATCCCCCGAGCCTCACTTAATTTAAATTTGTCACTGTCTAATAAGTGTGCTAATGGTTATAGTATATCTTGCATTTCTTTATACATTTTGATTTATACGGATAAGTAACAGTTTGGACAAATATTTTTCATTAACCTCATACTTCTACATGCCTGCCAACCACAAACACCTAAACTTGATGTATCAGGAACTTTTGTAAGTGTAAACACAGTAATCTAGAGATTTACAATTTTGTTTCCGAAAAAAAAAAAAAATGATTCCATTTTGCGGCAGTTATAGCGGGACAGACAGACATACAGAAGAACAGACTGACAGATGAAAAACAATAAATTTCGTGTCTCCAAAGTTAGCCTTTGCTGAAGTTTCGGCAATGACGTCATTATTAATGAGTTATTGATATCCATGTTTGTTGTATTTTTAACGACTACTATAAAATACCTGTTTTTGTTCAATTATGACGTCATAGTTTACTAAGTGAAATATTTATTAAAAATATAATTCTTTTTTATTTCTTTTACTTCTAATTATGCCCCCATTTTTGTTAGAAAAATTCTTATTAACGAAAGAAATATCCGTGTTTAATATTTAACAAAAAGTATTATATCTATAGTTATTTTAATTCTGACGTCATACTTATTTTTTTTTCTTAGTTTAATTTTTCGAATGGAAATTGCTCAATTGAAACTTATTGCTGTTGAAAAATTGTTATTCCAAATTTAGATTTTTTTTTTGGCAACGATAAAGGAAATTGTAAAATTTTATTTAAAAAATCCCTGTTGATTCGATATGAAAAAGAAGGAAATTTTGAATTATTAAGGAAAATATTTGAATAAAATTAATAAAACATAGCTAATGTTTTTTTTCCTGGGCTATGTTATATTTATATGCAAAGATACAAAGTTATTAATTAATTCATCAGTTTTGATGTTGAATTCATTTAAATTTTTGTACACGCTTTCAAATTTATAGCATTATAAGGATAAGGATTTAGATGAAAGGTTACTTAGCAACCATTAAGAGAAAATAAAGAAAATAAAATAAATACATTTGAAATAAGTAAATCTCTAAAACAAATTAGTTTATATTATTGGAACACATTTATCAAAATTTACAGTAATAATTTTAAAAATCTGACAAATGCGTTGACAAAATTTCAAAACAATACAAATAATTTAACTCGTAAATTTTAGTATACATTTATCATTGAATTCCATTAATCAAATGTGTCATTTTCTCTCGGGAAAAAAAAAATTGAAAATCATTGGATTTGCCATAGAAAAGCATTATTGCGCAAAATAAAATATTCTATATCTTCCGAACAAATGAATCAAATCTTACAAAAAACTATACAGCTTAATCCCAGTGTCTCACTAACATACTCACTTAATTTCAAGCCAATCGAATGCTTTTTACGTCAGTTATCGCGGAACAGACAGACAGACTGACAGACTGACAGACAGACAGACAGACAGAATCCAAAAAATTTCGTGTCTCCAAAGTAAGCCTTCAACTGACGTTTCGGCAATTATATATATATAAAATCCCTCCGTGTATAACGATTCCGGGTCAACCCATACACGAGAAGAAACACTTATTGTGACCAATGACAAATTCCACTGTGAAAAGTTATCTCCGATTTTAAAGGCTATCAATTTTTTGTCCAATGCAAACGTTCCAGAGTCGTAATGGAGCGTTCTCATTTGTCAGATTTACAGTTTGAGCTGTAAATGACGTCACTACATTTTACTGTGCTTTGAAATCTTTTCCCTATTTCAAACACAATATTCACACTGTTAAAAATTTGACTCATTCGCTGCAGCATCACTCCACAGCTTTTATAGAAAACGATTACTTTGCTGTGTTATGGAGCATTCTCATTGGTCATAAAAAAGACATTCTATAAAAGCTGTGGAGTGACACTGCAGTAAATGGGTCAAATTTTTAGCAGTACACTGTTAAAAATTTGACCCTTTTGCTGCATCATCACTCTCCAGCTTTTATAGAATACACTGTAAGTAACACACACAAAGTAACCGTTTTCTATAAAAGCGTTGGAGTGATGTTGCAGCAACTGTTAAAAATTTGACCCATTTGCTGCAGCATCACTCCACTGCGTTTATATAAAGCGGTTACTTTTACTGTGATATGGCGCATTCTCATTGGTCATAAAAGAGATATTCTATAAAAGCTGCGGAGTGACGCTGCAACAAATGGGTCAAATTTTTAACAGTGTAATACGGCAAAGTAATCATTTTCTATAAAAGCTGTGTAATGACGATGCAGCAAAACACTCAAATTTTTAACAGTGTTTAATTAAAACCTTTTTTTAAGAAAAGCGAAGGTGCGTTTTAAATACAATATTGTTAGAATTTTTACATTCGTGTTGCTTTATTTATTTATTTATTTTATTTTGATTTATATATATATTTTATTTTTATTTATTTATTTATTTTTTTACAGCCCTGAATGACTTCATTGTCACATAACGAATCACGATTGTTTACTCTTTATTGTTGACATTTGTTTTCGATCTTATAAAGTATTTTCTTTCAAGTATTAGCTAATGGTATAAAATAGTTAATTCACAAATATTTTAAAATAGCATTATTAGTGCATGTTTTGCATTATTAATGCATGTTAATTTGCATGTTTTTTGTGAAATAATTACTGTAATTTTATGAGTGAATTCATTAGCGGCGTATTCGATGCCATTATTTTACCCATTCAATTAATAATTTGGCTACCCTTCCATATTCGTCTGGAAATGGCCAAAATGGGAAAAAATTTTATACATTTTGGATATTTTCTCTCAGTATTTTAAAATATTTTTTGGCTGTAGTTTCACAATGTATTCTTTTATAATTGATATTTTACCTTACTTTATTCTTTTAAAATTTATGCATTTACCATTTGTTCATTACAATCCCACCCCATCAACCAGATAGTTTTGTTATAGTTTGAAATGCAGATTTCTATTGAATTTATTTATTTATTTATTTATTTAGATTTTCCCTCATGTTCAATCTTTGTATTTTTCAAAATTGTTTAGGCCTAAAGTGGCTATGATTGACCAAAGTTGTTGTAATGTTTTATCATCCTTTTAAAAATGGAAACACGTCATTTTGACGGGCTATCTTCTAGTAATATAAGAATAGATTCAGATGGGAGATACGAAGTAGCATTGCCATGGGTGCTAGATAATGCTTGCTTATCATACAATAGAGAACTGGCCGAAAAGAGGCTTGCTACAACGAGGAAAAAGTTAATTAATTTAAATGAATTTGAGGTATATAGCGAAGTATTTGATTCGTGGATAAATGCAGGAATAATTGAAAGGGTGGTTGATAAAAATTCTAAAGTACATTATTTTCCACACAGACCTGTATTTAAAGAATCGAGTGAAACTACTAGAGTTAGACCAGCTTTTAACGACCCAGATGTTAAAGGTTCCCCTTCTCTAAATGATTGCCTAGATAAGGGATTAAATTTGATTGAAATGATTCCTTCTATATTGCATCGTTTTCGGAAATATCCTGTTGGTGCAATATCTGATATAGAAAAGAAATTTCTACAAATTAGTATTAAAGAAGATGAAGAAATTATTAACGCTGAAAAACGGAAAAGTGTCATTTCAGCAATGAACAAGAACACAGAATCTAGTGATTGGTATTATCGACGGTTTTCATCTTTCAAGAAAATTTTAAGATTGATCACCTGGATTTTAAGATTCTTAAACAATTCAAGAAATCCAAATTCAAAACAAGTTTCTGAACTTATGTGTTTGGAATTAGAACAAGCCGAAAGAAAATTGATAATTTTGATACAGAAAGACATATTCAACGAGAAGAATAATCAGAATATACGTAGCTTAAGACCAATCCTAGATGAAGATGGTGTTATAAGAGTGAAAACACAAGTTATTTATAGAGAAGATGCTTTCAATTTTAAGTACCCTGTTCTTTTGCCTTCTGACCATCCTGTAGTCCACCACCTGATCTCCTGGAAACACCAAGAGCTTTTGCATGCAGGAGTGGCTCTTATGATGACATCGTTACGAGAAGACTACTGGATCATAAAAGCTAGGAAAACTATTCGAGCAGTAGTACAGAAATGTGTACGATGCAGAAGATTCATTGCACAAAAGACAGAATCGATTTCTATTGCATTACCAGCAGAAAGAGTTGAAGACGCAGCAGTGTTTCAGATAATTGGTGTTGATTTAGCCGGCCCATTATATTTAAAGAATGAGAAAAAGGCTTGGATTGTTCTGTACACTTGTGCAATGTATAGGGCCATACACGTAGAATTAGTTACGTCATTATCTACAGATGCTTTCCTCCAGTCTTTCAGGCGTTTTATAGCGCGAAGAGGAAGACCAACCACCGTTTATTCTGATAACGGCGGAAATTTCGTCGGGGCAGACACAGCATTTTCAGCCATAGATTGGGAGCAAATCTCTGCCGTTGCAGCAACACAAAAGATTCGCTGGAAATTTAACCCACCTACCGTTGCCTGGTGGGGCGGTTGGTGGGAGCGATTGATACAAATGGTGAAACGCATCCTGAGAAAAGTTCTAGGTAGAGCTTCATTATCCTACGAAGAACTGCTCACAGTGCTCTGTGATTGTGAACAAGTTGTGAATGCTAGACCTCTAACATATGTTACTGAAGATGTGAACGATCTAGCACCGTTAACACCATCAATGTTTTTACAGGACATAAGATCTTCAGATGTGAGAGATTTTGATGCAATTGACGCGCAAGAATTAAATAAAAGAGTTAAGTATAGGCAACATGTTCGAGAACACCTACGTAAGCGATTTCGTATTGAATATTTAGGACAATTGCGCCAGCAAAGTTCTTTGCAAAAGAATGTCAAGCAACTGACCGTTGGTGATGTCGTACTCGTAGAGTCTGATAAGAAACGTGCCTATTGGGCTTTAGCCCGAGTGCAAGAACTTATTTCTGGTCACGATTAAAAACTGAAAATGGTGAACTTTTGCGACCTGTCCAAAAACTGTACAATTTAGAGATTCCAAAAGAACTTTCTAGTGATCCAGTATTAAGAACGAGAAGTGGCAGAATAGTGACTGTCCCAAAACGTTATTGACTTTAATTACTCTTTCAACTAAAAACTTTATTCTTATTTTTTAGTATATTTCATAGTGTTAATTTGAATTTGTAATAATATGTTTAATTTTATTTGAATTTTGCAGAAGAAAATGTTTATTTACCTGTTTTGAGAAAAGTAATATTGTAAGAATTGTATCTTATCACTGTAATGTAAGTATTAGTCATATTTTATTTTATATTTTATTGTACCCATTGTTGAGTTTATCTGTCGAAAACTCAAGGTGGGAGAATGTCACGAATTCGATTAATATTTGTAATTACTTTGGTATCCACACTCTCATAGTGACTCCATGGTCATAGTTTTATTTTTCGCAGACGATCACGAGAAATGAAAAAGTAGTAGTAGAATTATTCTGGAATAAAGTGTGTGTTAAGTTTTTATCTGAAATGTTTTGAAGCTTCGTTTTTTTTTGTAAGAGATTTAAATTATTTTTCACACGTTTAAAGTAAAACGACGATGTTTATATTTTCGGGTAGAATTTATGACATCGAGATCGCAATGTTTGTGATAATTGATGATAGTGACCAGATATTTATGTGCGCAGCCAGTTTTTGGTTTTATACAAGTCTGCCCAGAAGGGAGAGGGGAGATCACCCCCTCGCCTTCCCCCAGACCCGTCATTGAAAATATATTCTTTTATACATTATCTTTCTATTAAAATTAAATAAATAACGATGTCGCCGCTGCATCTCCGTCGTAAATGTTTTTTTATCCGCTCATATTAAGAAAACTTCTGCATACAAAAATATTTTAATCGTAAATATTGTAAAAAAAAAAAAAAAATGTTTGATAAATATGTTACAGAGGAATATTTTTAAATAAAAGAATTATTTTAATGTATTTTTAATGTTAAAGTTGATTAAAATCGCTCCACTAACTAAAGTTTTGTCGAAGAGAAAACTAAAACTATACACAGGAATTTATTTTTTTCCTGAAGATATACATTAGAAAATAATAAAATGTAGTCTATTAAGATTTTTTTTAATTTGAATATTTTTTGCAATTTTAAATTAAGATTGATTATATGAAATTGATGATATAAAACAGTAGAATTTGAAATGGAATTTAATATATTTAGCTCTAACTTTTATGCTTACTTTATGAAAGCAAAATACTTTAACAAAACAATTAAAATTTAATGTGATAATTTTTGATGCTGTTGTTTTAATTAATATGTACGGTCACATTTCTTCTTACCACTCTGTATCCCCTTGACACAAACTGTCACAATTTTTCGAATCCCCCACCCCCTCCTCAAAGTATGACGCTATTTGGGGACGGCTCCTAACTAGACAATATATGCAAACAATCAGATAACAGCTCAGCGAATTTGAAACATAACATAGCTTCTTTGCTTTGTTTTGTGAAGTATTCATAAACTCAACACGTGTTCATTATCGGAACATAAAATTCTCTCGCTAAAGTGTTTGTTAACCGATCTACTTGTAAACCGAAGAGTTCGTTAACCGATCACCTAATGTAATATTATTAGATGTAACTTTTTGCCTTTTTTAAAATATTTTGTTCAACAAAGGTATAAATTGAATTGGATGTATAAAATTACTACCACGGTCACTACTACTACTAATAATAATAATAATAATAATCAACACTTATAAGCTGAATTATGTATGAATTTCCACACTTCACCCTTCCTCCTAGAATTTTCTCTCTATAACTTATTTATTTATTTATTTATTTAAATGTTGCTCTTATGCAAATAAATAATAAGTACATTTCAGGCAATGTTCAAATTATAATTATTTTTAAAAAGAAGCACTAGTAGAAACGTTTGTACACTGAAAGTCGAAAACATAATTTAGAAAATATTTACCTTTAATAAGCGAATGCTTTGGTTTATTTTGTGTTGACCGATTGTCTACTCGAGAGATTTAGGACCAGAGGGGAGAGCCCTTCGTGGGGGTCTTTCTAAGGGAACCTAACCGGTATTTACACAAGGTTCGAAGAAAACCACGGAATCTCCGAACGGTTAGGCCGACGGCCGCGATTGGTTCGAACCCAGCACCTGCCGTCTGCTAGTTGAGAGGTCAGAACCTCTCGGTTAACAAACGAATGAATAAAGACTAAATATATGATGAAATGAACAAAGAATGTTCAAAAATTAATAAAATATAATTTAAATTAAATAAGCAACTCAGTAAAATGTTATTCTTCAAACTTAGTTCTTAAATTTGTATTACAAAATATTACTGCTAAAAATTTCATTTTAATTCTTGAAATTAAAAGAAAAGATTGTTGAATATTACTGTAGCTTCTTGTTTCTTAAAAAAAGGGAGGGGGCTTTAAAATAATAACACAGACAAATAACAATACAGAAATGCAGTAAATGATAAACACTAAAAATTCAAATATAAAAATATGAGCGTCTACATTTTTTTCCCTTTTACATAAGGAATTGAAACAATTCATTGTTTATTTTCGTCAGGGATACCCCAACTTTTTTTTACACATAAGCTTGGGAGAAAAAAAACCCTTAACTGGGGGGGGGGAGAACCTATCCCCCAGCAACAAAACAGGAAAACTGTTGTTTAATTTTCTCTTGTGAATTAATTTAAGTTATTTGAAAAATAAATAAATGTTTTTTTTTTCAATTATATCAGCTAAAAGGACAACTGAGTTAAGTAAATATGAAACCCAAGAAAATAGCAATTGACCTCTCTTCTCTTCTCCTCCCTCCCCAATCTTGCTGGCGCCAAAATTATAGCTCAACATTTGGCATTATCTTCAGTTTTCGGCTTGATAATTTTAATAACTCTCAATAACTTCAATTTATCTCATTTTAAAGGTCCAAGTTTAGGATTATAAAGTTTGGAAAAAAAAATATTTGAAAGCCAATTTAATCCTCTGATTCTCAGAGCATAATACGTTCAAGAAATTAAGTAAGGCATACAATCTGACTTAATCTAAACTAAGGAAATTCAATAATAATTTTCGATTTATTCAAATACGAAATATCTATTATCAATCGAAGCAACTATCGCGATGCTAAATTTCTATTGGAAAATTGGAATATTCTAAAATGAACGTAAGATACTTCTGTCACTTACAGGTGACACAGGAAATTAAAGAATTATAAAGTCAAACGCCAAAATTATATTTATGGCCAGTGGCACCAAGGGAGAGGGTTTTGGGGTTAAAACCCCTCCCAGAGCTAAGAAATATTACTCTAATTGCCACTTATATTAATCAAAATCGAACTTAATATTTAAACCTATTTGCGTATTTCGGAATCCACCGCTTTATTGAATCATATTTCATTTAATAAAGTGATTCAATTAAATGTCGAAAATTTTACTTATAACTGTGAAAGTGCAAATTACATGGATTAGTTAAGTGTGTTCTTAAATCAAAAAGGGCAACTTTGTGACATATGCTTTAATTTATTTTTGTTCGGAAATGCATGAAAATGGCAGGGGTTGTTATTCAGAATCTGTCTAATTGCACTCAATTTTCTGTTTAAAAAAAAAACATAATAGATCTTTCATAACAAGAGTTCAAAGTGGAGGTTTTTGAGCAAATTTCCCGACGAAAGCAGAAAAACCGGCCGAAAAGCAGGCGAAAAACGGGTGATCACGTGATCGAAATGGCTTAGAACTGGATAGGTAGTTTAAGTATCATAAAATGGAAAAATAAGTTCGATTCGAAATCGCTTCCACAGTCAGGCCTTCCAATTCTATATCTTTCTGTTAAACAATGAATTCGTAAATGCGTCAAAACGTTTTGCGCTTCTTGAGCGGAGCAGTTGCGAACAACCTTAAGTGAAAATTGGTTATTTGAACTAAATTATTTTTCTGAGACGTATTATGCTAAAAGAATGATGATTTTCTGCCACACATATGTTGTTTCAGTTTAAGTATTATACAGTGAATATTCTAATTAGTACTGATTTTATTAACCGGCGATTCAAATAACCAGCAAACACCGTTATCACCGGCACTCAACCCCTCTCCCCCCCCCCTCCAGAACCGAATCTTCGCTGCACCGCTGTTTATAGCAGTTATTTTAAGTATTGATCCTGGGTTCCAATCAATATTTTTATATTGATGAACCCACTATTAAAATATTTTGACTATTTCATCATCTTTCCCAAATTACATTCTCTTAATTTCTGTATAACGAAATTTTTACTTAAAAACTGAAATAAAACAAACAAAAAGAAAATAAATAAATAAAATAAAATAAACGGAAAAAAATGTATATCCAGATGTTCTTTTGTATCAGAACCCCTCTTCATTGATTTAAATTCCTTTTTCCACTATTAGGCACAAGCACAACCTGACCGCAGTACTAAAGCAAAGAAAGGGGGAGAAAAAAAGCGGTCTTTAATCTGTGAAAGCAAACAATCAATCAATGCCCTGTCTATTGCTGGAACAGTTCCACAATGTCACTGAAACTGAAACAGGTCTTTATTCCTCGTTCGTTTCGAGATCACGTGACCCGTTCCAAAAAAACAGTTCCAAATTTCGTCGGAACGGTTCGTTTTCGTTTTCCTAAAGGAGCTGGAATGCCCACCCCTATACGAGATTATTTAATTCTGTTACCGGCAAGTGAATAATTTCAGTTGCCAATTTATTGAATTAAATGATGCTTATTGCTATGGATGCTTTAAGAACATATTATTTACTATTAATATTTTATCTTTAAATATTTCTGGTATGAGTTTTAACTTAAGAAATGTATATATATATATTTTTTTAATCTCTGTTACTTTTTAATCTTGATAAAAACAGTTTTAATACTATTAGCACAACAGTAAATGTTAATCTATTGATATCAATAATTGATATATTAATTGTATTTACTTTATTTATAGATTTTTTTTATCTAGCTACATTTATTTGTTAGTGGTGCCTCTTCGATATTATTGTTGGAAATACAATATTCCTAAATAAAAGTACGAACAAAAATGTCAGAACTCGTAAAGAATATTTATAAAAATGATCAAAATCATTATTAATAATAATAATAACTGAATATAAAAGCATATAACATAATTACAAAGCTTGTGAACCAAAGGGCAAATGACGGAATATGTTTCAATGTCATTAGTGTTTTATTTGCCCTCACCAGGCTAATTTTCTTCTTTTTTTCAGTAAAATACACTTACAGAAATATTTATTTTATAACAACGCAATAATGACAAAATAATAAAAATAAAAATAAACTCTTGATAAAAAAAATCATAGTGCCAGAATACCCCCCCCCCCTCTCCAAAATAACATTAGTACATAGTAACATCCCTTTTAAATATTCAAACGGAAAGATTGTCACTGTTTTACCCATCTAACTACACCAACCAAAGATTGCGTCCCATGCGATAAAACAGCTTTAAAAACAATTAAATCCGCAAATCTCTTTACGGATCTTGCTTTAATTCCATTTTACAAACAGATTCCTTTCCATTAAATTATGACTGAAGATGGCCGACATTACCTCCTTGCTTTTTAATAATCTGCAAGTGTCACTCACTAACTTCACGTACTCTCAATTAAAAACACATTTTTCCTCATTTCACTTTCAGTATTCTAATCATCTTTTTTAAATAAAAGCAGTTTTTATTATTCCAACCATTTTTTTTTCAATAAATGCAGTTTTCGTTATTCTAAAAGCTGATTCTATTGCTTTAATCTTTGTAACTGTGAGCGTTATAAAAGATTCAAAAGATAAAATGACTTTTGGCAAAAATCAAAGCCAGATGTTTTTAAATATCTAATCGATAATGAATAACCAACTTGCTTTAATTCCATTTTACAAACAGATTCCTTTCCATTAAATTATGACTGAAGATGGCCGACATTACCTCCTTGCTTTTTAATAATCTGCAAGTGTCACTCACTAACTTCACGTACTCTCAATTAAAAACACATTTTTCCTCATTTCACTTTCAGTATTCTAATCATCTTTTTTAAATAAAAGCAGTTTTTATTATTCCAACCATTTTTTTTTCAATAAATGCAGTTTTCGTTATTCTAAAAGCTGATTCTATTGCTTTAATCTTTGTAACTGTGAGCGTTATAAAAGATTCAAAAGATAAAATGACTTTTGGCAAAAATCAAAGCCAGATGTTTTTAAATATCTAATCGATAATGAATAACCAATAGCTTTTGAGAGATTTTATCATGGTACATTTTGAGATAGCAAACGGATAATTATTTATGTGATTGGCTCACTTGATTAGACCAAAAGGATTTTTAAAGTTTTCGAGTCATAGATGGACAGTGTTGCGTCAAAATGAGTCTGGTAGTTTTTCTTTGTGCGTGGGCATTTTTTTTTCTCTCTGTATTAAAAGCGTTTTAATGCTGTTGGGGATTTTGTTTTCTGCAGTAATAGAAATTTGTTGTCTTAGAATTCAAATAGATTCATAAGTTGGGATTTTATCTAACTAAACTTTTATTAATGTATAAATAAGCATTCCTAAAATAATTTTCAGAATTGCTATTTATTTTTTCCCTTTAAAAAGCTTATCATACGATGCGTTCCAAAATTGACAGGGACTTTTTGGGTAATCCGTTATTGAATAATAAGTTTTTGGTTAATATTATGAATATTTATCCTGTTATTTTTAATAATTCCCATCTCTGGTTCAGATTATTTATTTGCAAACTATGTTAATCGATAAAAAATATTAAACATATTGGATATCAAAATTTATTTTTCAGATATTCTTATTCTCGCACCAGAAAATTACAAAGAGAAAATATTTCTTCAAAAAAATCAACTTTTTGGAAATTCGTTTGGCTCTGCAATTGTTCTATAGTCCAGAAGGGGTTAGGAGCTATCGGCTAGTAACCTCTTAAAACTATAATAAATGCAATTAAAATTCAAATGTGTGAGATAGAACACGATCTCCCTCATACGGGCATAAAAAAATCGAAATCTCTTCGGGGAATCAGTTTCACTCGTATAATTGTTTTGGCGCTTATTTTTAAGCTAAAAAACCTTTAACTTCTAAAGAACGCAAGGGCTTTCGTTAAAAAATGCTTTAGTTAAAGAGTATAAGTAAAAATTATATGTGAGAAACAGTTTTAAATTATTTTTATTACTTTAAAAAATATATAACAAAAATGAAGAAATTCTGAAAATTTTCCATTTTTCTGAAATAAAAAGAGGGGTCAAAGTAGTTTCCAAGGAAATGGGTCTGAACACGATAAGCGCCATGGGCATTCAATTTGTCTGCCCGTACTATATAGTAATTTGTATAATGAGATTTGAGCCAGATTTTCTTTTAAAAAAGAGTTATAAAAGAATATCACGCAAAAATTAATAAAATAAATTAATAAAATAAGATAAAAGTTAAAATCTTTAAATAAAATTCTAGTGAGTATGTATTTTATGACACTTGAGGGACATT
This sequence comes from Maratus speculifer, assembly GCA_964019185.1. Lineage (NCBI taxonomy): Eukaryota > Metazoa > Arthropoda > Arachnida > Araneae > Salticidae > Maratus > Maratus speculifer. Next base: position 18,426,049 of record OZ025302.1, on the reverse strand, counting down.
TCTAGTGCTTTTATTGTTAGTCATTTCAGGGGTGCAGTTTGCAGCTTGAAAACGGTTAATTGTACTATTCCAATTGTCAACTGGCACCAGTAAATTTTTAGTACAATTTCGATCACATAACATAAGTGGGGGGGGGAACCCCCTCTTAATTATTTCAAAAAAGTTTGGTCTTTAATTGAGGTGTGAATCTATTATTTAAACAGTTTTGGAGCGGAAATACCTTGCCTTGAAAGGGTTAAAGCTCTTATCTTTCTCATAGGATTATACCCCGTCTTGCATTCCCTTTATTCCTAAAATTAAAATTTTGAATTTACTCAATAAAGATTTCCTTTCACTTGACAAAAGTGAAATCAGAAACCTTAGTTTTAGATTGTACCGCACCGGAAAATTATAAACAGAAAGTGTTTTTGTAAAAAAATCAACTTTTGCACGTTTCGAAAGTTGTTTGATTTTTTTTTTTTGGGGGGGGGGGATCAAGAAAAGGTTTGAGGCTATTAGCCAGTAACCTCTTATAACAGAAATAAATACAATTAAAATTCTAAAGTATAAGGTGGTAGAAGTAAGAATTCGATTCCTGATATCCGGACATAACAAACATTTGAAATCTCTTTGGGGAATCAGAGTTTTACTCAGAGAATTGTAGGGGTCGCTTTTTCCCGCTGTGTCTAATGAAGAAATTGCCTTGCACGCTTGTGTTTTCTTAGTTATAACTTAACTGAAATTGCGTTTTGTGACTTTTTTTGGTAAAAATCGCATTTTTCTGTGTTTCATGCTGCACATACGATTCACTAAAGAAATTTCAGAATTTCTCTTCATGATTTTTTTTTCAAACTTAAAGCGCAAACTGTTGGAAAAAAAAAACTTGTCGTTTCTTTAAATTGATGAAACCTGCAACAAAAAGCTATCATTATTTTTTTCCCTCCCGTACTTCCTGATCAGTAGGGGGAACTGGGGGACATTGATACATGGGGCACATTGATAAACCCCCTGTACAGCACACAGGGTCATTACAGGAAGTTTCACAACAGCTCCAAAAGGTGACACTAGTGCACTCAACTATATGCAGAAAGTTTTGGAATGATTCAGTAGTTTGTTGAAATGGGACAGGTGTTTAATTGTTTATGTAGGTCAAATGTAAATTTGAGTTGTAGAATTGAAATGGTATTATAAAACTGTTCCAGTATTTTCAACCGAGAAGAATACACTCTCTGGCAAGTAAAACTACTCTTTATCAGTTTCTCATTCCTTTTAGTTAGATAAATTATAAAGTATTGGATTTGAGACTCATTTTATTCAAAATAGCTGTATGGGGCACATTGATACAGTCTTAGTCGGGGCACATTGATACAACCTAAATCCTTTACTAGTTCATTTTTTCATTACCTTTTATTATTTTTTTTACAATGCACTCCTTAATCCAAACATTTTTCGCTAAAAATTTCTAATATTAGTTTTTATTGAAGTGAAATAGCTTTAATTTCTTTATATTAGAACATTTTATAGTATTTTTACAAAGACGACGTACGAACTTACCCAACATACAGTGCTAGTAGAACTAATTAAAGAAAAGGATGGCAGCCTGGAAAATCTCAAATTTATATCAATTCTCCAGAGAAAAAAGTATTTTCTACATGAAAAGTGTTACGTAAGAGAAACAAGCTGCAGAACAGCACAGGATAATTATATTAAAAAACAGAAATTTTAATATAATTATCCTTTATTTTCTTTTTATAAACCGATTTATAAACAGAAAACTTGGTAAATTTTCATCTTTCCTAAGAAAGAAGATAATGCTGGGGTTGAAGTACCAGATATGATAAAGTTACCACAGTCAACAATCAGACAAGGAACAGCCAGAACATAAGGTCATCATACATTTCATTTTGATTGCTTTAATATTGCTTACAAATAAAGTGTGAGTGATTTGAATTTTTATAAATAATATAAAATGGTTTGCTAACTATTTTTCGATGAAAAATATGCATTGATGTTATTTTGTCTCCATTATTCCGAGACGTATCAAAGTGTATCAATCTGCCCCGGGGATGGGGCACATTGATACAAATTACTTTTTTTTATTTTTTTAAAATTACATGCAAAAATAATATATAAAACAACGATTGAACATTTTTATAACAAACTACACAGGTTTTGCTGGCACCATATCGAAAAATAACTTGAAATTTCTGCTTTCTAGACACCAAAAAATTTTTTTAGAAAAAAGCTGTATCAATGTACCCCAGTTCCCCCTACCTACATTATTTAAATTTAACGCGAAGATTTTTTTTCCCTAAATAATTAAAAATCGTAATCCAGGTTTTTTTTATCATTAATCTAATATTTTTAAAAAGTAGAAATAAGTAGTGATTATTTATTTCAACATTTCTTTTATTATGATTCTATTTAATTTAAATATAGATCCCTTAAGGGAAGACCCTACACGGAAGCCACGCCCATTATCATTAATTTTACGCTTACATTATACACTCATTTATTATATGTAACTGAATTGTATCCAAGTGTTAAGATCTCTCGAGAGTCACTGGAAAAGACCCGGATGATAAAGTTAAGTCTATGTAGGCGTTATTTTCGAAAATCTCGCTCAAATTTTAATATTTTTGTACGTTTTCTTTTTGCATAGGATAGTTGAGAACGGCTAGTTTTCACTTTTTGATTTAGATTTCAGATTTTTTTAATTGCTTTATTTTTCGGAACAGGTTAGAATCGGTTCAGAAAATAAAACTATCCTAATATAAAATACACATAACGAAAATGGAAAAATTAAAAACTAGATTTTAAAGTAGCCATCCTCAGCTATCCTGTGGAAAAAAAAAATCATTCAAAAATATTAAAATTTGAGAGAGCTATTTCAAAATAACGCCTCCGTAGATTTAACATTATTATCTGAGTCATTTTCAGTCGCTCGTGTTTGCTCTTAAGGGATGATCCGACTCAGATGCCATGCCCATACACATTAATTGTACTCTTACGTGTTACACTTATTTATTCTATGTGACTGAATGTCAACTAAGCGTTAATGTATGTTTCAATTCATGTGTTTCAGGAAACTGTGAAACTGTTCAAACAATTTAGAAATGTCTCAGATTTTTAGTTTCCGAAAACATTATCTTTTTCAACTAAAAACCTATTAAATCCTAAAGTACCTGAGCGATTTCGTTAAAAAATGTTTTGGTAGAAAGGTATAAACATAAGATTATATGTGAGAAACTATAGTAAATAATTTTATTTAGTTAAAAAATTTTCAAAAATGAAAATATTCTTAAAATTTCTCCTTGTTCTGAAATAAAAATTTCAAAAATCAATAATAAAAAATATCAAAATATCAATAGTATATAATAAATATAACAAATAATAAATATAAAAAAAAATAAAAAAATTGAATTAAAAATATAAAAAAAAAAATCTCAAATTTCCCATTTTTCTGAAAGAAAAATATGAAAAATGATAATAAAAATATCAAAAAACAATAATAAAAACATCAAAAGTCAGAAATAGAAATAAAAAAAAATCAATAATAAAAATATCACAAAATATTAATAATCTTAAATAAAAGTATCAAAAATGAAAAAAATCCCGAAAAATTTCCATTGATCTCAAATAAAAATATCAATAATCAATAAATTTTTAAAAAAATCAAAAATCGAAAACAAAAATATAAAAAATCTGAAAAAAAAAAAAATATCAAAAATGGAAAAATTTCGAAAAATTTCCATCGATCTGAAATAAGAAAATAAGAATCAGTAATTAAAAAAATCAAAAATCAGTAAAATAATATCAAAAATTTTAAACAAAAATTCGAAATAAAAGTATCGAAAATGAAAAAATTCTGAAAATTTTACATTGTTCTGAAAGTAATAGAGGGGTGAAGTTGTTTCCGATGAAATGGGGATTAAAGCTATCACGTTTCACTTAGGACCCTACCCACTCTTGTATCCTCTTTTTTTTTTTTTTTTTTTTTTTTTGAATTTATTCGATTAAGATGTTCTTTCATTTGTCAAAAGTGAAAGTCAGAAACTTTAGTTCAAATTGTTCCTTTGTAAAATATAATAATCGATAAAAGTTGTTTTTTAACTATACTTAATTCATAATCATATTTAATGTCAAAACTTTACTTATTAAAAATATTTAAATTCACACCGGAATATTAAAAACACAAAATATTTTTGTAATAAGTTCAACATCAGGATGCTTTGACTACAATGAGCTCGATTTCAGTCAAGAAAAGATTAGGAGCTAACCTTTTATAACCAATTTAAGAATTTTTAAAATTCATATGTTTGAACTAGTGCGTGCACGGAGTCGATCCCCTAGAAACGGATTTATCAAAAGGTCGAAATACCTTCTTGGGATCAGAGAGGCGCTTTTGCCACAAGCGTCTGGGGGGAGAACGGCTGCTAATGGTACGACTTAGAAAATTTCGGCTTCTGATTAACTCGTTTCTGCGCGTGCGTCAGGAAAGGCGAAAAGGGAAAAAGGTTGTAATTTCTTCCTTCCAGTATACCGTACTGAGAAATGGATTTTCCCTTTTCGTTGTGGATTTGTTTATGAAGTGTTTCAGAAAGAACCAAGTACATTTCTAAGCGTATAATGCGATTTAAACTTTAAGCGTTATATGATATGAACTCATAATCAAACTATTTAATTGAAACTTTTTTATTAATTTTCGAAGTTATTTAAAGCAATGCAAAAAATTTGAAACTGTTTTAAAGTTCATCTTTTATACAAGTTACAAATAAAAACAATGCTAAACATAAACAAGATTAGAATACAAATAGTAAACAGTTATTTGCGCTTTTTTTAAATTTGCTTTATTTACATAGCTCTTTTGAATTATTGTTAAATTCAAAATTTTCAGTGTTATAAATGACTGAATCTGTAAAAATAAATAAATAAATATGTGTGTTGAGCTATTTATAATTTATTTAGAGAATTTAAATGTTTTAAAAGGGATATATTTTCCTATTAACATCAATTAAGTAATAAAACGTTATCATTAATCAGAAATTATATACTATATGATTCATATAGTTATTGCTTTTTTACACAAATGATAAATAAAAACAATACTAAACATAAATAAGATTGGAAGACAAATAGTAAACAGTTCTTTGTGTTATTTTTATTTTTTTTAACTTGCTTTATTTATGTAGCTCTTTTGAATTATTATTAAATTTACAAATTTAGTGTTATAAATGACTGAATTTGTAATAAATAAATAAATAAAATTAAATATGTGTGTTGAGCTATTGATTAACTTATCTAGAGTTAAATGTTTTTAAAAAAAATTATTTACCATTTACATCAATTAAGTAATAAAACGTTACCAGTAATCAGAAATAAGAGGGGTTCTGTGGTTAAAGCTTTTCTCATAATTTTTACGGGAGAGATTCCCAGAATTTCATCTGGGAGGTTTAGCGATTGTTATTCATAAGTGAAATATTTTATAGTATTTCATGCCCATAAAGTAGCATTTAGTAAATTAGCGACATATAAGACCAACGTAATAAAAAGTGCATACGGCAATTACACTAGTTTACAAAATTAATCTTTTTGTCTGTTGCCGTGAATTCTGTGGTTGATAATGTTCACTTATGACTTGTTTTTATCAAATCTAACCGTGAAATTTTTTGAGCAGCTCGAGTAACTTTGTTTTGATTTTAATCATTTAAGCATATATATTAATCAATAACAGGCGTATTTTACTGTGTTAAGATTTGTTTCTCAAGTTTTTGCGTCGTGAGTAGTTCAAGGAGACGTTGTTTAAACAATCCAGATCATTTTTGCTATATATGCAGAGAATATGTGTTTAACAATTGTAGAAAAGTTATATCAGAGTTGGTAAAAAATACTTATTTTGAGCAATTTGGGATGCTCTTGGATAAAAATGAGAAGTCTTGGGCTCCCAATTGTGTTTGTAAATCGTGTGTGGAATATTTAAGATTATGGAAAAGTAGTAAAAGAAGTGCCTTTAAATTTGGAACACCGACTATTTGGTGAGAACCACGAAATTATCTTGAAGACTGTTATTTTTGTAGCGTGAACGTAAATGGTTTAAACACTAAAAATCGAGCTAAATGACAGTACTAGTTGTGTTCAGCATCCAGTGCAACGTTCACCTGACTCTTCAGAGCCTAAAAATATATCTGAACCATTAAAAAAATATATTGAAGGACCAAGCTCAACACAAAATGATGCTGATTTTGAAGGTATGTCAAATGAGCCAAAATGCTTTCCCCAAAATGAGTTAGATGATCTCGTAAGAGATTTAAATCTTTCTAAACAACCTTCAGAATTGTTAGCATCAAGAGTAAAAGAAAAAAATTGCTTCCTAAGATACTAAAATAAGTTTTTATCATGAAGGTATACAGAAAATTATATCGAACTTGTAAAAGACTTTCTGCAGCAATTAAAAAATAAGGGGTGTGTTCCGCTTCTGTATTGTGTTCTTGTAACATCGCCTTGGCGACAAACACAGCCCACGCCAATTATACGCCAATCGGCAATTTACTGTAACCCTGCTCACGTGTTGTGTGACGCAGTGGATTGAGAGAAACAGTCTCTTAGCAACAAGCTCTAATGCTGCAACAAGCAGCGACTCTTAAAAAAAAAAAAAAAACATTCCATTAAATTTACAGTCTACTTGCTTTTTCTTTTTAATTTAGTACACCTCCGTACATTTGGTCCTAGCGACCCGGAGGTATGAACGAATCAGTGTCTTTTCTATTGAATTAAATATTGAATTTATCGAATTTCGTCAACAAGATGAATAATGTCGGAAACTGAGATAAAAGCATTGAACAGAAGGCGAGGGAATATCAAGGCCCAAGTCACCAGGATATTTAACGCAACGGATGGAAAAACATTTAATTTATCCGAATGGAAAGCCCACCTGGATTTACTGTCGAAAACTGAAGAAAAGTTTGAAGCTCTTAAACTGGAATATTATAGAATAATAGAGGAAGAAAAGTTGGAAGAAACTGAAAAAATACTGAGTCAACTGGACGAGGATATTCTAAAACTAGAGGTAAGCTTAAAATCCTCTATTAATGCTTATTATGAAAATACTGATTCTAATAAAAAATCTATTGAACAGGACCAAGCTAAAACGTCTAGCATTAAGCTACCTTGGGTCATATTGCCGGTTTTTAGTGGCAGAATTGAAGAATGGTCCGTATTTAAAAGTACATTTAACGAGCTTATTAATGATAATTCAAATTTAAAAGATAATGAAAAATTAATTTATTTGCGTTCTGATTTGACTGGTGAAGCGAGGAGTTTGCTTACACCAGATGAAAATTATGTTTCACTTTTCAATGCGTTAGAACAAAGATACGAGAATAAAAGAGTTATGGTAGATTGTCATATAAAGAATATTTTAAATCTTTGTGTAATTAATTAGGAATCCGCTAAGGATCTCCGCATTTTATTGGATAACGTGAAGAAAAATTTAAGGGCTTTAAAGATCTTAAAGTATGATAGAGATAATTTCTCGAACGCAATTTTGCTGAATATTATTCTAAATAAAATAGATAACGAAACTCGTAAACAATACGAACTAACATTAAAGGATAATGAAGTGCCTAATTTTGATGAATTTTTAGAATTTCTTGAACGAAGATGTCAAATCTTAAATAGTATAAGTTCTAATGTATCCTCTAAATATACTGCAAAATCCTTATTCATAAAAACAAACAAACCTCAAAGTAAATGTTGCGTAATTTGTAAAACTGAAAACCACCCCTTATATCATTGTGTTAAATATAAAAACATGAAGTTAAGTGAGCGAATTAACCTTGTTAAGAAAAATAAACTTTGCTTCAATTGTTTAAGTTCAGCCCACCTCATTAATTATTGTAATTCAAAAAGCACTTGTCATGTTTGCAAGAGCGCAAGCCATCATTCATCATTACATAACTATACAACACCAGTAAACAATCCTATAAACAATCTCCCAATACATGCAACAATAAATAGCAATTTTGTATCGGAAGAATTATCACAAAACGAAACTACTGCTCATTCATTTTTTTCATATGAAAATGATAATAATAAATCTGTTTTAATTAGCACTGCAATAATTTATTTGACAGATGTAAATGGCATCAAAATTCCTTTCAGGGCAATATTAGATTCCGCATCTCAGAATTGTTTTTGTACATTTAAAGCAGCACAAATATTAGGCTTGAAAAAGGAGAAAATAAATATTCCTGTAAGTGGAATAAATAAATTGCCTATTTACATTAAGTCTAGAATCAAATCAAAGTTGTCAAATAAAATGAATAGTGCCAGTTATGATATTGAGTTATTAATCGTTCCAAACATTTGTGACTTCACGCCCTCGAAAAAGATAAACATATCAGATTTAAAAATTCCAGTAAATATTTGTTTAGCGGATAAAAAATTTAACATTCCAAGCAGTGTGGAGATAATTATCGGTGCTGAACTGTATTTTTCTCTTTTAAATGAAGAAAAAATAAAGTTAGGCAATAATTTATATTTGCAATCAAGTATTTTCGGTTACATTGTATCTGGTTGTATTTATGACAAAACAGTAAATAATAATAATACTAATTATTGTTTCTTAACAAAAAATCTTGATTTACTTAATGACACTTTGAAGTCTTTTTGGGAAATTGAAGAAGTGCAAAATTTAAAACCCTGTAACAGTGAGGAATTAGAATATTGTAATGATCACTTCGATAAAACGCACTTCAGAAAACCGGATGGTAGGTTTGTGGTCACGATGCCGTTTAAACCACAGGTTTTAGAACCCGATTTGGAAAATTCCAAAAATCTTGCTTTGAAAAGATTAAACTCTCTGTGGCAACGTTTAGATCGAGATCCTGTTATGAAAAATTTATACACAGAATTTATTAAAGAATATAGAGATTTAAATCACATGCATGAAATAAAAGAAAACACGAACTTTAATGATGGCTATTACTTACCACATCACGGCGTTTTACGACCCTCTAGTAAAACCACAAAACTACGCGTCGTTTTTGACGCTAGTGCCAAGTCAACCAACGGAAAATCTTTGAACGATTTATTATGTAAGGGTGGAGTTCTGCAAGATGATCTTTTTTCGATATTAATTAGATTTAGAAAGCATATTTATGCCTTTACTGCGGATATTAAACAAATGTTTAGGATGATAGAAATAAATCCATCCCAGTACAAATATTTAAAAATTTTGTGGAAAGACAGTATGTCATCCCCGGTTAAGGTATTTCAGCTAACAACAGTTTCGTATGGAACATCTTGTGCTCCCTACTTAGCCACCAAAGTATTACAACAATTAGCTCTAGATGAGAAAAAGGAATTCCCGTTAGCATCGAAAATTGTTTTGAAGGACTTTTATATGGATGATTGCCTATCGGGCTCATCCAATTTAGAAGAATTCAGATTAATGAAATCGCAATTAACTGAACTCCTCCTAAAGGGAGGGATGGTTTTACACAAATGGTGTACCAATGAGGTCCAATCTACTGATAATCACATGTTTCCCCTGGACAGAAATTCTGAAGAAATAACTGTTAAAACATTAGGGATGTTGTGGAACAGTTTCAATGATACGTTTAGGTATAAAGTTAATATCAACACAAAGAGTGATTTCACAAAAAGAGATGTACTTTCGCAAATTGCTCGCATTTATGATCCTCTCGGTCTCTTAGGGCCAGTGATTGCTAAAGCAAAAATATTCATGCAGGAGCTATGGCTTCTTAAAATAGAATGGAATGAGAAGCTGCCCTCTCATGTTGCCAAACAATGGGAAACCTTCCTCGAAAGTCTTAAAGAACTGGAATCCATTGAAGTGCCAAGATGCTTCCTAGCTGTGAACCAATCAGTGGTGCTAAATGGTTTCGCAGATGCGTCTTCCAAGGCTTATGGCGCAGTGATATACATGCAAACATCTAATTCTAGTGAAACCATCAGTCACTTATTATGTAGTAAATCCCACGTGTGTCCAACCAAAGTAATAACAGTGCCACGTCTCGAACTGTCAGCATGTCTTCTTCTGACTAAACTCACTAACAAGGTCTTAAATTCATTAGACAAACAAGTAGCTTCAGTCAATTTGTTTTCTGGTTCAACTATTGCTTTAGCTTGGATAGACACTGCTCCTCATCTCCTGAAAACGTTTGTGGGAAACCGCGTTGTGCAAATTAAGGAACAAACTAAGAACTTTCCATGGTTTCATATTCCGTCAGAACACAATCCAGCTGACTTGATATCAAGAGGTGCAAGTGTGGAAAACCTGTCTTCTAACCAGTTGTGGTGGCATGGCCCGCCTCTTTCAATTCTTGAAGAAACAATAGCAAAAACTGACTCTAATATAAGTGACATTAAATATGAACACTATTCTAGTGAGCTTAAAGCTCCCAGCAACTTGACATTCGCTATTCATAATGACTCTAATTTGTGTGATAATTTAATTAATCTTAGCAATAATTTCCAAAAATTAATTAGAATTTTAGCTTATATTTTCAGATTCATACATAAATGTAAAAAAGCAACATCTGCAACCGGCCCTCTGTTGCTGGAGGAATTAAGAAAGGCAGAGGTTTATTTAATAAAAAATGAACAGGTAAAGTATTTCAAACATGAAATTTCGGCCCTCCAAGCGGGATCTTCGGTTCATCGCGCAAGTAAGTTAAAATTCTTAAATCCTTTTTTAGATGGAGATAGCTTATTGAGGGTGGGAGGAAGACTAGCAAAATCAAATTTGAATTTTGATCATAAACACCCCATTATACTTCCGGCGAGCTGTCGCTTGACGAAACTAATTTTTCAATATTATCATAAACGAGATTTTCATGTAGGACCCCAAGCTCTTTTGAACACTGTGCGTCAAAAATATTGGCCTCTCGGTGGCAGAAATATTGCGCGTAAAATTGTACATGAGTGTTTACAATGCTTTAAAATTAAACCTATTACGGCTAGTCAAATGATGGGGGATCTCCCTCCTGAAAGAATAGTGCCCAGTTCCCCATTTTCAAATGTGGGATTAGATTTAAGTGGGCCTTTTGAAATAAAATATAAAGGTCAAAGAAAGGGTACTTTTCAGAAAATCTATGTTGCCATATTTGTATGTATGGTCACTAAAGCTGTGCACTTGGATTTTGTCTCAGATTTGACATCCGAGGCTATAATAGCAACTCTAAAAATATTCTTCGCTCGTCGTGGGAAAAGCTCTGTAATCTTTAGCGACAATGCTACAAATTTCGTTGGGGCTTCAGCAGAACTAAAACGTTTACGCAGACTTGTTACAAGTGATGAAGTTTCGAACTTTTTAGCTTCTGAAGGTATTAACTGGAAGTTCTCCCCTCCTAGGGCGCCAAATTTTGGTGGCCTTTGGGAAGCTGGAGTCAAATCTTTCAAATACCACTTAAAAAGAGCTGTGGGTTCAGCTCATCTCACGATCGAGGAATTCCTGACAGTTATCACACAGATAGAGGCTATTTTAAATTCGCGACCACTTTGTCCTTTGTCAACAGATCCTGACGATCTTCAGGTGTTGACTCCTGGTCACTTCCTCATAGGAAAGACTCTTAATTTAATTCCAGAACCCAATTTAAGTGAGGTCAAAGATAATTTGCTAAATAAATGGCAAAGGACTCAAAAATTAACGCAGTTAATATGGAAACGTTGGCAGAATAATTATCTGAGCCAGTTACAAGAAAGAAACAAGTGGCTATTTAAAAAGCCTAATATTCTGCCAGGAATGCTAGTTTTGCTTAAGGACTCGCAATTACCCATTTGCACTTGGTCACTAGGCCGCATTAATAAGGTTTTCCCAGGCGCGGACGGGATAGTCAGGGTAGTTGAAGTTCGTACCGCTAAAGGTAATTTTAAACGACCTATTTCAAAAATAAGTATATTACCCATTGAGGACAACATCATAGATCCTAAACTTTAAATGTGCTTTATTATGTATTAATTTTTCATGTATTAATTGTGTTTATTTATTTTATTTATTTATTTTTGCTTATAATCTGTATCATATTGTATTATTACTTATATTGCATATGTATCTTGAAATTTTCTCCTCCGTACACCTCCGTACAGGGTGCAATATGAGCATAAAACTCCACTTCCTCAATAGTCACCTGGGTAGGTTTCCGGAAAATTTAGGAGGTAAGAGCGAAGAGCAGGGAGAGCGTATGCATCAGAACTTATGCTTCATGGAACAGCGCTATCAGGGTTTCTGGGATACAAATATGATATCTGACTATTGTTGGTCTCTGATACGTCATTTTCCAAAGTTTACACATCGGAGAAGAGCTTTAAAACGAAGTGTTTTAGAACTCAGTGATTAATTATTTTTTTAGTAAAGTTTTTTTTAGTAAATACATGTCTTTCTCTGTTTAATACCTACATAGCTGAAACTCAGAAACTAGAGCTGATTAAAATATTTTAATTATATTTTTGAAAATAGCATATCATATGTAGTCAGCAACAGCTAAAATTTTTTTGGCAACAGATGTACTGTAAACTAGTGTTATAAATTAAACATTTAGGTGTTAAAAGGTTTATAAATAAAAACCTTTTAAAATTAAAAAACCATAAGAGGGAGCAGTATTAGTAATAAAAAGGTATTATTTTGGTATTTCTGCTTCTCATTTTTTCTTTAATTTTATGTTGAAATAGAGATTCTTATAAGGACTTGCAACAGATGAAAATGGCAAACATTTTGGTAAACATAAATGGTGTTTGCTAAGATTTTTTTCACCCTTGTTTTTACACATCATATTTTAATTTTATCACAATGAACATTCTATAAATTGAATCAGTTTTTAGAAATTTTGAGAAAGGCTTTAACCACAGAACCCCTCTTATTTATGATTACTGGTAACGTTTTATTATTTAATTGATGTTAATGGAAAATACCTCTTTTTTAAAAACATTTAACTCCTGATAAGTTATCAATAACTCAACACACACACACACACACACACATATATATATATATATATTTTACAACTTTAATCATTTATAGCACTGAAAATTGTAAACTTAATAATTCAAAAGAGCTGCATAAATAAAGTTAAAAAATTAAAAAAAGAACACAAAAAATGTTTACTATTTGTCTTCCAATCTTGTTTATATTTAGTATTGTTTTTATTTATCATTTGTGTAAAAGAACAATAACTATATGAATCATATATATACATATAATTTCTGATAAATGATAACGTTTTATTACTTAATTGATGTTAATGGTAAATATGTCCTTTTTAACATGTTCTTTGCCTCTCACGCGAAAGCGCGTGATATGGCGCCAACGTTAAGGGGTCACTCACGCGCCAGCGCGTGATGTAGGGTGATGTCCAATAGCCAGTCATGCGCTGGTGCGGGAAAATCTTTCACTGATTCTTTGTTATTAAAAGTAAATCGGTTTCTGGGACAAACCCACTTCTACAGTGCGGCATTAACTTCATCACATTTTCATGTAAGCGGACGTGTTAAAACATTTAAATTCTCTAAATAAGTTACAAATAGCTCAACATACATATTTATTTATTTATTTTTACAGATTCGGTCATTTATAACACTGGAAATTTTGAATTTAACAATAATTTAAAAGAGCTATGTAAAGAAAAGCAAATTAAAGAAAAGCACAAATAACTGTTTACTATTTATATTCTAATCTTGTTTATGTTTAGCATTGTTTTTATTTGTAATTTGTATAAAAGATGAACTTTTAAAACCTTTTGAAATTTTTTGCATTGCTTTAAATAATTTCGAATAAATAAAAAAGTTTCAATTAAATAGTTTGATTATGAGTTTATATCATATAAAGCTTAAAATTTAAATTCGCATTATAAACTTAGAAATGTACTTGGTTCTTTCTGAAACACTTCATAAACAAATCCACAACGAAAAGGGGAAAGCCATTTCTCAATACGGTATACTGGAAGGAAGAAATTACAACCTTTTTCCCTTTTCGCCTCTACTGACGCACGCGCAAAAACGAGTTAATCAGAAACCGAAATTTTCTAAGTCTTACCATTAGCAGCCGTTCTCTCCCCAGACGCTTGTCTTTTGCCAAATAGCGTATCTTCTAATTACATAAGCCTGCTTCGTTTTCTTAATGCTGCAGATGTAAAAATGAAATACAAATAAAATTTTTACCATTTTCCGGGACGAGCGTCTGGGGAGAAAAGAGGCTTCTAATAGTAAAAATTCTCCGCCCCTTTTAGTTGCGAAGAAAAGGGGAAAGTCGCTGCTTTCTTCCCTCAACCTTATCTAGCCTTTATCGCTTGCGTTTGTTATTCGAATGCGGGAATCATCTAAATTATAAATAAACAACGATAAATTTTAAATTTTATAATTTGATTAAACGAAACACTGAATTTGCAAAAAAAAAATAAAAATGTTTTCAGTAGGAAATAAAAGTTTTGAAAATAAAAAGAATAATACTATTTAATCTATTATACAGTAAAACCTCGTTACAACAATATTTTAGGGACCAAATAAATACATTGTTGTAGAGAGCTATATTGCTATATCGAGGGCGTACATATTTTGGGCATTTAATAAGTTTTTTTATGTATATCATACTTAAAAAATTATACTTAAAAGAAATTAATTAGCAGAATATTAATAGGGGTTAAACACTACAAATAATAATAATAATAATAATAATTAATAAAATAAATACGTAAAATAAATTCAGAAAATAAGCAAAGAAATATTTACAGAATTCTTTATTAAAAGAATTTTTTACAGTAAAATCAAAATATCATTTTAAAAGCAAAAAATGTTGAAATTTAAAAAGAAAAATCATTGTACGGGGGTTTATTGCTTTAGAGAATATCGCAATATTGAGAAGAGAACATTAGTTTATATACAAATTCATCAGGACCACAAAATATTATTGTAATAGAGGGAGTTATTGTTGTATTGAATATCGTTGTAGCGAGAGTTTACTGTATTTATCTAAAAGTTATTTGGTAGAAAACCTGCCTGTAAAAAAATATATATGAACTATTTATAAAAAACATTTCAAAATCTGAAAATGGTATTTAATTTTTTTTCTACCACATGCAGAGAAATATTTTTATAAAAGAGCATTTTAAAATGCTCTGTAAGTATGAAAGTGTGTAAAAGGTATTTTTGTCATAAATAATGGGATAAAAATGGATAAAGTATATCATGAAAATCTATTTTCGGACTTGCTTGCACATTTCTTTTTTCTAACTCGCCCATTTTATGTCCGGCAGAAAACATTAACATTATTTCATTTCTTTTACAGCTGTAATTTAGCTAATATTTCTTATACATTTATTTACAGATTATTTACTTAATATTAGATGCATTTTTAGGTGCATTCGTAATTACGTAAAATCGTAGCACTTATAGTCGTCGTTGAACCAACTTTTAGTCGTCCGTCCGTCTGTCTGCGTATAACAACGCCAAAACTACCCAACCAAATCGTTTGAAATTTAAAATATACAATTATTACATAATTTTGTCAATGTCATTTCAAATTTTATGAAAATCGGCTTTATAGTTCAATTACAGAGACAATCAAAACTAAACCGTTACATGACGGTCAATGATAAAACGTAGTTTCAAGTACATTTTAATGATGTTACACCTTCTCGAACATAATACGATTAATATGCATCTATGACTATATATATATACTAAAAAATGCATTCTGTACATTCTGTGGTGCAAAGAATATTTTTTATTAATACATTGGGCCACACAAAGGTATTCTGCTACATAATGGTATATGGGGAAACATTTTTTGGGGCACGTTTTAATTATATTAAATTATTTCACATTTTATGAAATTCGTATACGTTGCTGATTTTTACTACAAATTAATTCCTGTAAAGTAGAAAACATTTAGTAAGGTGGTGTGGGGTAATAACGCCAGGCGGGGTAATAACGCCAAGTGCTAATATTTTGCATAATTATGAAATAATCTGGTAAATGACACCCATGTGCTCTGCGCAGAAGGGTTTTGAGTCATATAAATTGCAAAAAAAACAGCTTCAAGTTAATTTGTTTCATTTTTAGGTCCTATTGTTTTTACAAGCAATTAAAATTAACGCTTGATCTAAAATTTGCGAGATACGTTTTGTGATGTGAAGACTATTTTTTTTTTATCCGGGAATACTTTGTTAATTAAATAAATTTGTAGTACATTTCATGGACTTTCAAAATATTGTTGAAGATTTTGGATATCTTCTCGAGATAATTTGTAATTTAAAATGTACAGCGCAATACCTATAACGGGGTAATAACGCCAATCCTTAGCATTAATATCCCGGTTGATTCCCTACAGTGGTCGAGCTACATCCTAAATACTAATTCAAATAAACACAGTTAAAACTGTGCAATGTTTCTAATAATTCTATTTAAGCGGTCCTTTTTAAGCAAAAAGAAGTTCACAGTCTGATATTCTTTTGCCTCATTCTCCCTCCCCCCCCCCCACACACACAACACCTTTATTTTTCTTATACTTTCACAAAAAATTAAACATTTTCAATAGCTTAGAATGCAATTTGTCAATTTCGAAGTTTTTAGAGTTTGTATTTTTAGAATTGGGCAATCTACATGCAATTATTCCATCTTATTTCATAGTTTTGTTTGCATGGCGTTATTACCCATATAGGTGGGTAATAACGCCAAATAGCATTGGTCAAGAAATCACGCCATTACGTTTTATGAATACATATCTGTTAAATTATATTTTTTATATAGATAGTCAATGAGTTGCTGTATCGAATCATATATTTGTTTGAAAAATACAAACTAAAACTGAGCCGTGAAAACTGGTCAAAGCTTAACGTGGCGTTATTACCCCAGGGTACCTTATTTACTGAGAGATATCAAAGACTTCGAATGTTGAATTGAATCCAAAGTACTGTATATCTTAAAAACTTCGTTATAATACAAACGCACCTCACTTGTTACGTCTGACGTGCAATTTCCAACTTTTTAATGTTTGTGCCGTTTTGACTTACGCTTTTGTAAGACATGAAAAACAGCTTAGCTTAAAAAGTTATGCACATCCGCCAAAATAGTTGCACATTACTTTAATTCCATTGTCACATTTTGATTTATTATCATAAAATATGTAAGTATCAACTATAAATTTTATAGGGAAGATAATGGTGCCAACCATTGTAAGGAACAGCTGTGTTAGCGTTCGGCACCATAAACTTGGCGGCTTTTTTCGCGCTAAAAAGCCGTTTCCGAAAATGATCGCCAAACTGAAAATGCGTGAGAAACCCGTTTTCAAATACAGCGATCACTTTCAAAACTCCTGAAAAAAATGCATTTTTGTAACTATAAAAAAAAAATGAATAATTTATACTTAATCAAAGAGGCTCCGCCCCCTGAAGCCCCAGGTTTTTTTCAGGAGAAAAAAATTTAAAATGTTTAAGTAATCGCCATATTTCAAAACGAATTTCATTGCTGATTCAGAATTGCGATCATTTTGAAAAGAACTTTTTAGCACAAATAAGTTCAAAATTAAAGAAAAGAAAAGAAAAATAATACTTGCATTTTGTAGATATTTATTTTTAGTTCTGAAAGAACAAAAAAGAGGGTTACAAAAGAAAAAAAATACATATAAATAAAACAAGTAAAATAATTTAAATTCCAAAGAAAATAAAAAAAATCTGTATACAGGGTGCATGTAAAAATTACAAAAATTGCTGATTCAAAATTGCTGTCATTTTGAAAACGATTTCTTTGCACGAATAAACAGAAAATAAAATAAAAATAATGACAAAAATAGTACTTACATTTTGTAGATTTCTTGGAATTTTCAAATAATTAAAGATCAGAAAACGGGTTACAACAAAATAGTTGCATATAAACAAAACGAGCGAAATAATTTAAATTCCAAAGAAAAAAATTTAAAAAATATCTGTAAACAGGGTGCAAGTGGAAATTACAAAAATAAAAATACACAATTACAAAAAAGATAATTAAAAATTTCGCTGCTCACCGGGCCCATGAGGGGTCTAAACAACAACAACAACAAAAATTTTAAACCAAAACATCGATCTTTACTTGAAAACCAATGCTGTTAATCATTCTCATGTCCGATTTGCAGTTTCGACACGTTTTATTGCGAGTCAAAAATAAATTATCCAAAAAAAAAAAAAAAAAAAAAAAAACATGCACCCGAACAAAAAAATGCCCATTGGGCAAAGGATAACGTCCTAATCTATCCTTAAGGTTCATCAACTTTTACTCGGAGTTGTAACTCACAATTGACGGAAAAAAGACACGTTCTAAAACATTAAAATACCGTTAGATAGTTCAAAAGTTTGAATTTAAATACCTCTATTGCGCAGAAGTAAAAAAAAAAAAAAAAACTTCGCAGCTCGTAATCCAAATGCATCACAGGCGCAAAGAGAAAAACCTCCCCCCCCCTCCCTCACCTCAATCTCCCTCTTGCCTCCTCGAAAACTGCTCCATTGGTGTAAGTGGGCTAATACCCCACTTGTTGATAATCGGCGTCGAAAAATAAAATAAACCATTTTATTATTGAGAATTATAGCGAGGAGAACTTAATACCGGTATGGGCGCTCACTCGCTTTTAAAATAGTATATCCAAGAACTTTCAATGCAGTTATACAGCATTATTACATATGACATATTATTCAATAAATTTACTGGTATAAAATGAAAAAAAATTTTTTAATGTTAATTTTAGTTTGAATCAATAGTTTCAATAGCAGGTTTATTTAGCTTTCAAACCTAAAAAGTAGGATTGGAGGGTTCTTCGACTGTGGAAAATAACCATCTGGTAGAAATAGATTTCTTCCAATTGAAGAAATGGTAGAAACTGTTTCTCTTTAAAAATTTACTATATGAATTTTAACTTTGTAAAATACAATAAATATAATTCCTATAATCTTAATCTTCCTATAATCGTATATAATTTAATTTTATTCGATCAAAAAAGTAATAAATTTTATAGATCAAAATAATAATTACACTAGTCTTTTAGCCATGATCACACAACAAATACCAAATTCTGAAAATTATCGTCGATTGAATAAGATTCGTTATTTCCAAAATCAATTAATAACCTGAGGGGCTGTATCCATATTCCATTGATTAATGTCTACACAATATTGCGCGTACTGCTATATTTCGTTACAGCTTCTCATCTTTTTGTTTCATTTTGGAAAAAAAAAAACGGATTTTGATATTTTAATAACAATTTTAATTTTTCTTAAGAAAGGTGTTATAGTAAAAATAAAATACATTGACATGTTTCGGAACCGTCAAATAAGTTTCATAGTCATAATATGAATAAAACAAAATTTCAAAATATTTCTCGGTCAATACAAATGACACGCGACAATGAGATATAAATAACAAAAAACACGCGCTCTATTTTGAAATATTATGCCCGAAATATTTTGAAATTTTGTTTATTTATATTATGACTATGGAACGTATTTGACGGTTCCGAAACACGTCAATGTATTTTATTTTTACTATAACACCTTTCTTAAGAAAAATTAAAATTGTTATTAAAATGTTTACATAAAAGGTGAATATTTTAAAATCTGATGATTTAAAAAATCAATTGGATTTAATTAACATTTTATCATGGATTTTGATTTTTTTTTTTTTTTTGACGATAATTTTTAGATTTTTTTAGCTATGTCGTTGAGACTTTCACAAAAGTTGTTCTATGCATTTAGCTAGCACATTATTCAAATTATATTTTGATTGACATCACTTTTGCACACGGGAACCTTATTTAGTAAGATACTGAAAGACGGTTAGGGGCGGGCGGGGCTCTGAAGCTATTGATTTTCCCTGCCCTCATTTCGAACATATATGTCTCTTTAAATTCTAAAACTGTCCAACAATGTCTTTAAACCAAAGTATTGTTTATTTAAACATTCGCACCGTAAAATAAGACAAGAAAATTATAAATGTAAAACAATCCAAATATGTACAAATAGTGCTGCGCATCCAAATTTTAGAATTCATGAAGGCAGCCTCATCAAGAGGCCTCCGTGAAAGTTAAGTTAATTAATTAAACAAAGAGCGTTTTATAAACAGGTTTTTCTTCAACTCCGGTTATAGCAACATTGCGCCTGTGACGACATTTTTTCTGGTCCTGAGAGTGTCGGGGTAACAAGGTTCGACAGTATTTCACCAAGCTTTAGTGGTATTTTTGATTTTCTATTTATCATTTTTCAGTTTGAAACTATTTTAGCGAAAATTTTCTTTTTATCGTTTTGTTTTTGAAAAAGTTGCACCGAAGCATACAAAAAAAGGTTATTTTTGCCATTTTTATTTAAATGTATCACTTGTAGCATAAGTAATTTGATACTTTAAAGTGATGTTACATATTATATAAATCATTTAATCTTGTGAATTTTAGGACTTATAATGGTCAGTAACACATGATGCACTTCTTTTATTTTAAGCCTTGCAAGGATTTTATTTAACAACTTGTTTCCGTTTTCTTATAAAGTAACCTTTTATTTATATATTAAAATATGAAGAATTTAAAAAAAAAATTCATTCTGAAAATATATCCTAATTATATTCAATGGTTGCTATTGTAGCAAATCTTCCCATTACTGGGGAGGATTGATAATCTTGCAATGGAGATTTGATACACTGCAATGTAAAATTGGAAAAAAAATCAGATGCTGACAATTAAATTTATATTTCATACCATTTTTACTTCTATCTTCAATAGAAGAAAGTATTGTAATGGAAATTTTTTCGACTTCCGGTTTTCGACGGATTTACACGTTTTAGGGGTCAGAGATTCCAAAACACATGTTTTTACAAAATGTCTGTCTGTGTGTCTGTATGTCGCCATTCTACCATCAAAAAGTTTATGAAGTTATGCATAGAATTGAACCAAATTTTTTGTGAATATTTTTGGCTGTGACAAGCAGGTCCTCCTCCAGTTTTGAAATATTCCGCCTGAAGGGGGCGCTGCAATCGCAATTTTTGTGCCATTTTCAATATTGTACCGTCCAAAAGTATATGAAGCTATGCATCGAATTGAACCAAATTTTTTGTGTATGTGTATGACTATGGCTAATTGGTCCTCCCTGAATTTGAAAAAAATCAGCCGGAAGGAGGCGCTGCAATCGCGATTTTTGTGCCATTTTCAGTACTGTACCGGCCAAAAATACATGAAGTTATGCATCGAACTGAACCAAATTTTTTGTGTAAGTGTATGGCTATGGCTAGTTGGTCCTCCCTGAATTTGAAAAAAATCCACCGGAAGGAGGCGCTGCAACAGCCAATTTTATGCCATTTTCAATTCTGCACACCACCTAAAAGTGTATAAAGTTAGTCCTAGAACCGAACTAAATGTTTTGTATATGATTATTTTTTGGTAAGGCAAGTAGGTGCTCCCTGAATTTGAAAAAAAAATCTGCCTATCATTCTATTGTCCATCGGCTCGTGTAGAGACGGAAATTCGTTTTTACTCCGATTAATTGATTGAAGCAGAAATTTAAGATGAAAACCAAAGTTGGTATGGTATTGAATTAAAATTATTAAAACATTAAAATGAATAACTATTTTTTTAAAATATTAAAATGCACGTATGAGATAGAAGAAAGTTTTGGGATTGGCACATCCAACTAGATAACTCTTGAAATGTTTAAATAAAACTAAATAATTTAGATAGCTTTTTTTTCTTATAAGTTACGATATTTTCTTTTCTTATTTTTAATACAAATAACGTAATAAAAGGGCAAAGTTGATTGGATGTAATTTTTCTGTAGTAGGCAAATGTTGATTGTGTTTATGACGAGTGTCTTTCTTAGGGAATTTAACACGATTTTACGCAAAGAAATCCACGGTTCGAAGTAAACCACAGAAAACTCCGAACAATTAGGCCGACCGGCACGGCTGGGTTCAAACTGAGCACCGCCCGTCTACAAATTTTGAGTGCAGAACCTGTCGACAACTGCTGGAACCGTGCTAGGCAGACAATAAGGGCGTACTCATTTGATTGGACAAAGCTGGTAACAGACTTGACAAGATTAAAAAATATATGCTAGCCTTATGAAAAATAAAAGTTGTTGATATTATTCTTCTGGCTCAGTGCATAACTGAAGCGTTAACAGAAAGAAACAGGGGTTGAAGGAAAAATTATCCAGTTAACATGATTCTGATAAAACCATCCCTCACAGAAAAATGAAATTAAAAATTCGTCAAAAGAGGCCAGATAAAATTGTTCAGCTGGGTTTATCTCTAATTTTCATTTATTTTTAGTTGCTAAAATTTCCTACTTAACTTCGAAATCTACTTGTGCCTGTACGTCGAGTCGGGGAGAATTACTTTTTGTATTTCTATTGTTTATATTAGAATTAAACATGATTCGAAATTGTAATTAACATACTGTTTAACAAGACTTCATCTTGGTTACTGACAATAGGAAAGTTAGCAGCATTATTATTTAAAGATCTCAAATCTGTTACTTATACTAAATACGCACTCGGCAAGAAATTCACACACCTTTTCATTATTATTATTATTATTATTGTTATTATTATTATTATGTGTAATTATATGTGTGTGTGTATGCGAATAGATGAGGAAATGTTTTAAATTTTGACTTTGGTTTTAATTGTCAGAAATTATTCGACAAATAATGTAATAAATATGAATGTCATTTTCATTTGAGGAATAAGTTACCACATAATGGGAAGAAGAATATTGAATATCAGTAACCTCGATTAGCCGGAACCATTTTTTTGGATTCTCGAAATGTTCGTTCTGATGAAAGGTATATAAAAATTTTCGAATCTTTTATTTTAAAGAATAGATGCAAAAAGTAATAAAAAACATAAATTTTGCATAAAGAACAAAGCCAATCGGATAATGAGTTGCCGAGATATTTTTAATCCTATTTTCCACATGCTTCGATTTTTCATGACTCTGTATTTCATTCGAATTTCAACTCAAAGGTATATTTTAATTGCCTGTAAGAGGCTTAATCCGACGCAGTAAACTGTTAGTTAATGTAATTATTATTTTATTAGAGTTATAAGGATGTTCCTTTTACGCAAATCGGTACACTTGAATAGTTTGGCGTTTTAAATAATTTGTCGAAATTGGTTCATCAGCAATTCATTAATAGAGCATTACTATGTATATCAAAAATATTTAAATATGCGTTAAAATTTTGTTTTGGAATTGCAATGCATTTTAAAAATAGTTTAGACTTTTTTTTTTACTTTAATATTTTATATTATGGATATCCATGAAGGATAAGTATTAAGGTGTCCCCCCCTCCCAACGACTAGTCTAAATTAATTTTTATTAGTGGTGATTTGCTGCTTATTATAATTTTCCATATATTTATTACTTCTATCTCTTACAATAATTACGCCACCTTTAACGATTTTTTTAAACATATGTGGAATTAGAATGTGCACTATACTGTTAAATTTCTATTGCGTAACCGCCATTTATTTAAAATTTATTTAAAATTCACTTTTAAAGATAAAGGCTTGATAATTTTAAAGATAATTAAAATAATTTGAACTTTGAAAGATACACTTTTAAAGATAATTTAAACTTTTAAATATACTTTGAAAGATACACTTTTAAAGATAATTTGAAAAGTTATTTAAAAAAATTATTGGCATCAAAAACCTTTAAATGATGTATCAAGCAACCTCTTCTTCCCCATACGACGGACGGGCAAATTCAGTTACGTGGTTAAAGGAATCTTGTCCAAAGCTTCTTTATTTAAAGTAATGGTGTGAAACGTAAAGTAAAATTCTTAAAATTCTGAGTCCTGAAATTATATGTACAAAATAAAAGATATTTAAAAAATACTTAAAGAAATAGTGGCAGGGATATGAGTTCGAGACATAGTCCTTTCAACAATGTTACCTTCTGGAAATTTCCGAGAGAACATCTTTTCACCAAAGCCTGGTTTTAAAGCGTGTAGAGCTGAACAGATAGAAATTACAGCGTCACTGGATGCTTTTCGTGTTTTAAAATTTATTAATTTAGATGGCAATGAATTGACAATATTCTGGAGGTGTTATTGGATTATTAAAGGTGCCCTAAATTATTGTGAAAGTCTTATTCCTTTATTATTTTCTTGACTTTTCTATTATGGAAGCTTATAATTATTTATCGATCAAGTTTCATCTCAATTTTCAATGTAAGTGTGGCCATCCCTTTCGAAATCTGATTGAAGTATTCCTTTTAAAATAGGGGTGGAGTCACTCAGTCTTTGCGGCAAAGAGGGGAATATTAGTGGGCGATCATCTTGAATAATTAAAGCTCTTGTTCTCATATTTAATATTTTTACTGTGACATTATGTTAGTTTAAAAATGATCAAAAATGTATCGTTAATTATTTTCATCATTTGGGGTTAACATGCATTATGAACTTTGATATTTTATTCCGATAATTACTGAAGAATATTTTATGCTGCTTACTTTTCTGAGGTGCTTGAGATAGTATTGAATAAAGCAAGTTTTAGTACAGATTCAAAAGAAATATTTATTTGCATTTGCACATATATATATACAATGTTCAGAAGTAAACGTCACCAATCGTGTGCCGAAGTATATCATTAAAAGTGAGATATACTTTAAACTTTTACCCTTTCCGGCACACTGTTCCCGGTCTAGGATACCTAACTTTATTTCATAACATGCAAACGGCACCAGTAGTATTTTTGTAAAATTTCGTTTTTACAATAAAAGCTGGAACAATGGAACAATGTGATCAGCTTATTGGATTACCTAGTTGCGTGGCAACTTAACATCCAGTATAGAGGTAAGTCGTGTTGCTGAGGCGTTAGGGAGCCATTAAAAGAAAAATGTTTAAATGCGGCAGGTGGCCAAAGTTAAAGTTAATCTATTAATTTAAAAAAAAGAGAAAAGTAAAAAATAAAAATATGAAGTACATGAGTAAACATGTAGTATATCAAGTTAAAAAAGAAAAAGAAAAATAATAAAAAATAAAAACAAAAGAAAATTCCATTAGATCCAATAGGCCATGGCCAGGCGAAAAAGCTTCCAGGGAAAAACCCCAACCATAAAACAAAAACTCTTTTCAGAGACCATACATTTTTCTTAATATATCATAGATATAATGCTAATAATAGCAGAGTAACTATATATATATATATATATATATATATATTTTAATTTTTAATATTACAAAACAAGACAAAAAAAACAAAAAAAAAACAATTTAAGTTTATTAAAGAAGAGAGGAAAACTCAACTTTCATCATTTAATAAAAGCGTATATTTAGGGCGTTTTCTGTTAATAGGGTCCGAAACCTCGTAGTCTGGTAATTCCGTAACAATTTGGTTGGGAAGGTTATAAACAGATTTATAAAAATTTTTGGAGAGCTGATTAATGCGTTTTTTTAGAGAAACGGTATTTAAGTCTCTGCGTATCGTGGAGTTACGTAGGTATCTGTTACCATTACGGATAATTCTTAAATTTTTATTGTGGGTGCCATATAACGCATTCATACTAGTCTTGCACGCGAAACCCCAGATAGGACAGGCGTAAGTTAGAATAGATCTTATACATGCGTTGTAAAGGATTAGTTTATTGTGTATGGAGAGGATATTACTTTTAAGAAGCGGAGAAAGAGATTTGGCGATTCCGGCGGCTTTGCCACGAATATTGGTAAGATGTTTTTTCCAAGTGAGCCTACGGTCCAGAGTAACTCCCAGGTATTTGGTGTCATTAGTCCAGGGGATGGTGGTGTTATTGATAGTGATGCGGTTAGGATAGGTTAGTTTTCTAGAGAAGTAGATAGCAGCAGTTTTTTGCTCATTAAGTTTAACACGCCAAAGGTTACACCAGCTAAGAAAATCATCTATGTGCTTGTGTAAAATTTTGTATAATGTGTATGGGTGATGTGCAGAGGCGTACATTGCCGTGTCGTCCACGTACAGGGCAAGATAAGTCCTCAGTGTTCTGGGGATATCGTTAAAGAAGAGGTTAAATAGTGTGGGGCCAAGAACCGAGCCTTGAAGTATACCAGAAAGTATACGGTAAAGAGTGAAAAGAATTTTGTTAATGCGGACACAAAAAGTGCGGTCGCTAAGGTACGAGTGTAGTAAGTGTATCAGTCTGGCATTAATACCAAGCTTAATTAGTTTGTCTATAAGGCCTTCATGCCAGACTTTGTCAAAAGCCTTAGCGACGTCGAGAAACACAGCAGCAGCTGGAGTTTTAGTGTTGAGGTTTTCACTGAGGAATTCCACAACACGTAAGAGTTGGTGAGCTGTACAATGTTTAGCTCTGAAGCCAAATTGCTCAGGAATAAGTATGCTCTTGTCATCTAGTATGTCATTTAGCTGGGACCTAATGTTAATCCACAGCATATTATTTACTATTAATATTTTACTATCAAATATTTCTGGTGTCAGTTTTAATTTAAAAGATGTGTAATTTTTTTAACTGCTTTTATCTTTAGTCGTGATAAAAACATTTTTAAGACCGTTAGTATAAGAGTAAGTGTTTATCTATTGATACCAATAATTGTTACATTGAACTGTACTTAACTAAATTCTTTAGCTGATTTTTATTATTTTTTTTTTTATCTGGCTTACTTAAGTTAAATTTATTTCTTAATCTGCATATTCGACATACTATTGGAATCGAATTTATAAACAATGGGATGACCTAATGATTATCTAAATACATTTCTGAGATTCTATTTAATTTAATTTTATCTGTAAAGTTTCATTTCATACTAAAATATATATATATATATATATATATATATATACACCACATACTCTCTGTACATTCTTTTTCCCATGTTTTCTCCTAAAGCTTTTGAAATAATATGGATAATTCTTATATTACGCCACTCCGGACTATATTGTCTAATTCATAAGCTTTGGCGCAATAATTCAATTATAAACAATATTATTACGTTCCAATGCACTCAAGGGCACTTCAAGCACGATATATATATATATAATATTTATATATACCTAAATACAATTTTCTAAATAAAAATAGGTACATAAAATATGTCAGAACTCATAAAATATATTTATAAAAATGTTTAAAATCATAAAAAAAAAGAAAATAGAATATAAAAGCATATTAAAATAATTAAAACGCTTTGGAGCCACAATTATGACTATTCCCAGTTGATGGATGACGATCTGCCTCATTATCATTATTGTATGAAGATTCTGCATAACTCCACCCCTGTTTTAAAACTTATGTTTCTATTGGTGTCGAAAGGCGTTCCATATTTACATAGTAAGGGGAAAAAATATTTGATAAACTAAATTAAAAAAAGAAACGGATTGATAAATTATAAAATGCTTCCTGACTAACTAACTGACTAAATAAATAAATAAATAAATAAATAAATCCATTAAAACAACAACTGAAACAAGTTTTCACAATATGTATGGCAATATTTTTGATATTTTCAATATTGGATAATACCTTTGCAATACCTTCCATTTATTAATACTAATCTTATGAAAGATTTCACTGTTTATTGAAGGTTTTTTATTCCAATTATTTTAGTTTTTAAAAGGGAGGTACGATTACTTATCTGTTAAATTCACAATTTACTTATTTATATATACATATCTAACATGCGACAGTTTAATTTCGACAGTCTATTTAGTTATGAAATTTGACTCGAAAATAAAGAAATGAAGAACTATTTACATTTTATTATTTCAAGGCAAAGAATTGTCCGACAGGGAAATATACATTGTTCCACTTCGTTAATAATTAATTCAAAAGACTGCTGTTTGTTTTGTATCCCAAGACTCATAAATGCATGTTTTTTTTTTTTTTTTTAATTAATTAGAAGCTGGCAGCAGCAATGAATGTAACATTGATATTTTCAAAGTAGGTTTCTACAATACTTTCCAATTCACTTTCAGCGTAAATAATTAAAAAACAAAGCTTCGTTAAACTCCTATAATCCAATAAATCGGCCTTTTTACATGCAATTTAATATTAGATAAGACCATGATGCATAAAATCCCTATAATATTTATAGGCTACTTCATTCAAAAGAAAAGATCCATTAGCGAATACTAATCCTATGGAAGAAATTTATAAAAATATCTCAATAATAAAAAAAAACACATTTAAAATTATTGAAATGCAAACTGAAATATCTATAAATTTCTTCCATAGTATTAGCATTAGTCAATGGGATCTTTTTATTTGACTGAAGTAGCCACTTAATTTAAAATATTGCTGTTTTGGTTTGTATCCCACTACATATGAGCCCCACCAGTGGCCGAGATGTTCAGACCTCTCAACTGGTTGACGGCAGGTGCTGGGTTCGAACCCAATCGCGGCTGTTGGCCTAACCGTTCGGAGTTTTCGTGGTTTTCTTCGAACCTTGCGTAAATACGGGTTAGGTTCCCTTAGAAAGACCCCCACGAAGGGCACTACCCCCCTGGTCCTATATCCCATTAGTATAGATAATCGGACGACAAAAATAAACCAAACCAAACCCAATACATATGAATGCATGTTTTCTTTTTTTTAATGCTCAGATGATGGCAGCACCAACGAATGTAAAATTGATATTTTAAAAGTAGGTTTCTACGGTATTTTCTAGTTCACTTTAAGAGCGTAAATAATTAAAATAAAAAAAGATTAAAAACAAAGCTTCGTTACACTCGTACAACTCGATTAATTCATGCAATTGTAAATTTTGAAATCTGTGGTGCATTGCTGCAAATTGCGGCAATTTATCTCGCACTCAGTCAACAAATCTTAAAAGAAAAAGTGAAATAATCTATTTATTATAAGTTACTATGAATATTCCAAATAGTTCCTTTATTGCTGATTAATTTTGTGTTTTTTGCCTCTTTTTTTACATGCAATTTAAAAATATCTAAGACCATGATGTATAAAAATTCTATATATTAATTAATTAAAAAGACTTCTGTTTGGTTTATATTGAGACATCTATATGAATACATCTTTTCTTTCTTTGAATAATCAGAAGATGGCACCACCACTAAATAAAACATTGATATTTTCAAAATAGGATTTTGTAATACTTTCCAGTTCACTTTAAGCTTAATTCATTAAAATAAAAAAAAGAAAGCAAAGCTTTGCACTCTCACAACCCAATAAATTTATAATAAATAAATAAATAAATACTATGGTTTCGGTAAAATTTTAACACTGTTTTTGTGCATTATTCAAAAATTAATAAATAAAAAAAATGTATTAAATTGTGGTTACATCAAAAGTTTTTGTTTTAGGAACATTTTTTAATTATCTCCTCTGTTTATTCTAAAGAATGCTTAGCTTAAAAGAGAATTAACTCTGTACAATATTTAATACTTGAATACATTCAGGAATAATTAAAAGAATAAAAAGTTTAATTAAAAATTCACACCATAAAATATATATCGTGTATGACAAAAATAGTAAAAGCCAAAAAGTTTTTTCAAGAAGCAGTTGATAAAAATCATAATGGTGAAATTAATTATCTAAGTATGGAGGGTGTTGCATGATATTTTCTTGCGTAACGTCACTTAGATTTTTCTTTTTTTAATTTTATTTATTTATTTATTTATTATTTTTCTTGCGAAATCGACCTTTTATGTTGCTTGAAATCTATTTCACTGTTAATTTTTTTTTTTTTTTTATAAAGAAATTATTAATTTAGCAAATAGTTAAAAGCAGGATTAAATTTATTATGTCATCATATTATTTTAAATTATCATTTTTTTTTCTAGTAATTTATGTTATGTAAATCAGGACAGACATTATGTTCAACAGAAATTTAAAAAAATGTTTTCACTATTATTTTATAGGACAATTTTCCAAAATCAGACACTTATACTTTTCCTTTTTTTTACGAACGAAATGAAAAAATCATGCTTAAAAAAGTTTAAGTGTGGAGATACTTTAATAAGTTCTGCGCTATTGAGGCCAGTAACCACATACCCTATAACAAAAATAAAACAAAACAAAACATGGAGCGTCTGGGGGAGCACAAAATCAGAGCAATATCGGCATTTTCCCCATTTTATATTAAAAATAAAAAATAACATCCTAAAAGTTATAGAAATTTTAGTTTTCAAATTTTAATTGTAGCAGATATTTATGATCATGGTGTTATTGTTATTCCTTTGCGAAACAATGATACTTCGATTAAAAATTCAATTATCCAATCGAT
Organism: Maratus speculifer; assembly: GCA_964019185.1. NCBI lineage: Eukaryota > Metazoa > Arthropoda > Arachnida > Araneae > Salticidae > Maratus > Maratus speculifer. Next base: position 18,395,865 of record OZ025302.1, on the reverse strand, counting down.
TGAATTAAATAATCTGCAATATATCCGAAGCAATAATGTTCCATACCTATTTCACAAATGAGCCGTGTGAAAATATAATTCGCACATAGTGAAAAAAAAAAAAAAAAAAAAAAAAAAAAAAGAAAGAAAAGGAAAATTCAATTCCGAGGTTTTTAATTGTTAATATGATCTTTTAATGTAATTTGTCAAAATAACATCTAGAATACAAAAATAAATATTAGGATTTCTGTTAAATTATTACACTACTTTTGTACATTATTCAAAAATAATAAATAAAACAAAAGTGTTAAATTGTGCTCACATTGAAATGTTGTCATTTAGGAGTATTTTTTTAATTATTTTCTCTGTTTATTCTAGAGAATGTTGAACATTAAAGGGAAATGACGCCTTTTAAGGTTTAACAGTTGAATATACTCAGGAATAAATGAAAATACAGAATGTTTATTTTAACTCTTACACCATAAAATATAACGAGTAAATGTTATTAGTTAAGAAAAAGGTCATACTAAACTTAATTATCACCATTGAAGAAAATTGCAATCGTGCACGGCTTCCTTTTCAAGGGGTCGCCGGCGCTGTAATGCTACAAGAACATCAGAGCTACAAGCTCTGCATTGAGCGAATCTGGGGCTGATGTTTGCTTTCCAATATGGGGATTTCATCTTTAGCGAAATTGATTGTTGCGTTATATTTGATAACATGTATTTAAGGCTGGGGAAAAGTGGTGTAGTTAGGATGGGTGACGCCCGGGGCGGTTATAGATGGTATCACCCCCAGCCGCCAAGGTGTCAACCCCACGTTCCCCTCTTCCGATCCCTCATACTTTTTTATCACAATTCTATGTTATTATAACATATGACCACACAATTCCTCATTTACCTATTGTCCTCCAACATAAATGTACCACACGAGTGATTCATCACTCAATACGTAGTTTGCATAAGTCAATGTGGTGTCTATATGTAGAAGAAAATTATTTATTTAGTTATTGTTATTATTATTATTTTATTTTTTCGACCCACTTATTGGATACGTAGGTTTTTGTTCCCTGGTACAAGTCTTTTTTGGATACACTATTCTTTATAAAATTTCCCATTCACAAAGAAAAGAAAAGTAACTCTATTGCATCGTGCTCTAAAGATTTAAATTTATTTCAGAATTCCTTTTCAAAATCTTATAAGATTATATTTTTTATTTACAAATAAAGATTGTAACGGTTTCACCCCTTAGGGGGTAACACCCTGGACGGACCGCACCCTGCTTGCTACTCAACTGTTGAGGAATATATATTTTTAAAATTATTATTACGTCGACGCTGCAACGTTATTTTGTTGATTTTGCTTGCAATATGCTTGACTTTTTTTCTGTAAAAAACAGTCATTTTTTTCTGGAAATTGTTAAAAGCATTATCAAATTTATTGTATCATTGAATAATGGTTACTGAACAGTGTAAACTCTTTAAAATATTATACTATGTAAAATGTTCATTATTTTTTGCTATGCAACTCAGGACCGACAGTACGTCCAACAAAAATCAAAATAAACGTTTTCTCTATTTTTCTAGAGATTAATTTTCCAAAAATAGACTCAAATATAATTTTTTTCGAACAAAATGAAAAAAAAAATCATACCTTAAAAGGTTTAAGTATAGAAACGCTTTATTTAGTTGACTTTATTTAGATTACTACTGAGGCCAGGGACCGCTCCCCCTCCTGAAAAAAAAAAAAAAAAAAAAAAAAAAAAAAAAAAAAAAAAAAAGAACCGAACGTCTGAGGATAGCTGGTCATCTAAAAGTAAATCTTTAAAAACAATTTCACCTTTCCTAAAAAAGTGCAGAAGGGGAGGAGGAAGGAATCATACTTTGTATTTTCCTCTCTCAACATGTATCTGTGATCCGTAAGATAGTTGGGGAGTTCACAGTAAACTCATAACAATATTTACATTTTTTTATACTTAATAAAGTAAATTCAGTAAATGCTTATGATACTAAAAAATATTATCATATGTAATTACTGAATTTCAGATATTTTAGTTTTAAAAATTTTAATTGTAGCAGACACTGATGATGATGGTGTTAATCCTTTGCAAAACAATAATACTTAAATTAAAATTCAATCATTCTATCGAATAATCTAAAAAATCTGCAATATACTCAAAACAATAATTTTAAATACATATTCCCCAAATGGATCGTGTGAATGGTTGAATGAACCGGTTTAAATATGACAAAAATAAAATAAAATAAAATAAAATAAAATAAATAAAGAAAAATAAAAAAACATTATTGTTTTTACAGAATAAAGTATGGGCATATTTTTATTTTTTTAAGAATTTGTATAATTGTTTTTGCACAATTTTTCACTGAAATAAATTATGAAAAACTATCAAATACTAATTCTTAAATATTTTAAAACGCATATTTAAATGTGAAATGCGGTGCAATGGTTAAAAAAAATAAAACTTTCAGCAATATTTAAAAGTTATATATTTTTCTCAAATATTATTAATAAATTTGCACCTGTATTCAAATCCTACCACGAAGACGATGCTCCGCCCACTTTATATAATAAGATTTTCAGTATTGTGACTTTGTTTCGAATAAATACATATCATATGATGATAGGCGGTGTTTAAAAATAAAAGACAGCTAGGGCAGATGTAAAAACGAGTTACAGATGTAAAAAATTATTAATAGGTTTCTGATGTATAATCTGTAATTTAATATTGATAGCTTGATACTTTTGGAAATTTAGTGTTTACTCAAAAGCAATTTCTGGTAAAAGAAAATCAGTAAATTACATTAAAAGGCAAGAATACGCTTTAAAAATTTTTCTTATTTTACATCGCCGTTTATTTTTCTCAGATAGTTCATGACTGCTGTTAAATTCTTTTAAAATTATTTGCAATAATAATAATAAAATGGAGAATTGCGCGTTTTTTTTATGACTAATACTTATAAACTATAGAATAAAATTTTTGTATAGAATCAGAAAGTTTAATTTTTTAGCAGACCTTTTGATGAAACATTTTTATTTTCTTACACACATTATACATAGTACTATACTTCATTACGGGAACAATTAGAATGAATTCTCCCTTATGCATGTAATACAGAATTTTCTAACGAAAAAAATGTGACATATAACTAATCTAATTGATGTTTCAATTAAAAACGATTTTCTCCAACGCTACTTTCTCGCAGATACAAATGGAAACGGCTTATTCTGAATTTTATGCTTTAAAATTTATGATTTAAAATAATAATAAACGGAAGTTATTGCAAAGGTATTATCCAAATATTTCCATAAATATTGTTAAAACTTGTGCCAGATATTGTTTTAATGGATTTTTTTTTAGTTTAGAAGAAATTTATAATTTATTAATACGTTCCTTTTTTTAGCTTAGTTTATCATTTTTTTCCCCTTGTAGTATGTAAATGTAAACGCCATTCGAAACCTAATAAAAACATTATTTTTAAGATAGGGGCGGAGCTATAATAAATGTTCATATAATAATGATAATGAGGCAGATCTTCATCCATCAACTGAGATAGTCAAAATTGTGGCTCCCAAGCTTTTTAATTATTTTAATATGTATTTATGTCCTATTTTCTTTTTTTTTATTATTAGTGATTTTTACATTCCCATAAATATATTTTACGAGTTCCGACATACATTAATATAGGAAATTTTATTTAGGATTGTTGTAATTTTGAAGTGCTCGAAGCGCCTACGTGTGCTGTAATATTTTATTTGGATCGGAATGATTTTTTTATGTACATACATACATATAAAACGCTAACGAAAGTTCATTATTACTGAACGAACTTACAAATGCAAAGTAATAACACTGGAAATTATTAAATTATTGCGCTGGACTTGATAAATTACACAGCGCAGCTCCCTAGTGGCAAAATTAAGAATTTATCTCAAAAAGTTTATTAAAAATTACAAGTTTATTATAAAAGTTTATTATCTCAAAAAGTTTAAGAGAAAGCAGGGGAGAAAGAATGTACAGGGGAATTGCCGTGGATAATTTTCAATTTAATATGAAATGAGGCCTTACAGATAAAATTAAATTTAATAGAATCTCAGAAATATATTTATATATTCAATACATTATCACATTGTCAATAAATCCGATTCCAATATTATATCGAAGATGCTCATTAACAAATCGATCAAACATAAGTAAATAAAATGAATTTTTTTCCGTAATTAAATTGAGTAAAGAACGATTCAATGTGTCAATGACTAGTACTAATAAAAGAACACTTACTCACTCAAATATTAATGAGCAATTATAAATAATATATTAATTATAAATAACATATTAATTATAAATAAAAAAATAAAAATTAAAGAGTAAAAATAAATGAATATCTTTCCAGTTAACACCAGATATTTATTACACTAAAATATTAAAATAAAAATAACAAGTTTCACATACATAGGACTGCAATTTTCTGGAAGTAAAACAAACCGGCAATTGATAACTTCAAGTAGCCGGTAGCTATAACAACATCTAGGACACAGAAATTTTTGGACATTTGTATGAGGTACCCCCCAAAAGACTTGTCATGACATGTCATGCTTCAAAAAGAGTGAGTTGTGTGAGGGCTTTATACGCAAGAGACACAATTGAGTTAGGATGGCTTTAATGAATCCCTCTTCTTTGGTGAACAGCTGTTTGCTGTTTAATCAGGCAACCCGAGGCTAGGCTTAATGGAGTGGTTTCATAATTATGCATTAGCAAGAAGCTAAAACAAAAATACAAATAATAAATAAATAAATAAAAATTAGTGTAATTGATGTGTTACTAAAGAAAATATATTCAATATAAATAACCTAATTGAAATTTCAATTAATAACAATTTTCCCCATTTTTACTTTTTCGCGGACATAGAAGGAAACAGCTTACTTTGAATTATTTTAAAATTTATGTTTTGTAATATTGATAAATGTAAAGTATTGCAAAGATATTATCCAACTATTGGAAACATTATAAATATTGCCATAAATATTGTGAAAGCTTGTTTCAGTTGTTGTTTTAATAGATTTTATTTTAAATTTTTTAATTTTTTTTGTAATTTTTTTTTTTTTTAAGTTTGGGACCAATTTATAATTTATCAAAGCATTTCTTTTTTTTAGCTTAGTTTATTCTTTTATTTTGTTTCATTTTATTTTAACTATGCAAGTGTGACACGCCTTTTGAAACCTAATAGGGGCATTACTTTGGAAATAGGGGTGGAGTTATACTGAATCTTCGTATATTAATGATAATGAAGCAGATCATCCATCAACTGGGAATGGGATAGTCAAAATTTTGGCTCTCAAGCTTTGTAATTATTTTAATATAATGCTATATTCTATTTTATTTTTTAATTTTTAATGATTTTGAATGTTTCTTTGAATAAGTTTTACGTGTTCCGACATATTTTATGTACGTATATTTATTTAGGGAATTGTACTTACGTATATTGTATTTTGGGCGTTTTCGAAGCGCCTACGTGTGCAATAGTTTTTCATATGGATTAGAATGAAATTTTTATATACTTACATATACAACGATGAGCAAAGTTCTTTTATACTGATAGAACTTGCAATTGGAAAATAATAAACATTGTATACGGTTAAATTATTGCGCTTACTTTAGTTCAATTGCGTACTTAGAGTTACTTCAAATTAGATAGCTTGTACATCATTCTTTTACATATAAATTGAAACAGTACAATTTTTCCCTTCGGGAATTACACACGGAAATTATTTTCGGAATTTTTGCATCTCTCCTTCTTTTTAGGTGCGTTCGTAATTATGTAAATACGTAGCACCTACTGTTGTCGCTCAGTTCGTCCGTCTGTCCGTCTGTCTGTCTGTCTGTCGTCTGTCTGTTCGTCTGTCTGTCCGTCCGTCTGTCTGTCTGTCCGCATATAACAACGAAAAAACTACCCAACCGAATCGTTTTAAATTTAAAATACATAATTATTACATAGTTTTGTCGAGTCATTTCAAATTTTATGAAAATCGGGTGGATAGATCAATTACAGGGACAATCAAAAGGATTCCGTTACATTACGGTCAATGGGAAAAAAGTTTCAAATGCATTTCAATGGTGTTACATTCATTTGAACATAATAGAATTGACATGAATCTATGAAATATGTAGTAAAAAATACATTTTGCACAATCTGTGATGCCGAAAATATTTATTTTTAAATTACAGGGTCCCACAAATGTATTCCACTAAATAATGTTATACGGGGAAACATTGTTTGGGCCGTGTTTTAATTATATTAAACTACTTCACATTTTATGAATAAGATATACGTTAATGAAGTATAATAAAAATTACTCCCAGCACATTTACAGGAACACAAAGATTTCGACCACTATATGCTGTATCCAAAGTATGCTCTACTGTATCAGCAAGATCTGAATATTTTAAAACTTTGTTATCATACGAACGCACCTCATTTGCTACGTGCAATTTCCAACTTGTTTTCTTTAGAAAAGTATTAATTTTAAAACAAAGCTTGGAGACCTCCTATAATTGCCTTTAAATGTTACATTTTATTCATTTATTCCACAAAAACACTTGCGATGTATGAAGAGTTGAATTAATTTTTTGAAATTTCAAGAGCAATTTGCTCTGGCAAAATTATATCTTTTTCTCTGCCATGGAGAAAACATATCTTATCTTGGTTTATTTGAGAAATATGGAAAATTATTGGCTCAAATACTTTTGAGAATTATTAATATAATCTTTAAATTTTAATTGAAATATCCATGATTTACAAAGAAATAACAGTAACACAATAATCATCAATGATTGCAACAATTAAAATTTTCAAAATTAAATTTTCTTAAATACATCAAAGTCTTAGGATATTATTTTTTATTAATAATAAATTGAGAGAAAAATGCTACTATTGTTCTGATTTTACTACGGACTCACAGAATATTCTCAAGAAAGATTACAGGTGCACCTTGTGTGAGGGAAGTATAAAGTATTGTTTTCCCCCACTTCTGTACTGTTTTAGGGAAAGCTAATTATTTTTAAAGCTTTGAAACGACGTGGTCTCTCCAGACGCTCGTTTTTTGAGAGAACAGGGGGCGCGCTTGCTGGCCTCAATAATGCCAAAATAAATAATCCAACTGAGTCTCCATATTAAACCTTTTAATAGATGATTTTTTAATATTTCCGAAAAAATCATATTTAAATTTTTTTTTTTTTTTTTTTTTTTTTTTTTTTTTTTTTTTTTTTTAATATCTTCTAGAAAAATAGTGATAAAATTTATTTTCTGTTGGAGATAATGCCAGCCTTATGTTACATAAAGAAAAACGTTGGAAAGAATGGTATTTTTATACAATAGAATATTTTAAAGTATTACACTGTTCAGTATCAATTATTCAACGATGTAATAAATTTAATTATGCTTTTAACAATTTGCTGTTTTATACAGAAAAAAAAAATCAAGCATATTGCAAGCAGTATCAACAAAATAAGCGTCTCCATACTTAAAACATTTAATGATTTTTTTTTTTTTTTTTTTTTTTTTTTTTTTTGTCCGTAAAAAATTATATTTGAGTCTATTTGTCAAAACTATCGGCTAGAAAAATATTAATAACATTTATTTAAATTTTTATTGCCCATAATGCTGGTCCTGAGTAACTTAATAAAAATTGCTGAAAAAAATGTAAAACGCAATTAATATACTTGCTTTAAAATCTTTACAGCGTTCAAGAACAACTATTCAATAATATAATAAATTTAGTTCTGTGTTTAACAATTTAATTATGCTTTTTGCAGAACTAATGACTGTTTTATACAGAAAAAAATTGGGAAGCATTTTGCAGGTAGCATCAACGAAATAATGTTGCAACTTCGACTTATTAATAATTAAATGTGTGTATATATTCCCCGACCTTAAATGCATATTATCAAACGTAATACATTTCGGCGATCATTTTGGCCAAAGATCAAAGCCCCCTATTGCAAAGCAAAAATAATGCTCCAGATTCGTTCAATGCAGTCAACACTTGCCATCTTTGGCGTGAAGCAGCGCGAAATGAATTATTATCGAAGGGAGAAACGTCATCATTGTAAGTGGTGATATCGAATGATGTTTTTTAAGCATTACAACGTCAGCAGCCCCTTGACGAAAGAGCTGGGCACGATTTGGTAATTTTCAAGTATTACATAATGTGTATTAAAATATGACTTTGTTTTCTTTAAACATTTTTCGTTATATTTTACGGTGTGAATGTTTAAATAAATATTCCATATTTTCGTTTATTCCTGAGCGTATTCAACTATTAAATCTTTTAAAACTTCATTTCCCTTTGCTGTTCAACATTATCTAGAATAAACAGAAAAAATAATTAAAAAAATTACTCCTAAACGACAAGCTTTCGATGTGAGCAAAATTTAATAGTTTTATTTTATTTATTATTTTTGAATGATGTACACAAAAAGTGTTATAATTTAACCGAAATCATTTGTAATTATTTTTGTTTTCTAAATTTTATTCTGACAAATTACATTAAAGTGTTAAAAGTATCATATTAAAATTGTTAAAATAAAATGAAATCATATTAAAATTAAAACTAAAAAAAACCCCTCAAAAGTTTTTTTTTTTTTTTTTTTTTTTTTGTGCCATGTGAAAATGATATCCTCATAAGGTTCATTTCAGAAATAGGTATGGAAAATTATTGCTTCAAATGTATTGCAGATTTTTTAATTTAATCGATTATTTTTTTTGGGGGGGGGGGGGGGGATAAGGCATAACACCATATTTACCAACGTCTGTTAGAATTAAAATTTTCAAAATTAAAATCTCTGAAATATAGCAAAATCTTAAGATGTTTTTTTTTTTATTAATAATAAAATGGGATAAAATGCAAATATTGTTCTTATTTTCTACCGAAGTATAGAGCATTGTCCCCTCCCCCTTCTGAACTGTTTATAGGAAAGGCGAATTGTTTTCAAAGATCTACTTTTAGACGAAGTGCTCTGCCCAGACGCTTGTTTTGGGAGGACAAGGGATGCAGTTTCTGGCCTCAATAGTAACGATCTAAATAAGGCATGCCCAAACTTAAATCTTTTAAAGTATGATTTTTCTTGAGAATATGTTTTGAAAATTATCTTCTAGAAAAGTAGTGAAAACGTTTATTTTATTTTCTGTTGGACATAATGCCAGTCCTGAGTTACATAATAAAAATTGCTATTTAAAAAAATAATAATGTACTTCTTTATAATATACAATAACATCTATTCAACGATGTAATAAATTTAATTGTGCTTTTAACAGTTTGGAGAAATCATGAATATTTTATGCAGTATCAACAAAGTATGCTTTAACTTCGACATAATTATAACTAAAAAAAGCTAACCCACGACCATAATGTTATCGATACATATTATCACATGTAACACAAAAAATAAAATTTGCCAAAGATTAAAGCCCCATTTTGGATAACAAACATCAAGCTTCCGATTTTGTTGAATGCAACTAACAATTGCGATCTCTGAGGTTAAGGCCCTACATCAGTAACGCTCCGAGATAGAACGGCTAATGTTATTTCAATGGAAGAAATTTATCGCTTTCATTCCTTTGCATTTTGCTCAAATTTAATAATTTTTGTTGTTTTGAAAACCTGTAGGTTTCAACTATGCACGTCATTTTGAAATTTTATTTCTTTTTTTAATTTTAAGGCGATACAAGTGCGTTATTTTATAGTCTTTAAAATTCACCTTTAATGTCTTATTACGAAAAATCTGACATTTTAAAATTTGGTAAAACAGCATGCAGAGTTTAATTATTTAGCTTTCAGAAAATGTTTTTTATTTTGATTTTTAAAAAAATTTAATCTATGCTATTTGTATAAAAAATTGAAGCACTTTGATTTAAAATAGTCGAAAATAGTGTTTAACTCCGCCTTTAAAAGGGAGACGCCTTAAAAGTAATTAGGGTGAAAGACGATATGGGTTTATTCAGTAGGGAATCTTACAGGGACGAAGGTGTAAAATCTTGCCTGTGGCTATTAGTAAAATGTTGTTTGCTGCTTTAGGATGAAAAAATAAAAACATCCTTTTCTGAATGCATGTCATCTGCAGTCGACAAAGGGAAAAGAAGAAAGGGCAGAAAGAAAATAACAATGGTTCTGACATTAAAAATGAATAGATATATTCGCGAATAAATACATTGGTATTAAATTTTTCTATATCTTTCTTTTGTATCATTCTTTTAGACAATTCTTAATGAATTAGTTTAAATGTTCCTTTTCATAAATATTTCATAAATATTTCTATTTTAATCAATAAAAGTTTGCAGTATACCCACTCTAAAATATAAAGTAATCATTATGCAATTCATGATTAAATTGGATAACACTAATTTAAAAGATAGAAATATATTTATTTTGACACTTCTATCGAAAATTATGACTAATTTACAATACTTTAGCAAATATATTCTGTTGCGGTAAAATTCACATCTGTAAATTATATATTTATGCTTTATTGTATATAAATTGTCTTTCCTTTATTTTCCCTTTCAGAAAGATAAACGAATGATTTTTAAGGTTCTTATACTATTTTAACTAAATAATACGTATATATTCCAAAGCCTGTCATAGTCTAACTGATCTAAATTTTAGAATAACGGTTTTTTCAGTCAGGCGAAAAGACAAACTCAATTATACTAAACCTACGGAAGATGTTTATAAAGATGCCATATTTTCATTCCAATTTTTAAATTTTTTTTCTGCATAGTATAGCTGACGATGGTTAGTATAGAGGCCGTTTTTTACTTTTTTCGATACTGATTGTAGATTTTAAATATGAGGATAATATCACTTTTGAAAACGGTTCCGAAAATGAAACTGTCATGTAAAAAAATTTTAAAAAGTAGAAAAAGGCCTTTGAAGAGATCGCTCTGAGCTATTAAAGGGGGAAAAAAATATTAAAATGCAGACGAGATTTATTCATAAATTTCGACCGTTGGATTATCGTCGAAAGAATTATTATAAGCTAGTAAATTGTTTCGCTTGATTAAAGTTTTTTTTTTTTTTTTTTTTTTTTTTTTTTTTAATACCCGTAAAATAAATCGAAAAATAGAAAATGGCCTTTGTGCAAATCGATATCAACTAGGCAAAGTAAGAAAAAAAAATACTTAAAACTATTAAAACACAGACGATAAACTTTTATAAATTTCTTTCATAGCATTAGCTTTAAAGCAAAGGCATTGTTTCGTTTAACTGCAGTAGCCTCTTTAAAATAAATGAAATCGTAAAGGCTATTCAATGTAAGAGAAAAAAAATAATTTTTTTTAAATGTAGGCGAGATATCTTTATAAATTTCTACAATGGAATTTCGCTTGACTGAAAAATACCTGAAAAATACTGAAATATACTGTCACTTTAAAATACCTGTATCGAAATCAAAAATTGTAATACGGTCTTAGTACAGAAAGATCTCAGCTGTTCAGTATAAAAAAGATTATTAAAATATAGACGAGATATTTCTATAAATTTCTGTCATAGGATTTCGCTTCATTGAAGTAAACACCTTTAAAATACAGCCCTCCCCACTTAATCGGGTAACGGATAATCGAATACCCCGCTTATTCGAATAAAATCCTCCGGAACCGAATTTAATCCCATTGGGCCAATGGTATTTTACCCCCGCTTAACCGAATACTTTTCACGCAGGGCCCGACTTAGACAGTGGGGGGGCCCTGGGGCAAACACTTTTAGGGGGGCCCCTTCTATCTTAAAATTCTTCGTAAATTATACTCACGTGACTAAAACTGAAATTCATAACTATTGTATGTGTACATAAATTTCGTACCAAGTACTATTCACATCTATATAGCATCTAAGCAAAAGAAAGACAACTTTAAGAAATTATAGATTACATGAATATGAGGATAAATGTGAGGCCTTAAGGAAGTATTGGGTCCGGAATCAAAGTGGGTAGGAGAAGAGAAAGCCTTAAAATTGAAAAAAAAAATATTTTTGGTCACTTTTGACCATTTTTTATCATTTTACACTGCTTTAACGAAAAACTTATCTGCCATTGGGGGGCCCCCTTAAGCCGGGGGGCCCGGGGCAATTGCCCCTCATGCCCCTGCCTTAGTCAGTCCCTGTTTTCACGAAATGTCCTCGCTTAATCGAATAAGAAATGAATGAGACAATTTGAAAAATGGGTGTGAAAAACACATTTCAATTGGAATTTCCTCCACACTTTTTGTCATTTTCGGTTGTTACACAAAAATCAAATTTCCAAAAATCCCAGCATGGATTTCGCCTAGCAGGTGTATATCCTTGTCCCTTCCTTGTTAAAAAACTATGAAATAAATTGGACAGTAATTTCGATCAATTTTGTATTTTGTTTATTTTCGTTTGTCAAAGGACTTTTTTTGCACTTTTTCGATTTTTTTACAGTTATTTTTAATGGAGACATTTTCAAAACCGGTTCCGAAACTGAAATAATCCTTATTAAAAAATATCAGCAATAGAAATGGAATGTTTAAAACGACGACGGCCTTTGTAAAGATCGATCTCAGCTATCCATTGCTAAAACGATCATTTAAAAATATTGAAATGCGATAGAGATATCTTTATAAATTTCTTCAATAGGATTAGCATTAGCGAGCAAATGGTTTCGCGAGATCGAAGTAGCCCTTTAATAATAATATGTTGTCACTTAGAGGCTCAAGATGGTAATTGGGATGCATTCGAAAAAAATCTCGTCCATTTTTTACTCTAGAATTTCACATAAACCCCTTTCATCTACTTTTTAAAACCTGTATAAATTACGTAAATTAAATTCTAATAACAAAATTTGGACCCAATTCACACAATCTGCATTAATAATATATACAAAATGCATGTGTTTACTGTCATTGAACTGTTGCGTATTTACTTGTCATTTTGTTTCTATTTCAGTTTGTATTATTTTATTAAAGTTTTTAACGATTTTCTTACTCTGGTAATTAAATCTACTATATTTAATAATTACACATTATATATTACAGTTATTACACATTAAATATTACATCAATGTGCCTCCCCGTTTAATCAAATACCCCGCTTAATCGAATATTTTTTCTGGAACCGTCAATATTCGTTTATGCGGGGCCGACTGTACCCATAAAAAAATCGAAAAAAATATAAAGAGGTAATTTGTACAGAAATATCTCAGAAGTTCAATGCTAAAAAAATCATTTAAAAAATTAAAATGTTGACGAGATATCTTTATAAATTTCTATAATGGGATTTCTCTCTATTCTAGTAAGCCACTTTAAAATACCCGTAAAAAATCTAAAAAATGTAAAAAGGTCTTTGTACAGAGAATTCTCCGATATCTAATGCCCCCCACCCCCGAAAAAAAGTTTAAAGACAATTAAAATACAAACGAGATATCTTTAAAAATTTCTAAAATGTGATTTAGCTCTATTGAAGTAAGGAATAATAAAATACCCGTGACAAAGTCGAAAAGATATAGAACGTTCTTTGTAAAGAAAGATATCAGTTATATAATGAAACAAAAATTACAAGTATTAAAATGATCTTTAGAAATGACTTTTAAATGATCTTAAAGATATCTTTATAAATTTCTAACATGGGATTTTGCTTGATTGAGGTAATCATCAGTTTATATTTACTTGTAGACGAAATATCTTTATAAATTTCTAACATTCAATGCTAAAAAAATCATTTAAAAATATTAAAAAGTAGAAGAGAAAAATATATATTTATATGAACTTCAAAACTTCATAGGATTTCGCTTGATTGAAATAAGCCCCTTTAAAACCCCCATAACAAAATCGAAAAAATATAAAACGGTCTTTGTATCGAAAGATCTCAGAAATCCAATGCCAAAAAATCATTTAAAAAGATTTAAATGTAGAAAAGATACATTTATAAATTTCTACTATAGGATTTCGCTTGACTGAAGTAGCCTCTTTAAACACCTGTAAACAACACCAAAAAAGTACAAAACGGTCTTCACGCCGAAAGATCTCAGCTATCCAATGACAAAAAAATTATTTAAAAATATTAAAATGTAGAAGAGATATTTTTATAAATTTCTACCATTGGAATTCACTTGACTGAAGTAGCCTCATTAAAACACCTGTAAACAAAATCAAAAAAATACAAAACGGTCTTTGAACCGAAAAATTTCAGCTATCCAATGCCAAAAAATCATTTAAAAATATTAAGATGTAGAAGAGATATTTTTATAAATTTATGCAATTGAATTTCACTTGACTGAAATAGCTTTTTTAAAATTCCCCTAAACAAAGACGAAAAAGCACAAAATGGTCTTACCGAAAGATCTGAGATATCGAATGCCAAAAAATAATTTAAAAATATTAAAATGTAGAAGAGAGAATTTTATAAATTTCTACCATTTGATTTCACTTTACTGAAGTAGCTTTTTAAAAATTCTCATAAACAAAATCGAAAAAGTACAAAACGGTCTTTGTACCGAAAGATCTCAAATATCAAATGAGATGAAAACATTTAAAAATATTAAAATGTAGAAGAGATACTTTTATAAATTTCTACCATTGGATTTCACTTGACTGATGTAGCTTTTTTAAAATTCCCCTGAACAAAGTCGAAAAAGTACAAAACGATCTTTGTACCGAAAGATATCAGCTATCCAATGATAAAAAAAATCATTTAAAAATATTAAAATGTAGGAGAGATATTTTTATAAATTTCTTCCATTGGATTTCATTTGACTGAAGTAGATTTTTAAAATTTCCCTAAACAAAGTCGAAAAAGTACAAAACGATCTTTGTGCCGAAAGATCTCAGCTATCCAATGACAAAAATTCATTTAACACTAGAACAGCCGGATTTTGGACATACCTAAAACCGCCGTTTGGTGTCAATTTGACCCCCATGAGAAATTCAAGCCATATTAAAATAAATATATTTTTTAAATGATAGATGAGGTTTAAATTGAAAAATATAAAAGTTTTTAAAGGTTTTATAAGTTTTTCTTTTTTATTTATTTAGTTTTTAGAGATCGTTTACCCCAATTTTTACATTCTTCTGAAATGACAGTATATAAATGACAATGTATAATTCAAAATATTTTACTACACAATAGTACACAAATACAATAGATTTAATAATAATATATATATATAAATATATATATATAATATTACACAATAAAATTGATAAGAAAAGAAACAAAAAATAAAAATACAAATAATAGAAATTAGCGTACATGTTTCAAAGAGAGGAAATAAAAAACATAATTCCTGAATAAGCATATAAATGTGTTCCAAAGTTATTTAGACATTAGCACAAGTAATACAATATACGTGCTTGATGGTGACATCAACACACTTACCACAAATTGGTTTCTGACATCCCTCACAGCTTGCAGAAGTTTTATTTCGTCCCTTGCAATGTTGAAAAGCACATTTCTTTCGCTTCAGGGTCTGTGGTCGATCAATTGAGGGGCATCTGTTGCGCAACGCGCTACTTCTCAATTCTTCCACAAGGGCAAGAATAAATTCCCGACATGAAATTGAGGTTTTTGAGCATTCCTTGAAAACTATCCAAGCATTAATGCAGCAATATCAAAGACTTTATAAAAGACATGAAGAGGCCATCTGCGAGTTCCACATCTGGTAGAATATTTTTGTAGCATCTGATCTGCTACATCTACACCACATTTAGTTTTATTGTAGTAAACAACAATGTTCGGCTTCTTCTTTGCACTACTTTCTGCAAACAAATTCGTGTGCATAGTGCTCAGAATCACGACATTCTTTTTGTTCTTGCACATGTATATCGTGAGTATTTTATTTCCATTTTTCAGTGCAGAAAATGAGTATCGTGGGGAAGATATGTCGCGGGCAATAGGAGGTAATTCTTTTTTGTTTAGACGCATCGTTCCAAGGATTGTGGTTTTCTTTGCCGAAAGTTCATCGGCAAGCTTTACAGACGTGAAAAATTGTCAGTAGTGACATTGAGACCGGAGTTTAGATATGGTTGTAGTAATTTCAGCACTACACTTTCTCCAAGTTGTAAATCAGTTGGCCGCTCTTCATCCTTACCTAAATAAGGATAGCCATTTAACACATATTTCGAATTTACATCAGTTTCTAGCTTGATGCCAAATGTGTCCGGTTTATTTGCCATGTATTGGATGAAACTGCACCTTGACTTACAAGGCAACAACTGTTCATCAACGGTTATTTCTTCACTAGGATTATAACTTAAATAACAATTTTCAATCAGCTTCTTCCAAATTTCTGAAGCGAGAGCAAATTTGTCTGTGGCCAGGCGTTCCGATCTGCTACTTTGCAGATCGAATCTGATATATCGCATGATTTCACGGAAACGATTGCGTGGCATTGTCTCCTTGAACACAGGTGGTCCCCAACTTTTATTCCATAAGTCATCTGCACAAAGCTTTGAATGACCTAGTTCCCCACGGGCGTATAAGAGGGCGAAAAAAGCATCCAGTTCTACCAGAGTAACATACCAGTTGCAGTCATCTCCTAGCTGACGTCGTGCTTCAGCATCTGTGCATGTTTGAATGTGTTTCACCATTGTTTCAGTCACCATCAAATGTTAGGCTGAAGCTGGATTAGCCTCAATGTTGCGACGAGCATAAGGTGTTGGTCCACTAGCAATTTTTATAATATTTCGAGCTGGTGTGCGACCTGTAGTAGAAGTAGGGGTGCTAAGGTTCATCGGAGTCCAAAGAATACCGCTGGATGACGTGTACTTTTCGTTACTGCTGACAACAGAAAGATTAGATATCTTGTTACCTCTTTTTTGCGCACGTCCAAGTAAGGTTCCTGATTCTCGAGAAACAGGGGAAATCACATTGGTAATATATTCTACAGCATCACTGTCACTGCTTTCAGAAGACGACGCATTCTATTAATTCACATTATCTATGCGAAAATCTTCATCGTTACTGTCATCACCACTCATATCTGAATCTAACTGCTCATGGAGCGCAAGGCACTCCTGTGTACTCAATCCTCTCCGCATTTTTTAATAAAGGAAAAAGACTACACTTTTGTCGCAATCGAAATCTTTGAGAAAAACACTGCTGTGGAAAATGGTTTCAAATTTCGTTTTCGGCCGTAGCTCTAGAAGAACGATTTTTCCTCCAAAAATTCTGTAATACGTTGCTAGGATGCGTGCGCATTTCAGAAAAGAGTCAGTATGCTTAGAACAATGCCCCCCCCCCCTAATTGAAGGCGCGCGCAATAGTGAGAAGACTATCCCCAACCCCCCCTCTCTGCTTCGCTATGCGTCATTGAAACAAAGTAAAACTGGAGTTTACTTTTCTCTTTTTTGTCATCGCGATAAGAAATGTGTTTTCCCCCATGCGCAGTAATCAAAACTGAGATATGGCGAATTCAAAAACAGACTTTGTCTTGAAAATTTATCATTTTTCTTATGGGGGTCAAAATGACACCTGTTGGCTGTTTTAGGTATTTCTTTGATTATTTTTTTTAATAATTAATGTAGAAAGATGAAACATTGTCACAGTACGCTTAATATAATTTTAGAAAAAGTAAAAAAAATATGAGCTGCGGTGTTCTCTTACATCTTGAAATAAAGCATTGGAAATTTGAAAAAAATGCGAAATGACCCCAACGGCGCTTCTAGTGTTAAAAATATTAAAATGTAGAAGAGATACTTTTATAAATTTCTACCATTGGATTTCACTTGACTGATGTAGCTTTTTTAAAATTCGACTGAACAAAGTCGAAAATGTACAAAACGATCTTTGTACCGAAAGATATCAGCTATCCAATGATAAAATAAAAATCATTTAAAAATATTAAAATGTAGGAGAGATATTTATATAAATTTCTACCATTGGATTTCACTAGACTGAAGTAGCTTTTTTAAAATTCCCCTGACAAAGTCGAAAAAGTACAAAACGATCTTTGCACCGAAAGATATCAGCTTTCCAATGATAAAAAAAAACCTTTAAAATATTAAAATGTAGGAGATATTTTTATAAATTTCTACCAATGGATTTCACTTGAATGAAGTAGCTTTTTTAAAATTCCCCTAAACAAAGTCTTAAAAGTACAAAACGGTCTTTGTACCGAAAGATCTTAGCTATCCATCGACAAAAAAATCATTTAAAATATTAAAATACTAGCGGCCTTCGCCCGCTACGCTGGTCGGTTTATCTAAAGAAATCTTGAAGAAGTAGTTAGATAAGGTTCAGACATACATTAAAAAAAAAAAAAAAGCAAGTCGATCATTCAAAAAACGTTGGGAAATATCAAATATTTACTGTAATTTTTTAAGAAAAACAAAGTTTCGAAAAAAAAAATTAAATCGAAAAAAAAATTACACTGACATATTAATGCAAGGAAATTTTCCCAGAGAGAAAATTCGCCTTGAATACAATATTTCAAATTCTTTTAATTGCTTATAGGCGTTAATGCCAACATAGTGAAAAAAAATTCCATGCTGGGAATCGAACCCGGGCCATCAGTATGGCGCACTGACGTTCTACCGACTAAACCACATGGAACGACAGCCAGCTTGAAACTTTCTCATACTTAAGTAGACTGGCGAAAACATAACGATAGCGCGTTTTAAAATCGCACAGTGACATCTATTGGATTTTATATGTACTAAAAAACGTTATGTACTAAAAAACGTGAGCAGCGCACCTAATAGTTTCTTTTGTTTCTTTTTGTTACTTTTTTGTCTGTTGTCCGATTTTGATGAAACAAAGCCTATACACTGCCCGGGAGTGTGCATTCTTCATTAGTGAAAACCGCATAAAAATCCATTCAGTAGTTACGAAGATAACCTCGAACAAACAGACAGACAGACACACCGGGTCCTACTGTTTTATTATATGTATAGATAGTAGAGATATTTTTATAAATTTCTACCATTGTATTTCACTTGACTGAAGTAGCTTTTTTAAAATTCCCCTAAACAAAGTCGAAAAAGTACAAAACGGTCTTTGTACCAAAAGATCTGAGATATCGAATGCCAAAAAATATTTTTAAAATATTAGAATATAGAAGAGATACTTTTATAAATTTCTTTCATTGGATTTCACTTGACTGAAGAAGCTTTTTTAAAATTCCCTTAAACAAAGTCAAAAAAGTACAAAACGGTCTTTGTGCCGAAAGATCTGAGATATCCAATGCCAAAAAAACATTTAAAAACATTAAAATGTAGAAGATATTCTTTTTTTTTGTTATTACTACCATTTGATTTCACTTGACTGAAGTAGCTTTTTTTAAAATTATCCTAAACAAAGTCGAAAAAGTACAAAACGGTCTTTGTACCGAAAGATCAGAGACATCGAATGCCAAAAAATCATTTAAAAATCTTTAAAAGTAAAAAGACATATTTATAAAACTCTACTATAGGATTTTGCTTGAATGAAGTAACTTCTTTAAAACACCTCTAAACAAAATCAAAAAAGTACACAACAGTCTTTGTTCCGAGAGATCACAGCTATCCAATGCCAAAAAAATCATTTAAAAATATTAAAATGTAGAAGAGATATTTTTATAAATTCCTACCATTGGATTTCACTTGACTGAAGTAGCTTTTTTAAAATTCCCTTAAACAAAGTCGAAAAAGTACAAAACGGTCTTTGTACCGAAAGATCTGAGATATCGAATGCCAAAAAATAATTTAAAAATATTAAAATGTAGAAGAGATATTTTAATAAATTTCTACCATTGGATTTCACTTGACAGATGTAGCTTTTTTAAAATTCCACAAATAGAAGTCTAAAAAGTACAAAACGGTCTTTGTACCGAAAGATCTTAGCTATCCAATGACAAACAAATCATTTAAAAATATTAAAATGTAGAAGAGATATTTTTATAAATTTCTACCAATGGATTTCAATTGACTGAAGTAGCCTCTTTAAAACACCTGTAAACATATTAAAAAAAGTACAAAACGGTCTTTGTACCGAATGATCTCAACTATCCAATGACCAAAAAATCACTTAAAAATATTAAAATGTAGAAGAGATATTTTTATAAATTTCTACCAATGGATTTCACTTGACTGAAGTAGCCTTTTTAAAACACCTGTAAACAAAGTCGAAAAGGTACAAAACGGTCTTTGTACCGAAAGATCTTAGCTGTCCCATAACAACAGAATCATTTAAAAATATTAAAATATAGAAGAGATATTTTTATAAATTTCTACCATTGGATTTCACTTGATTGAAGTAGCTTTTTTGAAATTCCCCTAAACAAAGTCGAAAAAGTACAAAACGGTCTTTGTACCGAAAGATCTGAGATATCGAATGCCAAAAAATATTTTTAAAATATTAAAATATAGACGAGATACTTTTATAAATTTCTTTCATTGGATTTCCCTTGACTGAAGTAGCTTTTTTAAAATTCCCTTAAACAAAGTCAAAAAAGTACAAAACGGTCTTTGTGCCGAAAGATCTGAGATATCCAATGCCAAAAAAACATTTAAAAACATTAAAATGTAGAAGATATTCTTTTTTTTTTTTTTTTTTTTTTTTTTTTTTTTTTTTTTTGTTATTACTACCATTTGATTTCACTTGACTGAAGTAGCTTTTTTAAAATTATCCTAAACAAAGTCGAAAAAGTACAAAACGGTCTTTGTACCGAAAGATCTGAGATATCGAATGCCAAAAAATCATTTAAAAATCTTTAAAAGTAAAAAGACATATTTATAAAATTCTACTATAGGATTTTGCTTCAATGAAGTAGCTTCTTTAAAACACCTGTAAACAAAATCAAAAAAATAAAAAACAATCTTTGTTCCGAAAGATCACAGCTATCCAATGCCAAAAAAATCATTTAAAAATATTAAAATGTAGAAGAGATATTTTTATAAGTTCCTACCATTGGATTTCACTTGACTAAAGTAGCTTTTTTAAAATTCCCTTAAACAAAGTCGAAAAAGTACAAAACGGTCTTTGTACCGAAAGATCTGAGATCTCGAATTCCAAAAAATAATTTAAAAATATTAAAATGTAGAAGAGATATTTTTATAAATTCCTACCATTCGATTTCACTTGCCTGAAGTATCTTTTTTAAAACATCTGTAAACAAAATTAAAAAAGTACAGAACGGTATTTGTACCGAAAGATCTAAGCTATCCAATGACAAAAAAAAATGTCACTTAAAAATATTAAAATGTAGAAGATATATTTTTATAAATTTCTACCATTGGATCTCACTTGACTGATGTAGCCTCTTTAAAATACCTGTAAACAAAATAAAAAAAATACAAAACGGTATTTGTACCTAAAGATCTCAGCTATCCCATGACAAAAAATCATTTAAAAATCTTTAAATGCCGAAAAGACATATTTATAAAATTTTACTATATAGGATTTCGCTTGACTGAAGTAGCCTCTTTAAAACAGCTGTAAACAAAAAAAAGGTCTTTGTACCGAAAGATCTCAGCTATTCAATGACAAAAAACATTTAAATATTAAAATGTAGAAGAGATATTTTTATAAATTCTACCATTGGATTTCATTTGACTGAAGTAGCCTCTTTAAAACAACTGTAAACAAAATCAAAAAAGGTACAAAACGGTCTTTGTACAAAAGATCTGAGATATCGAATGCCAAATAATGATTTACAAATATTAAAATGTAGAAGAGATATTTTTATAAATTTCTACCATTGGATTTCACTTCACTGAAGTAGCTTTTTTAAAATTCCCCTAAACAGAGTCGAAAAAGTACAAAACGCTCTTTATACCGAAAGATCTGAGCTATCCCATGACAAAAATATCATTTAAAAATATTAAAATGTAGAAGAGATATTTTTAGAAATTTCTAGCATTGGATTTCACTTGACTGAAGTAGCTTTTTTAAAATTCCCCTAGAGAAAGTCGAAAATATAAAAAACGATCTTTGTACAGAAAGATCTGAGCCATCCCATGACATAAAAATCATTTAGAAATATTAAAATGTAGAAGACATATTTTTATAAATTCCTACCATTGGATTTCACTTGACTGAAGTAGCTTTTTTAAAATTCCCCTAAATAAAGTCGAAAAAGTACAAAACGGTCTTTGTACCGAAAGATCTGAGATATCGAATGCCAAAAAATAATTTAAAAATATGAAAATGTAGAAGAGATATTTTTATAAATTCCTACCACTGGATTTCACTTGACTGAAGTAGATTTTTTAAAATTTCCCTAAACAAAGTCGAAAAAGTACAAAACGGTCTTTGTACCGAAAGATCTCAGCTATCCAATGACAAAAATTCATTTAAAAATATTAAAATGTAGAAGAGATATTTTTATAAATTTCTTCCATTGGATTTCACTTGACTGAAGTAGCCTCTTTAAAACACCTGTAAACAAAATCAAAAAAGTACAAAACGGTCTTTATACCGAAAAATCTCAGCTGTTCAATGCTAAAAAAATCATTTAAAAATATTAAAATACAAACGAGATATCTTAAAAATTTGTATCTTGGGATTTCGCTCTACTGATGTAAGCCACTATAAAATACTCGTAACAAAATCGAAAAAATATAAAACGGTCTTTGTACAGTTCAATGATCTCAGCTATTCAATGCTAAAAATATCATTTAAAAATATTAAAATGTAGAGGAGATTCTTTGGAAAATGTTTAATGTGCAATCTCTGACATAATAATCACGATCTGTATGTTGTCTTTTAAAATTACATATAAATAATTCAATTTCACTTGAAACTATCTAACAAAAAAGGTCAATGTCGACTTGTTTTAAAACGGATCCGAGTGTTTTGGTCAGAAATTATCTCGAAGAAACTATCCAAATGCATATATCCCTCGGGCTATCAGTATTGAAAAGTTGCGAGAGTTTTTAGCATTTGCTAATGACTTTTTTCTTCCTGGGGTATCTTATCCCCTTTTTATCGCCTGGAGGTAAAGGGTGGCGTG
This sequence comes from Maratus speculifer, assembly GCA_964019185.1. Lineage (NCBI taxonomy): Eukaryota > Metazoa > Arthropoda > Arachnida > Araneae > Salticidae > Maratus > Maratus speculifer. The sequence continues at coordinate 18,372,936 of OZ025302.1, read as the reverse complement.
AGATGACCATTTTCTTATTAATTACAAGCTTGGAAAATATCATTGGTCTTTTAAAGTGTCAATCTTTGGGTTCGGGATACGCCTTCCTGGTGGCAACACGCATAGGTTTGTGATAGGATTTTGAGTTTCGGTTTGACTGATGCAGGCTCTTAAAGGGCGCGAGTCGATTTAACTTCAGCGGGAGGTATGATCAATGTTAGCGGTTACAACGGTCCCTTGTGGAGGCAGTCGTACTTGATTTGATGATCTTTCATATATACATACCCGAATCAGCGTAGGCTTTTTTACAATGTTTTTTTACTTGACATATTTTATGGTGTAAATGTTTAAATAAATATTCTGTATTTTAATCTACTTTTGAGTATATTTAACTACTAATTAACCTTTGATGATCCGCATTCTCTAGTATAAACTAAGGAAACAATTAAAAAAATGCTCCTAAACGAGAAAGTTACGATATCAGTACAATTTAATACTTTATTTTGTTTATTATTTTTGAATAAATAAAAGAAATAAATATAATTTTTGAATAAAAAAATAGTTTTATAATTTAACCGAAGTAATAGTATATTATTTTTGTTTTCTTGATTTTGTTTTGACAAAATACATTAAAAGATCATATTATTATTAAGACTTAAAAACCTCGGAATTCTAACCTTCAAGAATTTGAGTTTCTCAAGTAGGATAAGACATTTTTAAAACGCAGTCGGTTTTTATTTCTTTGAATTATTATAATTGCTAAAAAAATTTCTCAACAGCCTATCATTTTAATTATGTATATTTTTGTTCATTCACAAATTGTAAAGTTTTTATTCTATGTCGAACTATGTCGAACTATGTCTATTGGCTTAAAATTTCAGTTGTTCGATTTGTCAAGCAATATTGAGCATACATAAGAAAAAGAAATAAATTAAGGTCAGCTTTTAATTTTTCAAAACCAACATCGATGATTTATTGCCTGTCCTGAATTCTTAGTTCTACCTAAATATTTTTATTGCATACTGGCTTTTTTTTTTAAAATAAAGAAATATATTGGTACCAAAAGCTTTTAAATATTTATCTTTCAGAAGTTGAATATTAAGTGAACGTATATGCCTAATTGAAAATTTATAGTTTATTAATTAATTTTCTTCACATGAATATTCATTAAAGTATGTAATATATGCTTGTTTGGATTTAAAATATTTTTAAATAACAGAAAAGTTCTTACGGAAATTTAAAAATAATAATAATAATAATAATAATAATAATAATAATAATAATAATAATAATAATAATAATAATTCTTTGTTTCAGATAAAATTTTCTCAACAGGCTACCATTTTAATTAAGTATTTAAGATGACGGTAAATATAAACTTGAAATTAATTTTTATTAGTTTCTCCAATTTGTTTTCCCCTCCGTTACACACCACAACACATAATAGACCGCCCACCTATCTATATTATAAAGGCCAAACGTATCTGTGCATGACGCATACGTCATTTTGCGAAATATAACACTTTTCCCTGCATTTTCGGTTTTGCAAATTTCTCTACCGCAAATTTCACAATTCTAAACATCGTACATTTTAAATTTTTACACCGTCGTATAGAGAAAAAAAATGTAGTACTTTTAAATGCAATTTGTTTCAAAGCTGTATCTGAATTTATTTGTGAGATTTTTTTTTTATAATTTTTAATACCAATTTTTTAATTGTGGCAACAGAATCATACAATTTTTTTTCAACATTGATTAAAAAAATCAAAAAAAAAAAAAAAAAAAAAAAAACTTGAAATTAAAATGCACCTGTTATAAAATCCGGTGAATTTCGGTTTTGTTTCGTTTAATAATTTGAATAATTGAGTTTTATAGTAATTTGTTAATTTTTGATTAAAATAATATTTCCCTGAGAGTTAGACTAACCGATATAAGATGTATTTTTTACTGTAACTAATTTTGCAATTTTATTATGAGGAAAAAAAAACAGTTCTTTTTTAAAGATGGAATTTCGACGGGTTTCACCTAATTTATCTAATGGACAACGTTAAAATCTGAAGCTTTTTTTTAATGTCTGATAGATTATTTTTTATTCTGAAATTAAATTATCCTGAGAGATTATTTATTTGTTTTTTTCCAAAAGTAGATAGTTTTAAATGTTGTTCATGATGTGATTGTAAGAATATCCCTTGCATATATTTATTTATAAACTTTTATCAAATAGTAAGCGTGGAAAATGAACTGTTTAAAATGATACAATCTAATTTTTTTCAAGTCTAATCTATTTCAAATTAAAAGTAACTTTCAAAAGTCTATATTTCCCATGCATTTCAAAATACACACTGTAATGTAACGTAGGAAATCAATCCATAGATGTATTTAAATTTTACATTTTATTTATTGTATGTTAGTCGATTTGTTTTATACGAAAAAAGTACCTGGTCTGTTACTAATGTAAAAGTAGATGTTAAAACTACTCTGTGGTTTGCAGCAAAAGCTTTAAATAATATCAGCAAGTAGTTGATGACACTATGAAAATGTACGCTAAATCAAAAGGATAGTATTAACAGTTTTCATTTTCATAAGCTGAGATTTTAAAAAAAAATTTGTCTAGTTTGTTCAATTAATTGAGAATAGTATTGTTAGCCTTTAGACATACCAAATGCACAGCGAAAAGAATATGTAAACTATGTTATCCTCATCCTAAATTTTTTTACATATAATGATAATGAAAAATATAATTTGTCTGCTCTGATGTCTGTATGTTCTGTTTCCTATTACCCCTTTCACTCCCAGTGAGTCCAAATGTCATCATAATATTTTTTATTATTCTAACAGACTTCCATTTTAATTATGCATTTAAAATGACCGTGAAAATAAACTTGAATTAATTTTTAAGTGGTTTCCCCGATTTGTTTGTCCCACCCTTTACACACCCAATGCATAGAAGCCCCTCCTCCATTCATCAAATGTACATTTTTCAAATTTGAGGCTGTTTTATGTCTATACATCTACTCTATAAATAGTGATATTTTATGAGATAAAAATGTCTTTTAAAAACTCTTTTTCTGAAAAACTACTGTTCCGAATTATATGCCATTTGTTGAGTTTATGTAGACACAAAAGATGCATAACTGGGAATTTTTGTATAATTTATTGTTTATAAAAAGCCTGTGAAAGAGCGATTAAAAAATTTATAAAAATAAAAATCATATTTTATAGTTCTCCGAAAATTACCATTTACTTGTAAAAAATTCCTTATATCTGTCCGAATATTGTACATAAATGCCGAAAGTTTGCTTTGGGTACTAGATATAAATATTTCAAAATAATGTATAAAAGTTATTAAAATTCATTTAAAGGCGTTATTTGGGGCGGAGCTAATCAATTTCGATATCAAAGAATTTTTGGCAAAATGTCAGCAGATAGTGTGTCAACTGATATATTTTAAATTTCATTAAGCTTATAGGCCTTAATTTTCGACACTTTCGGTGCTATGTCGATATCACAAACTGATCTTTTGTATCGGAGACATTTGAGAAAAATATTTTTTCTAGGAAAACAACATCATTCTTCCATATCGAAATGTAATATATTATTATTATTATTATTACTGATGATTTTGATCATTTCTATAAATATGCTTTTCGAGTTCTGACATTTATGTACGTATATTTATTTAAGAATATTGTATTTATGTGTATTTTTCTGAAATACTTAAAGGTCCTATCAGTACAATAATTTTTCATGTTAGAATTAATTTTTTACATATATACATACATATAAAACGCTGAGAAAGTTTATTTATACTGAAAGAACTTGCAAATGGAATGTGATAACGGTGTATATAACCAAGTTATTGTGCCGGACCTGATAAATCACACAGCACAGTCCGGTATTGGCAAAATTTAAGAATTATCGATATTATCTCAAAAACATTGAGAAAAAGCAACGTGAAAAAAATCACAGAGGATGGGAAATAGACGCGGATAATTTTCACTTTAGTATGAAATCAGACCTTACAGATAAAATTAAATTTAAAGTAGAATATCAGAAATGTATTTAGATATTCAATTGATCATCACATTGTTAATAAATCCGATACGAATAATAGGTCGAAGATACACTAGTAACAAATAAATCTAACATAATTAAGCAAGACAAAAAATCCTAAATAAGCTAAATTAAATACGATCAATGTATTAATTATTGGTATCAATAGTTAAACATTTACTATTACACTAATGGTCTTAAAATAATTTTTATCACAACATGACTAAAAAATATAAACTTTTAAAATTAAAACTCACACCAGAAATATTTGATAACAAAATATTAATAGTAAAATAATAAGTTTCTCACGAGCATCTCTTACTATATATATATGATTACACCAAACCGGCTATTGATATTGTCAACCTGCCGGTTAATTAATAATAAGTACGTCATTCATATCTCTTCTGAAATCATGTGTGTACATTGGTAATGTGCGAAAATAAATAGTGATATACAGAGTGGCTCATAAATATAGAAACAATAGGCTATCTTCTTAAATATTCACCCTAGCAACGTACATTGTAAGCTTCATAAAGAGAGGTGCAAAATTTGGTGAGATAAGATGGAACTCCATATGGGGTCTATTTGAGAAAATATAAAAAATTAAATTTTATGCTGCCCAGTTCGACAAGTTTTCCAATTAGAAAATTTTTCCTTATCTATTCTTGAACTAAATAACAAAGGAAAAAAAAATCCATCTTAATATATATAAAACTCAGAGAGGTCTCAAGGGATCAGATTCAAGAAACAATATTATTGTAAGATGTCCTGTTGTTTTCATTTTATTTTTTATATGGAGATATAATTTTTTTGTGATGGTTAATCACATTATTTGTGAACAAAATCATATCACAAGACTTCTTACAAACATATAAAAAAAACTTTTATTTTCAAAATATTTGTAGTTTTTAAAATAACAAGCAGGACAAATAATAATAAATTGCTATAATTCTAAATATTATTTGTCGAAGTAATTTTTTTTTCATTTAATTAACAAAAATTTTAAAGTTTGAATTTTTGATAAGCATTTTTAAAATATTAAATTAAAAAATAAAATACAAATATTTTAAATAATAATAACAATAATAATGCATTTTACTTTAAGCAAATCATATTCTTCTATGTGAATATTTTTTTTCAAAATGTATAGCCGGATAATCACTGGAAACATGTCTTTCAGACGAATTTTCTAATGTTCTTCCAAGATGTATCTATATACCGGATAATATAGTTTCCCTAATCTCACCTAAAAAATATAGACATTTTATGTGATTAAAGTGTTTTTTCTATTCTTTTTAATAGATTACCTCAAAAACTACTGCACCAAATTTCATGGCATTAAGTGAGATTCTATAGACACCAAAGATGCATAATTCGTAACTTTTGTATAAGAATACAACATTTGTATAATAATAAATGTTTATCTATTGATACCAATAATTGACACATTAATCGTACTTAACTAAATTCAGTTACTGATTTTTTTTTTTTTTTTTTTTTTTTTTTTTTTTTTTTTTATCTTGCTTACTTATGTTAGACTCTTTTTGTTAATGTGCATCTTCGATATATTATTCGGGTAGGATTTATTAACAATATGACGATTCATTAAATATCAAAATACATTTCTGACATTTAATTTAATTTAATTTTATCTGTAATTTCTCACTTCATACTAAAGTTAAAAATATCCACATCAGTTTTTCTCTGCGATTTTTTCCCCTCTCGCTTTCTCTCAATGTTTTCAAGATAATACGGATAACTGTTAAATTTCGCGAATACCGACTGTGCTGTCTGATTCATCAGGTCCGGCACAATAATTTGATTATATACGCCGTTATCACATTCCATTTTTTAATTCTTTCAGTATACATAAACTATTTCAGTGTTTTATATGTATGTATATAAAAAAAATTCATTCTAATCCACATGAAAATTATGACACACGTAGACACTTCAAGCACCTCAGAAAAATAAAACATAAATTCAACATTCCTAAATAAATATACCTACATAAATGTCAGAACTCGAAAAGCGTACTTATAGAAAGGATCAAAATCAATAATAATAATAATTTTAATGATAATAATAAAAATAACTGAATTTAAAATCATATTGAAATAATTACAAAGCTTGCTAATTAGAAATTTGACTATCCCAGTTGATGGATAAAAATCTGTCTTATTATCGTTATTATATGAATATCTGCATAACTCCAACCTTATTGTAAAAATAATGTCTCTATAACTCCACCCCTGTTTTTGAAATAATGTTTGTATCAAGTTTCGAAAAGGCGTTTCACACTTGCATAGTAAAAAGAAAACATGACATGGATAATTTATCAATACATTTGCGTTAAAAAAAGCAAAAAAGCAAAATTATAAAATGCTTCCAAACTGAAAATCCCTTAAGATATCATCTTGGGAAATGATTTTTTGAAAATTTAAAAATTTTATCTCCTTATGATTTTTTTATAATGAAATTTACCTTAAAATTTTGAAATATACACATATACAGTAAAACCCCGATAATTCGGATTAATTGGGACCGGACCCAATCCGGATTATCCGGAGAATTAGAAGAAAATGAAATAAAATAAAATATACTATCAGAAAATCACCTTTATGTTAAAATTATTGAATATTTACAGACAGAAAAAAAATGTTTACTTTGCTTAATTCTTCCGAAAATATATCAGAAAAAAGATTTTTATTCAGAATACGACGATGAAATAAGTTAATGTTATGGAAATTAGCCAATCGCTTCTCAAACTTGAAAAAAAAAATGGCCAAACCGATCCGGATTAACGGGGTCCGAATTAGCGGGGTTCTACTGTATATATATATATATATATAAATTTTAGCAATTACACAGAAATATTTTTTTATGAGAAAAATAGTTAAAATTATGTCAAAAATCGACATTTTCGTGAAACGTGACAACTCAAAAATTAAAGAATGCATTGACATTTTGTAAATAGCATAATAAACAGAATAACTTTCTCTGGGACTTAGACTACACACACATTATAATCGCATTGCTATCTCAGATGATATGAAAGTTAATCTACCAATATATAGAAAAATTCAAAACATTTGTCACAAGTTTGTCATTTAAATCACTGTAAATTGCATTATCATGACTGTAGTTGATTCCCTCAAAAGACATTTAAAAAAAAGTACAGAAACTTTCGTGGCATTTCATAGTAATTCTTATTCTTGGTTTTAGGATATTAAGCGTATAGTAAATGTTAGAAAACTTCATTTTGAGAAAAATCTTGAAATAACTTTTAAACGCAATTCAAACGCTGTAATAGCTATAACTTGGATTCTGGATCTGGTCAAAATAGCGATATCCTATAAAAGCACTGTAGTGCTTTTATAGGATATCGCTAACTCATACTTTATTATTTTAATTTAAAAATTTAACTGTGAAAACTGTCTGGTGTGAGTTTTAATATAAAGAGTATAGGATTTTTTAAGAGCGTATAGCTTTTATTGTGATAAATATAACTTTAAGACCTTTAATATAGGAGTAAATATTTATCTATTGGTATCAGTAACTGCATCATCAGTAATTAGTAATAAATACATTAATCGTACTTAACTTAGATTAATTGCTGAAAAAATTGTATTACGTATGTTAAATTTATTTGTTAAGAGCACCTTAGAAGACGCTTTTATTAACAATGTGATGATCCATTGAATATCTAAATACATTTCTGAGATTCTATTAAATTTAATTTTATGTGTAAAGCCTCATTTCATATTAAACTGAGAAATATCCACGGCAACTTCTCTGAACATTTTTTCCCTTGCTTTCTCTTAAAGCTTTTGAGATAATACGGATAATTCTTATATTTCGCCATTACGGGACTGAGCTCTCTAATTCATCAGCTTTGGCGCAAAATTTTAATTATAAACAATATTATTACGTTCCATTAGAAAATTCTTTCCGTATACAGGATTTTTCCTCAGCGTTTTATATGTATGTATGTACATAAAAAAGTTCATTCTAATCCATAGATAAAATTATTGCACTCATAAACACTACAAAGACGTCAAAAAATAAAATAAAATAAATTTTTTTAAATAAATAAACATACCTAAAATATGTCAGAACTCGTAAAATATATTTATAAAAATGTTTAAAATATAAATGCATATTGAAATAATTACAAAGCTTGGGAGCCACAATTTTGACTATCTCATTTGATGAATGAAGATCAGTGTCATTATCATTAATATACCATGATTCTGTATAACTCCACCCCTATTTATAAGTAATGCTTTTATTAGGTTTCGAAGGCGTTTCAAATTTACATGGTAAAAAGGAAAAGAAATATATATATATAATAAATTAAGTTAAAAAAAAAGTAACGCATTAATATATTATAAAATGCTTCCAAATTAAAAAAAATCTACTAAAACAATAACTGAAACAAGTTTTCACAATATTTATGTCAATATTTCTAATATTTTCAATACTTGGATAACACCTTTGCAATACGTTTTATTTATTAATATTTATCACAAATTTTAAAATTTAAAATTCAAAGTAAGCCGTTTCCATCTATATCTTCGATAAAGTAGTTTTGGAGAAATAGTTTTTAATTGAAAACAGTTTTGTTTAAATTTCACATATTTTTCATTATAAAATTCTGCATTACATGCATAAGGGAGAATTCATCATAATTATATCCGTAATAAAGTATAATGCATGTATAATGTACGTAAAAGAAGCAAAAATTTTAGATGAAAAGATATGCTAAAAATTAAACATCCTGATTCTGTGCAGAAATTTTATTCTACAGCCTATAAGTACTAGTCATAATAATTAGTATTATGCAATTCTCCAAAATTATGGAAATTAGATCTTTAGTCCAGTTTTTCCCCTTTATAATTATTTTTCATTATTGTAGATTCTTTATAAAAAGAATGTTAAAAGAGGTTAACAGCAATCAAAGATTATCTGAGGAAAATAAACGGCGATGTCAAAATAAGAAATTTGTTAAAAGCCTATTCTTGTCTTTTAATGTAATTTTCTGATTTTGTTTTATCAAAAATAAGTCTTGAGTGAACAATAAATTCCCCAATTTATTGGGAACTGCTTTATGAAAAAAAAAAAAAAATTATAAATAATGACTGCTTTATGAAAAAAAAATAATAATAATTTATAAATAAATAAAATAAAACAAAATAATGTCGGAGTATCAACAAATTATGTTTGAAATTCGGCGTAATGATAATTTAAAGAAAAAAAACATATTCCTTGACCTTAAATGTATGTTATCGCAATAACACTTAATAGAGCATAATAACAACACAAAATATCAATTTCGCCACAGATGAGAGCCCCATATCCCAAAACAAATATCATGCTCCCGATTTCTTCAAGGCAATTAACAAATAAAATCTTTGACGTGCAGGGACGTAAGGTGATGTATTGTCAGGGGGAAAAACTAAAGTCTTGTGAAGTCCCATCGATTGAAACCTGAATTTACAATTTTACAGCGGCGCCTTGAGAAGGAAGCCGTTTTTGAATTTTAGGTATGTCGAACAACATCGACACTAAATATTTAGCTTTATTACTTGTATCACTCTCTAGTCATTTTTTACGGTGCGAATTTTTAAATAAACGTTTTTTATTTTCTCGTATTTCTGATTGATATTTATAATATTATGATTTTCAACAATTACATTTTGGAAGGCGTCATTTCCCTTTGATGTTCAACATTCTCTAGAATAAACAGAGAATATAATTTAAAAAATACTCCTAAACGACAAACTTTCGATGTGAGCTCAATTTAATACTTTTATTTTTTTATTATTTTTGAATGATGTACAAAGATAGCGCTATAATATAACTGAAATCAGAGTATACAGTACTGAGCAAACAAAAAAAAAAAAATTCTAACATTTTAGATTTGATGACTAAAGCGTGCCCTGCATTCTTAGACCTGCCTAAATATTTTTATTGCGTACGAGCTTTAATTAAAAAAATAAATAACTAAACAAATAAAAAATGAATTGCTACCAAGTGTTTTTAAATATTTATTTTGCAAAAGTTCAACGTATAGTGAGCCTATATTTCGTGTTATAATTTTTCTCTTTTAATAATAAATGTTGTTCAAATGAGAGTTAATCATAGTATGTAATGATGCTCGGTTGTATTTCCATTGTTTTACTGGCCCATCATATGCAGTATAGGGTAAGTCTTGCAATAATTTTGAAAATGGAAAAAAAAAAATGACGGATTTACACCTTTCAGACACTGCAGATTCTCAAAAACATATTTTTAGAAACAAAATTTTGCCACCCGTCTGTCTGTAAACGCTCTATCTCCCAAACAAATTGGTATAGGTACTTGAAATTTCATATGTATTTAAGATGTAAGAATGAAAAGAAGTAACATTAATTATTTTTCTCGATTTAGCTAATTTTTTCGGATTCTCGAAATATTCGTTCTAATGAAAGGAATATAAAAATTTTCGATTTTTTTTTCTTTTTAAGCAGTGGATGTAAAAGGCAATAGAACTACACTCTCAGAAAAAACTGTAAATTTATGAGCATTTGTCCTTCAATTTTCACGGGCAATAGCCTTATTTGAAGAAAAACGGTCTGATCCACTAAATAAACGGCCTTATCCCTTAGATACTCAAAAAGTTAAGGGCAATCCACATATTTTTACTGCTCTATCCCATCTTTAGAAAAAAGTCGGTACGGCCCCGTAAATTTTCTTCCGTTAGGGTGCACCCCGTATTTTAGTCATCTTTCGACCGCAACCGTAACATGTTTTTCAACCCTCCAAAAAGGAAAAAGCGATTCCATGATCGTGCTTCGTCCGCGCAAGTGATAGTCTTGTCTTGTCTTACGAACGAGCTACTGAACGGTAAGTAAAATATGTTATTTTTTTATTATTGTTTTTTAATATCTAGCTCGTATTTCTTTTCTTATGAATGATGGCATTTTCCACCCTTCCCATCATATCATATTTTACAGAAATCAAAGCATGCGAGTTGAAAGCACAATTATGGTATCTTCTTTATTGTTTATGCGAAAACAAAAACACAAGTTTTAGCTAGATGAAATACAATGTATTTATAACTCAATAAATTGATTATGATTATGGTTTCATGAACAAAAATTGCCTTGATAGCTATTACTATTCTCAACAGTTTTTCTTCCTTGTTTAAGGACTTTTATTTGGGAAAAGCAAGAAACAAATTATTTACTAAACAAAATTTAGGAACTTACATTTGTGCATTATTTATTTCTAAGGAGAATCCTAATAAATCACTATTTTAATCTTTCTCATGGTTAATTTTCTTAAGTTATACTTTACAAACAAAAAATAAAGAATGTAAAAACATTCTATTTTATTTAAATATGGTTTTCTTTCTAATTATTTTAAATATATTTATAAATTGACTGTTAAAAGAAAAAAAATTAAAGTTTTTAGAAATGTGTTTTAAAAGATTTTATTTGGATTCGGCCGAATAGTTTGATATTACGCTTAACCGAATAGTTTGATATTTGGCCTTATCGAATATTCGGTAACATGGCCGAATACTGAATAGATACCTAATATTCGGTGCATCCTTAATCATAATAGTATGCTGTATGTATTGCATTAAACTTTCAAATTATATTAATACTTTTATAATTTGTATTCTTATATTGAGTGTACAACTGTATTGAATTATACCTCAATTAGCCATGGTAGTTCCTGATCAGTGAAATTTCATTAGTATTTATACATTATTTTTTACTTTATAAAGCCATAAATATACAGCAGATTAATTATATAAATTTAAATTTATTTTAGACTTTAAAAATGGGCATGTAATGAAATATATTTATATCTACTATCAGGGCTTGAATTTCAGGGTGGGATTCATGCTCAAAATTTTAAAATACCACCCCCTCCCCCCCCCCCCCCAAAAAAAAAAAATATCGTAGCCATGAGACTCCCGCCCAAAAAAAAAACCCCATGAATTTTTCAAAAAATCTTGCATTTTAAAACAATTAATTCCCACTTTTTTTTGTGATATTTTTATGCAACTGAATAGCATACTTTGCGAGTATCTTAGTGTAAAAAATTGTTGGAATTCATGCTTTTTCTTCTGCAACCAAATCGCCAAATTTCGCATCCCCCCCCCCCCCTGCGATCGTTTGACAAGTTTCGTGTGATTTACCGTTGCGAGAACGGTGCAATTATGTTTCAAATTTTCAAATTAATTAACGCATTCGATTCCAAAAGTTATGAAACATCGTTTATCAATCCCGAAATTCGGATAGTTATGTCTGAATTTGCTGGCTAATTCCCGATTTTTCATTGATTTTGAACCGAGCTAAATTGCATACTTTCATAATCAATTTCATCAATCATTTGCAGAAAATTTTGTTAGATTATCACGATAAAAACGTCAATTTTCTGAAAGAATCGCGAAATGATTTCAGAATGAACGCAAGTTTTGTAAAACCAATGAGGAATAAATGTGAATTTTGTGAAAGCATCGCGGAATAAATGTGAATTTGGCGAAAGGATCGCCATTTAAATAGTGACGTGTGAAAGGGGGCAGAGGGGCGGTTGCCCCAGGCGTAGAATTTTAGGGGTGCCGATTTTCTACTACCAACATCATTTTTGACCGGTAAGAAGAAAAAAAAATCACTAGATTGAAACTTTGTTTTCTCTTCACATGTCCCTGCATATGAACCTAAATTTATCAAAATGCTGCTTAAAAAATCTCGAATGTCATGAAAGAATCTCAAAATAAATGTGAATTTCAATAAAAGATCATAAAAAATGCTAATTTCTTTGAAGGATCGTGTGAAAACGCCAAATTTATCAAAGGGTTCTTCAGGGATGATTCTGAGTAACTTTTTTATATTTTTGCAAATCTTTGATGAAATTTGTTTTTCTTTCACTATTGTTTCACGAAATTAATGGTTTTTTTCCACGATCTTCAGACGAAATTTGAGTTCTTTCACAATTATCATACGAAATTGGCGTTTTGCCAGCAAACCTCTTACGATTTTTCTGGCGACGATTTGTCGAAATTCATTGCATGTTTTTGTCTAAATTTCCGCATTTCATAACATTTTTTTTAAAACCAGAAACCAATAATTTTTGGAAAATGCAGAAAAGAATGCCTTTGGATCACTTAATGAATGCAAAATTCATCAAAGGATGGCTTAAAAAATACTAATTGTCACACAGAATCGTGTAAAGCATGAAAATTTGAACAATGCATCACGGGCAGGGTTTCAAAAAACCCAACCCAGGTGGGTTTTATTGGGTTTTTTCGGGTTTTATTGAGTTTTTTGTTTTTTTAAAAAGGGTGAGGGCAGGAAAAGTCCCTTAATTATAGAAAGAATGTATTAAATTAAAAAATCTTCTAATATTTTTACTAAATATCTTAATATATAAGTAATTTTCATTGAAATTAAAAAAAATAAATCAATGTAAAAACCTGTTTTTTTTTTTTTTTTTTTTTTTTTTTACTTCTTATATGATATAACTACAAATCACATATCTAAAAGTTGCTTTAACAAATTATTTTTTATCTGCATTCCCCACTAAGATCATATTTTTGAAACAAATCTTTAATCTTTTATCAATCAGAGGATGCTTGATAATATTTTCAAGATATCTATGGTTCACAGTATAGAGCATTTTATTCTTTGAACATATTTACAGAGTTGTTATTAAAAATATTTTACAAATGATTTCTGTTATTGACATAACCGATTATGAATATTTAATTAGAATATTTTGAAATGAAGTTACAATACTTATGTAATATACAACAATGTTTATTTTTATCCACAACCATGGATGATACAATATGTATTAGAAAATAATGCTATTTAAGGGAGGAAAACAAAAAACGTGATTTATGCAAATAAAAAAAGTTTAAACAAGCAAAAATTATATATGTGGATTTTTTGGAAAAAGCTCCCCCCCCCCATTTTTTTTATACCAACCCTGGCCGAAAGTGAATAGCCAAATTTGTATTCAGTATTGAATTTACATTATGAAAATTTATATTGATTGATATCTTATCTTTATTTTTATTTTAATATCTTGATATAAAAGATCTTGTCATCTCTCATCAATGTGAAAATGTTATAATTTGCTACACATATTCATTTTGGCTTTTTTTTTCAATATTAACAAACGTTTAAAAGAATTAAGCTCAATATTTTATTTTTGCAATTTTGGTTTTGTTATTTTTGGCAATACACTCATAATCTGTTTTCATTGGATAGTGTAACTTTTAAAACAGAAAGGTTAAAAAACTAATATAAAAGCTTCTGAATATGAAATAATATCATAAATTGTAAAAAACCCAATAAAACCCACATTAAAGCGGGTTTTATTAGGTCTTTTATAGCAGGTTTTGCCCCAAAAATCCCACCGGGGTGTTTTTGGATAGGTGGGTTTTTTGCAACCCTGATCACGGGAAAAAATGTCAATTTGTCGAAGGGTAATTAAACGCTAATTTAGTCAAAAGGCTGCTAGAAAATGAAAATTTCATTGAAGAATCGCAAAAAAGATGTGAATTTCGTCAGAGGGTTGCCGAATAAATGCGAATCTTGTCAAAAGGCTGCCTAAAAAATGCAAATTTCACCACAGAATCGCAAAAAAATCTCAATTTGTCAGAAAATGCAGCCGTCTGGAAAACAACACACACGAACATATCTGTTTATTGTTATAGGTGTAATTTTTAATCAGAAATAATTATACTGAACTAACTTTTGAAAAATTAGATTAACCTGAACCAGACTTGCAGCAATCTACACTCAACTTAAAATCAACCTGAACCAAAAACAGTTTATTAGACCTGAAACATAATTAGTAAAGGAAGGGAATTTATTCCTTTGAAAACTAAATAGGCTATATAAAATCTTGACTTTTTTTAAAATAAAAAAACACATTTTGCATAATTATTCTGAGTTATTGATAAAAATTGCTTTAATGGTATCTTGTCATGTCTGTATTTGTGTAATTCTTTAAATAGTACATAAAATAACATTAGGTTTTGAAGACCTTTTTTTCTCCCTCCCAAACAGTTAAACTCCCCTCCATCCATAAATGATGGGAGGGAGACTCCCCTCCTGGAAAATTGAATTTCAAGCCCTGACTATATTTATTTTTTCTGACAAAAACAATCCTGGAAAATTTTGTAAAAATATCCTTATCTACAAAACATCACAATTTAATATTTTTTTAATGTTCATAAAAAAATCATTAACTATGTATTTTGCTTAAAATCAAAACTATTTATGTGCTAGACAAAAGTGTTGCCATATGAGGGGAGGATCTCCCCATCTCATGTTTCTGAACTTGGATAATTTGATCTTAGTTTGGAAATTCTGAAGAATTCGTTACATTTCTTTAAAAAAAAAGTAATAATGAATGTTCTAATAAATATATCCCACTATTACATGTAGAAATCTTTCAAAAAATTATTCACGTGTCTTCTGATTGGTGCCATAGCAATAGGTTGTTCAGAGTTTTTTCAAGGTTCTTAGTTGTTGCCATCAATACCACACAAATCTAGAAATATCACAAAATTTGTTTAGAAATAGCATTCTGTTCTAATATACCAGAAACAAAAATCATAATGTTGCTTTCTTCATCATTTTGATCTCAAATAGCATTAAAGTAAGTTAAATGGTAGAACTAATTTTTAGGGGGGAAAAAAGTTACTCTATGTCTGAATAAATAAAATTTTCAGTTTCAGATAGTGCTCAAGCTTCCTTAATCATTCAATTTGCAAATATTTATCTAATCTTTTAATCTTTATTTTCATGCCGAAATATTCAAAGATAGGAAAAAAGAAGCTAATCTAATTTTGATTACAATAGATAATTCTAATGATCAATATGCAAACTTAGTTATGAATTTTTTTTTTTAAATTAAAAAAGGGAATTCGTCATCAAACATGGAACCATCTCAAAACTAAGTATCAAAGCAAATAAGTCCTGAGTCAAAACAATCAAGAAGATACAACACTAACTTCGAGTGTCACAGTTCATTGGGCAGAAGAATTTAAACTTCCGGAGCATTTTGTATTTAAGGTATGGGCACCATCATCAGATGCAAGCAATCTTTTTTTTTTTTTTTTTTTTTTTTTTTTTTTTTTTTTTTTAATAACAAAAAATTTAGTTTTATTAGTGTTCACTCTAGAAATAAAAAGGGCACTACTGCAGCAGAAAAGGACACTTTTGCATGAAAAAATTTGTTATTGCCTTTATAAGGGGAAAAAAGAAACCGGCAAAATACTTAATTTTTAAATATGATAAATCAAGTAGCATTAATTTTGAATGATTTTATGATATAAAAATTAAAAATACAATTAAATTAAAACATGATTGAATAGTTTAATGTTCTTTTTTTTAAAGAAAGGAAAAAAAATCTTTCATTTTTGGGTACACAAATTTAGAAACACTACGGAATAAAACAAAATATTTATTAAAAATCTCAGGGTAAAACCAGTGGTGCATTTTACTACTTTTAAAAAGGACAGGGTGCTGAACCCTTCAAAAATGGCCTACAATGAACATTAGTTTTATACTATTTTACAATTTTCTGTTTTTAACCCTTATGTTTTTGCATTGTTCCTACATTTTTACAGGAGGAAGTAAGTTTGGAAGAAGTTCTGGGAGATGAAAATATGCCTTTATGTCCTGTATAGCTTCTTTTGATGAGTGTGAGGTTTCTTCTGTGTTACCTAATGTTTAAATTTGAATATTGTATATTGTTATACTGTTAACAATAGACTCCTTTAAATCTGCACAACTTGGGACCAGAGGTTGTGTGGATTTTAGAATTTTGTGGTTTTCTCGTCATTGCTTTGTTTACATTTTTTAAACAGTAATTTGACTATAATTAATAATGAAATCGAAACTAAAATGAATGCTAAAAATATAATGAAATAAGTAATAAGCTAAAATAATAAAAATTTAGATAAATAATCAATAATGTATGACTAAAAATTTATTCATTATAAAGATAAAATGTATTTTCTCTAAATTATTCAATAAAACTTGCCTCATAAAGGCACATTACTAATTCACATCAAAATCACAAGAAAAGTTTATTTCAGGTTTAGTCAGACTTAACCAAAAAAGCTTCAATAATACATATATTTGGTAAGAAGGTTGTGATTGCCAATAATATCAGCAATTTTTTCACAAATAAACTTATTCTTCCTTCATGTAAAATACATGAATTCAGTAATATTAACAAAAATTACAAATAAAAATATTTATATAAAACAAAAAAAGTCAAATTTTGTCCCTATATCTGAATTGAATGTTTCATTGTCTACGTCCATAAATTATGTGCGGATTTGAGTCAAGTGTTTATCAATATTTTAAGACTACAGTAACCAAGGTTGCAAAAAGCTCTGGTTTTATATTAAGGGTGTATTTCGATTCAAACTGCTTATTTTCCGATTTATTTTTAAATTCATTTTTGCTCTCATATGCATCAAACTGGCAAATTGTCTTATTCAGAAAGTATACAAGGTGTCGTGATTGCCGATTCTTTGATAAATGCAGAAAATATTGCAAAAAAAGCAATCAAAAAGGCATTTTGAACTGATTTTGAAGCGGGAGATCTGTGAACGGAAAAAAAGGGTCATACTGAGAAGGTAACTGTTTATAAATCAAATTCTAATGAATTGAGCGTAAAATGACTTCTCACGGCACCTTATAGTAGAGATCTGCACGGTCCGGGTTCTGGCCGATTTCCAATAATGGCATTCGGGCTGGGCCGGGCTCGGGCCTTACTTCTGAAGACTCGGGCCGGGCCGGGCCGGGCCGGGCCTAGTCACTAATTTTTTCGAGCCGGGCCGAGCTCGGGCCGTAATTTTTTTGCTGTAGTATCGGCCGGACCTAACTTTTTTTCCCGTACGAAGTCGAAACTGATTTCATTCTTCCTAGTTTTCACGGACCAAAATAATCGGTTCCTATTGAATCTTCCTATATGAAAATCCTTTTCTCGACTCTCTATAAATTAGTAATATTTGATTTTGTCCAAAAATTTTTGCAAAGAAACCATATTCTTTTAAGCCATCATTATTCTACAATTAAACATTAGAATTTATTCCTTTTAAAGAATCGTTGATGATTACTAAGCGTTTTAAAATAGAATTAAACACACACACGCTCAAAAAAAAAAAAAAAAAAAAAAAAAAAAAGAAAAGAAAATTATGACGGATTTTTTTTTTTAAACTGAAAACTGAAAGTTTCTTTTAAAATGTTCATCCATGCAAAATGAATACAACAATACGGGAGAAAAAAATATATTAAACATTTGCATCTGTTAAGAGGGGAATGCATTTTTTTCGTTACAAAGCGATTTCGTCTTTGGAAATTTTACCATATACCGCTTTTTCGATTTTTTGTCTCCATTACAGGGAATATGGATTAATAATACTAGTGATAACTGAAACATTTACATACAACAAACAAAGATTCATTTAAAAGCATAGATATCGCAGCCCACGGCACTTCTCCATAACTGGAGATTATAAACATGGAAAAAAAGACTAATATAATTTTTTTGGTCAGAACTCTTCCATAAGATTAAAGATCAATGTTCTGAAGAAATTCACTCGAGCTTGGCCCGGTTCGGGCCGAATTTTAAACTTTTCTCCGGACCGGGCCGAGCTCGGGCCGAAATTTTAACTTTCGGGCCGGGCCGGGCCGGGTCGGGCCATTATTTTTTTCGTTCGGGCCGGGCCCGGGCCTGGAAAATTCGGCCCGTGCAGACCTCTAATTCTTCAATATACTCAGGAATAAAAAAAAAAATACCGGTAACACTCACACCATAAAATTTCCTGAGAAGATGTATAAAGTAAAAAAGTCAAATTTGATATAGACAGCTCAAGTGAAAAACACTTTTGTATCGTGCGCGGCATCCGCATCGAGGGGTTGCTGGCCCTGTAACACTAAAATGAACAATTCAATGTCGCCACTTACAATGTTTCTCCCTAGAATAATAAATCATTCCGCGCTATTTCACCTCAAAGGTCTCTAGGTGGCTCCTCAAAGATGCATGAAAAAATTAATTAATTTCAATATAAACATGTAGATGGCAGCACCAAACATTATTTTATTTTATTTTTTTATACCAGAGTTTGGCATTTTTCTCGGATAACTAGAAATTCTCCTTTATGGAAAATGATATTCGATGCTGATTTCATTTCTGTTTTTCTATTGTGTAAATTTTCATTAAAAAGCAACCAATTTTGTATAACACTGATTTTGATTCAGGAATTGAAACAGAATTACAGCTATTGTGTAATATTACCTCCCATCACACACAAAATACTTTTCACAATTTAAATAGTATTTTGGTTTTGCATATTGCACAAAATTATTTTTGAAATCGATCGATGTTAATACTCGGTGACTGATCATTCGTATGCTGTTTGACTTCGTTGTACTGCTATCCAAATACTTTTAAAGTTCAATTCTTTATTTCATGTGCAGTCAATTGAAAAGAAGTAGAGAATATCCAATCGAATGTATATCCCATCATCTGATTCTGGTGAATCATCAAAATAACATTTATAACCAAGATTGTGGACTTAACTCTTTCAGGGGCAAATAAATGTGTTTCTCTAGTGTCAATTTCACGCCGGAATCCACATAAAAAATTATTGGAAAATAAGGAAAATCAGTTACATCCCCCCCTCCAACCGCCACTAAAGTTAAAAAATTAAATTCTAATAAAAAAATTTTTTTTGGAGCTTATATTCTTTAATCGTATTCGGAATATAATACAGCAGAGCGCAAAAAGATAAGAGCGATGCAAAATGAAAGAAATTGTTCACTTTCCCAATAAAAATAACTTTTTGTGTAAAAATTAAATACATGTCGTTGCGATTAATATTAAAGAAATCATTATAAAAAATTGCATATTTACATTTTTTTTACTTACTTAAAACATATATTTGTTAAATTTATGCAGGAGCAAAATGATAAGAACGATGTGAATATTTATAAAAACCCCGGAACGTGATAGGCGGATATAGCATATATCATTTGAAAACGCATTTAAAAGAGATTCTAAGCGCATTCGTTTAGTTCTCAAAATATTTGGATAATAGGGTGTGTCAAAATGCTTTGTGACTTCAAAAAAGGACGAATTCTATCTTATAACAATATCGGAATATAATTTTAGAGAGATGAAATTAATATTTCAAAGACTGCCGTTTTTAATTTCTTAGAGAATTCCGCTATTTATGTTGCAACAAAATCTACAGAGAGGTCAAAAAATTCATTCGAAATAATCCGAAAGTTTGATTATTCGCACGGTTCCATGTAAAAGAATGACAGCAAAGGAATTTTGAAGAAAGATAAACACGCTAGCATCAATATCGATCGAACGAAAAACAATAAAAATGTCGGAACATGTGACAATAAAAAATCCCGCGATCTGTTTGGAGAGAAACACATGAAGCAGCAAACGAATTGGCCTAAAATTATTTACAGAGCTGAAAAGAAGTTTAATTTCAATATTGCAGATGGTATTCATTCATGTATTCATAATTGCATGGCCTTCGAAATCTAAAACCGTGTTTTCTGCGCGTCAATTAGATGGAGATTCCCTAATGATTTGGGATACTTTTTCTTCAGCAGGTAAGCTTATAATTGCTTTTCTACGTGAATAAATAAAATAGGCATACCTTTATTCGCATGTTAGAATGCTATTTGTTGAACTTGAGTGAAAATTTACAAACTTTTATGGAATTTTCAACAAGACAAAGCCCAAATTCACTCAGAAAAAGACACTAAAAAGAGGTTTGAAGATAAATAAGACTCAACTCAAAATTCAATACGTTGAAATACGTGTTTATTTATCTTTAGTATTATAGAGCTTGTATTTACATTTCGTAATTTGTATTGTAAAGTTATATTAACATGTTAGACACCAGTTCATGCTTAAACGAGGATGTTCTACACTTTATATTTGCTCTTTTCTTATAATTTTGGTGATATATTGTCCAGATTTGTTGTTGCTGTATATTGTATTAGAACCGATAACATATTTTTTTTATAAATTTAAGTTATAAAATAATGTTAACAATTTTACGTCCAAAATTTGATTATTCAGGTAATAAATATTCTATTATAGTTATTTTAGTTACGGCTGAATACCTGCACGTAGAAACAATGCTGAAATGCCTTACATAAGCTATAAATTACTCTAACCTGGCACACACACCTCTGTTACGTACTTTGTGTACATTAGCCTAAAGCTTTAAAATTCTTTAATTTTTTTTTTCAAAAAAAAAAAAAAAAACAAAAAAAACAATTTAATGTCAACTGTCAACTTAGTTATGGAATACGACACGAAAATAAACACATGATGAATTATTTACATTTTATTATTTGAAATGCAAAGAATTGTCCGATATGTAAAGTTACC
Source organism: Maratus speculifer (assembly GCA_964019185.1). NCBI lineage: Eukaryota > Metazoa > Arthropoda > Arachnida > Araneae > Salticidae > Maratus > Maratus speculifer. The sequence goes on along the minus strand of OZ025302.1, from coordinate 18,351,450 downwards.
TTGATCAAATATTTATTACCAAATAATTTTTTCATTTCGCTCGAAAAAAAAAAACATATCTGAGTCTGTTTTTGGAAAATTATGCCCTAAAATATTAGTGAAAACGTTATTTTATTTTCTGACGAACATCGTGTCAGTTCTATTACATAACAAAAATTGTTGAAAAAAAATTATAATTTTAAATAATATACTTAGTTTAAAGTGTAGGTACTGTATAATATTAACGGTTCAACGGTATAATAAATTTAGTTGCATTTTTGACGATTTGCTCTATTAATCTTAATTAACTGCCTATAGAAATAAAAACAGTGAAGCATATTTTAAAGCAGTACCAACAAAATATGTTTTAACTTCTCCCCTATAAATAAATAAAGAAAAGATTACACTACCTTTAATGCATGTTAAAACAAGTAACACATTGGAGAAAAGCTACACTTTCTCTATTTGCACAATGGATTAACAATTAAGATCTTTGAGGTGAAGGAACGTGAGGCCAACAATTACCAGACACAAAAAGAAAGAGCAGTAGTGGAAATTGGCAATAGTAGCATCGATTGAGATATTTATCAGCCGCTTCTAAGTAAACGGCCGTGCAGGAATAATCAGTTATGTCGAAAATGGAGATTATACCAAATAATTTGACTTTTTAAGTGTTATCCTTTACTGTTCATATTTTATAGTGTGAGTGTTTAAATAAACATTCTGTATTTCGTTTATTCCTGAGTATAAATAAAATCTTGAAAGGCGTCATTTCCCTTTGAAGTTCAACATTCTCTACAATAAACAGAGAAAATATTTAAGAAAATACTCCTAAATGGCAAACTTTCGATGTAAGCAAAATTTAATACATATAAATTGTTTATTATTTTTGAATGATGTGCATAAACAGTGTTATATTTTAAGCGAAATCATAGTATTTATTTTGTTTTCTACATTTTACTTTGACAAATAACATTAAAAGATCATATTAATATTAAGACTGAAAATATTAGAATTCTAAGCTTAAAGACTGTGAATTTCTCAAGTAAGATAAGACATGTTTAGAATGAAGTCGTTTTTCATTTCTTTGATTTCGTTCATTCACAAATTGGTTTTTGTGCCATGCTGAAACTATTCTTTGTGCATAAAAAATTCAGCTAGCTAACAATTTATCGAATAATATTGAACATACATAACAGAAAGTAGAAAAGTATTTACGACATTTTCAAATATTTCAAAACCAAAGTCGTAGATTCTTAATGCAAATAATTTTAAAAGAGTTAAAATTTTCAACAATATCTGATAAATAAATAAATAAATAAATAAATAAATAAATAAATAATCGGCGATGTCAAAAAAGAAATTTGTTAAAAGCATATTCATGACTTTTATTTATTTTGTTTTATCAAATAATTATTTAAATGATAATTTATTGATTTTGTTTTATCAAAAATTACTCTCGAATTAACACTAAATTTCCCAATGTATCAAGCTATCAGTTTTAAATTACGGATTATACGCCAAAAACCTGTTAATATGTTTTTACATCTTTACTCCGCCCTCGCTGCCGTTTTCTATTTTTAAACTCCGCCCATCATCATATAATATTGTATTTATTCAGAATAAAAGCACAGTGCAGAAAATCCAGCTATATAAAGTAGGTGGAGCGTCGTCTTTGTGGTATCATTTGAATACAGATGTAAATTGTATTAATATTATTTGAGAAAAATATTTAATTTTTGAATATTGTAAAAAGCTCTTATTTTAAAAATCATTGCACCCACATTTCATGAATTAAAAATGTGTTTTCAGAATACTAATTAATTATTATCTGATAGTTTTTTTACAATTCATTTCAGTGAAAAATTATTCAAAAAACGATAATATATATCATTAAAAATTTAAAAACATACCTATACTTCATTATGTAAAAGCAGTTTTTTTATGCCGTGGGGAAACCATATCTTTACACGGTTCATTTGAGATACAAGTATGGAAAATTATTGCTTCCAATATACTGCAGATTTTTTAATTTAATCGATCGAATAATTTAATTTTTAATTGAAGTATTCTTGTTTTGAAAAGAATAATAACAACAATAACAATTACACCGTGAACATCAATGTCTGCTACAATTAAAATTTTCAAAACTAAAATTTCTCAAACAGAACAAATCTTTAGATTATTAATTGTTATTATTAATCAAAATGAAAAAAAAAATACAAATATTTTTCTGATTTTACTGCGAACTCCGAAAATTATCTTAAGGATCACAGGTGCACGTTGAGTGAGGGAGTACAGAGTATTGATTTCCTACCCTTTTGCACTGTTTATAAGAAAGGCGAACTGTTTATAAGAAAGAATCTGATCTTCAAAGGCGAACTGTTTATAAGAAAGAATCTGAACTTCAAAGGCGAACTGTTTATAAGAAAGAATCTGAACTTCAAAGGCGAACTGTTTTAAAAGATCTATTTTTAGATGACGTGTTTTCCCCAGATGCACTTTTTTGTGGGGACAAGCGGTGCCCTCAATAGCTCCGAACTCCATTCTTAATCCTTTTAATGCATTTTCAGATTTTTTCCTCGACAAAGGACTATTTTTTATTCTCAAAGGAAAATCCAGATGGATTCTATGTTGTTTTTCCAAAAGGAGCAAAATTTTAGAGTTAATTTATGTACGTATGTTACTGTAAGAATATTCCCTGCCTATATTTATTAATAAAATTTTGTTAAACAGTAAACGCACAAAATGGACTGTTCGAAATTATTATGTTAAATATTTTGGACAAATTTAATTTATTTAAAATAAAAAAATAACTTTAAAAAATGCCATGCATTCTATGCATTTAAAAATATCCATTGAAATGTAATAAATGAATATATAAATATATTTAAAATTTAGGTTTCTTTTCTTTCTTTTCTTTTTTTTTCCTTTTTTTTAAGTGTATGTTAGTATTTTTATTATGTCCGAAAGAAATATCAGGTCTGTATAAAAATAGATGTTGAAATTACTCAGTCGATTTCAATAAGCGCTTTAAATAATATTTTCGTAATTCAACAAGTCGTAGAAGACATTTCCCAATGATATGCGGAACTAAAAAGATAATGGTAACAGTTTTTATTTTCCTCAACTATGGGATTTGATCTTGGGGGGGGGGGGGTCTGTCCGATCATATAATAAACAATTTTAAAATGAAATCAAATAAGTACCATGTTAAGAGAAGACACGTTTTCTCATAAAAACTTTCCGGTTTCGAACTTGTTTGCCTTGGATCAGACTCCCGGAATAACTGAGAGATGTTGGCATTAATGCTCTTTATTTAAAGGAGCGGGCTTCACTGTATTCTGTAAATATTGCGAGGAGATCGTAATAACAGTAAGGGTGCTCACTATAATAATAATAGTAATAGAATAATAGTAATAAAAATAATATCAAAATAATAATAATAGATCTTTATCATGTTTAGAAAAAAAACAGAAATTATTAAATCAAACATTTGAATTTTAGGCAGTTATAGTATAAAAAAATATAATTAAAAAAACGTTTACTCAATATTAAGACGATAGGCAATTTCCCCAGTATCCGGCAATCAACTCATAACGAAATATTTTTTTTCAAAGCATAGATTATTTCTGCACGATTGTTATTCTATTAATTAAAATAGAATTGCAATGGAATATATGTATATTGCAAATATTTTTTAATAATGAGGCCGTTATATGTGTTCATCTGAAACATTCAAGATTGTAGAAAATATTGGCATCTTTGCTTTTAAAGGACCGGGCACATAGCACTAAGTTCTTGATGTCAGGCGTCGCTATTTTTTATCTTTCGTGTCGGCGCTTTGATGTATAAATTGCGCTTTCAGTGCACTGAATCTGAACTTCGAGAGAGAAATCGAACTCGGAATCAGTTGACAGCTTTACGACTGAAGATGAAGGAGATAAACTTTCCCTTCCTTTATCAATTCCGTAGGGTCAGTCCCTCAAAAATCATTTAAAGAGGTTTCACCTTTGTTCCGTTCGGAAACAAAGGTAGATTTATTGCTCTTTTAGTGTAATGGAAAGTAGTACTGTTTGCCTGCAGCCTTATCTAAAGCTACGAGTTTCACCGTATGTTGTAAATATTGCGAGATCTTAATGCCGGTAAGGGCGCTCACTCGTTTTTGAAATTCGAAATTATTATTGTTATGATAATAAGTCAAACAGCATTTACAAACAATAACATATTATTCTATAAATTTACTGGTGTGAGTGGAAATAAAATCTTTCTTATTATTAACTCAAGTTTAAATAAATGTAACATTCAGTAGTAGGTTTAATTAGATTTCATCCCAAGAAAGCTTTGTCAATTTAATCCTTTGATATCACTTACTGAAAAAACATAAAAATGCCCCCTCCCCCTCGAAAAATAAATTGTGAACATATAAGAAAAACAAAATAAAACTGAGCTATACCTCGACATGAATAACACCGTCATACCTGAATGCTAGCTTGATGATTTATATTTTTTTAAACCATTTGTTTAAAAATATACGTGGCCGTCCATTCAACTTTGTCCTTTTTATTACGTTATTTGTCTTAAAATTTTGATGCGAAGATTGAATGACTCCGCCCCCATTTTCAAAATAATACTTCAATCAGATTTCGAAAGGCGTGCCACACTTACATTGAAAATTGAATGATAAATAATTTTAAGCTTTTGATAATTAAATTAATCTCTATAAATAAAAGGAATTCCGAGGATAATTAATTGAGGCACAGGGGAAAGCAAATCTTGGCAATGCGCCAACTCGGTCCAGAGGAAGCAAATCTTGGCAATGCGCCAACTCGGTCCAGAGGTATAAAAGCAAGATAGAAAAAAACGCGCAGGTCTGTGCATTCAAGTACAACCACCCATATGTATATGCTGAAAGTTTGTTCTGACGCTCACCCGACGCACGTGGAGTGCCGATGGTCCGGGAAGCGTACCATACACATAAATTATTAAATAAACCTTCAAATTAAGCCCGGCGAAGCGGGCTGGGTATGCTAGTAATAATAATAATAATAGCAATAATAAAAATAATAATAATAATAATATCAAGAACAACGGAATAAAGCTCACGATAACCCACGACATCGTTAATAATTCAATAATACTACAGATATAATATATTTATACATTGATTTATTACATCGCATTATATTTTTTAAATGCATAGAATGCATAGCATTTTTAAAAGCTATTTTTAATTTGAAACAAATTAAATTTGACCAAAAAAATTTGGCTTGATCATTTCGAACAGTCCATTTTTTACATTTACTGTTTGACAAAATTTTATTAATAAATATAGGCAAAGAATGGTCTTATAGCAACATGCATAAATTAACTCTAAAAACTTGCTCCTTTTAGAAAAACAACATAAAATCGCTCAGTATGATTCAATTTCAATATAAAAAAGAGTCTTTTGACAAAAAATTAAAAAAAAATTCAAATTAGAAAATTGGAAAATTGCCCATTAGATGAATGGGTGGGCGGTATATAATGTGTTTAGTATATAAGGGAGGGGTAACCAAATCGAATAAATCACTTAAAAATAAATTTCAAATCTGTTTTTATTTTTATTTTTCATTCTTTATTTTTATTTATCTATTTTTAACCTCGAACGAACATTTTTGGATACTAAAAAAATATTTGAAATCCAACCCAGCATCATTGCATACTATTATTGAATCTCATGTGACGAAAATGCATTAATAAAAGAAAAATTTTACACACGGAATGTACGTTCACTAAACACTGAACTTCTGCAAAATAAATAATTAAAAGCATTTGGTAGCAATTCATTTTTTTAAATTATTTATTTTTTAATAAAACTCGTATGCAAATATATATATATATATATATATATATATATATATATATATATATATATATATATATATATATATATATATATATATATATATGTATGTATATATATTATATATATATATATATATTTGGTTAGAACTAAAAATTTAGGACACGCCTTCAGTTATCGACACTGATACTGAAATGTTATAGAATAACCTTAACTATTTTTGTTTCTATGTAACAAAAAAAAAAACTTTATAATTTGTGAAGTAATTAATTCAAAAGAAGGAAAAAAAGACTTCGTTTTAAATATGTCTTATCCTACTACAAAAATTCAAATTTTTTAAGGTTAGAAATCCGAGGTTTTTAAGCTTTAATATTAATATGATCTTTTAATGTTTTTTTTTTCAAAATAAAATATAGAAAGCAGAAATAAATATTTTAATTTGATTAATTTATAAAACTAATTTTGTAGAGTATTACAAAATAATGAACAAAATAAAAGGATTAAATTGTGCTCAAATTGAAAGTTTATAATTTAGGACTATTTTGTAAATTATTTTCTCTGTTTATTGTAGAGGATTTTGAACATCAAAGGGAAATGACGCCTTTTAAGATTTAACAGTTATACTCAGGAACGAATGAAAATACAGAATGTTTATTTAAGCACTCGCACCATAAAATATGACGAGAAAAAGGTAAATGTAACAAAAGCCGAATTTAACGCGTGCAGACAAGCAATCTTAACACAATTCAAGGACGGCTTTACCTCATAGAGCTTTATAGATGGAAGAATTCTTACAACTAGGAGCGTGGCTTGAAAGCGTGTGATTCTTGTATTTTTTAAACTGATACATGCTGAATTAAAGTGGGTCGTATGGAGTAAATGATGTTGATTGATCGCATAGCACCCTTAACTCTCTGAAAAATGTTCAAACAAAATCATAACATCACCAATATCAATGATCAGTACGAAAATATATTCAAATGTAGCAACTAATGTGGGACAGAGGGAGTACGATTTAATACTGAGTTTTGCATGTTACAGTGATAACCTCATGGAACTGATCTCAATGACCAGTTGATCCGAATATATATATATATATATATGTAAATATGTATATATATATATATAATAAATGTATCCAGATTGTCTGAGGAAAAGTGACAGAGAGCGAGCAAGGAAAATCAATTACAAAATTTTAAACAATCTCCATTTAGTATGATAAAATATCTTATATGTAAAAAATATTAGAATAATAGAAACTCTGAACTGTAAGCATCTTAGATTAATTTTAAACACGATTATTCAAAAATTTGAGTGAAAAATTCTTCCAGAATTCATCCGAGATGGCTCAGGTTGAAGAGAATTGCCGGCTTCAGGTTTAAATCCTGGCCCGAACATTTTTCACCCCTTGGAAAATTTTCATCTGTTATAATGTAAGAATTTCGATGTCCAATAAGTCAGTGCGTTGGATTATTCCGTGTCCAATCGTGTAACGAATTATAGCATTAACAAGCAGATGCACATCTACTAATTAAGCTGACATACATAAAAAAAATTGAATTATAAATCAAGTTAACTGTGCTTAATATCTTTATCGCTTGCACCAGCAGAGGATCATTTAAAATCATACAAGTATGAATTTCCTTATTTTTAAAACAATAAATAAAATGAAAATTACTAATACTTTAAATTAAAACTCACACCAGAATGTTTTTATGAAGACTCTTAAAATTAATAAACATGTACTTATGTACTTCGGTAACATTTGATTAATAGTAAATATAAGAATGGGCGGTTGTAACATTCAATATCAATCAGCCGATTGAAAATAAAGTAACATGAACATATATCCCAATTAAACGGTTTTTGCAGTTGGCTTTTATCGCACAAAGCTATCTTCCAGATAATTAACTAAGGCGTTTTATTGGAAACTCCTTTATATTGTTCAATTTTTGATGTATTTAATTTTGTGTTACTTATTAACTATTTGGAAAATAGTCACTGTCCTTGTTAGAGAATTGGGAAATCTGAAATATATCTGAATCTTTTTATTAGTTGAAGTCTGCAACTTTATTTTATTTTATTTTATTAGTTTTATGATTGGTCCATCCTTACTGTCTAGAAATGGAATACTTCTTTTTTTTTATTTTATTCGTTTTCTGATTGGTTCATGTTTAATGTCCAGAAATGAAATCCTTCTGTTGCCACAATGACAAAAAAGTATAAAAAACTAAAAAAAAAAAAAAAAATCAACAACTGAAAAACAAATTGCATTTAAAAGTACAGTTTTTTTATATAAAACGTTGTAAAAATTCAAAATGTATGATGTTTAGAAGTTTAAAAATTTATAAAATTAAAATTTCCTTTAAAATTTGTACATGCTTGGTACAGGAATATTAATTTTTAATCCATGGTGTACGTAAAATAAGGCTCTGTTATTGCGTAAACCACGTTTTGATCATCATAAAAATGATGTTTATTATTTTTATTATTATTAAATATAGAATTTATTTATAGGTTTCAAATTTTAGTACTTGAAAATATAATTTTCCAAATATTAATTGTAATTTGTTAAATCACAAATTTTTTTTATTTACTTTTTATTTTTTTTTTATTTGTCCGCATTTACCAATTGTTTATGAAGTTATATTATAAATTTCATTATTATTATTATTATTATTATTATTATTATTATTATTATTATTATTATTATTTTGGAGTTAAGAACGGAAACTTCCAAAAACGGAATATTGCGAAGTACATTAAATATAATGGCTGCAGTGCACATGGCATCATGACTTAGTTTACTATGTTTCAAACGTTGCAGTAAAAAGTGCAATACAATCTTTGTTATTCCTTTCCTCCTTTAGGATTTTAATTTAATTATTATTCATAATTACAATTCTCATAACTTTATAATAGGTAAAGTCAGGTCACTTCTTATTTCCATTACTTCACATTAGCATGGCCTTAACTTCTAAAGCCTGGTATACTCCGTTATATCCATTGCAGTGTAATCTTACAAATATCGATCTACTAAAACGCATCGGAAGTTATTTTTGACTCTATCTACTTGAAATGTAAGAACTAATTTGGGACAAAATTTTCGACCTAATCGTATCAACTAATTTGGGACGGAGTACTACGCACAAATTGATCATTTTACACATAAAAATAGATTATTTTCATAGAAAAATTATTTATTTTAAACTGCAATAAATTTGTGATTATTTATACTAGCATCTAGAATGCATATCTCTGTGCTGATTTTAAAAGATGAATGTTATAAAAATATTTATGGATGGGTATGTCGAAATTCTTTTACACTATCCTGAAGTGTAGAACTGAAAAGAAATCTCTTCAATATTTAATATGTGGTAATGACATTGCTAACAAGTCATAGAACCAAAACAGTGAAAACTGCCCAAGCCAGGGATCGAACCCGGAACCTTTGGAATAGCGTTCCAAGTGCTCTACCATTTAAGCCACAACAACGATGCCCAGCTTGCCATGTCTCACTCACATTTTGTTGGTAAGACTGCAACTACAGCACAATATGATAACCTCTACATGAGCACACAAATAACTCAGCATAGGTGAATACATCACTTAAATATAATATTTTTTCAACTAATTGTTAAATGATGAATTCTTTTCATCTTTTGTATTCATCCATTCAAAGTTGAGAAACTGACTTCAGCATCTTGTTGCTACAAAACTTTTTTGCTGTACTATGCTGCACTGTAGTAAGGAAAATAAGGATTTTAATGAATTTTTTTAGTACAGTAATTATTGTACATTACTTAACTTAATAAAATTGATATAAACTCAAAGCAGTGTCTTTTATTTAAACGGAATTCACTTTAAAGTTGGTGAATGATCCCTACTATTTACTGCTAGTTTCAAAAGTTTAAATAATTTAAAAATATTTGCCGAAACGTCAGTGAAGGCTTGCTTTGGAGACACGAAATTTTTTGGATTCTGTCTGTCTGTCTTTCTGTCAGTCAGTCTGTCTGTAACGCGATAACTGACGTAAAAATCATTCGATTGGCTTGAAATTAAGTGGGTGTGTTAGTGAGACACTGGGATTAAGCTGTATAGTTTTTTGTTAGATTTGATTCATTCGTTCGGAAGATATAGAATATTTTATTTCGCACAATAATGTTTTTCTATGGCAAATCCAATGATTTTCATTTTTTTTTCCCCTGAGAGAAAATGACGCATTTGATTAATGGAATTCAATGATAAATGAATACTAAAATTTACCAGTTAAATTATTCGTATTATTTTGATATTTTGTCAACGCATTTGTCAGATTTTTAAAATTATTAATGTAAATTTTGGAGATTTTTTATAAATGTGTTCCAATAATATAGACTAATTTGTTTTAGAGATTTACTTATTTTAAATGTATTTATTTCATTTTCTTTATTTTCTTTTAATGGTTGCTAAGCAACCATTCATCTTAATGCTTATCCTTATAATGCTATAAATTTGAAAGCGTGTGCGAAATTTAAATGAAGTCAACATCAAAACTTATGAATTAATTAATATCTTTGTATCTTTGCGTATAAATATAGCATAGCCCAGAAAAAAAACATAGGCTATGTTTTATTAATTTTATTCAAATATTTTCCTTGATAATTCAAAATTTCCTTCTTTTTTATACAGAATCAATAGGGATTTTTTAAATAAAATTCAAGCAATTTCCTTTATCGTTGCCAAAAATAAAATCAAAATTTGGAATAATAATTTTTCAACAGCAATAAGTTTCAATTGAGCAATTTCCATTCGAAAAATTAAACTATGAAAAAATAAATAAATATGACGTCAGAATTAAAATAACTATAGATATAGTACTTTTTGTTAAATATTAAACACGGATATTCGTTTCGTTAATAGGAATTTTTCTGACAAAAATGGGGACATAATTAGAAGTAAAAGAAATAAAAAAGAATTATATTTTTAATAAATATTTCACTTAGTAAAATATGACGTCATGGTTGAACAAAAACAGGTATTTTATAGTAGTCGTTAAAAATACAAGAAACATGAATATCAATAACTCATGAATAATGAGGTCATTGCCGAAACTTCAGTAAAGGCTTACTTTGGAGACACGAAATTAATTTTTTTCATATGTCAGTCTCTTCTTCTATATGTCTGTCTGTCCCGCTATAACTGCAGCAAAATGCAATCAAAACTTTTTTTTTTTTCGGAAACAAAATTGTAAAACTCTAGATTACTGAGTTTACACTTACAAAAGTTCCTGATGCATCAGGTTTAGGTGTTTGTGGCTGGCAGGCATGTAGAAGTATGAAGATAAAGAAAAATATTTGCCCAAACTGTTACTTATTCTTATAAATCAAAATGTATAAAGAAATGCAAAATATACAATAATCATTAGCACAATTATTAGAAAGTGACAAATTTAAATTAAGTGAGGCTCGGGGGGGGGGATTTCTTCAGGGGGGCGGAGCCCCCCTGAAGAAATCTACTATGTTATAATAAAGAAAACAAAAATAATAGATCATGAAAATTTCAGAATATCCTAACATAACTAAATTTTTAATTTACCGCTTTTGATGGTTAAATTACAGTTTCCAGGGAGTTGAATATTACCCAAAGTGTGTTTAAAAAAAAAAAAAAAGATGTGAAAAGCTGACGTTGAGGCTCCTGATCTGCAGATTTACTAGTTTGGCTAAGTTGAATCAGATAAATTTGATTTTGTGTTTTTTGCATAAAATTTCTTTTTTATTTAGCGAATGGTTGAATATTTTTAGAAAGGTTTTGTGTGTGATTTTGGCTAAAAGACTAGTGTAAGGTAACCTTATAATTTACACTTAGACTATAATTTATGTTATTAAATTATATTAACTTTATTTAATGTAATTAAATAAATAAATTATATAATTTAATTAAATAATATATTTTATTTGTTATTTAATTAAATAAGTCAATATAATTTTGTTAAATTAGCTTTAATTATATTAACTTTTTTTGGTGTTATGAAATTAATTTACATAATGTTATAGGAAGAATATATATTTATTGTAAGTTGAAAGTTATATTGTACATCCTTAAAGAATAACAGTTTCTACCATTTCTTTTACTTGGAAGAAACCTATTCCTTCAGGACAGTTATCCACAGTGGAAAAACTTGTCAACCTTGCTATTTGAGTGAAAGATAATTTAAACTGTTATTGAATGCATTAAATTAAACGAGAGTTAAATTCAAAAACGTTTTTTTTTAACTCACACCGGAAAATTTATAGAATAATATGTTATTGTATTAAAATGCTGTTTGTAGCCATGGAAAGTTCTACGTTTGTATTTTTTAAAGCGAGTGAGCGCCTTTGACGGTATTAAGTTCTCCGCGCTATATTTTTGAGTAATAAAGGAGTTTGCTTTGTTTTAAATCGGCCGACAATCAAAACGTGTGGTAAAGGCCCGAAGGATATGTGCTCTCTGTGGGGTATTTCTAAGGGAACATAATTCGTGTTTACGCAAGGAAGTCCAAGGTTCAAAGAAAGCCACGGAAAACTCCGAACGATTAGGCCGACGGGTGCGATTGAGTTCGAACCCAGCACCTGCCGTCTGGTTTCCAGATAAGAACCTCCCGGGCCAATAATTAAATGCATTCAGATGGAAAACTCCCATTTGCTGCAATGGGCTTTGGTTCGCTTAGAAAGTGGCGCCATCTAGAGAGGGACTGCAGAAAACCTGGCATGGTTATTATAATTCTGCAGCGTATCCCTTTTTTGGCGACAAAGGAAAAAACTAGGTGGAAGTGATTAGGGATTATTTGTAAACATTGGCATTTACTGCGGCTGGCGAATTAATAAGCAGTCGGCAATCGCATTTTTCACTGATCGAATCAGTTAAAATAAATAAACAAATCTTTCATTCATGGATTCATGAACGATTAAATAACTTTTTTTATATTAAAAAAATCTTTTTTTTTCATTATAAAATTGTTTATTTAATATTAATTCTCAACAAATGAGTATGCAATTTAAAACGCAATCATCACGAAATAAATAAATTTGAAATGCTTTAAATTGTAATGTAAAATATCTTATTTTTCAGAAATGCTGGCGAAAAAGCATCCATGTTCAATTTCTTTCATAAAAAAATATATTATATTCCTTAAATTTTTCACTTCTATTTATTATTAAAATGCTATACTTTTGTAAGATTTTTTTCATCAGTTTTAGTTTTAATTAATGTTTTATTTTCTCTTGCCCCTTACCTTATTTTTAAATTTCTAATCGTGACAGTCTCTCTGAAAAAAAAAATCCAGTTTTTATCCCTTTGTGGCGAGTTTTTTTTTTTTTTTTTTTACAAATTTAGTTACGAGAAATTTTTACCTTATTTAATCACAGAAATTCTGCAATTAATTCTGGCAACAATTATTATTCTGCCGCTAAGAAATATTTCACAATCTTTTTATGTACCTTTTATTTAACCACAAAATTTCATTTTCAACGACGATGATTATTTAATGTGGACTATCAATAAATTTCTGTAAAAAGAAAAAAAACACACAAAATAGATACTACCATACCGTTAAGTGTACTTTAAACCGTATTCTTTCAAATAAGTCACCATTCAAAAATATGTAGATTAGTATAGAAAGATAAACATTAAATTAAAAAATATTCATAGAATTCTAAACCTATATACTAGGACTTCCCTCAGAGGGATTAGTCTGAGCGATATTGCTGAGAAGATAGATTTAATAATAATTTGCAAAAAGTAAAAGAAAAAAATACGATGCTACCTTTAATTGACTTTATACTGCCGCAAGTTCAAATGACGAAAATGACCAAATTGAATTACAAAATATTCTATATAAATTCGTATACACGGTTAAAAAAGAGGGAAGCAAACTATGAAAAACAACCATGCGTGGTTATAAAATTGAACATATGCAATATATTAAAAGTAATGCACATAATAAAACACTAAAATATCTTGTATCGGAATTTGAACTCTTTGAAATTACGCCAAGAAGATAAACAGACACTCTACACCAATTTTAGTACTTAAAAATGGCACAAATCGTGATGGTTGAAAGGAAAGAAAGAATCTTTTATATATTGTATGAACCCCTTAAATAGTTAATACCGAATAGTTAATATGTATAACATTATAATATCAACATCTGATTTCTATTGATGCGATAAAGTTCTCGATAAGAATTTAGGCTCTCTTTAAAAGTGGTACATAAAAATTGCGAAAACGCCAACAAAGGAATGCGATGCGTCGTTTGAATGTGCTCCAGATATGATCAATTGGATTTAAATAGGTAATGCATGCTGGGCACTACATACGCTGTTTTTTTTTCTTTCAAACCCCATCTCAAGGAGTTGAGCAATATTTCGCTTTAGCGTGCGTTAAATAAAAGGAATTGGCAATATTTGTAGTATAAGATATGACATGAGATTTGAATATCTCGTCTGCATAATCTTTGAGCTGTCAAAGGTGGCATCTCAAGTCATTTAGAAATTTGAGCACATTTTTTCAGCAAAACATGCAGGCTCAATACGCCAAAGTGAACTCTATTATGCAGTTTTACCTGAATAAATTACTATTTAAAAGACTTTGTAATGTCAAATGAGAAAATGATTCTATAATAAAAATCTGTTGATTGGAAAAAAATAATGCAATCCCTCCACATAACATTATGCTTCGAAATAATCGCTAAATGAATAATAAGTATTCTTTCTGCGGCATATTCTACAAAATTTATATTCTAGTGCCCTTCATAAATGCATATCGATTTCTTTATGTTTCTATGGGTGTTATAATTAAAAAGCACTTGGAATTATTTCAACCCATCGGCCATAATGTAATGAAATACTTTTAAATGACTCAAGAAAATTCGGCGCCAAATATCTATTTGAAATTTCAAACGATTCGATTGGGTAGTTTTTGTGCTGTTGTATGTGAACATACTGACGGATAAGTAGACAGACGGACGGATCAGTCGACGACTGTAGATGCTACGTATTTATATAATTAGAACGTACCTAAAAATAGTTAAATTTAAAAACCAAAATTGCCAAAATTGAAAACTCATCTCAGCAATGGTTACTAAAAGACAGCATTGCAGCTGATTTCTTTTGTGTGTCCCGATAAATGGATTAAAAAATGCTACGAATATCCTGTTCTAACGTAATCGCTGTGAAACTAATTGATTTATATCAGATTCAATCCATCTCAATAGGGTAATGTCATTAAAATACTCTGTAAACATTTCTTCCCATAGACCATAATGTAATCAAATTCTTTAGGGTGCTCCTCTAAAGGAATTATAATCTAACATGCATCATATACAATATAAAATAGGCCTAGGGGACGTTAATAAGGTTTACCAATTGCATTAAAATAAGCGTAAATTTACGGGTATTAGAGCGAGGACAGACTTACAGACAAACCAAATACATAAACAATTTTCATTTTTGTTGGAAAGTACTAAAAATTCAAACCCAAAGCTGAATATTGAAATCACATCGATTCATTTAATGCCATATAAATAATTTAAAATGCTCACCAAAATGCTAGAAAAGAATATAGAACTTTTCCGCACATGGTCGTGCGAAGAGAAAACTCCGCCAAGAAACTATTTCAATTGGGCACCCTCCCTCATAACTTTTTCTTGTAAAAGGCCAAAAATGACGTTTGTAGTACAAATTTGGCTCCCCATAAATTTCCGCGACCAGGTCGATTGCCCCCCTTCGCCCCCCCCCCCTTTTGCACGGCGCTGCTTTCGCATGATTGGCGCCAAAATATCGTTATTTTGCATGGCCTGGTAATCCTTTTTGGGTGAAAACCAATTAAACCTGGAATTAAATGCTACTAATTTAAACTAGAGTTAATATTTAAAAAATCAAATATACCAGTAAATTTATTGTATAATATGTTATTGGATTAAAATGAAATTCCTAACTTCGAATCCTTGTTCTGAGATCATAATTTAAAAAGCGAGTGAGCGCCTCTACCGGTATTAAGTTCTCCTCGTTATACTTTTCAAAAATAAAAAGCATTCAGATGGGAAACTCCCATTTGTTGCAATAAAAATTAAATTTATCATTGAATTCGCATAAAAACTGGCGTGGTTGTCGTTGTCATGCAAATGCAGCATTTAGCAGCTTATCGCTTTGTTGGCGACAAAAGAAAAAATAAGTGGTGGTGGTAATTAGTGTTTGTTTGTAAACATCGGCTGATCATTTGATCAGCAATCGGCAACCGCGTTTCTCACAGATCAAATTAGTTAAATTAAATAAATATTCTTTCATTCTTGATGTTCCGTGAACGGTTAAATAACAATTACTTTTTTATATATTAAAAATAGATCTTCTTTTCTCATTATAAAACTGTTCATTTAATATTAATTCTCAAAAAATAGGTATGCAATTTAAAATGCAATGATCTAGAAATAAGTAATTTTGAAGCTCTGTTAATTGCAATGTAAAATACTTTATATCTCAGAAATGCTGGAGCAAAAGCATCCTTGTTCAATTTTTTTCATTAAAAATATATTCTATTTTTTAAATTGTTCACTTCTGATCAATATTAAAATGCTACACTTCTGTAAGATATTTTTAAAATCAATTCTTGTTTTAATTAATGTTTTATTTCCTCTTATCCCTTGCCTTATTTTGAAATTTCTCATCTTGACTGTCCTTCAGAAAAACAAAATCCAGTTTTTTATTCCTTAGTGATGAGTGTTTTTTTTTTTTAAATTTAATTACGAGAAATTTTTATCTTATTTAATCACAGAATTTTTGCAATTAATTCTGGCCGCAATTATTATTTTGCCTTTATGAAATATTTTTCGTTCAGTTTCAATACCCTTTTTTACCACAAAAATTTAATTTCATAAAAATATTTATTTAATGTGAATTATCAATAGATTTGTTTGAAATAAAAAAATATTTAAAAAACCCCACAAGATATATACTATCATACCGATAAATGTACTTTAAACTATATACTTTCAAATAAGATAACACTCAAAAATATGTATATTAGTAAAATAGAAATATAAGTATAAAATTTAAACAAATTCATAAAATTTTAAACCTATTTATTACGCATTTGAAAATCCTCTTATGACATTTGATTTATGACTCTATTAAAATCATCTTTTTCAACTTATTCCAATCTGAAGATGGTTATGTTATTACTTAACATAAAACATGTTTTAAAAACCCACTTAATCTGGTGGTTTTAAAGTCTTATAATGGAGTAACACATAATACACTTATTTTATTTTTACCCTTCATTAACCGTGTGCCACATCTGGTACATACCTAAAAACACCGCAATTCTCCTTATGT
Source organism: Maratus speculifer (assembly GCA_964019185.1). NCBI lineage: Eukaryota > Metazoa > Arthropoda > Arachnida > Araneae > Salticidae > Maratus > Maratus speculifer. The sequence continues at coordinate 18,334,278 of OZ025302.1, read as the reverse complement.
GCCATGAATTTGGACCAATAGTATCGTTGTAAGTGATCAAGAACAGTCCAAAGAATGGAATAACACTTATTTTATCCATCTCAGATCACTGTATTTGAAAGGAAATTAAAATTTGTTCTTCAGAACAAAAAAAAAAAAAAAAAAAAAAAAAAAAAAAAAAAAAAATGATTAAGCGATTAAGGTAAAATTTACTTTTACTATTTTTACTGAAAACTTAAATATATTAATATAAACAAATTTAGAGAGTGTTAAGGGGATAAAATTAATTAATTTAAGCTAATTTAATTGCAAAATATAGCAATACAATATTTTAAAATAGCAAATAAAGCCTTTGTGCAAAAACGTTTAAAGATAGAAAACATAAATAAATAAATATATAATAATATAATGCACAAATAAAGTAAGAAAAGGTAGCAAACAGCCGTTTCGAATCTACTATGGAGATTCTTCATCAGTGCAAAACTCAGCGAGCTAGAAAAAGCAAAACTGAGCTCAGTTTTGCTTTTTCTAGCTGATGAAGAATCTCCATAGTAGATTCGAAACGGCTGTTTGTTACCTTTTCTTACTTTATTTGTGCATTCATAATCGTTGGTTTTCTATCTTTAATACACTATTTACTAACCCTAATTGTGTATATGGGGAACACGCCATAAAATATGAAATTTTAGCTGAAATTTTGAAACTTCTTCTCTTTTCTATAATTAAAAAGAAAGAATAGTAAAATATTTTTTAATTATTATTATAAAAATGATTTTTTTCATAAAATTAGAAAAAATCGTGCAGTGAAAGGTCGAGTCATGCAAAAATTTTTTGAATAATTTGTTAACGTTCTCTTATAGAGTAAACATTTATTTACTTATTAAAAATTCTCTTGTACTTCACCCCTTCTACTAGGTGGCGTATGACATTGATTGATGTAACCTATCCTTTAATCTCGCGGATACATCTCCCATTTATATTAGGATAATACTTATACACCTTGAGCAAAATACTGATATATGACACATTATTTGATTAAGTTTTTTTTCCCCTGCCCACTCGCCACCCTGTTTTTTTCCCTATTTGAAGGGAGGGGTCAATTTATGTTTTTTTCAGTAAGTAATATCTAAAGATTAAATTGATAAAGCTATTTTGGGATGAAAAGTAATTAAATCTGCTATTGAATGTTATTACTTTAAACTAGTGAATTAACATTGTTTTTTTATTTAACTCATACCAGTAAAGCTATTAAATAATACCTTATTATTCTAAAATTGCTGATTTTAAAATTAACACAGTTTCACAATAAATGATTTCAAATGCGAGTGAGCACCTCTATTGGTATTAAGTTCTCCTCGCTGTATTTTCTGTAAGCTAGCGATAATTAAGAGTACCTCGTCATATGTTAGATCTGACTTAGCTGATATTTATCATTGTTGAGAACTGTCGAAAAAAGGATCGAGATTTTTGGAATGCATATTTTCTGCTGAGTTACGGTCTCAAACAAATTTGCGGCATCACTTTCGCTGACAGTGATTGGCGAAATTCAGATTTTGAACCAGGAAAGGAGACGCATATTGGATAAATCTGCTGAAATGAGCATGCGAAAAATTGACAGTTGTACTGCCATCCTTTAAATGCAAATAAAAACATATAGAGCATTCAGTTTCAAAGTAAATTAAATATATAACGTTTAGTTGTTGAAAATTTCAATTAATCAAGATTTAAAAGTTACGGAAACAGTTCCGTGCATTGTAAAATATCTCTGAATTACTGTATGAAAAAAAATTGAAAAGTGAATTTAAACGATTTTTTTATTATTAAATCCATCAATCAGCTCATTAAATTTATAGTTTATTTTTATGTATTATTTTTATCTCTTAATTATTTATTTGATTTATTAATTTGCGATTAAAAAAACTACAAAAGCTTTAGATTTATGTTCTCTGCATATTTGATATCCTGTTTGTTTATTTATCTGTTTATTATTATCCTATATCAGTATTCTTATAACTGTGTATTATATAATTGTTATTTATACTGTACAATTTTATTTTTATAATATATATATAATATTGTTTGTTAGTCTTTTTTAGTTATCAGTTTGTTAATATAAATTTTCAACTGAAGTTAAATACATACATATAAATAAACCCTGAGGTCTGAAGAAATTAAAATGATAGTCTTCAAAATGAATAATGCTTACTTAAAAGGCGATTAAATAAACAATTATAGATGTTAAAGTTTTATTTTATTTAAAAATCTTAGTACTTTCGAACCTTTTCCAAACAGGTTCTTCCTCAGAGAATATTTTCATTAATAAATACAAATATGAGATGTTGTTTTGAAAAATGAACGAGACTCGTGGCTTGAAAATTGAGTTAGCAATATTTTTACGTGAACGGTAAAATTATTTGATTGTTGTACCATGATTTTTTTAATACGTCATTTTCACAATTTGTTAGGATTTTATTTTTAGGATGCTAAACCATAAATTGGGTACATTATAAGATAAGGTATCATTGCATACTTTATTGCTCTTGCATAAGATTTCTATTGATTCTCTTATAATGGATAAGTAATAATTGGATGTTGGGAATATGATTTTTGTATTATCAAAATCTATTGTGATATTCTGTTTGAGATATAAACGTGAAAGAGCAGTAGATTGGCGACAAAATTGTGACATGGTACAACAATCAAATAATACAATATCGATACAACTTTTTCTCAAATTACATACACTAATGAAATATTAAATTTACAAATACAAGCTCAAAAATGTAATACATAATAATACAAAACAAATTACGAAAATAAATAAAATAAATGAAATTATGTAGTCAGTGTGGTGTCATTAGAATTAACATGAGGCAAAACAACAGTTTTGGTAACTGGCCTTTTATAGGTGCCATTTTTATCTCTTAATGTAACAACTGTAGTTCTACCATCTTGGCCTGGATGGATTTTAATAATCACCATTATTTTTAGAAGATTTAAGTTTAGTTCATTAGTCACGAAAATGCATCATTTAAATAAAATAATTATTGCTTTTCCTTTTTACCGGTGTCAAAAACAGTGCTGAATGCACCTTTTGAAGCTTTCCTAAAAAGAGACGCTAGGCACTAATGGGTTAGGAACAGCTTCTATCTGGACAATAAGAGTTAAAAGGTCTTCATAAGTTAAAATAGTTTTACGTACAACACGCTTTAAATGATGCTTAAGAGATTTAATACTTGCCTCCCATAAACCTCTAAAGTGGGGAGTTGAGGGGGGATTAAAGTGCCAAGTAATTCCTTCATTAGTTAAATAATTTTCAATTTCCTCTTCATTTTTACCACTAAATAATGATCTGAGAATAGCTCTTAATTCTTAATTAATAGCTCTTAATTAAAATAATCTGAGTCTGTTTTTGGAAAATTATCCTCTAAAACTAAAGCGAAAACTTTTATTTTAATTTCTGTTGGACATAATATCACTCGAATTACAAAACAAAAATTGCTGGAAAATAAGTGATACTTTAAAATAATATGCTTACTTTAAAGTGTTTACACTGTACAATAACAAGTATTTCAGTAACATAACAAATTTAATGAAGCTTTTAATAATATGTTATGTAAATGACTGCTTCGCTGAAAAAAAAAAAAAAGTTTAACAAACAATAAAATATGTTTCAATATCCCCGCAGTAAATAAATAATATTAATTACAATCAAACAGATTCCACGAATTTAAACCTATATTATCAAACGTAAGTAACACATAATAAAAATACAAAAGATAGATTTTACCAAAAATAAAACCACCGTATTGCTAAAAAATATCATGCAACACAATCCCTAAATGCACAAAGCATTTAACAGCTACAGTCTTTGGGGCTAAGGAGCGTGAACCCACCCGTCTCTAAAGTGGTAACGGCAACGTAGACATGGATTGAGATTTTTATCAGCTGCTCACGAAGAAACAGCCGATCGAGAATTTTTTATAGGATACAATGTCAAGACATGGGATCGAAAATTGGCTTTTTAGCTTTTATCATTTCCTATATATACTTTATGGTGTGAGTGTTAAAATAAATATTCAGTAGTTTAATTTATTATTATGTATATTCAAGTATTAACAATTTCCCTGTTTTATGAGTACATCGTACGGGCAGTGTGTTTTCGCCATTCGTGATTTGTTCGTGCCACATATATTCGTGGCAAATATATTCCAATCATAATTTATTTTTTTCACCAGTAAAATTTTATTGCAAATTTTATATTATTCAACCCAAGCATTTTTCTGATTCTGCTAAAAAATAGACATAATTTGAAAGTTTTTTGCAAAAATATAGATCAGTTAAGAGGTTAATCCTTTTCGGCACGGACAAAATTTCTTAATAAAATGAGAAATTATAGACTGACACCGGAACTCACAAACTAATTTTTTTAGATACTTTGAAGTCTTTCATTTGAGCTTTTCCTGCAAAGGCAAAATTTTACTAAAACAATACTGGTACCGGTTGCAAGTTTGAAATTAAAATTAGGTATCCCAGACCGGGCAGAGTGTGGCGGAAAGGGTTAAATCTCGAAAGGCAATAATTAAAAAAAAAATACTTTCTTAAACATAAACTTTTGATGTGAGCACAATTTAACACATTTATTTTGTATATAATTTTTGAGTGATGAACACAAATAGAGATATAATTTAACTGAAATGATAGTCATTTTTTTTTTCTAAATTTTTTTTTCATAAATTACATTAAAAGATCATATTAATAACAAGCCTTAAAAATTTCGGAATTTTAACATTCAAGAATTTGAATTTTCCAAGTAAAATTTTAAATGATGATTTTAAGAGATGTTTTAAACGAAGTCGTTTTTAACCTCCTGTTTTCGGCGAGTATGATGTATGTACTCTAAAAAATATATCCCCAAACACCGGGTAGAGTACAACCGCTGAACCCTAAAGCTTGCTTCCGCCCGTTTGAAAGGTAAGGTAATCAATCATCTGTCATCGCAGAGTTTTTCTTTTTTTCTGGAGTAAAAGTAGAAATATCTCTTGCTTTTGGGCGCTAATGCAATAACTGGTTTTTGAATTGGCAATTTATTAGGAAGAGCTCTTTTCTGTCATTCCAGGTTTTTATTTATTGAGTCAAAATTTTGAATTTTTTGTGATGATACATAATATTATTTGTAAACAAAACACATTATAAAACTTTTTATATTTTTCTTAATTTTAAAATTTTCAAATTTATTAAAAAATGATCTAATTTAAAATTGTTATATATCAAAATATTGATTGCATAATTAATTAATTAATATTTTTTTTACATTGAAAAAAAAAAAATCTTCATTTTAATTTTGACTCATCATTTTACAAAATAGTAATTTTTGAAAAAAATAAAAACATTTAAATTAAAAACTTGAAAAAAAAATATCTAACTTTTATTAAAGAAATCATATTTTGAAATATATATATATATATATTTTTTTCAAATTTGCTGAATTACAGGGGTCGCACCGTCCCTAAAATTTTCGCAATTTCCTACCACAAATTTATAACTATAATATTTATGGTAGAATTTCATTGTAGATGTTAAAGGAATCTGAGGCGAAGATTTTTTATTTAAAATACTGGTAGAAAGTGCGAAAATTTTAGGGACGCTGTGACCCCTGGAATCAAAAATAAAGTAAAACAATAAAAAAAGACATTTCCAAGTCTGAAGCATTTATTTTTAACGGTTCTTGAGTTATGACAATTTAAATCCAAAAACATTGTTAAAAACCAATCATGAAGAAAAATTCATTTTCACAAGAAGCTATTTCTATGGCAATCATTGCTTGAAAGTTAGATATTAAATACAAATAAAAATAAAACTAAATATTTTATTTAAGAGAGAAAAATGAAATAAATGTCATTTTAATCATTAAAAAAAAAAACAAACAGAGACAATCCCAATTTTGTGTCCCAACCCCCCCCCCCTTTAAAAAAAGATTTTAGGCAAAATTTATTCCTTTGAACCGTTTCACTTTTTAGTATTGTTATATCCTTCAATCTTAGTTATAAATTAAAAATTAAAGTGATCACAAATGTACTTTTGTAATATATATATATATATATATATATATATATATATATATATATATATATATATATAAACAAACAAATAAATAAAAAAGAAATCCGAAAGGTGGATAAATCGATTTATTTGACTCGATGCGATTCGTTTGTTGAAATTTATGATTTTTTTTTTCTCTAATCATTTGGAGTAAAGTTTAGTTTTTACCTCACAGGCTGCCAAATCCTGTAGCTAATGTGCCAACAACTTCTATAAGTGCATGTGTATGTATGTTCATAAAGTGTTAATTCTTGATAGAAATATCAGTTTTTGCTTCAAATTTTGTAAATAAGCTCTTTTTAATAAAATGCTTCCCTTATTTTTATTTTTATTTATTTATTTTTTTTTTGGGGGGGGGGTCATTAGTTAAGTATAAAAGGAAGAATGAAGGCGAATCTCTCCCAATTTAAATAAATTTTTTTATTTATTTATTTATTTTTAATCTGAAATCAAATGGTCTAAATTTCGGGACATTTTGGAGCAGAGATGCCCGTCGCTCCAAAAAAATAGACTAGACACTCTGGGAAAATCCTTAATGAATTTTAAAAATAGATTATAAAAATTACCGCTCCAAACTAAATATGCCACGTTTTCTCCATAAAAAAACAAATAAAGTAAAATGACTTAGAAAAATATTTTTGTAAAACTCTATGTCTCTTTAGGGATAATTTTCTTAAAAGGAATGGGTGGGTTGGGGGGGTCGTGTTGACAAAGGAAATCCTTTAAATGGTTCTTTTAATGTTGAAGTTTACCGAAATACGGAAAGTTGACACCCTTGCAATTACTTTTTTTTTTAAGATATAAACTAATTATAAGAAAGATTTCTTTGAAAAACTTCTTAAGAAAATCTTGATTAGATCACACCCGTCACAAATATGACTGTCTTTGCTTTTGAAAAAAAAAAAAAAAAAAAAAAAAAAAAAATTGAATGTGTGTGTGTGTGGGGGGGGGGGGGGGCTTAAAATCAGGGTGTTATGGTTAACTATTTTTGTGGGAATTAACTTTTTTTTTATAATAAATCTGTTCAATTAAGAAATTTGTAAGTTCTTTAAAAATGCGTAACTCCGGAGAATGGCATACAGAATTATAATTGCTTGAGTTTTTCTCAGTGCCTAATTAATAATAATAATTAAAAAAAATTAGCAGAATACTAGTAATTAATTTTTTCATCAGCACCAAAGATATTTCTGCAATAGCAAATTCATATTTTATAACTAGAATATCAACTACATAATTCGTTTCCCCTATCGCCCCACCAGTGGCGCGCAGCTGGTAGACGAGGGGGGGGATTACTAATCACGTCCGTAGGCCTAATCGTTCGGAGTTTTTCGTGGTTTTCTTTCAACCATGGATATTCTTGTATTTAAAGATTTTTCTTGTATTTATTTCTTGTATTTACAGAAACAAATTTAAAAATTATTTTTGATTGATTTATTTGATTTGTTAACTCCTCCCATACTTACCCAATTCATTATATACTACCCACCCATTCATCTAACGAATAATTTTAAAATATATTTTAAAATTTGATTTTTTTTCTTTCAAGACAAAAATCTATTTTTTATTCTGAAATTAAATATTCCTGATGGATTCTATGTAAGCCTCCACAAAAGGAGCAAGTTTTTAGAGTTAATTTATGTATGTTGCTTTTCGAATACTCCTTGCCTATATTTATTAATAAAATTTTGTAAAACAGTAAACAATGAAAATGGACTGTTCGAAATGGTTAAGTGAAATTTTTTGGTCAAATTTAAACCATTTGAAGCTAAAAATAATTTCAAAAAATTTTGTGAATTTTATGCATTTAAAAAATATAATGTGATGTAACAAATCAATGTACAAATATATTATATATGTAGTATTATTGAATTGTTAAAGATGTCGTAAGTTTCGTGAGCCTCATTCCGTTATTATTATTATTATTATTATTATTATTATTATTATTATTATTATTATTATTATTATTATTATTATTATTCTATTTTGGAAGCTTATAATTATTTATCAGTCAAGTTTCATCTTAATTTTCAATATAAGTGTGGCACGCCTTTCGAAACCTGATTGAAGTATTCTTTTTAAAATGGGGGCGGAGACATTCAGTTTGTGCACCTAATTTTTAATACAAATAACGTAATAAAATTACAAAGTTGAATGGACGGCCACGTATATTTGGAAACAAATGCTTGAAAAAATATAAAAGATCTAGCTAGCATTTTGGTATGACGGTGTTATGCAAGTCGAGATATAGCTCAGTTTTATTTTGCTTTTCTATTATGTAGACTATTCTTTTTCGAGAGGAGGGGCAATTTTATGCTTTTTCAGTAATATAAAAGGATTAAAATGATAAAGGGTTCTTGGGATGGAGACTAATTAAACCTGCAATTGAATTTTACATTAATTTAAACATGAGTTAATATTGAGATAGTTTTTTTTAATCTCATACCAGTAAATTTATTACATAATATTTTTTAGCTTGTAAATACCGTTTCAATTGTTCAAATGTGCGAATAAGAATAAAAAATTAAAAAGCGAGCGAGCGCCTCTACCGGCATTAAGTTAGTGTTGGGTAGGACACGGAAAATTCATGACGTTTGTATGAGGTACAATCAGAGCACTTTTGTCATGACAATGTCATGCTTCAATTGAGTGAAGTGTTGAGGAGTTAAAATCCAGGAACTACAATTGGGAGTTGGGACGGAAGCGAAGGTTTTCTCTCAGTATAAACTGTATGCAGCTTAAATCTGACGACAAGACATCAGGGGTGTGTACTTTAATCTTGTTGTGTTGTCAGGTTGATAAATAGAAGTATATAGTTTTCGGAAAACATAAATACAATTTGTGGCTCGACGGCATGCAGTATCGCGCTTATGATTATTAGGGTTTTTTTTTCAGTAAGGGGAAATTCGAAAATAATGTCATGCTAGGAATGTGTAGTGCTTTTTATCTGAATTGCAAGTATATGTTTATGTAACAAAGCCTGATATCTGACAAGGGGGAGGGAGGGGTTATGTTGAACTGTAACACTTTGTGACAAATGTGGGAGGGGAGTAAAGATTATTGAAATAAAAGTTTGACATCATTTATGGACAATCCCTAACAGACCATGTAGAAATAAATCAATGTACTTGTAAAGAATTTAAATTATTTTTGAAAATAATTAGGTTTAAAAGAATGTAAAAGTAAATGCGTAACTTGAATTGTACAGCATATACTGAGTAGCATATGCTCATGACATGCACTTTGGAAATGCAAAACTTTAGCGAAGAATTTTATTTTTTTTAAAAGAAAATTTATGTATAATTGTTGCAAATTATAATGTATATTTTTTCTTAATATTATTCATCCGAAAAATCACATTTACTAAAATTTAAAATGCTTATTATTATTATTATATAGTGAAAAGAAAAATTTTATCACTTTTCCGTGTTGAATTTAGACACTTTTCTCCGGGAGGAACTTCTATGGCTCCGGGGGGGGGGGGGAGATGTCAATCCCGGGCCACCCACTGAAATCAACAAGATGTCTTTCAATAAGGTTCTCTTTAACACGAAGTTGTGTTTGATTGTTTATTTATTATTCCGACAAAATAATAAATAGGACAATTTAATCCTCCCCCCCTCAAAATACTCATAATAATTAAATAAATAATAAAAAGAACAGTTTACAAATATAAAAGCAATTTTAAGATTCCCAGCGTGCCGTGGCGTAAAGAATTTAAAGAAATATATATATATATATTTTTTTTTTTTACGGCAAAATTAATTTTTTTTGCGGTTTTTTGACAAACATGACATACTTTTCGCGATCTTTTGATAAATTTTCGCATGCTTTCCACTATTTTGACAAAATCCGCGTATTCTTGCGATCTTTTGAGGAAATTCACGTATTTTTTCATGATCTTTTGGCAAATTTCGCGAATTTTATACGATCTTTTAACAAAATTTTCGCGTTTTTTTAAGGTTTTCGGCTGCGCTTTTTTTAATTTATGACAAAATTAGCGGTGTGTAAAAAGTGAAAAACGGAACTTTCCTTTCTTTTTCGGATCGACGAAATCGCGTTAAATTTCATTTTGGTATAACATACGTTTTGGCTCAAATTCAAGGCCAAATAATATTTTGGAGCAGATATGCACAAAATGCTCATCACTTGAAACTCTGAATAATGAACTTCTGTTAAAGTAAAGTAATCTTTGAAAACATACCTTAAGGTGGTTTCCAATTTCACTGCTCAACAACGGGATACTTTCACATACTTTCTGATATTAATGTTTAACTCAAGGGCTGATTCAGCCCTCCATTTAGAGGGGGGGGTCATGGCACCTTTTTTTTTGGGGGGGGGGGAGGTCACCTTACTTAAGAAATTTCCTCATTGAAGGCTGTTTCCATATCAAAAATTGCTACTTTCCTGATATTTTTGGGGATTCGTTTTCATTCGTAAATACAAAAAATTGCATTAATATTCACAAAAAAATACATTTTATTAGATACTAAGGAATTGAGGATTTTCCTATTTTCTTATAAAAGCACAGAATCATTTGGAAATTAAGCTTTTTAAGCTAATTAAGTCTTTCACAGTTACAAAAAAATTCTGTTAACGTGGGAACAAGCTTCCCTTTTTGATAAATAAATTATTTGTAGAGAATTTTATTCCGTGGCTGCTAGTTTTTATCCTTTACTGTGCTGTTGCTACCAGAAATTTGATTCAAAACGCTAACATTGATGGTATTTTTCTCAAAGATGCACTACGTTTATCAAAAAATGGATAATGCCATTTGGTTGCATAGTTTCAGAATAAGAACACCTGTCAATCTTACGCGTTTCCGAAAAGAAATGAATTTAGAAATGTATTAGAAAGTGGCTCCTTTGGATTTGAGAAAAGCCTTAATAAATATTGAGAAATATTTTCAATAACCAACATTTCATCACGCAGCTTTAAATGCTGTGATGCATTTAATCCTTCTTTATTTCTCTTTTTTTTCTAATTACATTAATTTTCTAATGAAACCTTTTTTTTAATATTAGAATTTCTAAAAATCTTAATTATTAATTTTGCTACTGTATATTTTCAGCCTTGGGTACACATCGTAATTTGAAAATATAATGTAAAATTATTCCACAAGTATGTATGCGGTGTTCTTTAAAAAAATCTTAAATATATGTTAAGATTTTTTTTTTTTAAGTTGAGCCGGGCCAGATCATGTGCGGTCTGTTTTGAATGGTTTTTGTACGGACAAGACATTTAAGTGACAGCAGGCCGGGCAAAGCAGACTTCTAAATGAGCCCCCCTCTCCCCCGCCCACATAAGAAAAAAAGGGTGACAACTTTTTAAAAAGACAGCTGGAACCGATTCTATTTCTACTCTGCTATTGTCAATCCTTCCCTATTTTAAATGAAATATACATAATGACAAGCACAAGTTGGGAAGTATGAATTCAATATTATTAAAAAAAAAAAAGAAATAAAAAGAATAGCTCTCTTCTTTTCTTTCCAACAAAAACAACCCTCTCCAAATTCGTCTCACTTATTATCTTGCTACATTCTTTTCTTTCACCCTTTTCCAAACATCAACAGACAATGACAACAAAACACACACACCCATTCCCTCGCCCATTCCAGTCATCCTCTGAAACGAAACAGTTCTCGCGTCTCGCCACTTCAAAAAAGACGCCAACATGACAAAATTTTTCAGGCACCTCAAATCTGAAAACTGAGTCGTTGGGACAAATTGTCAGGGTGTATGGGACAAATGAGGTGCTTCGTGTGTGAGTTACCCAACACTACATTAAGTTCTCCTCGCAATAAATAGTGTTATAGACCCAGCAGGAGAAGAAACCTGTCAATCATTCGTTACGTAGCTTAAGACGAATCTATTTCATTCAAATCGGGGAGTCAATTTTTCGTTTCTAAGCTGCGTCGTAGAAGAGAAACGCGTAGGTAACCATTTTTCCCAATTATGCGACTATTTGGCGCTGTTTATTTGCATCTTAGTGATTTAAAAGGGGAATTTTTTCACCTGGGAGAACGTAGGCAGAGAGATCTGCACAGGCCAATTTTCATTAACAGCATATGGGCCAGCCCTTGCTTTACTTTTTTTTTTAAAGACTTAGGCCTTACTTTTTTCATGAAGGATAGGACCGTGCCTAAACCTTTTTTTCCGTGCGAAGTCTCTACTGATTTCTTTTTTCCTGATCTTCACGGGTCAAAATTATCAACATTAGTTTGAATCATCCCATATGAAAATAATTTTCTCGACGAAGTCAAGTCTGATCAAAAACCAGTAAAGTTTTGTTTGGACCAAAACTTTTTGCAAAAAATTTTATATAAGTTATGCTATTTTTGAATTATTACGATAATAAATATTTTGCATTCAGTATATTTTATTAAAATTTTGTTAAAGAAAACTACTTTTTTTAAATAATTAAAGAAATAATTACGTAGCACAATACAAAATTAAATTTTATTTTTTGCTTTTTTAAACTTACTAAAGATAAACTAGTAAAAGAGCAATATATATTTATATAAAAATATAATATTTATATAAAAATTCATAATTATTGAAAAAAAAATTACAAAAATGGATGTAAGATAAACTAAATATGGAATCTACAAAGTGAAGTTAAATATACATACAATTTAATTAATTTAAAGTTATTCTTAAAAAATATAATTTTTCAGCTCATCAACACGAAATTCCTGATAAATAAATTATGTCTCGAGTAGTAATAGCAATTCAATAATGAAACACTTATGCATTACTAATTTATTTTATTTATGGCTCTTTTCAGCTTCTCTGCTTTGCTCAACAAGCGCAAAACGTTTTGACATAGTCACAAATTTATTTTTCAACGGAAAGATATCAAATTGGAAAGTGTGACTGAGGAAGCGATTTGGAATAGAATTCTGTTTTCCATTTTGTGATCAATAAATAACCTATCGAGTTATAAATGATTTTGATCACGTGACCAACACATTTTTTTCCTCCTGTTTCAGTAATTATTCTTCTTTCGCTTATAAATTCGGTTTAAAACTCTTTCTTTGACACTATTTTCTTAAAAATCTATTGCGTTTGAAAAGAACAGCCTTAAGCATACCTTTTATTTTAATAATAATTAAATTTTGTGCTTTTGTAAAGAATAATGTCATATTTTCGATTTTTAACTTACATTATCTAAAAATTTAAAATTTTTTAAATATATTTAACTTTATTGAAAACTCCAGCTTCGTTTCTTTCTTAATTTATTTTTTGCTCTATGGACAGAAAAAAAAAAATTAACGGAAAAAAACAGTAAGTAATAGATGTGTCTGTAGCTCCCAGTCCAGAAGGCGTATTTTAAAATGAAAAAATATATACATGAAATAAGTTAAATTACAAATACACATCACAAAGGCAGGGGGGGGGAATTAAACGCGTCTTGCTGTTTCAGAACGGTATTATTTTTAAATTGTTTTCTGCTGTGTCATATCCGAAAATTCTGTTAAAATATCCAGTTTTGAAACTTTCTTAATTTATTTTTTGTTCTATGGGCAGAAATAAATATTAAAAAATAGATGCATGTTTAGTCCTCAGACAAGACGGCATTTTTAAAAATGAAGAATATAAAAAATAAGTTAAGGAGTTAGAGCGCAGACAGACGGCCAGACAAACCGAATGCATAAGCATTTTTCAACTTTGTTGGAAAGTGTTAAAAAAAGAAAAAAAAATCTTTGATAAACTAAGTTAAAAAGAGAAATGCGTTGATAAATTATAAAATGCTTTCAAAAAAAAAAAAAAAAAAAAAAAAGCTTTAAAACAATGACTGAAACAAGTTTTCAAAATATTTATAGCAATATTTATAATATTTTCAATACTTGGATACCTTTGCTATACCTTCTTATTTATTAATATTGTAAACCACAAATTTTAAACCATAGTTCAAAGTAGGCCGTTTCCATCTGTACCTGCGAGAAAGTAGTGTTGGAGGAAATCATTTTTATCTGAAATCTCTGTCAGGTTATTTATATTTCATATATTTTTCGTAAGAAAATTCTGTATTACATGCATAAGGAAAATTCATTATAATTATATCCGTAATGAAATATAATACTAGGAATAATGTAAAAAAAGAAACAAAAATGTTAGATGAAAGATCTACTACAAAATAAAATATCCTGATTCTACATAGAATTTTTATTCTATAGCTTATAAATATTAGTCATAATAATAGCGTGCAATTCTCCAAAATTATGCAAATTAGATCTTAATTCCAGTTTCCGACCCCCCCCCCCTTTATTCAAGGATTCTTATAGTTATTATCATTATTATTACAGATTCTTAATGTAAATAATGTTTTAAAAGGTTAGCAGCAGTCAAATAGCATTTGAGAAAAAAAAAGTGTGATGTCACATAAAAAATTTGTTTAAAACATATTCTTTCCTCTTAATGTAATTTACTGATATTCTTTTATCAAAAATTGCTCTTTAGTGAATTGTAAATTTCGCATAGTATCAAGCTATCAATATTACATTGCGGTTTATACGCCAGAAACTTGTTAATATGTTTTTACATCTTTACTCCGCCCTCGCTGTCTTTTTTTTTTTTAAACTCCGCCCATCATCATATGATTTGCATTTATTCAAAATAAAAGCACAGTACAGAAAATCTAACTACATAAAGTAGGCGGAGCATCGTCTTCGTGGTACGATTTAAATACAGACATAAACTGTATTAATATTATTTCAGAAAAATATCTAATTTTTAAATATTCCAAAAAATTTTATAAAAAAACCATTGCATCGCATTTTATGAATTGAACAAACGTTTTAATGAAACTGAGGATTCTAAAAAGGATAATTAAGCTAACTAACAGTTTACTGCGTTTGATTAAGCGTCTCATTTTCAATTAAAATATGCTTTGAATTGGATTTGGAATGAAATACAGGGTCATGAAAAGTTGAAGAATGTAAAAAATAGGATCACAAATGTCTCGACAACTAATTATCCGATCGACTTCATTTTTATGCAAGATTTATGCTTTTTTTAATTGTCTTTTACATTCACTCCTAAGAATAAAGAAAAATCAAAAATATTTATACACCTTTCATCAGAACGAGTATTTTGAGAGTCCGAAAAAAAAGTTACGGAAAATCGAAGTTATTGATAATAAATAGGCAACTTTCCATTCTTATATACTCAGTACATGCCAAATTTCAAGTCTCTATCTCAATTTGTTCGGGAGATAGAGTGTTGACTGACACACAGATAGACATACGGATTGCAATTTTATTTTTTCTAAAAATATGTTTTTAGTAATCGCCAGTGTGTGAAACGTTTAAATCAGTCAAAACAAAACTTTTTTAAAAAAATTCTATTTTAAAAATGATTGCAAGATTTACCCTATACTAGGTATGATGGGAAAGTAAAAACGTAATGTTTAAATTGATTACAGGTTTAAAAATTTTTGTCAATATTTTATGTTACGAATACAAAAAGTACATTTAAAAGAAGTACTTCGAATTTCTTCTAAGCGATTAAAGGAAAGACACCTCTGCATAAAGATTACGGCATAAACAGGCGGAGTAAATACATGAGGGAGGAGCAATCAGACGCCGTGAAATCATCACATTCCATGCCGTCGAGAAGGAGAACAGATCGTCTGCGACAGCGGAAGAATACGCGATGGAAATGAGATAAAAATACTAGCCAAATAGCGCTCTCGTATGAAATTAAATTTAAATAATTTCAATGATGAAGGCTGAAAGAATTACGCAGATACGGTAATTTACGCACTGTGACATCTTCTCGCAATGTATAATACATTGCTGAGATTACTTTCCTAACATAATATTTCTGTTTTTAAATCAAGAAATATTTGCTTCTTGATTATGTTATAAGAAAACAAAAGGGATCAAACATAAATTAACCATGAAACACAATAGAACATAACAAGTAATTTTTCTATAAAACTATTCTGGTGTAAAAGATAAAATATTTTATCATGAAGGAATTTTTCAGTATACTGATAAATATCTACTCAGTTCGTTACAATGAATATCTATAGATCTGTGAAACTTCATGTAACTCACAGTAGAATAATATCTCCACTCTCTTTCTCCCCACGCAAAAAATTTTTCATAATTTAAAGAGTATTTCGATCTTACATGTTGTAAAATTATGTTTTCTAAACAGATCGATGTTAATAAAAGTTTGACTTCGTTGAACTACTTCTCAAATACTTATAAAATTGAATTCTTCTTTCATGAGCAGTCCAATGCAAAAAAAGTAGTGAATATTCAACAGAATGTATGTCCTATCCACTAATCCTGCTGATCCTTCAAAATATATAACCAAAATCGTGGACTTTAGTTAAACCTTTCAGGGGCAAGTAATTGCGTTCAGAATCTACGAAAAATTATTATACTGTTGCAAAATAAGGAAAAACAGTTTTATAATTTTTTTCTCCACCAAAGTTTAATGGTAAATTTTAACAAAAAAAATTTTAGTTTTTTATTTGGCGCGAATCTTTATTAATAATAGTCCCTCAAGGTATTTTAATGATCAAACCACTAAACCGATGCAATTACAAAGAGTCATTTTTGTAAGAGTATTTTTGTTGTTGTTTTTTTTTTACCCTTTCTGGCACGGGAAAATTCTGTTAGTAAAATTAGAAATTATCGACTGACACAGGAATTTACAAACGACATTTTTAAAATTTAAGAATTCCTTAATTTAAGCTTTCATTTTAAAAGCAAAATTTTATTAAAAGATTGTTGACGTCTTTACCAAATTTGGTACTAAAATTAGGTGTACTCGGACTGGGCAGAATGTGCTGGAAAGGGTTAAATGTACAATATCTGAAACATTTTTTATTAAAATTTCGGAATGTATACGTTTTTAAATTAATATTTGCTTTATTTAACTGTTTTAAAATTTTTGTATTTACCGTTTGTTAAATATGAATTCCTATCTACCTTCTCCTCTTTTTTCTTTCTTTTTTTACAAATAATGTTTGTTTACAGTTTAAAAATTTGTTATTGTTCATGTTTAATTCCTGAATTGTTCAAACATTAAATATAAAATCTTCATATGTTACGAACAAAGAAACAAGTTGACGAATTCTGATCGAATACTGCATCTGTCCCAAGTTTTTATGAATGCAAATTATAGTGAAAGCTCTATCAAATATATTAAAAGCGTTCTATAATATTGTAATGATTTTATTCCGTTTTTTTTTGCCACTTTTTTAATCTGGAAGCATGTGATTATTTATGAATGAAATTTTATTTTACTCTATTCTGAAAGTGTGGAACGCCTATCGAAAACTGTGGAAAATATTACTTTGAAAATTGGGGCGGAGCTATACAGCCTTACCGTCTACTGATGTGAATTACCGGTAAAAATAAGACTAGTCGATCCAATGGAATTCTTAGAATTCTTGTTGCAATGTTTTATAATTATTTTAATATTAGTTTTTCGTTAAACATATTTCAAATCTCTTGGTAAAGATTGCTTATTTTATACATATACATACATTTTATAATTATATACAAATTCCAGATATTGCATATTGCAATTTTTGTGAGGTGCTTAAAATGCTTTTAAATGAAATAATTTTTAACAAATTATGAAAGAAATATTAATATACATACATACTACGTACAAAACGCACAGAACATTTCCTTTACCCTAATAAAAATTGTTTAGGAACAAAAATGCGACAGTTTATTAACTGCTACATTAATATACAATTTAAATTAAAACTCACACCAGATAACTTTTAGTAAATAACTTTTTAATATTATTAGGTAATTTCAGGTGTGTGCAAATTTCGTTTAATTTCATTATATAGATCTGCTTCATTTTTATAATGCAGCAGATATAAAAATTAATACGGGAAGAAATCAAACCAATTTCAGGGGCCATTGATTGCATCAGCTAAGAAAAATCATGCCTTAAGCATACATTATGAAACACGTTCCAATATTTCCTGAAATCTTTATCAAAACTTAGTTATTTAAAGAAGTAAGAAGTTACTGTCTATAGCAAAATTATACATCACAATACTTTTGAACAACCCTGTATTTGATCTGTCGGTTGATATACATGCTATAAAACGTGAGAATTTAGTTTAGCAAGAAAACGCGTAGCAATTTTAAATTATTCTTTCAGCAATTTATACTAATAGATGGAAACATACTTGGATACTTTTGTTCAACCCTTTGGTTTACCTAGTACCTTTATTAGACACGAATATTCTATTTTCATTTATTCCTGAGTATATTGAACGATAAAAATTTTAAAGCGGCATTTCCCTTTGATGTTCAACATTCTATAAAATAAACAAAGATAATAATTTTAAAAAATCATCCTAAACGACAATATTTCCACGTGAGTACAATTTAAAACTTTTATTTTGTTTATTACTTTTGAATGCTGTGTATAAATAGTGTTATATTTTGACCGAAATGATAGTAATTGTTTTTGTTTTCTACATTTTACTTTGATAAATAGCATTAAAAGATCCTATTAATATTAAGACTGAAAATATGAGAATTCTAACCTTAATGAATTGGAATTTGTCAAGTAGGATAAGACACGTTTAAAATGAAATCATTTTTCATTTCTTTGAATTCATTCATTCACGAATGGGAAAGTTTTGTGCCATCCTGAACTAATCTTTTGGCTCAAAAATTTCAGCTAGTTGACAATTTATCGATTAGTATTAAGCGTACCTACATAAAAAAGGAGAAAAAGTAGCATTATTTTCTAACGATTCAGAACCAGAGTCGTAGATTCTTAATGCAAATAATTTTTAAAGAGGTTAATAGCAGTCAACAATAATTGATAAATAATAATAATAATAATAATAATAATAATAAACGGCGATGTCAAAAAAGAAATTTGTTAAAAGCATATTCTTGCCTTTTAATGTAATTTACTGATTTTGTTTTACCAAAAGTTACTCTTTAGTATACTCTAATTTCCCAAAGTATCAAGCTATCAGTATTAAATTGAGGATTATTTGCCAAAAACCTGTTAATATGTTTTTACATCTGTACTCCGCTCTCGCTGTTTTTTTATATTTAAACTCCGCCCATCATCATATGATATGCATTTATTCAAGATAAAAACACACTACAGAAAATCTGGCAACATAAAGTAGGCGGAGCATCGTCTTCGTGGTACGATTTGAATACAGGTGTAAATTGTATTAATATTATTTGGGAAAAAGACGTAATTTTTTGAATATTGCAAAAAGCTCTTAAAAAATCATTGCCCGGCATTTCATGAATTAAGAATATAATTTAAGGATGTTAAACAATTATTATTTGACAGTTTTTACAATTTATTTCAGTGAAAAAGTGTTCAAAAAACGGTGATATAAATTCTTAAGAAGTTAAAAACATACCTATAATTCTTTCTATAAATGCAATTACTATTATTGTTTTTTTGAGGGAAGGGGTGTTGTAGGAAAACCATAGCTTGACACGGTTCATTTGTGAAATAGGTATCAAAAATTATTCCTTCGAAAATATTGCAAAGTTTTTTAAATGTATTGGATTGAATAAATGAATTTTTAACTAAAGCTTTCTTATTTCGCAAAGGAACAACAATAACACGATAATCGTCAATGTCTGCTACGGTAAAAAATTTAAAAATTAAAATTTCTTAAATACAGCAAAATCTTAGGATATTATTTTTTATTATTAACAAAATGAAAAAAAAAAAAAAAAAAAAAAAAACAGATACTGTTCTGATTATGATGATGTTCTTTTTGCGAACTACCAAAATTATCTCACGAATCACAGATGCGCGTTGAGTAATGGATGTACAAAGTATTGATTTCTCTTCCTCCTTTCTGCACTGTTTTAAGAAAGGCGAATTGTTTTCAAATATCTACTTTAACAAAGATCTCGTCCCAGACAGTCGTTTTTGCGAGAACAACGGGCGTGGCCGCCGGTTTAGATAATGCATTTTCATACTTAAAGCTTTTATTCATTATTTTTATTATGTCCGGAGAAAATGATACTTGAGTCTTTTTTGAAAACTATCTGCTAGAAAAAATAGTAATAACATTTACTTAAGTTTCTGTTGGACAGAATGCCATTTCTGAATTACGCAATAAAAATTATTGGAAAAAAATGATAATTTTAAATAACGTACTTGTTTTAAATTGTTTACACTGTTTATAGTAACAACTATTGAATTGTGTAATAAATTTAATTATGCTTTTATGATTTGCAAAATTAATGACTGCCTTGAAGATTAAAAAAAAGCAGTCAAGCATATTTCAAGCAGTAGCATTAAAATATGTTTTAATTTCCCCACAATAAATAAATATTGAAAAAAAATAATAAAACACATTCCTCGACCTTAAATGTGTATTATCGCACGTAAGAAGCTCATAATAGAAACACAAACGATGAATTTCCGTGTATAGCAAGATTTTAAAAAAAACCATGCAACACCCTCCTTATTTGCACACTGAACTATTAAGATTTCGATCGATGTGGTGAAGGAACGTGAGTCCACTCCTTACCACAGTGGTAATGGTAACAAGATGCATTTTTGCCGATCCCACCGAAGCTAGCATAGGGTAGTAAAATACAAGCTTCGGATTGGTTGAATAATTTCGAGAGCACTTTGCTTTGGATCATTTTTGAGTTTCGTTTATTTCATCATCAATTTCTGCTTGAAAATGATTTGAGAGAAGATTTTGACAAATTTCCTTCTCATTTTACAGATTTATTGATAAAGAATTTTTTTCTGGAATTTATAATTAAAGAAGTTAATCTTGATGTTACTCAATTGTTCTCTATTATTTTTAGAAAATAATAAAAATAGTTGAAGTAATAGTAATTTGGGTGTTAATAATAATCATGTTATAATAATAATAATTTCTTTTTATTATTTTAACATTATATGCACATATATGCCCCTAAAACATACATCCACATTCTTAACAATTTGTTTACAAACAATAATCACATTTCTTTTTTAAACCGTAAATTACGCGATATTTACTGGTACTTTTGTGCTATATTACTTTTTTTTAATTTCTATTCCTTTTGAGCTCACAGGTTTTTTAGTACTCATGATAAAAATATGCGATCCACATAAAATTTTGTATATGAGTATACCTCGATAAGGCGCTTCCCTGATTAGTTTTTGGAGTTCATTATCTTAATTTATTTTTTGAGATTTTTTTTGTACTTTTTTTAATACTTGTTTTCTCATCGTGGCAACAGAAA
Source organism: Maratus speculifer (assembly GCA_964019185.1). Lineage (NCBI taxonomy): Eukaryota > Metazoa > Arthropoda > Arachnida > Araneae > Salticidae > Maratus > Maratus speculifer. The sequence continues at coordinate 18,312,970 of OZ025302.1, read as the reverse complement.
TATTCAGTTTTTGAACATTAAATAAAAACCAATAAGAAAACGAATAAAATAAACAAGTAAGTAAAATCATGCGTTAAGCATAGATTATGCAGCACTTTCCAACACTTAATGAAATCTTTAACAAAACTTTGTTATTTAGGGAAATAATAGTGTATAGCCAAATGTACCCAAATATGTATTCCAGTACTTTTGAACAGCCCTGTATTTCATATGTCACTTGATATAATGGGAAAATTTAGTTTAGCAAGAAAATACCCAGTAGCTTGAAATTTCTTTTTCAGCAATTCATATTATTAGATGGAAACATACTTGTATACTTTTGTTCAGCCCTGTAGTTTACATTGTACCTTTATTGCACGTCAGCATTAGGCTAAAATTTACTGTAAACTAAAACACTTTTAAAACAACTGAAGTCACATTCTCATAAATCATCATTCATAAGCGTCCATGTACCGAATTCTTTGCGTGTCCCTGTATATCCTTTTATCTATATTCTGCAAACATTTCTCAATAAATTGAATGAAGCTCAGTGTAAAAATGCATAGCTTATTTAAGAACCACGTTTAAATAATTTACGCTGATATTCAGTAACGTTGGTGAGTTCTTTTGGGTAGCCCTGTATATCAACTATAACATTTATACACACAATATAATGTGCATATATTTAGCGAAATATAAACGCGCATATCATAATTAAAATGCATTTCATTCCTCCATCAGCCATCATCGGACACATATACGGTACTTCGGAAAGAATATACTATTTGAAATCTTTTGTATGGCCCAGTAAATGCTATGTACTTCCTATTATGCAAGACAGTAGCGTATAATTTATATTAAGCTTCAGTGACATATATCAATTTTATTATACATGAAAAAGCTTAATATATTTAAAATATGTCACACACAATTCCCCCTTTTACCATTATCTAATGGAATTCTTTTGTGTGGCCCTGTAAATGAATAGTAGCTACATTTTCACCTTATTTTATAGAATGCATATTTTAATATGTTTGACAGGGTATAACATCTTTAAAATTCCTTTGAAACGATTTTTCCCCATAGGCCGTAATCTAATGTAAAAGTTTGCATTCGCCCTGTAGATAAACTAATCATGGTAGAAACTTCACTTTCGATAGTACTTGTGTTAAGGTAAACGTCAATAACGTCCTAAAATTTCATGGCAATCCGAGTATTTTAACTATTTTTCCCCATGGACCGTGATGTAATGGAAAACTTTTGATTCGCCCTGTAGATAAACTAATCATGGTAGAAACTTCATTTTCAATAGCGTTCGTGCTAGGGTAAACGTCAATAACGTCCTAAAATTTCATGGCAATCCGAGTATATTGACGATTTTTGCCCATAGGCCGTAATGTAATGGGAAACTTTTAATTCTCTCTGTAGATAAATTAATCATGGTAGAAACTTCATTTTCAATAGCGTTCATGCTAGGGTAAACGTCAATAACGTCCTAAAATTTCATGGCAATCCGAGTATATTAACGATTTTTCCCCATAGGCCGTAATGTAATGGGAAAATTTTGATTCTCTCTGTAGATAAACTAATCATGGTAGATACTTCATTTTCAATAGGGTTCGTGCTAGGGTATACATCAATAACGTATAAAAATTTCATAGCAATCCGAGTGTATTTACGGGAGTTAGAGCGCGGACAGACCGCCAGACGGACAGACGACCATCCGGCCAGACGACCATCCGGCCAGACGGACAGACAAACCGAATGCATAAGCACTTTTCAACTTTGTTAGAAAGTGCTAAAAATGTACATAAATATATCCTGAATTCTTAAGAGGTTGTGTCTTTAAATTCCACAATATTTTTACGTTTCTAAAAATACTCTCGATTCAGAAATATTTTAAAATAAATGTTGTTTTATAATTTTTCATCTTCTCGGTTAAGATATACGGATTGATGACGGTTGATAGTTCGTGCAAACGTGTTTCTGACGAAGGGCAACATTGCAATACGAGTGGCGGGAAACTTTTGCACACGCGAATTTCGAACTCTACCTCTTTGCATGAATTGTCTAGAATCCAATCACAATGATCACGTGGTCAGAGATCATTCACATATGCCTAACTTTTGACGTAATTGTACACCTTCTTCGCTGAATTCTTCTAGTAAAGAAATCAAAGAAACTAACTGGCCGGAAACTTTTGACCACCACTGTACATTTTAATAGTTTTTGTTATTTACACATAGCATTTCTGACAATTGGAAATAAATGGATGCAGTAGCGCACTGTTTATGTCATCACTACATATTCGTTTCGAAAAATAGTGTTGTGTAGAAATAAATTATTGAACTTCTAAGGAATAAAATTGTTTTTTGAATATAGAATTATATTGTAACTAGCTGTTACCCGTGACGTCGTTCACGTAGCATTAAAAAAAAGGTAAACGCTTTAATTAAACAAAACATTTCATTAACAATAATTTAAAACATACAGGGTGAGTCATAAATATCGAAACAATAGGCTATCTCCTTAAATATTGCCCCTAGACCCATACATCCAATTGCAAAGTTTCATCAAAAAAGGTAAATTTTTTGATAAGATAAGTTGCAACTCCATGGGGGTCTATTTTAAAAAATACGAAAATTAAATTTTTATACGACCCCCAGAGAATAAAACTTCCAATTAGAAAATTTTTCCTTATCCTCTTCTGAATCGAACAAAAAAAAATTCATCTCGATATCTGCAAATCCCTGGATGATATTAAAATCCAAAATTTTTCAAAATTCGTGACTTACACCACTTTAGCATACATCTAAGTGCAGCGATATCAGTTCATTTGAAATACAATTTAGGGATCGACCATTAATTTACGCATTGTTAAATGTAGACCCAAGACAATATTTTAACTTTTAAATATAAAATAAAAGCGTATAGCTTTTTGCTTTAAACTTCCTTGACATATGCTAGATGTCTGCAATATCTCGAGCTTGGCGCCAGGCTCGTAATTGGCACGACCCATTGGCCGGACCGTCTTATTAAACACTTATTAAAAATGTTATTAAATTAAGTGATATTAATTAAACTCTCATTAACCGTGTCTTTAAAACTTATTGCCGCAGGCAATAAGTTTAGTAAAAATAGTAATAGCGATAATGACCCTTATATTAACTGGATCACATGGAATATATTTTAATGTTATTGTACATTTTAATGTTAATGGAAATATATTTTAATAAATTACTTAGAATTTTTTTCAAAAATCTAGTTTGTACAATTCAGCTTCAAAATTTATGTGGTTTTAAGCATATTTTTACTTTTTTCTATCTTTACAAGAGAAAAGTATTGGATTCATGAAAATTTTGAATTCCGGTTTTCGACGGATTCACACGTTTTAGGGCTCAGAGATACCGAAAAACATGTTTTTACAAAATGTCTGTCTGTGAGTCACTGCTTCTGTATCTCTGTATATGATATACATTTTGTGAGCGCGCTATCTCAAGAACTAATACACAAAATTTAATAAAAAATTATATTTACTTAGTTCTTGATATACATTGATGCTGATTAGTTTTTGGTGTGAATCGCTTAACAGGTGACCCTACTGTAAAGGCTTTTGTGCGATTTCCGCGATCGCTGTATCTCCAGATTGCAAGGAATATCATCAATCTTCAGATTCAGTTATTCCTTGACATGAATTGATGTTATTTATATTTTGTTGTATATGGCTCCACGAGAGGCAACACTGAATTTGTTACGATTTCTGCAATAGCTCTACTTTAAGAACTAATGCAGGAATTTCCATAAAAAGTCGCCCCACCAGTGGCCGAGAGGTTCGGACCTCTCAACTGGTAGACGGCAGGTGCTGGGTTCGAACCCAATCGCGGCTGTCGGCCTAACCGTTCGGAGTTTTCCGTGGTTTTCTTCGAGCCTTGCGTAAATACGGGTTAGGTTCCCTTAGAAAGACCCCCACGGAGGGCACTCCCCCTGGTCCTATATCCCATTAGCGTAGATAATCGGACGACAAAAATCAACCAACCAACCAATCAACCATAAAAAGTCAGATGCAGTTACTTCTCGACATGAATTGGTTTTGTTTAAGTTTTTGTATCAATCATCTTTCGGATGGCGTTTTCATAATGAATTTTGTATAGTTTACACGATTTCAGTGATATCTTGTACTAATCCACGGAATTTCGTATCTTTAGAGTCCTCCGATTGCTACATCCGAGTAGTTTATTTATTCCAAACGGCATTAAAAAAATATTTATTCGAATGTTAAAGTCGAAGAGTATAACGTTTCTGTTGCGTATTTTTTTATGCTAAGCTCCCACTAATATTTCATTCTAAGTGTATTTAATTGATCAAGGTTTAATGAGTTCGAACCAAAGATCATTTAAGAAATTCAATTGAATAATTTCAACTTAAAACGTTTAAATGAAATATGCCGAAGATTCATTAAACACCTGTTCTTGTTTTAAAAAGATAACTGATTCGCAAGTTAAACAAAATTTAAAATGTATTTGTATTTGAACTGAAAACTGTATGTTAAACTCTAAAAATTGAAAAAAAAAAAAAAAAAAAAAAGCGCAGCGGCCTTTGAGTCTGCTTACAGCGGTTAACACGTTGGGGATTTTTTTTTGTTTGTTTGTTTTTTTTATTCCGGCCAATTATCTGCAATAGGAAATCCAGGGTTCGAAAAAAACCACGGAAAACTTCGAACGGTTAGGCCGATGGTTTCGATTGGGTTCGAACCCAATACCTACCGTCTACCAGTTTGGAGGCCCGTAATTAGAGGCATCTTTTGCGCATCGTGTAGTGGCAATTTTAACAAGAAAAATATGAAGTTGACAGGGATAAAACTATGAAAAAAATTGAAGTCGGCGTGATAAAAATAAAGTTTAAATAAGCTGACTCATTTAAATAGTAATTAAAGAAGGCGAAAATGGCAAAACTTAAACAAAATCTGAAATCGAAACTACACAAGAAGGAGTTAATCACCTAGACACTTTTAAAAAAGCATTTAAACGTTAGGAGCCAATCTTTGTTTAAAACTAAATGCACCTTTTTTCACCAGATGTTTTTATTTCAGTATTTCTCATTTTTAACTTACATCATAAGTCAGTAACCCTTGGTTACGGTAACAATTCAATAGTTTTTTAACACCTCAATTAAAAAAATTTTTTTTTTTTAAATTGAAGAAAGATGTTTTTACCTCAGAAAATTTACTTTTAAAAATATGATTTGTTCACAAAAAATTGCATCTTTTTTTAAATTGCTATTTTAAATACTTTTATTTTTTAAAAATATTATTTAAAATGCTGAATCAAAATTGAAAATTAAATATTTTCATTTAATTAAAAGAAAAAAATTCAACGCGAGAAATAATATTTTGAGTTATGACAATTTTAATTTACTCTAAATTTTTTGAAAAAAAAAATTATTAAGAAAGCTTATGATGTGATAGTGCTTACAAATTATGTGGTTAACCATCACAAAACATTCAAAATTCAAACGCTATAAATAAATAAATAAAATAAATGTTTCCTGGACAACATACAGCAACATTGTTTCTTCAATTACACGCATTTCAATTTGTGTCTGATCCCTTGAAACCTCACGATTTATTAAAATTGTCATAACTCTCTGAGTTTTGGAGATATCAAGATGGAATTTTTTTTTGTTCAATTCAGGAATGAATAAGGAAAATTTTTCTAATTGGAAGTTTTATCCTCTGGGGGCCGTATAAAAATTTAATTTTTGTATTTTTTAAAATAGACCCCCCATGGAGTTGCAACTTATCTTATCAAAAAATTTACCTTTTTTGGTGAAATTTTGCAATTGGAAGTATGGGTCTAGGGGCAATATTTAAGGAGATAGCCTATTGTTTCGATATTTATGACTCACCCTGTATATAACTAACACATATCTTATAGGAGGCTATGCAGCAGTTTTTCTTTATAGGGGACTTAAAGAACTCAGTCAAATAAAAGAGTGTGTTAGATAATATGAACAATCACGAAAATGAAATTGCAACCACTTGTACTGTAGAACAACTGTAACGCACCCCAGTTGTACAAAAATCATGTTGTAGTGCATTTCAGAATTCCATATCAAAGAAAGAAAAATCATGTGTTAAACCTAGCGAATAAAAAAAAATATCCAACATTTCCATAATACATAACTTCGCCGGCTCATTCTTTTCTGCAGCTATGTATATGATCTATGTGTTTGTAAATATTCTAAATACAATGTTAAAATTTAGGTTAGTTAGAAAAAGTATAACGAAGATTAAAATTCACCTTTAGCAATTTCTAATAATAGACAGAAACGTACTTGAATTCTTTTGTACAATCCTGTATATTAAATGCAGATATTCATACGACCGCATATTTAGCTTAAATTATTCAAGCAAAAAATCGATTAGAATGATTGAATTCTTATTTCCGGGAATCCTTATTGCACAGGTGACCATATATCTAGTTTATTGTATAGTTCGATACATGTTTTATATAAATTCTACAAACATCACTTATTATACCAAATGTAGCTGAACTTCAGGATGCATTAGTTTTTTCTTAAAATACATACGGTAATTGAAAAAGCTCTTCAGCAATCTTTTCTAATAGACCATACTTTGGATACAATATCTGAGATCTGGACACAGGTCCAAAATCTTTTATGCGTCTCTGTAAATAAACAACAAATGTGATGCAAATCATACTTAACTGCAAGCATATTGTAGTAAATTTCAGTATTTATCATTGGATTGATTATCTCAGTATATTAATTTCATCATGTTTGAAATAGTGCAAGGCAATTAAAATACGCTGGGAATATTTTTTCCCGTAGACTAATATATTACCGAACATTTTTCTGTGATCTTGTAAATGAATGTTAAATCTTTGCACCCCATTTTCTACAGAAATCCTATTTTAGTGCACTTCAGAAACTGATATCAGTTTCAATATTATTAAAATAACCTTAATAAAATAACATTATTAAAATACGCTGCAAATGGTTTTTCTTCACAGACCATGATATATTGAAATACTTTTGAGTTCCCTGTACGCGCACTATAAGTACTACATTTAACATATTCGATAGTAACCATGTTCTTGTGAACCTTAAAAATGCATGTAAATTTCATTACATTTAAAATTATGTAACATTAACAAAATACACCACAAAGGATTTTTTCGCCTTAGACCATAATGTAAAGTCTCCTTTTGAGTGCTCCTGTGATTCAGCTATAATTGCTATCTGGTTCATTTTCAATGCCGCACATGCTATGACAAATCTCAATAACGTATGTTATTTTCGCATAAATCTCACCATATTTACTCAAGTTAAAACACGGACAAACAGACGGCAGACCCCAGGTACTCGGCATCCGGTATACAGACAGGTTGAAGTCGTAAACACTTTTAGACCATGTTAGAAAGTGTCATAAAGGGGGTAGTAAAACAAATAAAACTGTGTTAAGAAAAATCTACTACAAAACTGTGTTTTAGGTGGCATTTTTGTATAATTTGTACATATACCATAATGTTGCATTTGTGCATACCAAAAAACTTTATAGAAATTTATTATTAAAAAAATATTTTTTAAAGTGACAACATATTTTTACTTTTTAAGAGCTAAAAAAATGTGGAATTAATATCCATTTACAAACCTGTTTCCAGCACACTTCGAGCACATTATGCGAAATTGAGATATTGACTGTTGGAAATGATCTAGACACACGGCAGTGTGTCAGCCAAGTTCACAAAGTAAAAGGCGACACACAGGCCGTGGGTTATATTACCCGAACCATTTCGAGCCACTTTTGACCCCTCAATAACTTAAATTCTATTTGACCTACACACTTGCAATTTTTTGTGTCGTGTAAGACCATCTTCTAATTTCCGAATCCTAAAATTTTTTTAAAAAATCTTTTACCGTTCACGAGAAATTGACGTCTGAAAACCACTGTTTTTACCACTGACTCACTGACTCACTGATTCACTCACTCACTCATAGAAATGTTTGACTACTTCCAGGTGACTTAGGAAGTTGAAATTTGGTGTGGAGGTAGGTTATTGGATATATAAATAGGAAAAAATCAGAAATCACCATTAATTAAACATTAATGGTTGGTTAGAGGATAAATTATTGGATTACAATGGCAGTTTATGAGAGTTTCACAAAATACTAGAAATAGTGCCAAGTTGGCGACACTTTTGGCGAGTATCAGGGCTAATCTCTGAAGCTACCGAACCGATTTCAAAAGTAATGGTACCAAAATGATGGTGCCCCGGTTCAAACATAGACTATATCTTATGTCTGTGCCACTAACCAAAAGAGGGTTCAGAAGCGAAAAACATTCTAAAAATGTGATTTTTGTTTTACTGAAGGGCCTTGAAGCACAAAATTTGGCATATTAATTATTTATAGGATATAAATGGTCACTAATGACATTTGCTAAAAAATGTCAAATTTAAATGGGTGAAAATCCGCGAAGAGCGTTCTAAAAAAGTTCGAAATACCCATTTAAAAAAAATCTCAGCAAACAACAAACCGATGTTAAAAGTAATGATATCAAAATGATGATGACAATCTTTGCTCCAACATAGGATATATCTTATGTCGATTACACTAACCCAAAGGAGGTAAAAGAGTAAAAAACATTCTAAAAATGCGATGTCTGTATATTAAGGGACTGGACTGGAAACATAAAATTTGGCATTTTAGAGTTTATGGGAATTTCACGAAATATCAGAAATAGTGCCAAGTTGGCGACACTTTTGGCGAGTATCGGGGTTAATCTCTAAAACCACCGAACCGATTTAAAAATTAATCATATCAAAATGATGGTATTCACTCCGGTTCAAACATAGGCTGTATTTTATGCGCATACCATTAACCAAAAGAGGGTGAAGAAGCAAAAAACATTCTAAAATGTAACTTTTGCGTTACTGAAGGACCTAGAGCTATAAGATTTGGCATGTTAATTATTTATAAGATATGAATGATCTCTAAGGGCATTTGATGAAAAATACGGAATTCAAAAGGGGTGAAAATGTGCGAAAAGCGTTCTAAAAATGTTCTAAATTGGAATTTTTAAGCAATTGCAGCACACAACAAACCGATCTTAAAAGTAACGTTATCAAAATGATGGTGATAGTCCTATCTCCAATATAAGCTATATCTTATGTCGATTCCACTAATCCAAAGGGGGTAAAAGAGCAAAAAGCGTTCTAAAAATGCGATGTTAATGATGTTAAGGGCCTAAAAACATAAAATTTGGCTGTTCATTAATTATAAGATATAAATGATCACTAAGAACATTTGTTAACAAATACAAAATTTAAAAGGGTTAAAAATGCACGAAAAGCGTTCTAAAAACTTTCTAAGTAGCAATATTTAAGCAATCTTGGGTAGTTAGCGAACCGATTTAAAGAAAAAAAAAAGATGCCAAAATGATGGCGACAGTCCTTGCTCTAACAAAATTATTGGGTAAATTATCAGATTACAATGGGAATATATGGGAATTTGGCAAAATACCAGAAATAGCGCATGTTAGCATGATTTTGGTGCGTAATTTTTGTTGTCAATAGCGATATTTCGCCAAGTTGGCTACAAACGTATTTGGTCGACGAAATAATCAAGTAGTACCCAATCACGTAAAAGAAACATCCTTATTAGTGGAATTTATAGGAACATAACAGTCCTAATGTTAAATTTTTTAATGTGACTGAAAACTAGTCGTTGGAGGCCACCGTAATACTTACCCATCATGGATATGCATAATATATGAAAACATAACATATGTAAACAATTTATAAAAGGCATTACAATTACAAAACAAAATATAAACGTATAATTAAGTATTTTTAACACATATTCATGCTCTATTAATGAATTTCTGATGAACCAATTTCGATAAATTGTATGAAACGCCAAACAATTCAAGTAGCACTGAATTGCATAAAAGAAACATCCTTATAACTCCAAAAATATTAATCATATTCACTAACGGTTTGTTGCATCGAATTAAGTGTCTCATTTCCAATTAAAATATATCTTTGAATTGAAATTTGAATGAAATACAGGGTCATGAAAAATCAAAGATTGTAGAAAACAGGATTAGAAATATCTCAACAACTAATAATCCGATTGACTTTGTTTTATGCGCAAAATTTGTGTTATTTTATTGCCTTTTACGTCCATTCCTTAAAATAAAAAAAATCGAAAATTTTTATATACCTTTCATCAGAACGAATTTTTTGAGAGTCCGAAAAAAATAGTTTCGGATAATCGAGGTTATTGATATTAAATAGGCTTCGTCCCATTCTTACATACTAAGCACATACAAAATTTCAAATCTGTATCTCAATTTGTTCGGGAGATAGAGCGGTTACAGACAGACAGACAGACAGACAGACAGACTGACAGACAGACACACAGACGGACGGACGGCAATTTTTTTTTTCTAAAAATATGTTTTTCGGAATCTCTAGTGTCCGAAACGTGTAAATCCGTCAAAAAAAATTTTTCGATTTTCAAAACGATTGCAAGACTTACCCTATACTACGTATGATGGGTAAGTAAAAACAGTGAATAAATGCGGGAAAAAGCTGAAAGTTTAATTAATATTAAATAAAACTAATTTAACTAATTTAACCTATTTATTTCAAAAAAGAAACAAATACCTACTTATTTGACAAAAATTAATGATATCCTATCAAAAACATGAATGTGAAAAAATGCCAAGTTCGTTAAAGGTTTCGCTCATAAAAGAAGTGATTTGACAAAAAATAATGATATCCTGTCAAAAACATGAATGTGAAAGAATGCCAAGTTCGTTAAAGGTTTCGCAAATAAAAGAAGTGAGATCTAACTGCAAACCAAGTTCTTTCGAAGCTGCTTAAATCATAACTCCTGTCATGCATATTATTATTCAATTGCTTAAAATGATTTGTTATGTTACTTATTATTCAATAGAGCGACTTGGCAAGTTTTCAGCTACCAACTTTAATCTTTGAGTCGGAGTACAATTTAATCTAGAATCTGATTGGCAAAGATCTAGTCAATCGTGTGCTCGAATAGGTGTATTGAAGTTAAGGTACTGATAAGTTAAGGAAGGGATCAACTTTAATTTCTGATCAACTAAATAGAAAAAATTTAATAAGAGAAAACTTGCTAAGTCGCTCTATTGAATAACAAGTAACATAACAAATCATTTTAAGCAATTGAATAATAATATGCATGACAGGAGTTATGATTTAAGCAGCTTCGAAAGAACTTGGTTTGCAGTTAGATCTCACTTCTTTTATTTGCAAAACCTTTAACGAACTTGGCATTCTTTCACATTCATGTTTTTGACAGGATAGTATTTTCACGCAATTACATTAGATCTTTAGTATTTAAGTCCGAAAGTGCATTTTTAAAAGTGATTTTATTTATATTTTCAGAAATGAACGATTTTAAGAATTAACACTTGTCAAAAAAAAATTTCGTTTTTTGATTAGTTGAGCTTTTTTTACTTTTTAAAAATGATAAAAAATATTTTTCATTGATCATTACATCATTTACGATATGGATAAACATGCGTTATAAATTATTAACATTTTCTAGTCATTTAATATTTAACCTTTAAAAAGACTTATTTCATTTTAAAATTAAATATTTATTTTAACCACGCTCAGACGATAAACTTAATTTTATTTAAATAATAACTTTTGAAATCATAATTCAACCTCATTTCATTGCATCATCACAGAATATTTGTTTTATTACTTTCTTCTATCTTTACAAGAAGAAAGTATTGGATTCATGAAAATTTTCGACTTCCGGTTTTCGACGGATTTATACGTTTTAGAAGGTCCTGAACACGTTTTGACTATTTTTAGAAAATGTCTGTCTGTGAGTCTGAGTGTCTGTGAGTCTGTGTGTCTGTCTGTGAGTCTGTCTGTCTGTATGTGACAAAAAATTTGAGGGCGCTCTATCTCAAGAACTAATGCTCGAAATTTAATAAAATTTTATATTCAGTTAGACCTTGATATGAATTAGTGCCTATTGGTTTTTGGATGAAAATTGGCCTGCAGGTGGCGCTGCTGTACTACGTTTTTCATGATTTTCAAGATTGCTATATCTCAAGTACTAACGCACAGAATTTCACCAAACTTCAGATTCTGTGACCACTTGATATACATAGACGCTGATAAGGTTTTGGTGTAAATTGGCCAGCAGGTGACGCTGCTATGCCACGTTTTTCATGATTTTCATGATAGCTATATCTCAATAATTAGTGCACAGAATTTCACCAAACTTCAGATTCCGCGATACCTTGAGATAAATAGCTGCTAATAAGGTTTTGGTGTGAACTGCCCTATACGTGGCGCTGCTATGCATCATTTTGCACGATTTTTGCGATAGCTATATCTCAAGAACTAATGCAGAGAACTTCACCCAAATTTTAGTTTCTTTTACACTACAATATATCAAATAATCAGACGCTGATTACATTTTGGTATTAACCTTGCAACAGGTGGTGTAGCTATGCTGCATTTTGAACGATTTTTCCAATAGCTATATCTCAACAACCAACGCAAAGAGTTACAATATATACAAGTTATATGTCATTTTATTACAAAATGACATATAACATAATTACACGATGATTACGTTTTGTTATAAATCCTTCAACTGATGGTGCTGCTGTGCTATATTTTACACGGTTTTTTTTAAACTAGCTCTATCTCAAGAACTAATGCACAGAATTTCATCAAACTTCAGATTATTTTACACCATAACATAATTCGACGCTTTTTTACGTTTTGGCATAAATTGTCCAATATATGGTGTTGCTGTGCTACGTTTTGCAAATTTTTTGTTATAAGTATATCTCAAGAACTAATGGACGAAATTCCATCAAATTTCAGATTCTGTTAGGTCTTGACATAAACAAATGCTTATTAGGTTTTAGTATAAATTACCCAACATGAGGCACTACTAAGCTCATTTTCTCAGAATATTAATTAAATTTTGCGTTTTAGGCTTTTCGGATACCAGAATCTCATTAGGCTAGGTCAAATGTTCAAGGAAATTCGATAGTGGGTAACTTTGCGGTCACCACGTTTTTTTTTTTTAAATATTAAAATGTACTTATGAGATAGAAGAAAGTTTTGGGATTGACACATCCAACTAGTTAAAATAGGGGTGGAGGTATACAGAATTTTTCTATAATAATGATAATGATGCAGATTTTTATCCATCAACTGGGATAGTCAAAATTCTAGCTCGCGAGTTTTGTAATCATAGCAAACGCGGTAGCGTTTGGTATAATATGTTTAAGAAATAGAAAGTGCAAACGTCTTTTTGAAATTTCTGGCGAACCAGTTGACGTACGACAGTGATTTTTTTTTAAATGATAGAACTCGACGAGACGAATAAAATGATAGCATTAAAAAATATATTGTAGTTTACGGTAGTTTTTTATTTAAATTTTAACGAAAAAATTAAGACGAAAAGTTCAACAAGCGATAGCTAGCGATCTTATGGATGGATTAACTTCGTTTTTGGCTTATTTTTATCGTCTTGATAAAACTTAGAACAGTTTTTTTTTCATCTTTGTATTTTTGACGGTACCTGAGAAAATCGAATTTTTGTCTTAAACCTCCAGTTGAATATTATCTTTTTGCTGTTGCGATTGTAGTTTTTTTTATTCATTGCCACTAAATTTAATGTAAAAATTGTAATGTATACATCATAATTCATTGAAATTAAACAAATCACGTGAAAAACATGGTTATTTGTTTTTATTGCGAAGCTTTCAATTTCAGTTCTTTAAATAATAAAGTTGTAAACGCACTGTCATTTTTTTTTTTTTTTTTTTTGACTCCATTATTATTTTTTCAAATAGCATGCATTTTACATGACAATGGGGTGATTTTCTCGAGTACCCTAACATTTTGAATTTTATTAGCAGGAAAAAAAATGGGAAAAACACAAACACATCGGAAAAAACTACCTAGGAGAACCAAAATTTCTATTCAGGAACTAAATGTAATCTTTTTAAATTAGTAAATCAAACACTTCACATTCTGTCCATATCTTAAATACCATTCAATTGATTTTAAATAACGATGTGATGTCAAATACGCATCAGGGTACCTAACTGATATGATAGCCGGGCTATTGTTGTTTATTAAAAAATAACTTTTTATTTACCTTTATTTAATTTTGTGGTGCTACTTTGATATACCCCCCCCCCAAAAAATTACGTGCCAAATCTGGCACTCCCTACGCACTTTTCCTACGGACCTTTTAGGTTTGCTGTTACTCAGCTTCATTCCTTCATTTGTATTTTGTATGTATTCATTGTATTTTTTAGGTATTCCTTTCTGTTATTCTGTTAGGTCTGTTAGGAGATTCTGTTAGGTCTTGACATCAATAAATGCTTATTAGGTTATAAATATAAATTACCCAACATGAGGCACTACTAAGCTCATTTTCTCAGAATATTTTTAGGCTTTTCGGATACCAGAATCTCATTAGGCTAGGTCAAATGTTCGAGGAAATTCGATAGTGGGTAACTCTGGGGTCACAACGTTTTTTTTTTTTTTTTTTTTTTTTTTTTTTTTTTTTTTTTTTGTAATATTAAAATGTACTTATGAGATAGAAGAAAGTTTCGGAATTGACACATCCATCTAGTTTTTAATATGTGACGTCGTATCCCTCTCTTTTTAGCACTTACTCAAAGTTACATTGTGTTATTAAAAATGAAAACTTGAAAACTTATACTTTGATCAAATATGAAATTACATTGATATTATTAAAATTCTTAATGGAAAGTATTCCTGTGACTTCACAATTGGTAAAAAGTTGAATTTTATAGCCTCGAACCGAAAGAAAGAAAGGATTCATTTTTATTACGGATTAATATCTAGAAAAGTTAATAAAATATTTATATTCTTGTAAAGTCTTCGAAGTGTAAAAGAAATTTTATATAATTGTCTGCTTGATATAAGAAGAAAAACAGCATTCCTCGGACGTCATAATTGGTAAAATTGCGGTTTTAACCTCGAACCGAAAAACAGAATAGGGTCCACTTATTTATTTCATTTTGTTTTATCACGTGAAAATCTTTCAATTGAAAATTAATTACAGAGAAAAAACAATTATTCCGTTTTTTTTTTTTTTTTTTTTTTTTTTTTTTTTTTTTGGCAACGAAAAAAGAAAGATGATTAAATATTATGGAAAAATTATCAATTTATTCTGTATGAAAAATAGTGAAATGTTGAATTATTAAGAAAAATATTTGAATAAAAAAAAAAAAATTAGCCTATGTTCATTTTAGTCTATCTATATACAAAAATTTAAAGACATTAATCCATCCGTTTGGAAGCCAATTTCACTCCAGTTTTTCGGACACACTTTCACATTTATAATATACTAGCAGTTACCCGTGACTTCGTTCACATAACATTTAAAGAAGAAATAATTGATCAATCAAGCAAAAAATTTCGATGATGAAAAGCATGTGTAATTAACTTTTTATCGCGAATTAATGGTAAAAAGCTTCTGATAATCCCTATTTGCTAATTTGTTTGCTGGTTAAAATTGTCCTTTCAGCGATCAATACTAATAGATTAGAAACATTCTTGAATTCTTTTGTTCAGCCCTGTAGTTTTCCAAGTGCCTTTAATACACGAAAGTCTCTTTTTAAAATTTAGTTCAAACAAAAATATTTTTTATTACTACCTAAATTACATTTTCAGAAATTATCATCCGAAGACAACCTTGTATCCAGTTCTTTGCGGGACCCTGTATATCATTTTATATATATACTACAAACATTTCTTATTTTACTAAATGCAGTTCAAAATAAGAATGCATATTTTATTTGAAAACCACCGTTAAGTAAATTACGCTCATATTCAGTAACCTTTCCGAGATCTTTTGTGTAACCCTGTATATCTAAATTTAACTATTTATACTATTACCATTTATACTCTCCATTTAATATGCATACATTTAGCGAAACTTAAAAGCACATATCATAATTCAAAATGCATTTCATCCATGCAACAGTCATCATCCATCATATACAGTACTTCGAATAGAATATATAATATTTGAAATCTTTTGTGTGCCCCAGTAAATGCTATGCACTTCGTTTTATGCATGAAATAACTCACATTAAGCATCAGCAACGTATATCAATTTGATTATACATGAAATCGTTTACCATAATTAAAATGTGTCGGAAACTGTTCCTCCCTGTATTCTTATGCAATGGAATTCTTCTGTGTAACCCTGTAAATGAATAATAAGTGTCCTTTTCACTACATACTTTACAAAATGCATATTTTAGTACACTTTGTAAATGCATATAAATTTGAATATGATTCACAGGGTGTAACATCGTTAAATTTAATTAAAACGATTTTCTCCATAATGCCGTAATGTAAGGAAATTTTTTGACAATCCCTGTAAATAAACTAATCATGGTAGAAACTTTATTTTCAATAGGTATTCGTGCTAGGTAAACGTTAAGAACGTCCAAAAATTTCATGGAAATCGGAGTATATTTACTAAAGTTAGAAAGCGACTAGACAGACAGACAAACCGAAAGCATAATAACTTTTCAACTTTGTTCGAAAGTGTTAAAAAATCGAGCCAAAAATATATTAATCAGTAGTTTATTTTCCGCCTTTTCCCCACAAAAAATTTCTTCCATTGATAATTATGAGTTTTGAATAAAAATATTCATTTGTATGTAAATTATAACTTATTAATTAATATAAGTAAAAAATATTTCTGATTCATTTTAAATATGATGCCATTATTTATCTCGCTCCATTAGCTACTGATATTCATACCCCTTGTATTTTTAACGACTGCTATAAAGTACCTGTTTTATTTCAACTATGACGTCACATTTTCATAAGTGAACCATTTTATTAAAAATATAATTCTTTTTACTTTTAATTTGTGTCGCCATATTTTACACAAAAATTCCCATCAACTAAACAAATATCCTTGTTAAATATATTATAAAAAATACACCTTTTATTTTTAGCCATATTTTACACAAAAATTTCCATTAACTAAACAAATATCCTTGTTAAATATATTATAAAAAATGCACCTTTTATTTTTATTTCAAACATGACGTCATATTTATTTTCTTTTAAATTATTTTATTATAGTTTTTCGCGTGGAAGTTTTTTATTGAAAATTCATTGCCGCTGAAAAATTATTATTCCAATTTTTTATTTTCTTGGCAACAGGAAAGGAAAATGGTTAAATTTTATCTGAAAAATGCCTATTGGTTTCGTATGAAAAATAATTAAACTTTGAACTATTAAGGAAACTATTTGAATAAAATAAATAAAAATTAGCCTATGTTCATTCCACTCCTATAATCTATCCATATGCAAAGATTCAAAGACATTAATCCATCCGTTTTGAAGCCAAGTTCATTCCCATTTTTCGGACAGACTTTCACATTTATAATATATATATAACGATATAAGGATAATTTTATCTGTAAGGCCTCATTTCATACTAAACTGAAAATTATCCACGGCAATTGCCCTATCCTCTGTGATCCCCCCCCCCCCCACGCTTTCTCTCAAAAATTTCGAGATAACATGGATAATTCTTAAATTTCGCCAATACCGGACTGTGCCGTCTGATTCATCAGGTCCGGCACAATAATTTGGTTACATACACCCTTGTCACATTCCATTTGCAAGTTCTTTCAGTATCAATGAACTTGGTCAGTGGTTTATATGTCTGTATGTATTTAAAAAAATATTAATTACAGTCTACATGAAAAATTATTGTACTCATAGGCGCTTCAAGCACCTCAGAAAAATGCAGCATAAATATAATATTCTTGAATTAATATACTTACATAAATATCAGAACTCATAAAGGATATTTACGGAAATAATAATAATAATAATAATAATAATAATAATAATAATAATAATAATAATAATAATAATAATAATAGCAATAATAGTAAAACAGAATAGAAAACATATTAAAAGAACTAGTATTAAAAAATGCTCTGACGAGCACCAAAAAAGGTTAATATGTTTTAAAGTATGAAAAAGTGTTTGACAAGAGCTTCTAATTGAGAATGAGAAAGGACAAGGGGTCCCTTCTTGGCTGCAATTCACTGTCAATGCCAAATTCGAAAAAATCATATTTGCGCTTTTTCCATATAAAAGAAATTTGCGTAAAACTTTATATCTTTACTTTTTAGTAAAACTTTCTATCTTTACTTTTTAGGAAAACTTTCAATCGTGCTTTATGTTAACAGCATTGTTGACTCTGCACTGCAACTGCACTACAAATCAGTTTTCTGTGCTGTTTTACACTGCGACAGTTTATGGTGGGACTGCCTGAATGTGATACGCTACAGGCAGTGTTGAATGCAGGAGGTGGGCCGGGGGTACATTCCCTCCCGAAGGTATCAAATGCTCCTCCCCCCCCCCCCAATAAAATTTGAGATTTTGTGTTTTTAATGGTAAAAAAAAGTATAATCTCCTTAGAACTCTATTGTGTCCACCCCCCCCCCCCGAAGCCACAGAAGGCCCTCCCGGAGAAAAGTGTTTGAATTCAACACTGGCTGCGGGAACTATGGTTTTTGGCCCTATTTTGCTTTACATTCATGTTTAATCACGCGGTGTCTTTTCTAATTATGCCTTTACACTACACAATTTTCTTGTAACAGTGACTGATTTCTTTTATATGGAAAAAGCGCAAATATGATTTTTTCAAATTTGGTGACAGTGAATTGCAGCCAAGAAGGGACCCTTGTCCTTTCTCATTCTCAATTAGAAGCTCTTGTCAAACACTTTTTCATACTTTAAAACATATTAACCTTTTTTGGTGCTCGTCAGAGCTATTTTTTAATACTAGTCATTTAAATTTTTTGATAAATATACAGTGTCTCACATAAGTGATGGGACACTTGTGCTTTACAAAAGGAAACTAATCAAATAAATTAAAAAAACATGTACACATTTTTTTGCGGGTGTGTTTCATACTTAAATTTAGTAAAGATTATTACATAACAAAATATTAAAATATTAATTTAATAAAAATACAAATGTTTAGAACGGAGCAAAAAATAGCTCACATAAGTGATGGGACACCATTATATATGCAACAAAAATCGTCTGAAATAAGCAATAAAAATATTTTTTGAGGTTTTATTTTTACTTAAAAGCAATTGGCAATAATTTATAAAATCGTCTGCAGTATTTCTCTCCAGTTTGTTTTGGAATTTTTGTGTTTTTTAGCTCTGTGTAGCCATGAATGCTAAACGAAAAGAAACTTCGCCTGAAATTCGAAAATTAGTTATTAATTTGCATATTGAACGTGGAAAATCTATTAGAAAAACTGCTGAAACAGTTAACTTGAGTCGTTCAACAGTTTTCAATATCATTAAACGATATAAAAAGAATCATATGATTCAGGATAAAAGAAGACCTGGCCGACCATCAAAGCTATCCAATGGAATAAAGCGAATTATCGTTCGAAATATTTTAAAAAATCCAAGAAATAGTGCTTCAAAAGTTGCTGCTGATTTACAAGCATTATATGGAATAATTGTTAATCCTGAGACTATTAGAAGGGTAATTCGATCTGCTGGATATCACGGTAGAGTAGCCAGGAAAAAATTCTTCGTAAGTGAAAAGAATAGAAAACTCAGACTAGCTTTCGCAAAATTCAACAGCAATAAGAACTCTGATTACTGGAATAAAGTTATATTTGCTGATGAGAGTAAATTTAATATATTTGGTTCTGACGGTAGAATCTTGGTGTGGAGAAAACCCAGGGAAGAATTTCGCAAACAGAACTTGGTACCAACAGTAAAACATGGTGAAGGAGGAGTTATGGTATGGGGATGTATGTCGTCCGCTGGAGTTGGTAATCTTGTTTTTATTGACAGTATAATGGATCAGAACAAGTATATTGATATTTTAAAGCAAAATTTGAAATCTTCAGCACGAAAATTGAACCTTCATAACGATTTTAAATTCTACAAGGACAATGACCCCAAGCACACTGCTCTGAACGTTAGACTCTGGCTGCTATATAACTGTCCTGAAATAATAAAAACACCACCACAATCTCCAGACTTAAATCCCATAGAGAATATTTGGCAAGAATTGGAATCAAGAATTCGCAAACACACCATTTCTTCAAAACAACAACTAAAATCGGTGCTTCAAGAAAAATGGGGTAAAATCACTCCAGAAATCACAAAAAAATTAGTCGAATGCATCCCAAAAAGATTAAATCATGTTTTAAAAGTAAAAAGAAATCCAACAAAATATTAAAACCTTTTAAAAAGTAAAATTTTTGGATAAATATTTGATGGAAAAGTAAGTGTCCCATCACTTATGTGAGCCATTTTTTGCTCCGTTCTGAACAATTGTATTTTTACTAAATTAATATTTTAATATTTTGACAAAATGTATGTTATGTAATAATTGTTGCTAACTTTAAATATGAAACACACCCAAAAAATTTTTGCACATGTTTGTTTATTTATTTTATTGCAGTTTCTTTTTATAAAATAAAATATTATAAAGTAATTATAAAATATTATAATATTATAAATATTATAAAATATATAATGCTTTTTATAAAGCACAAGTGTCCCATCACTTTTGTGAGACACTCTATATTGAATATAAGAAAACCTCAGTTGCTTTTAAATATTCCCAGTACTTTTTCTTATTTCGCTCAATATTGAACTATTTAATCAAAGAACAAAAAACGTAAAAAAACGAAAGTAATTTTAATTTGTTCGTACAGAAATTGACAGATTCAACTAATTTTAGATAATACATATTTTATAGAAAAATAATGCGAATAGAAATTTTTATTCTTTTCGCATAGGATTCGTGGCATTCTTATCTATTTGTTTTAAAAATCAGATGTTATAAATATCAAATATTTCCGCCATTAGCGCGATTTTTGTGATCATGGCACCCAAAGTTCGCTAAACATAATTTTATAGTCAATAAAGCGAATTTTCCCATTTAAATTAAAAAAAAAAAATAAGTAAAATATTTTTATTTCTCCTTCCTGATATCTATTGTAATAGCTTATTCCAATTATTGAATGATATTCTAGGACATTTTCAGAAAAATTATTCGTTAAATTATCTTCCTTGGAGAAAGTCGCTCGAAATACAGCCTTAATAGATTTACGTCAAACCAAGGATGAAAATATACTGAAAATTCATTTCTAGTATTATTTGTAAAATTGACATTGAAATCACCAACTGTAACTAAATTTTTATATAATATACAGTGGAACCTCAGTTCACGATCATAAGCCATTCTGGTATCTGACTTTCTGTATGTGATATAAATTTTTTGGGCGCTCTATCTCAAGAACTAATGCATGGGATAAAAAAAATTATATTCAGGTAGTTCCTAATATAAATTGATGCTGTTTACATTTTGATTTAAATCGTTCAACAGATGGCTTAACTGTGTTGCATTTTTCATTATTTTTGCAATAGTTCTATCTCGAGAATTAACGCACAGATTTTCATCAAACTTCAAATTCAATTAATCTTTATATTAATTGGCTTTGTTTTGGTTCAATAACCCAACACATGGCGCTGCTTTGCTGAATTGTTCAGATTACCACAATATCTCTATCGCAGGAATTAATGCACAAATTTTCATCAAACTTGAGATTTAGGCACACTTTGATTTATATTATTGCTCATTGCGTGTTTTGGGTAAATCTCCCAACAAGTGTCGCATATATGCTGTATTTTTCCCGATATCCGCAACAGTCCTATTTCAAAAACTAATGTTCAGAATTTCATGCCTTTAGAATCCTCACGGTGAGCATATGATTGTCATTTGATTTTGGCACTGTAATAATGAATTTTGACGTTTTAAATGCATGAGATAGAAAATAGTTTTGGGGTTGCCACATCCGGCTAGTTCTTTATAATCGGAGTAATCGACGGTTCATCAACACCGTATTGATTAGCTATTTTGATTACACTATCATCGTTCTTAAGTTTTGTCACTACTTCTTTTCATAATTCATCAGTAATTCGCTAAAGCTTCTTACTACTGCTATCACTAAACGCTTTTTCATTCTTAGAAGTCATAATAAAGGCTAAAATTTTAGAAAAACTGATTAAAATTAAAACAATAAGTTAACTTTTTTACTGTACTGAAGGTCACAAAGCACTCTGATACGCGCACTTTACTCCAAACTTGACTTATAACAAGAGTTATGTTAAATAAAGGTAAATAAAAAGTTATTTTTTAATAAACAACAATAGCCCGGCTATCATATCAGTTAGGTACCCTGATGCGTATTTGACATCACATCGTTATTTAAAATCAATTGAATGGTATTTAAGATACGGACAGAATGTGAAGTTTTTGATTTACTAATTTAAAAAGCTTACATTTAGTTCCTGAATAGAAATTTTGGTTCTCCTAGGTAGTTTTTTCCGATGTGTTTGTGTTTTTCCCATTTTTTTTCCTGCTAATAAAATTCAAAATGTTAGGGTACTCGAGAAAATCATCCCATTGTCATGTAAAATGCATGCTATTTGAAAAAATAATCATGGAGTCAAAAAAAAAAAAAAAAATGACAGTGCGTTTACAACTTTATTATTTAAAGAACTGAAATTGAAAGCTTCGCAATAAAAACAAATAACTATCACATATTATTTTAATATGTGAATTAAATATCGATTTAATATCATTAGCAAGAGATATATACTTTGGAAGAATAAAACTTTCATCTTACTAAAAGAACTTATTTAATACGGACACATTATTTACAGCAGACGATCACAGATACACACAATCGGCATAGAACACAACTGCCGCTTACATAAAACATTCTATTTACATTTTTACTTAAGTTGCGGTTACAGTTAAATACACCACATCTCCTCCTTTCCTAAACTATCACTACAAGTCCAATCGCTGAGGAGGTCTCCGAATTCTTGTAGATCGGCGAACTGGTTGTGGTGTTGGAGTTGAACCCTGGACACTGAGTGTAGCATGCTCTTGTGTAGTAACTGAGACTGGTGTTGCATCAGTCATCTCCGCCTCCACACTAGTAGGTGATTGTGGTAACTCAGCACTAGTTGTCGGAACATCAGCATCTTGCACAGGAATGGCAGGTTTTGAAAACGATCGTCGGAGATCTCTTTCTTTTTCCTCTATGTCTCCTCCATCCCGTATTTGATCGACATGTCTACGCCACAATTGTCCATTGACATCGACAGTGTAATGTAGCTGTCCATCTTTTCGAACGACTTTTCCAAACCTCCATCTCTTGTCGCCTTGCCGGTAATTTCGTACAGCGACATTGTCGCCAATTTCGAATCCCCTATCAGAGAATTCATAAGTTCCTCTACGAACTTTTTCTTCCACTCTGCTCTTAAGATCAGGACGCAGCAGATCGATTCTCGTCCGAATC
The DNA here is from genome assembly GCA_964019185.1 of Maratus speculifer. Classification (NCBI taxonomy): domain Eukaryota; kingdom Metazoa; phylum Arthropoda; class Arachnida; order Araneae; family Salticidae; genus Maratus; species Maratus speculifer. The sequence continues at coordinate 18,289,504 of OZ025302.1, read as the reverse complement.
TCTCTCTTCAACATGAGCATTGCGGGACTATGAAGTGTCGTGAGGTTTGGAGCTTTTCTGTATTGCATAAGGAACGTACTTAATTTTTGTTGTATTGTGCCACTATAATTTTGCATTGCTCTTAGAGATTGTTTGACTGTAAAGACGTATCTTTCGGCCTGCCCATTGCTAGATGGTTTAAATGGCGCAGTGGTCTTGTGTTTAATGCCGTTATTACGCATAAACATCTCAAATTCAAATGATGTAAACTGTGGACCGTTGTCACTTACCAGCATAAGTGGCAATCCAAATCGAGCGAAACAATCTCTTAAGCATTCGATGGTTTTGGTTGCTGTGGTGGATTTCATTGGATAAGCTTCCAACCACTTGGAATGAGCATCTACTATAATCAGGAACATATATTCAAAGATAGGCCCAGCAAAATCTATGTGAATACGTTGCCACGGTGCACTAGGATACTCCCAGCAATGCACCTTTACTCTCTGTGGATCGGTTTTGTACCGAGCACAGTCTACACAATTCTTTGAGCAATTTTCTATATCCTTATCGATGTTCTTCCAATAAACATACGATCTAGCGATAGCTTTCATCTTAACAGCACCCAGATGACCATGATGTAACTCTTCAAGCACCTGAGCCTGATACTTTTTGGGAACGCACACACGCTGGCCTAACATGACACAACCATCTTGTAGACTATATTCTGCTTCTCTCCCTCTTAAAATTCCTCCATTCTGTAAAATATTAAGCAATGGGGCGAGGTCTGCATCCAACAGAGTTTCTTTGGCTAAGTCTCTGGCTGTGACAGGAAGAGTTTCGATTTGTGCTAACTGAAACAGATCAATTTCATCTTTAACGTCTAGCTGTTCAGAGGTGGACGGCAGCCTAGACAGAAAGTCAGCGTTACCATGTTGTTTTGTATTACGATACTTAATGTCAAACTGGAAAGATTGTAATACTAAAGAATAATGTAACAATCTTGTCGCTGTCAGAACTGGAAGACCTTTCTTCGATCCGAAGATGGCTACTAAAGGTTGGTGGTCAGTTAATAATGTGAATCGTCTCCCTTTTAAGTAAAGATAAAATTTCTTGACACCCCACACAATTGCTAGTGCTTCTTTATCAATCTGAGCGTATTTTTGCTCAGTTTTTGTGAGGGTTCTGGAGGCGAAAGCTATTGGTCTTTCCGTTCCATCAGGTAAAGAGTGGGAAAGAACCGCCCCTACTCCTACAGGAGATGCGTCAGTTGCCAATATCAATGGCAGGGATGGATCATAATGCATTAGGACACGCGGAGAACAAATTTCATTTTTAATTTTTTCAAAAGCTTCCTGACAATCCTTTGACCAAACCCATTCCACACCTTTCTGTGTTAGTTTATACAAAGGATTCGCTATTGTAGCCAAATTAGGACAAAATTTTCCATAAAAGTTAACAAGCCCTAAAAAACTTTGTACTTCCTGTACGTTAGTGGGTCTAGGAGCTTTTGAAATCGCAGAAATTTTCTCATCAGTCTTATGTATACCGTTTGCATCAATTTTGTGCCCTAAAAATTGAATTTCTTTTTGAAAAAATTTACTCTTATCTAAATTTAATTTTAGCCCATGGTCTTTACATTTCTGAAAAAAATTTCTTAAGGCCCCTAAATGTGATTTATCATCTGATCCAGTCACTCTAACATCGTCCATAAAAACTTTGATTCCTTCCATCCCCTGGAAAAGACCATCAATATACCTTTGCCAAATTGCTGGAGCAGAATTTAAACCATACATAAGTCTTTTACATACATATAATCCCTTATGTGTATTTATCGTTAAGATCTTTTGACTATCTGGATGTACTTTCATTTGTAAATATGCATGTTTAAAATCGATTTTTGAAAAATGTTTACCCCCATTTAAGCTTGAAAAAATTTCCTCTAATTTTGGTAAAGGATGTTGTTGTACCATAATATTTTGGTTCACGGTAACAGAATAATCTGCACATAGGCGTATAGACCCATCTGTTTTTACAACCGGGACAACTGGTGTTGCCCAATCAGAGGTCTCTACTCTCTCTATGATGCCTTCCTTTTCAAGCCTATCAATTTCTTGTTCAATCCTGTCTTTTAAAGAAAAGGGTACAGGTCTAGCTCTACAAAATTTTGGCACTGAATCAGATTTAAGTTCCAACTTTACTTCATAATTATTAATTTCCCCTAACTTATCGTCAAAAAGCTCTTTATACTCTTCTAACAATTTACTCAAATTATAGTCATAAGATGTTCTTACTGCTTTTATAGAATTCCAATCCAAATTTATACTATATAGCCATTCGCGGCCAAAAATTGTATCCAAATTTTCCTTAACAATATACAAATTTAATTTAAATTTTTGATTTTTGTATTCAACATCAACAGTGACAAAACCCAAAGGTACAATTATTTCACCTTTATATGTTTTAAAAACTACTTTTGTGGGTTGAATTCTTTTTTTCGAAATCTCACGAAATTTTTTAATGCTCATTACCGAGACGGCCCCTCCAGTATCAAGTTCCATACTAACAGGTTTATTTTCAATATTTACTGTTAACATAATTGGAGGTTTTCTTTGTTCCTCCTCTTTCAGTGAGTTCAAATCAAAAGAATACATTGGGATAACATTTTCATTAGAATACAGGGTATCTACCTGCTTTTGTTTTACCGTGTTCCCTTTTAACCCTTTTTTCGCTGCAAAACAAGCTTTTCGAATGTGCCCGATTTTTTGACAAAAATGACATTTAGCTAATTTAAATCTGCAGGAATACTTATCGTGATCCGTTGCTGTACACCGTGTACAGCTCGTTTTTACTTTCTTTCCCGAAAGATTTTGTTTTCCAAAGTTTTTCTTTTGCGAAACAAATTTTGACTGCTCATTATTTTTCCTCACGCTAAATTCTTTAATTTCTAAAGATTTACCCATTATCTCATTTGCCCCCTTCATAGCTTTCTCCATAGCTAAAGCAATTTTCAAGGTATTCTCAATATCTATATCATCTTCCTCAAAAAGTCTATCTAATATTGCTCTATCCCTTAGCCCGCTTACGAAAACATCCCGTAACATCGTGTTCAACATTTCCTGTTTATACTGACAAGGAATTGCCAAGGAGCGAAGTTCATCCATAAAAGTACTGACACTTTCCCCCTCCCGTTGCTTACGATTTAGAAACACATGCCTACTAGGAATTATAAGCGGCGTCGGAGTGAGATGGGTTTTTAATGTATTTTTTAGAATAAGGTAATCTTTATCGGAAGGATTGTCAGGAGCTAGTAGGTTTTTCAACAAATTATATAATTTTGCTGACAAACTAGAAATAAAAACTTTCCCACGTTTGCCATCCGGAACATTTTGAATATCCATGAAAGCTTCGAAGCGTTCTAAAAAAGAATCAAAAGCTTCATCTGTTTCATCAAATTTTTCAAACTGAACTGAAACTTTAGCTTCTTGCGTTTTCGGATCGGCAAAAGTGGTCAATTTCTCTAATAAAATTTTATTTTGTTCTATCAAACTTTGAACCAACTGCTCCATTTTAAATCTTCTTTAAAGATAAATACAAAAAGAATTTTTTACCTTGGCAGTCTTCGACATCTAATGTGCGTGAATCCGATACTTTTTATCCCATACATCGTCGCCAGATATCACATATTATTTTAATATGTGAATTAAATATCGATTTAATATCATTAGCAAGAGATATATACTTTGGAAGAATAAAACTTTCATCTTACTAAAAGAACTTATTTAATACGGACACATTATTTACAGCAGACGATCACAGATACACACAATCGGCATAGAACACAACTGCCGCTTACATAAAACATTCTATTTACATTTTTACTTAAGTTGCGGTTACAGTTAAATACACCACAATAACCATGTTTTTCACGTGATTTGTTTAATTTCAATGAATTATGATGTATACATTACAATTTTTACATTAAATTTAGAGGCAATGAATAAAAAAAACTACAATCGCAACAGCAAAAAGATAATATTCAACTGGAGGTTTAAGACAAAAATTCGATTTTCTCAGGTACCGTCAAAAATACAAAGATGAAAAAAAAACTGTTCTAAGTTTTATCAAGACGATAAAAATAAGCCAAAAACGAAGTTAATCCATCCATAAGATCGCTAGCTATCGCTTGTTGAACTTTTCGTCTTAATTTTTTCGTTAAAATTTAAATAAAAAACTACCGTAAACTACAATATATTTTTTAATGCTATCATTTTATTCGTCTCGTCGAGTTCTATCATTTAAAAAAAAATCACTGTCGTACGTCAACTGGTTCGCCAGAAATTTCAAAAAGACGTTTGCACTTTCTATTTCTTAAACATATTATACCAAACGCTACCGCGTTTGCTATGATTACAAAACTCGCGAGCTAGAATTTTGACTATCCCAGTTGATGGATAAAAATCTGCATCATTATCATTATTATAGAAAAATTCTGTATACCTCCACCCCTATTTTAACTAGTTGGATGTGTCAATCCCAAAACTTTCTTCTATCTCATAAGTACATTTTAATATTTAAAAAAAAAAACGTGGTGACCGCAAAGTTACCCACTATCGAATTTCCTTGAACATTTGACCTAGCCTAATGAGATTCTGGTATCCGAAAAGCCTAAAACGCAAAATTTAATTAATATTCTGAGAAAATGAGTTTAGTAGTGCCTCATGTTGGGTAATTTATACTAAAACCTAATAAGCATTTGTTTATGTCAAGACCTAACAGAATCTGAAATTTGATGGAATTTCGTCCATTAGTTCTTGAGATATACTTATAAAAAAAAATTGCAAAACGTAGCACAGCAACACCATATCTTGGACAATTTATGCCAAAACGTAAAAAAGCGTCTAATTATGTTATGGTGTAAAAGAATCTGAAGTTTGATGAAATTCTGTGCATTAGTTCTTAAGGTATAGCTAGTTCTAAAAAAACCATGTAAAATATATCACAGCAACGCCATCAGTTGAAGGATTTATAGCAAAACGTAATCATCGTGTAATTATGTTATATTCATTTTGTAACAAAATCTGAAGTTTGATGAAATTCTGTGCGTTAGTTGTTGAGATATAGCTATCAGAAAAATCGTGCAAAATGCAGCATAGCTGCACCACCTGTTGCAAGGTTAATACCAAAATGTAATCAGCGTCTAATTATGTTATATATTCTAGTGTAACAGAATCTAAAATTTGATGAAGTTCTCTGCATTAGTTCTTGAGATATAGCTATCGCAAAAATCGTGCAAAATGTAGCATAGCAGCGCCACCTATAGGGCAGTTCACACCAAAACCTTATCAGTGGCTAATTATTTCAAGGTATCGCGGAATCTGAAGTTTGGTGAAATTCTGTGCATCAGTTCTTGAGATATAGCTATCGTGAAAATCATGAAAAACGTGGCACAGCAGCGCCACCTGCTGGCTAATTTACACCAAAACTTAATCAGCGTCTATGTATATCAAGGGGTTACATAATCTGAAGTTTGGTGAAATTCTGTGCATTAGTTCTTGAGATATAGCAATCTTGAAAATCATGAAAAACGTAGTACAGCAGCGCCACCTGCAGGCCAATTTACACCAAAAACCAATAGGCACTAACTCATATCAAGGTCTAACTGAATATAAAATTTTATGAAATTTCGAGCCTTAGTTCTTGAGATAGAGCGCCCACAAATTTCTTGTCACATACAGACAGACACACAGACAGACAGACGGACAGACTCACAGACAGACATTTTCTAAAAATAGTCAAAACGTGTTCAGGACCTTCTAAAACGTATAAATCCGTCGAAAACCGGAAGTCGAAAATTTTCATGAATCCAATACTTTCTTCTTGTAAAGATAGAAGAAAGTAAAAATATGCCTTTATAATTCCATCCCTATTTTAAAAATATGCCTCTATAATTCTACCCCTTATTTTAAAAATATTCCTCTATAACTCCACCCCTATTTTAAAAATATGCCTCTATAACTCCACCCCTATTTTTGAAGTAATGTTTATATCAGGTTCCGAAAAGGCGTTTCACTCTTGCAAATGATAGTTTATCAATACTTCACATTTAAAAAAAAAAAGAAAAGGATTAATAAATTATAAAATGCTTTCAAACTTAAACTTTATTAAGGTCCACCGCTTCGGAAATGATTTTCTTTAAATTTTTAAAATTTCTCTTGTTATCAATTTTGTATAAGAACCTTAAAACCTTGAAAAAAATATTTAAAAATTTTAGCAATTACTCAAAAATAATTTTTAAAGAGAAAAATAGTTAAAATTATGTCAGAAATCGAATAATGTTTCGCCCTGTACCATTATGTAATGCTTTTGTGTGGCCCTGTAAATTAAAAAGAAATATTCTTTGCACTGCATATTGTACAGAATATATATTTTAATGTATTTCATAGATGCATATCAATCTCATTATCTACGAAAAGTGTAACATCATTCAAATGAACTTATTTTTCCCATTGGCGTAATGCAAAGGAATAAATTTGACTCTCCTTGTAATTAAACTATCTATTCGATGTTGAATGAAATGACTTGACAAAATTATGCAAAAATTTTATATTTTAACTTTGAAATTATTTGTTTGGGTAATTTTTTTGCATATTTGTGTGCGGACAGACAAACGACGATTATAAGTGCTATGTAGTTACGAACACACTTAAAAATGTGAGTTAAAACGATGTCTCAAAAGAAAGCAATATTTTTCAATTGTTAAATATTTTTCTTTCCTTTCAAGATAATGCGAGATCAGCTATTTCGTATCTATACGTATATATCCCCTTAGCACAAACAAAAAATAATTGGAACTCATTAAACAATAATAATAATACACTATATATACTTTTATTACTAAGATTTAAAAAAAAAGTTGTTCTTGAACCGTTTTCTTAGAAATCTGAAAACAAAAGCAGGAATGTGAAAATACTATAAGATCGAAATATGCGGGTCTTTTTTTCCGCCATCATGTTTTGGAGTAAGTGCGAGGACCTCGCTGCGCTTCATCCCTGCAAAGTTTGTTTCGCAGCTCTGTTCAACGCGACTTCATGACTGGCCCTAGTGGAGCTTTCTCTCGTATAAACTTCTTGATCTTTGCAATTGGCTAATTTGCTCGATTTGACGGTAAGAGTAGACTTACTCAGCTGTCTTATGCTTTTCTTTGAAAGTAACCGGCTGCTTGATGTTTTCAATTGCCGGCTTATTTAACCCTTTCATTCCCAGTGAGTCCAAATGGCATCATGACATTATTTATTTTATTTCTATATTTAATTCGGATATTTCGAATTCATACCAGAAAATTAAAATAGAAATACTTGTTTTATGTAATAGCAAAAATTCCATAATTAAACAAAGCGAAATTTATCATTGAACTTTTCTGGTGTAAATTCAGATTCTTTGAACTACGGATTTTCTAGAACGTATTTTACCATGGGAATGAAAGGGTTAACTACAACTTTTCTTGCAATGGAACATATCTACAGAATACATTATTATTTAAGTTTGAATATTTTCCAGTAAAAAATATGGTGTGAGTTTTAACTTAATGGGTATACACTTTTTTAAAATTCTTTAGTTTTTATTGTGATAGTTCATTAGTATGGCAGAAAAAGCTCATCTATTAATAGCAGTAAATGATACACTGGTCGTACTTTGCTTAGTTTGATTATTGATTAAAATTGTACTTTGCTTGCTTATATGTTAGATTTATCTGTTAATGTGCATCTTTCATACATTACTGGAGATGTATTTACTAACAATGTAACTATTGAATAGCTAAATGTATTTCTGAGATTCTATTAAATTTAATTTTATCTATAAAGCCTCATCTCATACTAAACTTAGAACTATTCAAGGCAACTCCTCTGTACCTCTTTTTCCCGATAACATGAATAATTCTTAAATTCCTCCACAACGGAACTGCGCTATCTATTTCATCAGGTTCGGCGCAAAAATTTACTTATATACAATGTTGTTATTTTCCATTGGCAAGCTCTTTCAGTATAAATGAACTTTCCTCAGCGTTTTATATGTATGTATACATGTAAAAAATTATTATGCTAATCCGTATGCAAAATTACTGCACACGTAGACGCTTCCAGCACTTCAAAAATACAACATACAAAAATACAATTTCTTAAATAAATATACATACATGAAATATTTAGGAACTCGTAAAATATATTTATGGTATTACTTGATTATCCCGTCGACCAAAAAAACTGTCGCCAAATTATAAGATTAAATGCCAATAATGGAGAATCGTGAATGTCAATTTCAATGACAATAAATGCGATGCACGCGTTTAAAACGTCATTAAATGATTTCTATTTCTATTTCGACTTTTTATTTATATTTTTATTAATATTCCGTTAATTATTTGTTTTTTCGTTACTTGAAATAAAAATCATGTCAATATGTATAATTTGGCTATTAGTTTGACTAGTTGTATAATTTGGCGAATTTGGTCGACGGGATAATCAAGTAAAACCTATTTATAAAAATGTTCAAAATTATTAAAAATTAAAAAAGAAAGAAAGAAAAAAGAAAATAAAAGCATATTGAAATAATTACAAAGATTGGGAGCCCCAATTTTGACTATCCCAGTTGATGGATGAAGATTCTGCATAACTCCACCCCCATTTTAAAAGGAATACTTCTATTATAGGTTTCGGTTTTGGTTTGGTTTATTTAATGTCGACTGATTATCTACACGTGGGATATAGGCCTTAAAGGGGTGGGATGCCCTCCGTGGGAGTCTTTCTAAGAAAACCTAACCCGTGTTTAAGCAAGGAAATCCAAGGTTAGAAGGAAACCAAGGAAAACTCCGAACGGTTAGGCCGACGGCCGCAATTGGGTTCGAACCCAGCACCTGTCGTCTACCAGTTGAGAGGTCAGCATCTCTCGGCTACTGGTGGGGCCTCACAAAAAAGGTTTCGGAAGCTGTTTCACATTTACATAGTAAGAAAATAAAGAAAAGAAAAAAAGATCTTTGATAAGGTAAGTTAAAAAAAGAAACTCATTGATAAATTATAAAATGCTTCCAAACTAAAAAAATCATTAAAACAAGAAACAAGTTTTCAAAATATTTATGGCAATATTTATAATATTTTCAATAGTTGTATAATACCTTTGGAATACCTTCCATTTATTAATATTATAAAACATAAATTTTAAAAAATAAAATTCAAAGAAAGTAATTTCCATCTGTATCTGCGAGAAAACCTTTTTTAATTAGGTTATTTATTTTTTATATTTTTTTCGTTAAAAAATTCTGTATTGCTTGCATAAGGGAGAATTTCTTATAAATGTACCCGTAATGGAGTGTAGTACTATGTATAATGTGTGAAAACAAGCCAAAAAAATGTTAAATGAAAAGATCTGCTAAAAAAATAAACATCCTAATTCTATATAAAAATTTTATTATATAGCATGTAAGTATTAGTTAAAATTATAGCTCGCAAATCTCCAAAATTCAGCAAATTAGATTTTTATTTCAGTTTTTTCCCCACTTATTTAAGAACTTTTATTGTTATTATTGTTATTAAAAAAAATTAATGCGAAAAAACGATGAATACGGATTAACTTCAAAATACGAAAAAGTACAATGTTTATGTATTTAAAATGCAATGCCATGTATACAGTATACTATTAAATAATAATTTTTTGCTTACTAAATTGTAAAAGAAATAAATCGAAATCATCGAAAAATTATATATTTATTTTAAAAAATCAATAATTTTGTTTGGTTTCTCGTTTTTTTTTTTTTTTTTTTTTGCTAAATTTAAGTAAAAATAATATAAAATAAATTTTCAAGATATACAATGTTTTTCTGGCCATTTTCTGTAATTGCATATATTGCATATATGCCGGAAAAAAATTTAAAACTGTTTTTCCTTCTTTTGCAATAGTATAATAATTTTTCGTAGATTCTGAACGCAATTACTTGCCCCTTAATGGTTTAACTAAAGTCCACGATTTTGGTTATAAATTTTATTTTGAAGGACAAGCAGGATTAGGGGATTGGACATACATTCGGTTGAATATTCTCTATTTTTTTTAATTTGACTGGTCATGAAAGAAGCATTCAATTTTAACAGAATTTGGGAGGTAGTTCAACGAAGTCTAAGCTTATATTAACATCGTCTGTTTAAAAAATATCATTTTTCCAATATGTAAAAAAAAGAAATACTCCTTAAATAATGAAAAACTATTTGTGTGTGGGGAAGGAGAGTGGAGAAATTGTTCTACTGCAAGTGGTATGGAATATCACAGACCTGAAGATATTTACTATAACGAACGAGTCAGTTCGCTAAAATATTCATTTTAGAAAAAATATTTTATCTCTACACCACAATACTTTTAAAGAAATATTATTTATTTTGTTCGATTGTTTCTTCCAAGCTGAGCTGCGGAGCTTCCAGATTATGAAATTTCTGATCCCATTAATAGGAAGCTTCTCAGATATACTATGATATTGGAATCGTATTTATTTGCTCCAACAGGGATTTAAAATTCTAGTTTATGTATCTTAACGAAGTAGAATTATTGAAAAACATATGATAAAAACTATTTTGCAGGCAAAGAACTAATAACACAAATTTCTTTTAACAATGTAATGAATTTATCATTAATTTTTATGTTTTACATTAATATTCTATATATATATGTATTTTGATACTTCAAATAAAAAAATAGTTGCTGACTTATAACAAACATTGGTACTACTCTGTTATCCCGTCGACAAATTTCGCCAAATTATACAAATCATCAAACTAATAGCCAAATTATACATATTGACATAATTTTCATTTTAAATAACGAAAAAAACACGTAATTAGTAGAATATTAATAAAAATTATTAATAACTAGTGGAAATAAAAATCATTTAATGACGTTTTAAACACGTGAATGGTATTTAATGTCATTGAATGTGACTTTCACGATCATCCATTATTGGCATTTATGCTTATAGTTTGGCGATAATTTTTTGGTCGACGGGATAACCTAGTAGTACCCAAACATTTTGTTTACTGATTTTATTCAAAATTTATTAGTACTACTTAACCCCCCCCCCTCCCAAATCCCCTCAGCCCAAAGGTCAGAAAAAACATTTTATTATTACTATTTTTTAAATTGTCTGTCTCTTATCTGTTATTTAACATTTTATACTTTTATATAAAATAAAGACAACGTAGCTGAGAAACTGTAAGCCATGAGCTGTAAACTCCCCCCCCCCCCGAAAAACAAACCCACTCCACCACTACTAGGACCAATATATATATATATTTTTAATGCTGACACTTGATTTAAATTCCTAATTGTTTAATAACATAGCATGTTGGTTAGTTAGTTAGTTATTATTGCCTTAGAAAACTGAAAATAGTCATTAGTTTTCACAAAGAGTATAAATAAAGGAAGAGAGTCAAACCAAAGTACAGAGAGGTGGCACTTGTGATGAAATGTAAAGAAAAGACAACATTTTTTTTTTTTTAAACTTAATAATATCTTTAAAATAAAAAGATTTTTTTTTAAATATTTTTTTAAATACAAAAAATAAATTATTTTTATTAAATGTATTTATAAAAAAATAAAAAAATTAAACAATTATTTATGCTACTAGTTTATCAATTAATTATTTTAAAAATCATTATGTGATAGTTATTTCAGGGTATATAAATGCAAATAAATATTTTTTTAAATTTCAGTTACTATAATGCATTAAAATGATATAGATTCTGTGAATAAATATGTTGTTTATTTATCTATTTTTTAGACAGTTTATAATATTGTTCTTGCTCTTTAAATGTAGTTAATTAATAATATCATGCTCTTTCTGAATTGCAAGTTATGATTCTGCTTAAAAAAGGAATTAAACTCTACATCAGAACAGTTATTTAACTATTGATAATAATTTTTATGTATATGCACAATGTCTCTTCATTATCATTATTAATATTATTATTAATGAATATTTAATAAAACCTTGTGTTTTTGAATGATTTTTCTAAATAGATTTTTTCTACGGGAATAGTTATCGGCGATGGGATAAATAAAAATACATAAAAATAAAATAAGAAAAATAGTAATGGTTGAATAAATACTACTAATTAATTGTTAAAATAATTAATGAATTTGATATATAAATTAAAATAATATTTTTCTGAAAATTTTAACTTAATGCTTTTTTGATCTATTTAAAATATAATATTAATCTGAATTATAAACGTTTCAGTTTAAGTTACGGGAATTTATAATCCTTAATATAATTGATAATTAAACAACAATTTATTAAACATAAGTTCTGGAAAGGGATTGGTAAAAATATATAAAAAAAGAAAAATGCAACAAATTCTCAAAACTTAAACATAAAAATAAAGAAAAAAATAAATAAAAATAATTTTAACAAAGAAATTCACGAAAAAAAACCTTGCAACTTGTTTTATTTACTACATTTTATTTATTACATATTTTTATTTATTTACCGTATTTTTATTTATTTATTTATTTACTGTATATTATTTTTATCATAAAAATAATAAAAAGAAGAATAAATACTTGTGCTTCAATAAATACATCTCTATCCTGATTAGTTAAAGGGTTGGCTCTAGTGGGGTGATTTGAGAAAATATTTGTATAGAGTAGTTTGTAAGCCTCTAATTGAATTATTGAAGAAATTTTTTTATTAGTGTAATTGAACGAGTAAAGAAAAACAATTGTGTATCATTCAATCGATAACAATTTAAAGGTTCTAATGAAATGCATGAAATCTTGGGGAAAAAAAACATGTGTTTAAAATAATTCATATTCATAATATATATAAAATTGCAAATAATAAAAATAAATTTAAAACTTAAAACAACAAATTCATTGAAAAAAAAAAAAAAAAAAAAATGTTGCAAATTGCACGTGAAGCATAGCAAACGAGGTGCGTTCGTCGATAACAAAAGTTTTAAAATGTCACTCTCATGTATCAATCTCATAAAATTGTAGATAGTTAATTACAATTAAAACGCTCACCGAACAGTGTTCTCCCTATACCATTATGTAAGGGAATTTTTTTGTGTGGCCTTGTAGATCAATAATAAATGTTCTTTGCACCACAAAATATACAAAATATATATTATAATATGTACTTTATAATTGCATATCAATTTTATTATGTTCGAATGAGTGTAACAACATTAAAATGCATTTGAAACATTTTCCCCCGTTGACCGTATTGTAACGGAAAAACTTTAATTGTCCCTGTAGTTGAACTATGCATCTGGTATTGATAAAATTTGCAATAATTTGACAAAATTATGTAATAATTATCTATTTTAAATTTCAAAAGATTCGGTTGAATACTTTTTGCGCTGTTATATGCGGACGGACAGACGGACGGACTGAATGACAACTATAGGTGCTACGTATTTACATAATTACGAACGCAGCTAAAAACAGGATTGAACATAGTAAAAATTATTTTTACCATTCAAGTAGAGTTATAAATTTACACCGCAAAATGTATGACGAAATGAGATTTTACATTATGTTGAAATAAATTAAGATTTTAAAACTATTATGAAAAATTGCAACTCTATGCATGTAATTGATCACAGAAATGACGTAACATATAGCGAAAGGGGAGGGGGATGGTAAAAGCATATTTCATTTGTTTTTTTACTTTTTTAGCTCACAGGCTATCATAGCCTGAGAGCTTATGTGCCCGTCCGTTCTGTATGTACGTTCGTACGTACGTACGTACGTTCGTGCGTAACGCGATAACTCATGATAAATATATCGGATCCACTTGAAATTTTGTATATAGGTATATCCTGATAAGGCGCTTCCCTGATTAGTTTTTGGAGTTCATTCGATATGAATAAGAGGGGGATCGGGGGGCTCATGCCTCTCCCCTTAATTGATATAAACGAGATTTTCATGCAGAATTAACAGTTTTCGTTCAAAATTTAGATATAGGATCATTCTGATGAGGCGATTCCGTGACTGTTATTAGGTGTTCATTGAATAAGTATAAACAGGGGGAACGGGGGGGCTCATGCCCCTCCCGTTAATTGATATAAACGGGATTTTCATCCAGAATTAACAGTTTTCGTTCAAAATTTAGATATAGGATCATTCTGATGAGGCAATTCCATGACTGTTATTAGGTGTTCATTAAATAAGTATAAACAGGGGAAACGGGGGTTCTCATGCCCCTGCCCTTAACTTGTATAAATGGGATTTTTCAAGCAGAATTGTCAGATTTCGTTCAAATCTCTGAATATTTTTGGAAGTTCAGTGGTTAAGTATAAAAGAGGGGAATAACTCCTCTTAAATTATATAAATGCTAAATTGGTTTTTATTAAGAATTATCCGATTTGCTCTGAATTGTGGATATAGATTTTTTTATGATAAAGCTTGTCCTTGATAGTTTAGGAGGTTCAATGATTAGGTATAAAAAGGAGAAAGGGGAGAGCTGTTCCCCCCTCCTTAATTTTTCTGCGAACGGAATTAACCCTTGAAAATACAAGGCTGTAATGTACAATTAGTATGCGTAGCCTGTGAGCTCAATGCCATCAGTTTAACTGGGCAATATTCTTTTTTATTATAACATTTATTAGGTAAATATGAATAAGCAAATGATAAATCACCGAATTTTCAAAATATCAGAGGTTTTTAATAGCACAATTCAAAAATAGTTTGTATAATGTGCCTAATGCAAATTTCTCAGCTAACGGGCAATAACTGAAAGAAGAATATGCAAGAAATGTATTTAAACAAACACTTTTGCTATTTTATGTTTATTTTAAGATCACGTGAAATAAAATATAAAGGAAAAAGAAAAAAAACGATTTTTTTAAATTTAATATCTTTAAAATAAATAGAGTTTTAGATTGTTTTTTTAATTTTTTAATTAAAAAAATCCTCAAAAAATAATGTAATCTTTTAAAATGTAGCTAAAAAAATTTAATAATTATTTACGCTACTAGGTTATCAATTAATTTTTAGAAAATCATCACGTAACCTATGTCATAGTTATTACAGGGTATATACATGCAAATAAATATATTTGTTTATTTCAGTTAATATAATGTATTAAAATGATATAGATTCTGTGAATAAATATGTCATTTATTATTTACTAGCTGACCCGCCCGGCGTTGCTCGGGTCCGTATTAACAATATTAAACGAACTTGAAATTTGTATGATTTTATCATTAACTGGAAGCATGCAGAAATGCATTGCCTGAAATATGTCGTAGCTGACTTTGTAAAAAATCGGTTTTAAAAGCAACAATTAATATTAAGCTCTAAAAATACTTAAAATGAGTAATGAGAAACGCGGGAGGGAACATGTATCCAACGATTGCGTTAGTTTCGTGTTAAAGTGTTGATATTTACCCGTAAAATAATGTTTTGAGCCATTATTGACTGTAATACACGATCGGAATGCATAAAAGATACAAATATATCAATCATAGGCAAGAATTATGTGATTATTTTTATCATATGACTTTGAAATATCAATGTAGAAGCATCATTAAAGATTTTGCTTGAAAAGTTAACATTCTTTCGTTAATGTCTTAAAATCGTCTGCACTCTGAAATCTAGATTTTAGACTAATATTTGTTATTTAAGTTTTAGTGCATGATTTTAAAAGAATGTTTTCATAAATATATTTTATATATTGGCATAGAATTAATAATATGTTGTTAAATCATAAACATTTTCCATCTACGTTATAAAGTATTAAAAAGTTCTGGAAAAAAAAAGAAAACTTTTAGTAATACAATTTTTAGTTCAAATCAAATGTTTTCTATATTTTATTTAATTTTATTTTGACATTTAATTATTTCGAATTTATAAATTTCAATTATTTTAAAAACAAACGTTTTATTAAAATAAATAATAGAATAGAAAAAAGACCATTTTAAAAAATTACTATTTCTTCAGCTGTAATTCATTTCTTTCAATTCGTCTTATTAATACAAAATCCCTTCCACAAGCTTTTGTTTGGGACATTAAAATTTGGGCGATAAATGGTTTAATATTGCAACCCTTTTTTCGGTTTACTTCACACCCACCTATCTTTTTCCTCCATGGTTTACAACCGCTGTGATAAAAAATCATCATTTAAACTGACAGTTTACCAGTCTATGAATTTTAAAGGTCTGTTCCAGCTTTTTTAATTATTTATGCGAAAATTTTATGCAACCAATCAACCATAACTAAATGAAGGGGAAAAAAGAAGAAAAAAGGAGATTTTTTATGAGAGTGATCTTTGGAATTTAATTAATTACTCAGTAAATAAATAGAATTTCGAAATTCTGAAGCTCAGGTGCATTAGGAGAGATTTGGGGCTACTCTCAACAAAATTTTGAGCCTCGTACATGCTGTAGATTTCGCTAGCCATCGCAGACACACACACACACACACACAGACAGAGCGTTTTGTTCTTTTATTAAAATAGATTTATTGGACAATTTTATAATACTTTTCTTGCTATTTAAATGTAGTTAATTAATAATATCATGCTCTTCCTGAATCGCTAGCTATGATTCTTCTTTTAAAACTAGTTGGATGTGTCAATCCCAAAACTTTCTTCTATCTCATAAGTACATTTTAATATTTAAAAAAAAAAAAAAAAAAAAAAAAAAAAAAAATGGTGGCCCCAAAATTACCTACTATCGAATTTCTTCGAACATTTGACCTAGCCTAATGAGATTCTGGTATCCGAAAAGCCTAAAACGCAAAATTTAATTATTTTATGAGAAAATGAGTTTAGTAGTGATTCATGTTGGGTAATTTATACTAAAACCTAATAAGCATCTATTTATGTCAAGACCTAACAGAATCTGAAATTTGATAGAATTTCGTCCATTAGTTTTTGAGATATAGTTATAAAAAAAAATTGCAAAACGTAGCACAGCAACACCATATCTTGGACAATTTATGCCAAAACGTAAAAAAGCGTCTAATTATGTTATGGTGTAAAAGAATCTGAAGTTTGATGAAATTCTGTGCATTAGTTCTTAAGGTATAGCTAGTTCTAAAAAAACCATGTAAAATATATCACAGCAACGCCATCAGTTGAAGGATTTATAGCAAAACGTAATCATCGTGTAATTATGTTATATGTCATTTTGTAACAAAATCTGAAGTTTGATGAAATTCTGTGCGTTAGTTGTTGAGATATAGCTATCAGAAAAATCGTGTAAAATGCAGCATAGCTGCACCACCTGTTGCAAGGTAAATGTAATACTAAGGTAATACCAAAGGGCAAGTTGCAAGGTAATACCAAAATGTAATCAGAGTCTAATTATGTTACATATTCTAGTGTAACAGAATATAAAATTTGATGAAGTTCTCTGCATTATTTCTTGAGATATAGCTATCGCAAAAATCGAGCAAAATGTAGCATAGCAGCGCCACCTATAGGGCAGTTCACACCAAAACCTTATCAGCGGCTATGTATCTCAAGGTTTTGCGGAATCTGAAGTTTGGGGAAATTCTGTGCATTAGTTCTTGAGATATAGCTATCATGAAAATCATGGAAAACGTGACATAGCAGCGCCACCTTCTGGCCAATTTACACTAAAACTTAATCAGCGTCTGTTTATATCATTGGGTCATAGAATCTGAAGTTTGGTAAAATTCTGTGCATTAGTTCTTGAGATATAGCAATCTTGAAAATCATGAAAAAGTAGTATAGCAGCGCCACCTGCAAGCCAATTTTCACCAAAAACCAATAGGCACTAATTCATATCAAGGTCTAACTGAATATAAAATTTTATTAAGTTTCGAGCATTAGTTCTTGAGATAGAGCGCCCACAATTTTTTTTCACATACAGACAGACAGACAGACAGACATACAGACAGACATTTTCTAAAAATAGTCAAAACGTGTTCAGGACCTTCTAAAACGTATAAATCCGTCGAAAACCGGAAGTCGAAAATTTTCATGAATCCAATACTTTTTTCTTGTAAAGATAGAAGAAAGTAAAAAGAAAAAAAAAAAGAAAAAAGAAAATTAAAAAAATCAAATCAGAAGAATTATTTAACCTTATACTATTAATTATAATTTTTACGCATATGTACAGTGTCTTTTCATTATTATTATTAATGTTATTATTAGGTAATAATAAATAAGACCTTATGTTTTTGAATGATTTTTTTAATAATTTCATTTCTGAAGGGGAATAGGACAAATTTAAAAAAAGTAAAATATTAATGGTTGAATAAATACTATTAATTAATTGTTAAAATAGTTAAAAAATTTGGTGTGTAAATTAAATTTTCTTAAATTTTTTAACTTAACATTTTCTTCATTTATTAAATTACTGTTTATTAAAATACATTTATTAAAATACTATAATTATAAATTATAGATAGTTTAATTCATTTTAAGCTACGGGAATTTATAATTATTAATGTAATTAATAACAAAACAATAATTTATTAATTTTAAGGTCTAGGAAAAAGGGAGAGATCGGTAAAATAATAATAATAATAATAATAAAGGCAACAAATTCTCAAAACTGAAACATACAAATATGTTTAGTTTCAACACAGAAACTCACTAATAAATTTGTAATATATTTTACTTACTATATTTTATTTATTGCATATTTTTGTTTATTTACTGTAATTTTATTTATTTATTTGTATATTACATATTATTTTTTTACCTAAAAATTAAAAAAAGGAGCAAATATTTGTGCCTCAATACACCATTTCTGATTTTCTGATTAATTAAAGGGGGGAGGGCCATAGTGAGGTGATTTGAGAAAATATTTGCATGTAATACTTAGTAAATATCTAAATGAATTATTAAAGATTTTTTTATGTTGGTGTAATTGAAAAGAGGGCGGGGGAACACAATTGTGTATCTCACAATTAATGACAATTTAAACATCCTAATGAAATCCATGAAATCTAGGAAAAAATTGTATTTAAAATAGTTCAAAATATATATAAATAATGAAATGCGTGGAATCTAAGAAAAAAATTTGTTTTTAAAATAGCTCATAATATATATAAATAATGAAATGCATGGAATGTTGGAAAAGAAATTGTATTTAAAATAGCTCATAGTATATATAAATTGCAAATAATAATAATAAATTTAAGCATTCTGATGAAATGCATGAAATCTAGAAAAAAAAAATAAAAAACTGTATTAAAATAGCTCGTAATGTATGTACAGGTGTCACAGCGTCCCTGAAATTTTCACTATTTCCTACTACAATTTTAAAACGATAATGTTTACTGTAGAATTTCATTGTAAATGTTAAAGGAATCTGACACAAAGATTTTTGATTTAAAATGCCGGTAGAAAAGTGCGAAAATTTTTAGGACCCTGCGATCCCTGTATGTAAAATTGCAAATAATAATAATAAATTAAAAAGTTTAAAAGTTAATACAACAAATTCATAAAAAGGGAAAAGAAAAGAAAAAATGCAGTATTGAACATAGTAAAAATTATTTTTATTATTCAAGTGGAGTTATAAAATTACACAGTAAAATATATAACGAAATGAGATTTTGTATTATGCTCAAATAAATTCAGATTTAAAAACTATTATGAAAAAATGCAACTGTATGCATGTAATTAAACACAGAAATCACGTGACATATAGCGAAAGGGGAGGGGGATGGCAAAAGCATGTTTCATTTATTTTTATTTTTATTTATTAATAGGTTAATATGAATAAGTAAATGATAAATCCAAAAATTTTTAAAACATCAGAGGTTTTTAATAACACAATTAAAAAATAGTTTATATAAAGTGCCTAATGTAAATTTCTCAGCTAACGCGCAATAACTGAAAGAAAAATATGCAAGAAATATAATTAAACAAACACTTTTGCTATTTTTTATTTCTATTAACCCTTTCCGGCACACTGTGCCCAGTCTAAGATACCTAGTTTTAATTCCAAACTTTGAAATGGCACCAATAATATTTTAGTAAAATTTTGCTTTTACAATAAAAGCTTAAATTAGAGGATTCAAAATATTGAAAAAATTCGTTTGTGAATTCCGGTGTCAGTCGATAATTTCTCATTTTACCAGCAGATTTTGCTCGTGCCGGAAAGGATTAAGATCACTCGGAATCATGTAACATATAATTTAAATTTTCAAACAAAACACATTGTTTTTAATCTTCTCAATGTTTTTAATGTTCTCAATGAATAATTCTCAATGTTTTTGATTACTTTTTAACCTCATCATTGGGAAATTAATGTTTTGTTGAAGACATTGTCGTAAGAATAAGCAGTTTCAATCGGCCAAACCCACAAATTTCAAGCACTTTTGTACGGTACATGCTGATTGGCTAAATCAGAGAGTGTGGTCCAAATGTACAATCCAATAAAAATACTCAGGTATACGGAACGAGGTGGAGGCGAAAGACTAGTCAGTTCGTTTTCAGAAACGCCTCCTGCCTCCCCTCCCCCGCCCCAGCTCCAAACTCCAACTGCTAGAAATGGTAGGCGGCATTATTTTGTAAAGTCACCGACAAATTGATAATTCCACTTGTCGGTTTATTAAATTGAGAAAAAGCTGAAAATATTGTTACTGTACCAAATCTTATTGTTTTACTATTAATATTTCACGATCAAATATTTGTGGTGTGAGTTTTAACTTAAAAGATGCATTATTTTTTTTAATTGTTTTATTCTTTAGTCGTTATAAAATCAAGTGTTCATCTGTTCATACCAATAATTCATACATTGATCGTATTTAACTATGTTCATTAATTGAAAATTCATTTTTATCTCTCTTACTGATGTTATATTTATTTCTTAATGTGCGTCTTCGATCGATTATTGGAGTCGGTTTTATAAACAATGTGATGATCTATTAAATATAACGACCACATTTCACACAAAATTCCAATTTTATATATTTCTGTTAAAATATGAATTTGTAAATGCGTCAAAATGTTTTGCGCTTGCTGAGCGGAGCAGTTAAGAACACCCTTAAAGAGATTCGGACGGGAAACTCCCATTGGCTGCAATCAACGCTGTTAGACCCAGGAGAAAATACATAGATCCAGAGAATTTCAAGTCTATTTGGGCATTTAGGGAATTCTTTCTTATTTCTCGGAATTTCCAGAATACTGGTAATACTTTTCCAGAATCTGCGGAAAAAGGGACATTTTTTTCACCCCTCTGTTTTTTTTTTTTCTGAGGTTTTTTTCTAAGGAAGTAATAAATGTGACATTGGTGATGCATGGACATGAAAGAAGGAAGTAAAAGGATGGGAGAAATTTCTTTCAAAGAATTCTTTGATTAACCGGGGAGGTTGGGAAATTGTAATCTCGCTCCTCCATTTTGTTTCTATAATCCTATATGGCAGTAGAGGATCCAAACAGCAATAGCTCCGTACAACACTATTACCTCTGTCCCGATTTTTAATTAATCGAAAAATCCGGAGCTAAAAATATTATATAAATGGAAAAATCAAGAGCTAAAAATGTTTTATAAATCGACACTGGATTAGCCTGTGTATTTGGAGATTCTTTTTAAAGCTCTACTGCTTATCCTGATTACCATTTTAGCACTAAATGAGCATGCACAGTAAATCTCCATTTGCTGTTTCTATATGGCTGATAAATGATCAGCCAGTGCCTGATTACTAATGGGGCGCTCACTCACCAGCAAAATTTGATAGACATCTGTGTCTTGTTTAAATGACCTTTTCATTCGAAATGAGTGTCATGAATAACAAAAAATAGGTGGGAGCGTGTCCCGTTGATAATCAGGCCCTGTGATCACAACCTGGACCTACAGTTGTTAAATACTGCAGCAGAGGGCATTGCTTATTTTGCCATACAGTAACTTAGAAAGAAAAATCATTTGCATATTTCAGAACCTCGATAGGTATCGCTAGAAACCTTTTTAAGTGAAAGAACTCCTCATAGGGTCCGTTGCTAGGCGAAAAACGGCCTGAGGTTAGATGAGGTATTTCTTTCTTCCTGATGTAATTTCAAGCAATACCAAATAAATCATTCATCGCATTTCTTTTTGTTAGAAAACCTCATATAACATGCATAGGGAAAATTTATTATGATTATAACCGTAATAAAGTTTACTGTTACGTATAGTGCATATAAAATAAAACAAGTTGGAAATTGCAAGTAGCAAATGAGGTGCGTTCGTACAATAATGAAGTTTTAAAAATATCACTCTCCTATATCAATCTCATAAAATTGTAAATAGTTAATAACAATTAAAATGCGCAACAAACAATGTTCTCTCTATACTCATTATGTAATGGAATACTTTTGTGTGGCCTTGTAAATCAATAACAAAAGTTCTTTTCACAACAGATTATGCAAAATCTATATTATAATATGTACTTTATGATGCATATCAATATTATTATGTCCGAATGAGTGTAATATTATTAAAATGCATTTGAACCTTTTTTTCCATTGACTGTAATGTAACGGAATACTTTGATCGTCCCTGTAATTGATCTATCCATCCGATTCTGATAAAATTTGAAATGGATCGACAAAATTATGTAATAATTATATATTTTAAATTTCAAAATATTCGGTTGGGTAGTTTTTGCGTTGTTATATACGGACAGACAGACAGACGGACAGACAGACGAACAGACGGACGGACTGAATTACAAATATAGGTGCTACTTATTTACATAATTACTAACGCACCTAAAAATGGGTACTACTAGGTTATCCCGTCGACCAATTTCGCCAAATTATACAAATCGCCAAACTAATAGCTAAATTATACATATTGAAGTATTTTTTTTTAAATAACGAAAGACAAATAAATTATAGAAAGAATAAACGGTCGAAATAAAAATCACTTAATGACGACTTAAACACATGTATCATATTTAATGACATTTAATATGACATTCACGATCATTCATTATTGACACTTAATCTGATATTTTGACGATGAGCTTTTGGTCGACGGGATAACCTAGTAGTACCGAGAAATGTTAGATGAAAAAAATCTGCTAAAAAGTTAAACATCCATATTCTATATAGAATTTTTTTTCGGCAGATTATAAGTATTAGTCACAACAGTTGTGAGCATTTCTCCAAAATTACGTAAATCGGTGCTTTATTCCACTCCCCCCCCCATACTCAGGGATTGTAATTGTTATTATTGTAATTGATTCTTAACGCAAATAATTTTAATAGAGGTTAACGGCAATCACAGACTTTTTGAAAATAATAAAGGGCTAACTTGGATTAAATACGAGAAAAATATGTCTAAAAGATACTCAGGTAGTTCAATGTAATTTACTCATTTTGATCTATCAAAAATTATTCTTTAGTGAACAATAAATTTCCCAAAATATCAAAATATTTAGTATTACTGTACGGATTATACGCCTGAAAACTATTACTAATGTGCTTTTACATCTGTACTCCGACCACGCTGCTTTTTTCCATTTAAACTCCGCCTATCATTATTAGGTGCGTTCGTAATTATATAATACGTAGCACCTATAGTGGTCGATCAGTCCGTCCGTCTGTCTGTCTGTCCGCATATAACAACGCAAAAACTACCCAACCGAATCGTTTGAAATTTAAAATACATAATTATTACATAATTTTGTCGAGGCATTTCAGTTTTTATGAAAATCGGATGCTTAGATCAATCACAGGAGCAATCAAAAGTGTTCCATTACATTACGGTCAATGGGGGTAAAAGTTTCAAATGCATTTTAATCGTTTGAAATTTAAAATACGCAATTATTACATAATTCTGTCGAGTTATTTCAAATTTTTTGATAATCGTGTGCATAGATCAATTACAGGGGCAATCAAAAGTATTCCGTTACATTACGGTCAATGGGAAAAAATGTTTCAAATGCATTTTAATCGTGTTACACTCATGCGAACTTAATAAAATTTATATGCAACTCTAAAGTACATATTATAATATACATCTTACATAATTTGTGGTGCAAAGAACATTTGTTATTGATTTACAAGGCCACACAAAAGTATTCCATTACATAATGGTATAGGGAGAACATTGTTTGATGAGCGTTTTAGTTGTAATTAACTATTTACAATTTTATGAGATTGATATATGAAAGTAATATTTTTAAAACTTCGTTATCGTACGAACGCACCTAATTTGCTACGCTTCACGTGCAATTTCCAACTTGTTATGATATGTATCCGTAATTCGTTCAGACAAGAAGTCCAGTACAAAAAATCTAGCTATATAAAGTTGGCGCTGCATCATCTTCGCGTTGTGATATGAATGCAAATGTAAATTGTATCAGTATTATTTGATAAAAACATCTAATTTTAAATATTGCAAAAAGCTTTCTTCTTTAAAATCATTGAACCGTATTTCATGAATTTAAAATATATTTTAAACAAAGTATGTCAATATATTGTTCATTTAAAATATGTTAGTAAATAATTATAATTTGATAGTTTTTCACAATTTCTTTCAGCTAAAAAATTGTTAAAAAATAGTGATAGTACACTTAAAAACATATCCATACCTCATTATGTGTGTTTTTAAACCATTTTTTACGCATATTTTTATATGTTAAACATTCTATGTGGTTGTTTGTGCCCTATATGTTTATTTAGCTTCATGTTTTACGAAGGGCTTCATAAATATTTACTCATAAATATTCACAAATATATATAAAAAATACTAAAAAAGGAACAAAGATTTTATTTAGGGCGGAGCTACTCATCATTTCGACTTTCTTCTAATAAGCCTTGCCTTTTTTTCTGTTTATGTATTTTTATCAATAAATTTGGAACTTTTTATGTGGATAAAATCATTTATGTTGCCGTCATCTGCTATTTTTTATTTACATGTTTATTGCCACCAATCAAAGTACCGTATTTTTATTCAAGTTACGCATTTTGAGAATCTAGGGAATTTTATTTTGAAAGTCGATAATCTATTTGAGAACGCCGATCACATGGTCCGTGTCAAATTGACTCCTTTCTAGTGTTAAGAAATTTATTTTCTAAATTGGACAAATTAAAGCTCTGCATTCGATCAAACAAATACTTACGGAATACAATCCTGATTCCCGTGGAACCTTGTAAACCTACAGTAAAAGTATTTTCTTTTAGAATGCTATTTACGATAATCATTTATTTATTTATTTATTTATTTGTTAAAAAAAAGCTTAAAGCACAAACACATACACATCCGCACTTTTTCCGCTGCACTTTCTTTGACTTTTTACTACTCAAAATTTCAAACGTTCGATTTAGTTAAAAATTATATACTGAAAGTATAATAAAAACTCGATTAAATAAAATATTTTAGGAATAATTTTATTCTTATAAGAGGGTATGTTCAAAGTTCAATAACTAAACATATTAATGGTAAAACAACAATAACAAAAAAAATATTAAAGGTTTGTATTATTACCTATTGTATCAGACTCCATAAGAAAAAACTTTCAAAATAAACGTAAAATAATAAATATTTCCCTAAAATGTTAATGTTTTTTTCACGAACGCCGAGAACAGACACGAGTAATAAGTTGAATGCATAATTGCACCTTTTATGATAATGCTTTTTGTTGTCGTATTTAATGCTTTAATGCTTTAATGCTTTTAATGTCGTATTTAATGCTTTTATTAATGCGTATAATGCTTTTTGTTGTCGTTGTTTGTTGTTTTTGTTGTCCTTATTTTTCCTAAAGAATGCACGATTTCAAAAAAATTTTAGACGAACTTGAAATGTTATAAGCATAACAGTATTAATTTTATTTTCAGAGGCTACATACTCCATTTATTATGCATAAATTATTCGAAGATGATTTGATGAATCGATATTTAAATATAACTAGTAAATCTGCAGATCAAGAGCCTTAACGTCAGCTTTTCAGTTCTTTTTTTAAAACACACTTAGCGTAATATTCAACTTCCTGGAAAATGTAATTTAAAATTTTGGAATTACGTAATTATTTATAAGAATAAAATAAGAATAAGAAATTTGAAGCCATCAAAAGCCGTTAAATTGAAGATTTAGTTAAGTTAGGATATTCTGAAAAATTCATGATCTATTATTTTTGTTTTTTTATTATACCACAGTAGATTTCTTCAGGGGGGTGGAGCCCTCCTGAACCCCCGTAATCTCATTAAATTTAAATTTCTAACTTTCTATCAATCTGCTAATGGTTATCGTATATCTTGTATTTTTTTCTACATTTTGATTTATAAGGATAAGTGACAGTTTTAATAAGCATTTTTCATTGTTCTCATTCTTCTAGATACCTGCCCACCAAAAACACCTAAATCTGATGTATCAGGAACTTTTGAAAGTGTAAACTCAGTAATCTAAGGTTTTACAATTTTGTTTACGAAAAAGAGAAGTTTTGATTGCATTTTGTGGCAGTTATCGGGGACTGACAGATAGACAGAAGAACAGACTAAGAGATGGAAAACAATAAATTTTGCGTCGCCAAAATAAGCCTTCGCCGAAGTTTCGGCAATGACGTCATTATTCATGAGTTATTGCTGTCCATGTTTCTTGTATTTTTAACGACAACTATAAAATACCTGTTTTATTTCAATTATGACGTCAAATTTTATCAATTGAAATATTATTTAAAAATATAATTATTTTTTATTTCTTTTACTTCTAATTATGCCCCCATTTTTGTCAGAAAAAATCTTATTAACGAAACAAATTTCCGTGTTTAATGTTTAACAAAGTACTATTTTTATTTTTATTTTAATTCTGACGTCATATTTATTTTTTCTTAGTTTAATTTTTCGAATGGAAATTGCTCAATTGAAATTTATTGCCGTTGAAAAATTATTCCAGATTTTTTTTTTTTTTTTTGGCAACGATAAAGGAAATTGGTTAAATTTTATCTAAAAAATCGCTCTTGATTCTGTATGAAAAAGAAGGAAATTTTGAGTTATTAAGGAAAATATTTGAATATAATTAATAAAACATAGCCTATATTCTTTTCTGGGCTATGTTATATTTATCCGCAAAGATACAAAAACATTAATTAATTCATCAGTTTTGACGTTGACTTCATTTAAATTTTTGTATTTGCTTTCAAATTTATAGCATTAAAATATAATAAGGATTAGGATGAATGGTTGCTTAGCAACCATTAAGAGAAAATAAAGAAAATGAAATAAATACATTTTAAATAAGTAAATCTCTAAAACAAATTAGTTTATATTATTGGAACACATTTATAAAAAAATCTCCAAAATTTACAGTAATAACTTTAAAAATCTGACAAATGCATAGACAAAATTTCAAAACAATACGAATAATTTAAGTGGTAAATTTCAGTGTCCATTTATCATTGAATTCCATTAATGAAATGTGTCATTTTCTCTCAAGGAAAAAAAAATTGAAAATCTGTGGATTTGCCAGAGAAAAGCATTATTGCGCAAAATAAAATATTCTATATTTTACGAACGAAGGAATCAAATCTAACAAAAAACTATACAGCTTAATCCCAGTACCTCACTAACATACCCACTTAATTTCAAGTCAATCGGATGTTTTTTGCGTTAGTTATCGCGGAACAGACAGACTGACAGACTGACTGACAGACAGACAGAAACCAAAAAAATTTCGTGTCTCCAAAGTAAGCCTTCACTGACTTTGCGGCAATTATATTTACGACATGCTACATTTGAAATTCGAGCAGTCAAGAGTCTCAACTGACGGAAGTTTTTCAAAACTTTGACATTTTTTACTTTCTTCTATCTTTACAAGAAGAAAGTATTGGATTCATGAAAATTTTCGACTTCCGGTTTTCGACGGATTTATACGTTTTAGAAGGTCCTGAACACGTTTTGACTATTTTTAGAAAATGTCTGTCTGTGAGTCTGTCCGTCTGTCTGTCTGTCTGTCTGTCCGTCTGTCTGTCTGTCTGTGTGTCTGTCTGTCTGTATGTGACAAAAAATTTGTGGGCGCTCTATCTCAAGAACTAATGCTCGAAATTTAATAAAATTTTATATTCAGTTAGACCTTGATATGAATTAGTGCCTATTGATTTTTGGTGAAAATTGGCCTGCAGGTGGCGCTGCTATACTACGTTTTTCATGATTTTCAAGATTGCTATATCTCAAGAACTAATGCACAGAATTTCACCAAACTTCAGATTCTGTGACCCCTTGATATACATAGTCGCTGATTAAGTTTTGGTGTAAATTGGTCAGCAGGTGGCGCTGCTATGCCACGTTTTTCATGATTTTCATGATAGCTATATCTCAACAACTATCGCACAGAATTTCACCAAACTTCAGATTCTGCGATACCTTGAGATACATAGCCGCTGATAAGGTTTTGGTGTGAACTGCCCTATAGGTGGCGCTGCTATGCTACATTTTGCACGATTTTTGCGATAGCTATATCTCAAGAACTAATGCAGAGAACTTTATCAAATTTTAGATTCTGTTACACTAGAATATATAACATAACTAGCAGGCTATGCCCGCTGCGCTGGTCCATTTTTCTAAACGAATCTTGACTCAAACAAAATGGTGATTTGAAATTTCGTTTTTAAAGCAGTGTATACCATCACCTGGAATGTCCTTCCGCAATGCTGAAAACGATGCCAGTGCCAATGACATTGCGATATTGCACTATTGTATGCATTGGACAAAATTTGGGTAATTAAGTACTATCTCTCTTGTTTTATCATTTATAGTAGAGTTTGATATGAAAATGAGATCGTTATGACAGCAGGAATCAAAATGTTCTCTACTCATCACATTATTTTGTTAGAAAGAATTGCAATGATTATCAAACTCTATAAATTTTCATATCGCACATTATCATACGTTAGTTCTTAAACTCCCGAATCTGAACTTGCACTATGTGTAGATCTGGTAGCCTAAATACAATCTCCATTACATGTTGCGTTACATTTTTTAATAACCGTCCTCTCCTGGCTGGTCTACTACAATTTTCTCTCTACCTTGGTCTGTTCCAGCAAAGTACATAGCAAAATATGTAAAAAAGAGTATAATATGTAATCTTATATATTTAATATGTAATATGTAATCTACATATATACTGCTACATATATCTACATATATCTACATATATCTACATATTATACTGTGTATAATATAATTATACACAGATAATATGTAATATGTAATCTTATATATTTATTAGAACAATGAAGCATAAAAGGTGTGTTTTAAAGCTGAATTATTTGAGTAAAATTAAAATTACATCAGTTTCATTGCCTCTTCATTTTTTTTTTAAACCAATTGCAAACATGTAGCTTTTAAATAGGGGATAATCTTTATGCTAAATTTTGTAGAAAAATAAAACTTCAGCTTGTAATCAATTCCATTATGATTTCTGGTGCCAAACATTTATAACGATAGACTTATTTCGTGTCTATTGTCAAATGGAAGTGAAGTTTACAATAATTTGTTATTGGCATTTAATCTTATACCTTGGCGATAGTTTTTTTGGGGCGGGGGTTCGACAGGGTAATGAAGTAGTATTTAATAGTTAATTTTTGATAAAATTCTGTTGATAGGGCTTAAATGTTATTAAAACTTCAACATAAACATTAAAAACAAAATTTTCTACTGTCGGTATTTCATGTATATTTTTTTCTTAGCCAATTTTAAAGTATTTTTTTAAAATCTGAATGATTGATAAATTAATTGCAAATATTTTTTTAAAATTCGATATCATTGTTATTCCGAAGATTTTTCCTGCGCATTGCAAATATTGCTTTTTTAGTGATAGTAAAATAACTGCAGATGAAAAATAGATAATAAGGCTAAAACCCAGAATTAACGACAGCTTGGCGAATGCCTCGACGGAGACTTGAAAAGTACGCGAGTTCTGTCAACTTAAATATCCAGACAGAATTTTAACAAATAATAGGTACTACTTTATTATTCCATAGATCAATTTCGCCAAATTATACATATTGCAAAACGATTCACCATATTATACAAACGGATATAACTTTTATTTTAAATAACAAAAGAATCAATAAATTACTAAAATATTTATGGAAATACATGTTTAATGTCAAATGAATGTGACATTTACGATAATCCATTATTGACATTTAATCTTATATTTTAAATGCAGCAGTTTTTTGATCGGTGGGATAATTAAGTAGTACCAGATAATATAAAAATATATAAATAATAATATAGCCAATAATATTTTGGCCAGGTGTCATGTATGTATCACGTTGGCGCGATTGCAACAAAATTGTGATTTTATGGATTGCGTGGTAATCTGGTTATTGTTGTTTATTTACTAATAAACTGTTTCTTTACTTTTCTTTATTGTTTTGTTCTATAGTTATTAATTAAACTTCACTTATTTATTATTGTTTCCTTTGTAAAATCATAGAAAATAATTGAAAATAATATAATATGTAACTGGTATTTGAAAACTTAGTGTTTGCCAAACTGGTGTCAGATAAAAAAAAAAAAAAAAAAAAAAAAAAAAAAAAAAAAAAAAAAAAAAAAACGCGCTAAGATGATGCGTATATAAAAATGGAAAAACTGATTATAATAATGTAAACAAATAATTAAAAAATTGCCTTTTCGATTAAAAAAAAAAAAAAAAAAAAAAAAAAAAAAAAAAAAAACACCAAGCAGTCGTTAATTCTGTAGTTGCATCAATAGTAAAATTTCTTTTCTTCGTTTGTTTCATAATGAAAAAACATAAATTTAATAATCTCAAATAAAATAATCTGACAAATTTTTTATAACATCGTTGATGATCTAGAAGTCTCCTTAATACATAAACAAAACGGCAAAGATGTCATATGCGCCGAGTTTGGCGCGATAATTTTTTATGCTAATTTGGCGGAAACATTGTTTTCGAATACCAGTTACATGTGTATATTTAAATTATTTTATATTATTTAAATAGTAATAAAAATTAATGAAAAAATTTTAATTAATAAGTATATAACAAAACAATTTATATAATTTATAAAGTAAATAAACATTTTATTTATAAATAAATATTAATAGTCGGGTTAATATGTCAGACAAAATAATGCCAATTTAAAGTCTATTACTTACCTCGGTGATATATAATATTTGTGCCAGTAAAACTTTCAATAATATAGTACATATGCTACTTGGCGGTGTTCAATTATCGAAGATTAGTCCAATATCATTTTAAATATTATCTAACGCAGGAAAAAATATGAAGAAAATTGAAGAAGAAATGGCTAATTAAAACAGATTTGTAAAATATTTTGGCACATATGCCATATATGCACCACATTTGTGCATTTTTCTTCTTTTTTTTACACAAATTTGGCGAAAACTTCGTTTTTAAATATCAATTACACATATATTTTTTAATTGTTTTCTATTATTTTAAAAAGGAAATAAAAATAAATAAATAATGTTTTGTTAAAAATTATAAAATAAAACAATTTACATCATTAAAAAAAATAAATAAGAGAAAATAGTTTATTAATAAATATACAATAGCCGAGCTACCATATGAACATAAAATCGACGTTTTGTTGCAATCGCGCCAATGTGGTGCATATATGACATCTGTGCCATTTTTTTCAGCAGGCAATTTTTATTTCACAATGTTGAATTTATCGATAGTAATAACGCAAAATTGCATAAATTTAATTTAAATTGCATAGATTTCCTTGGTCAGTTTGTAAATTTTAAAACTAATTTTCCCTGGAAGAGAATTTGACAAAATGGCGCAAAAAAAGTATGTTTGTTCATTACAATTTTCAAAATTACGGTGAAAAACTTTTGAAAAAGAATGACATTATTTTACAATATACATGTGTGTGGCAGAATTTCACACTGAAGCTGAAATTTAAATATTTGATTACAATTTTTAAAATATTAACTTATGTTTATTGAACTTACAATTGAATACTAAAATATTCTTTAAAAAAAATCCCCTTTTGGAAAAAACAACTTTATTGTGACCTAATGTTAGACATATGCATTTTTGGCTTAATTCTTTGCCGATTCAAAAAGTTAAAAGACAAAAGTTAAAAAAAAATCTCAAAGAAACAAACAAATAACTCACAATTACTTTTATAATTAGATCTACCTTTCTCTGGAGTAAGTTATATACTATCGAAATTTGATAAAAAAGAGAAAGGAAATAATAGAAAGGAAAATAAATATCGTTCAAAAGTCATTTAATCAAATTTTCAAGTTATTTTTTTTATTCTAACGCAAGGATAAGTCGCCAAATGTTGCGTCAAATGTAATAGTTCACGTTATTTTTTAAGCGTTGCAAATATTTCTTTTATTTTTAAGATAAATATTTTTTTATGATATCATGTCTCATTAAATGTTTTTTCTTTATTATTATTATTGTTATTATTGTTATCAATAGTTATTTTATTATCAGTAACTATTTTCTGCCTTTATTTGCAAGATGTTTGTAATATTTCTAACAGATATATCCTTTTTAATTTCTTTAGTAATGATAATTTTCGCCAAAAAATAAGTACTGGCAACCCTTTCGTCAAAAATAACCGAAAAATACGAAATTTAGTACGAAAAATCAGAGTTACCCCTGTATATTTGTATCATAAACCTCCACAAAAATATTTCCTATCGAATGATATAATCTGCAAAAAGATCCATCGGGTAGTTTTTGAAAACACCCGTTTGGAAGTTTCAGAACTTCTGCTTTATAATATATATGATTAGACGCTGATTACATTTTGGTATTAACCTTGCAACAGGTGGTGCAGCTATGCTGCATTTTGCAGGATTTTTCCGATAGCTATATCTCAACAACCAACGCACAGAATTTCATCAAACTTCAGATTTCGTTACAAAATGACATATAATATAATTACACGATGATTACGTTTTGTTATAAATCCTTCAACTGATGGTGCTGCTGTGCTATATTTTACACGGTTTTTTTTAAACTAACTATATCTCAAAAACTAATGCACAGAATTTCATCAAACTTCAGATTCTTTTACACCATAACATAATTAGACGTTTTTTTACGTTTTGGCAAAAAAATTCCAAGAAATGGTGTTGCTGTGCTACGTTTTGCAAATTTTTTGTTATAACTATCAAATTTCAGATTCTGTTAGGTCTTGACATAAATAGATGCGTATTAGGTTTTAGTATAAATTACCAACATGAGGCACTACTAAGCTCATTTTCTCAGAATATTAATTAAATTTTGCGTTTTAGGCTTTTCGGATACCAGAATCTCATTAGGCTAGGTCAAATGTTCGAGGAAATTCGATAGTGGGTAACTTTGGGGTCACCACATTTTTTTTTTTAATATTAAAATGTACTTATGAGATAGAAGAAAGTTTTGGGATTGACACATCCAACTAGTTTTCCTTAGAAACTATTTTACCAAGCAGTTTAAAAAAATTGCTGGTGGTACAACTTAATAGTGAGAACAAACACCCGCAGTTTCATTTTAAATCTGTGTTAGTGGGTTAAAGAACTCTCGGAATTGGCAGGGAATGACTCGCAAGGCTTGTTGGGAGAAAATTGAAATGAAGTGTAGCTCCGCCCGAAATGAATTACCTTTTTCCTTTTTTAGTTTTTTTTTCATATACAGTCGAACCTCTCTATAACGAAACTCCATACATCGAATTTCTCTATATAACGAATTTTTAGTAAGAACGGTCCCCTTTTCGCATGATTACATTAAAAACAGACTCTATATAGCGAAATATCTATCTCCATGTAACGAATTTTTTCATAAATTGATCTTAATTTATTCAGTTTTAAAAAAGCTTCGAAATCATATGGAATCAATTTCCATCACTTATTTTTGATTTATCGTTCAGTGGAGAGGTTTTTTTTTTTTATAAATATTACTTCTCTCCTTATTCTTTAAATGTAACAAGTTCATCCCACCTCCCACACACCTTTCAACATCCTTCTCAAAACACAGTCAATTGAATTGTTACACATATAAGAGAGGAATCAATGAGAGCACATAAGAGAGCCCTTCAAATGGAGGAAAATATCAACTACAATTTTTCATTCCTTGCTAAAATTTGAGAATTATTTTTGGGAGCGTAACAATTGTAATTTTAAAATCAAAACAACAAAAAATTACAGATTTCTTTCTCTAAAATTTATGTAAGTCTTCCTCATTTGGTTTTCATTAAGCTTTCAAATAAATGTCTTTTCTCTTTTTTGAAACTGCTTAAATAAGTAAGAAATAAAATGTTCGGTTAATATATACTTTTAAACATTTCAAATTCTTAATTAAAAAGATCAAAAATAATATTTGTTCAAAATTTACACATTAAATACTATTTTTAATATCATACTCTATACATCGAATTTCTCTATATAACGAATTTTTTACTGGAACGATGGATTTCGTTATATAGAGGCTCGACTGTATATTTGTTAATATTTATCTGTCATATCCACGGAACATATAGCTAAATAAATATGTATACCATGATCAACCGTCAGGGATATTTTATACGTACAAATATATATATTGCTTATATAGAATGAACTATGGATATGTTTTTAAATTTCTATGAATATATAACATCATTTTTTGCACAATATTTCACTGAAAAAGATTGTACAAAACTCACAAATAATAATTCTTTAGTATCCTTAAAACATATTTTGAGTTCATGAAATGCGGTGCCATGATATTTTTAAGAAATGATCTTTTTGCAATATTCAAAAAACAGATATTTTTCTCAAATAATATTAATATAATTTACATCTATATTAAAATCTTACCTTAAAGACGATGCCTCGCCTACTTTATACAGTAAGATTTTCTGTACACTGCTTTTATTTTGAATAAACACCATATTATATGATGATGGGCGGAGTTTAAATATAAACAAACTAGCAGGCTATGCCCGCTGCGCTGGTCAATATTTCAAAATCAACCGTGGATGAAACGAACTGGTGAATTTAAATTTGTATTTTAAATAATTTGGACCTCCAGCAGAACTTTGCTCATTGCTGAAAACGATTTAGACACCATTGTGACATTAAATTATCTTAAACATTGCGCAAAAACCAGCTATTTAGAAGTAACTATTTTAGTTTATTACTAACATTGCACATTTCGAAGCGAAATGAGACCATTATGGTAGCAGGATTTAAAATTTTCCCTTATCTGAAGAAATATTAATTATTACAGTCGTTACCATGGTACAACTTCTGAAAAATTTCTTCACAACTTTTCATTATGTGAAGCCAGGATTCCAAAGCTACTCCCACCTAAAAAGCTTATATATATATTAAATTTTGTCCGCGCGATAAAAGGCACAATTATGCAAGAATCATCTTTAAACTCGTCAAGTACATTGAGATGGTTAATATCTCAGTGGGAATTGCAAATGAGCAAAATCGGTCCAAGGGTGTGGTAATTGGGAAGGGTTCAAAAATTTGAATACCATCTTAAAATGGCTTTCACAAAACCAGCTCTTACAAAACAATAGCAGGAAAAAAAATAAACATTTTTCGTTACAGCAAGTTGCCAACGATTAAAAAAAAAAAAAAAAAAAAAAAAAAAAAACACATTAAAATTCTCACTACAACAATTACTTTATTATTGCAAAATTTCCTCCTGAAAAATGAAAATAAAATTATTTGCTCTTTCGTATTTAAGCATTTTCTCTTTGTTATTTAAGATAAAATTATGTAAATTTGTATAATTTGGCGAACGATTTGGCGAAATTGGTTGACGTGATAATCAAGTAGTAGCCAATTTACACTTTTCATATTTCACAAAAGATTCCTATACAGACATCATATACGCAATACGTTTAGCACGATTATCTTGTAACTACAGTGTGGCAAAATCCTCGTTTTAGAATACCAAAGAAATTTATGTATATTTTATTATTTTCTATCATTTTAAACAGCAATTAACAATAAATAAAAAGTAACTGTAGAAGAAAACAACAAATATCATTTCAAAAAAGAAAAAAATGAAAGTAAATAAACAACTTATCATCAGATAAACAGCTATAGCTGGGTTACCATATGAGGCAAATAATGTCATTTTGGCGCCAGCGAGATACCTCGATGAGTACATGGTTAAATCCGTGACAAAATTTCTATTTGGAAAAAACTTTAATCGGTATTTATACTGCATTTTCCCTACTTATGTATAAGAAAAAACTTTGACACAGATGTCATGTATGCACCACATTGGCGCAATTTGTTTCTGGCGCCAATTAGGTGAACTTGGTTTTTAATTACCAATTTCATAAATATTTCTTAATTATTTTGTATTATTTGAAAAAAAGTAATAAATAAAAAAGTTTAATTAATAGCTATTGAACAAAATGATTTATATTATTTTAAAAAACAAAATGAAAGTTAATAAATAGTTTATTAATAAATAAACAACCATAGTCGGTTTACCATGTGTGGCATAAAATCGCCATTTTGTTGCAATCGTGCGAATGTGGTGCGTATATGAAATCTGCGCCAAAACTTTAAAAAGTTGCAATTAAATTATTTTACAGTTTGGATGAGGAAGACATTTATACTAAAATTTAAATATTATACGCATTTTTTTGCTATAACTGCTATTTATATATTTACAATTAAACATAAAAAAAATATCCTAAAAATGCTCTCACACATTTAAAAGAGAGTGAGAGAATTTAGTAATTGTAAACATCACTCCGGCTTATGCCTTTTTGGTGTAAAATCGCATTGTTTGATGACAAAAGTAAATCCAAACACCCAAATAAACAAATAACATACAATTAACAGATAAAACCATTTTTAAAAGTAATTCTGCTATTTTGTCCTGTAAGACACATAATGGTAGAATTAGATTTTAAAAATATTTTTTTAAAAAATAGAAAAATGTTATTTACGTTTTATCTAATAAAATATTTAAAATACATTTTTGTTAGCCTACTCGAAAGAGAATAGCGAAAGTTTGATTGAAGAAATATTGAAGAGGAAATGGTCAATTAAAAAAGACTTGTAAATTTTATTCAACGGGAATTTTTCAATTCAAAATGTTGAATTTATCTATAGTAATAACGCATAATTGCATAAATTTACTTTGAATTGCAAAAATTTTCCATCAGTACTACTTGGTTATACCGTCGACGAATTTCGCCAATTACACAAATCTCCAAACTATTAGCCAGATTATATAGATTAGCATAAATTTTCATTTAAAAAACGAAAAACAAATTAGCAGAACATATATAAAAGTAGAAATAAAATGTCGAATTAAAAATCACTTGATGATATAATTAGTATTTATATTATGCTTAATGTCAAGTGAATGTGACATTTACGATCATCCATTATTGAAATTTAATCTTGGAATTTGGGGGTAGATTTTTAATCGATGGGGTAATCTTTCCTTCTTCAGTTTTTAAATTTTAAAACTGAAATTTTTCCTGTAAGTGAAATTGACGAAATGGCGCAAGAAAAATTAAATTAACAATGGAAACATTTGCAAAAAGAAATAAAAGAGTTATATTCATATCTATATAATTTACGATTGAATATTAAAATATACTTTAAAAATTATCTTCACTTGAAAAAAAAAAACATTATTGCGACCATTAAGAACCTAAGTCAGGCATTAAGTCAGTAGTGCATTTTCGGCTTAAAAACACATTCTTTGGCGATAAAAGCAAGATGAAAATGGTATAGAAACGAATAGTAACTCGCAACTCACAGTGTCTTTTACAATCAGATCTGCTTTTTTCTGCTGTAAGTTGTATTATACGGAAATTCGATAAAAAAGAGAAAGAAAATAATAAAAAGGGAAATAACTATCATTCAAAATTCATTTAATCAATTTCTGAAATTCATGTTTTTATTCTAACACCAAGGATAAGTCGCCAAAAGTTGAACCAATTGTTATATTTCGCGCTAATTTATTTTTTAAGCATTACAAATATTTTTTTCATTTTCAAGATAAATATATTTTTATAATATTACGCCTCATTTAAGCGGTCTTTCTTTATTATCATTAATATTATCAGTAGTTATTTTCTGCTATTATTTGCAAGATATTTGTAATATTTCTAATAGATATAGCCATTTTAATTCTTTTAGCAATTATAATTTTCGCCAAAAACAGCTACTGGCAACCCTTTTGTCAAAAATAACCGAAAAATATGAAATTTACTACGAAAAATCAGAGTTATCCCTGTAAATTTGAATCATAAACCTTCGGAAAAATATTTCCTATCGAATGATACAATCGGCAAAAAAATCCACCGGGTAGTTTTTGAAAACACTCGTTTGGAAGTTTCAGAACTTCTGCTTTATAATATATATGATACCGAGGGCGGAGTTCAGATGTAAAAACATATTAACAGGTTTCTGTGGTATAATCCATAATTTAATATTGATAACTTGATACTTTGGGAAATTTACTGTTTACTATAGAATAATTTTTGATAAAACTGAACAAGTAAATTACATTTAAAGGTAGAAATATGCTTTTAACAAATTTCTTATCCGACATCGGAGTTCATTTTTATCAGATAGTCCTTGACTGCTGATAATCTCTTTTATCACTATTTACACTAAGAATCTATAAAAATAATGATAATAACAACAAAAATTCTTGAATATGGGTAAAAAAAAATTGGAATAAAGATGTAATTTGCATAATTTTTGAGAATTGCATAATGCTAATTATTATGACTAATACTTATAAGCTATGGAATAAAGTTTCTATATAGAGTCAGGATATTTTATTTTGTAGTAGATCTTTTCATCTAACATTTTCGTTTCTTTTTATACATTATACATAGTACTATATTTCATCACGGATATAATTATAATGAATTCTCCTTATGCATGTAATACAGAATTTTCTAACTAAAAATATATGAAATATAAATAAACTGACAGAGATTTCAGATTAAAATGATTTCCTCCAACGCTACTTTCTCGCAGAAACAGATGGAAACGGCCTACTTTGAACTATGGTTTAAAATTTGTGCTTTATAATATTAATAAATGGAAGGTATAGCAAAGGAATCCAAGTATTGAAAATATTATAAATATTGCTATAAATATTTTCAAAACTTGTTTCAGTTATTCTTTTAAAGCCTTTTTTTTAAGGATTTTATAATTTTTCAACGCGTTTCTCTTTTTAACTTAGTTTATCAAAGATTTTTTTCTTTTTTTAACACTTTCCAACAAAGCTGAAAAGTGCTTATGCATTCGGTTTGTCTGGCCGCGCTCTAACTCCTTAACTTATTTTTTATATTCTTCATTTTTAAAAATGCCGTCTTGTCTGAGGACTAAACATGCATCTATTTTTTAATATTTCCTCTTGGTAAATATTTATTTCTGCCCATAGAGCAAAAAATAAATTAAGAAAGTATCAAAACTGGAGATTTTAACAGAACTTTTGGATATGACACAGCAGAAAACAATTTAAAAACAAGTTGGAAATTGCACGTGAAGCGTAGCAAATGAGGTGCGTTCGTACGATAACAAAGTTTTAAAAATATTACTCTCATATATCAATCTCATAAAATTGTAAATAGTGAATTACAATTAAAACGCTCATCAAACAATGTTCTCTCTATACCATTATGTAATGGAATACCTTTGTGTGGCTTTGTAAATAAATAACAAAGGTTCTTTGCACCACAAATTATGTAAAATGTATATTATAATATGTACTTTATAGTTTCAAATAAATTTTATTAAGTTCGAATGAGTGTAACACCATTAAAACGCATGTGAAACATTTTTCTCCATTGACCGTAATGTAACGGAATACTTTTGATTGTCCCTGTAAGTGATCTATGCATCCGATTTTCATAAAATTCGAAATAACTCGACAAAATTATGTAATAATTATGCATTTTAAATTTCAAACGTATAAAATACATTTAAAACTTTTTCCCTATTGACCATAATGTAATTGAATACTTTTGATTGCCCCTGTAATTGATCTATGCACCCGATTATCAAAAAATTTGAAATAACTCAACAAAATTATATAATAATTATGTATTTTAAATTTCAAACGATTAAAATTCATTTGAAACTTTTTCCCCCATTCACCGTAATGTAATGGAATACTTTCGATTGCCCCTCTAATTGA
Source organism: Maratus speculifer (assembly GCA_964019185.1). Lineage (NCBI taxonomy): Eukaryota > Metazoa > Arthropoda > Arachnida > Araneae > Salticidae > Maratus > Maratus speculifer. The sequence goes on along the minus strand of OZ025302.1, from coordinate 18,249,452 downwards.
TCTATGCATCCGATTTTCATAAAATTTGAAATGACTCGACAAAATAATGTAATATTTATGTATTTTAAATTTCAAACGATTCGGTTGGGTAGTTTTTGCGTTGTTATATGCGGACAGACAAACGGACGGACTGAACGACCACTATAGGTGCTACGTATTTACATAATTACGAACGCACCTAATAATACCTTTCTGAAACAGCAAGACGCGTTTAATTTCCCTCCTCCCCCCTGCCTTTGTGATGTGTATTTGTAATTTAACTTATTTCATGTATATATTTTTTCATTTTAAAATACGCCTTCTGGACTGGGAGCTACAGACACATCTATTACTTACTGTTTTTTTTTCCGTAGATTTTTTTTTCTGTCCATAGAGCAAAAAATAAATTAAGAAAGGAACGAAAGTGGAGTTTTTAATAAAGTTAAATATATTTTAAAAATATTAAATTTTAAGATAATATAATTTAAAAGTCGAAAATATGACATTATTCTTTACAAAAGTACAAAATTTAATTATTATTAAAATAAAAGACGTGCTTAAAGCTGTTCTTTTCAAACGCAATAGTTTTTTAAGAAAATAGTGTCAAAGCGAGAGTTTTAAACCGAATTTATAAGCGAAAGAAGAATAATCACCGAAACAGGAGGAAAAAACGTGTTGGTCACGTGATCAAAATCATTTATAACTCAATAGATTATTTATTGATCACAAAATGGAAAACAGAATTCTATTCCAAATCGCTTCCTTAGTCACACTTTCCAATTTGATATCTTTCCGTCGAAAAATAAATTTGTGACTATGTCAAAACGTTTTGCGCTTATTCAGCAAAGCAGAGCAGTTGAAAGGAGCCATAAATAAAATAAATTAGTAATGCATAAGTGTTTCATTATTGAATTGTTATTACTACTCGAGACATAATTTATTTATCGGGAATTTCGTGTTGATGAGCTGAAAAATTATATTTTCTAAGAATAACTTAAAATTAATTAAATTGTATGTATATTTAACTTCACTTTGCAGATTCCATATTTAGTTTATCTTACATCCATTTTTGAAGTAACATTTTTGTAATTTTTTTTCGATAATTATGAATTTTTATATAAATATTATATTTTATATAAATATATATTGCTCTTTTACTAGTTTATCTTCAGTAAGTTTAAAAAAGCAAAGAATAAAATTTAATTTTATATTGTGCTACGTAATTATTTCTTTAAATATTTAAAAAAATTAGTTTTCTTTAACAAAATTTTAATAAAATATACTGAATGCAAAATATTTATTATCGTAATAATTCAAAAATAGCATAACTTATTTAAAATTTTTTGCAAAAATTTTTGGACCAAACAAAATTTTACTGGTTTTTGATCAGACTTGGCTTCGTCGAGAAAATAATTTTCATATGGGATGATTCAAACTAATGTTGATAATTTTGACCCGTGAAGATCGGGAAAAAAGAAATCAGTACTAGTATCTACGCACGGAAAAAAAAGGTTTAGGCACGCTCCTATCCTTCAGGAAAAAAGTAAGGCTTTAAAAAAAGTAAAACAAGGGCTGGCCCATATGCTGTTAATGAAAATTGGGCCGAAGTCCGGCCTGTGCAGATCTCTCTGACAACGTTCTCCCATGTGAAAAAATTCCCCTTTTAACCCTTAAGCGGTAACCATGGGTCACTAGTGCCTCGGTCAAATTTTCTTTCCTTGCTAGCTTAGAGGAGAGAGTGAAGAGCGGGACTAAACTACCCTGAAAAAAATAGTACACTAGTAGGCTATTAGCTCCCGAAACGCCGATGTTTTAGTGCGTTCACAGCCGACGTAAGAGCCAGTCAAAATTTCGAAAAGGCACGAGTGACCCAGGGTTACCATTTACGTTGACGAAAAGTGTAAGGTAAGAAAATATTTGTTTGGTTAGGAATTGATGTTTTTTTCATAAAAAATCGATACATTACACTCACTTGGGTTTCCGAACCTTAGCATTTCTGAAAAGTTTGGTCCTTGCTTTGGTGAAGCCACATTTGCAAGATAGAATGAGCATTTTATGTATACCGAGAACTATAAGATTCAACATCCGGGAAATCTTAGGTGAAAACGCGGATCAGCTTTTACAGTCCAATACAATGGGAACTAGTCATTGGGGACCACCGTAATACTTACCCATCATGTATATGCATACATAATATATGAAAATAATACATTTGAAAACTATTTATAAAATGGATTGCAATTCCAAAACAAAATTTAAACGTGTATTTATATTTTTATGGTGCATAGTAATGCTGTATTAAGTTGCTGATGAATCTCTTTCGATAAATTTTACAACACGCCTAACTACTCAAGTAAGTACTGAATTTGGAAAAAAAAATCCTTATAACTCCAAAAATTATTAATCTTATTAACTCACAATTTATTGCGCGGATGAAGCGTCTCATTTCCAATTAAAATATATCTTTGAATTGAAATTTGAATGAAATACAGGGTCATGAAAAATCGAAGAATGTGGAAAACAGGATTACAGATATCTCGGCAACTAATGATTCGATCGACTTCATCCTTTATGCAAAATTTGTGTTATTTTATTGCCATTTACGATCACTCCTTAAAATAAAAAATTTCGAAAATTTTTATATACCTTTCATCAGAACGAATTTTTCGAGAGTCCGAAAAAAATAGTTCCGGATAATCGAGGTTACTGATATTAAATAAGATTCGTCCCATTCTTACATACTAAGTACATACAAAATTTCAAGTCTCTATCTCAATTCGTTCGGAAGATAGAGCGTTTACAGACAGACAGACAGACGGACAGCAATTTTTTTTTCTAAAAATATATTTTTCGAAATCTCCAGTGTCGAAAACGTGTAAATCCGTCAAAAAATTTTTTTCGATTATCAAAACGATTGCAAGACTTACCCTATACTACGTATGATAGGTAGGTAAAAAGAAAGCGATGTGCATTTTGTGACACAAAGAAGGATAAAAAAAAAAAAAAAAAAAAAAAAAAAACCTTTATTTGCTGCAGCAAGTGTCACAGACCTGTGTGCGAGGAACACAGACATCAAATCTGTTTCGATTGTTTATAAATGATGATATCAGTGTTGCTGTAATTTTTCATTATTATATTTTTTGTTTAGTTAAATAAAGTTTGATAATTAACATCATTTTTATAAATGAAATTGATTAAAAACTAATAAAATTTCTATTTCATTGTAAATTGTACCTATTTATAAGTCAAAAAAACGTCATTTTTATGCTCAAAACTTAAGCATTTTTTTAATTTATACCGGCTATTTTTTTTTTTTAATTTTTTTTTTTTTTTTTTTTTTTTTTTTTTTTTTTTTTTTAAGAAAATGTGCATTTTTCACATTTTTATTTGTTTATTTAAACATATTGTTTAAATAAATTAATAAATCAGCAATATTGTGACTGATTCTTGTTCAAGGGCAGTTGAATTTTTCATGAATTTTTTTAGAATTTTTAAAGCACTTTAAACCACTTTTTACAGCGCTAAGCATGAGTGACCTATGATTACCGTTTAAAGGTGCCGAAAAACACGTTACCGTTTAAGGGTTAAATCAATAAGATACAAATAAACAGCGGAAAATAGTCGTATACCTTGGTAAAATGGTTATCTACGCATTTCTCTTCTACAGCGCAGCTTAGAGACGAAAAATTGACTCTCCGATTTGAATGAAATAGATTTGTCTTAAGCTACGTAACGAATGATCGACAAGTTTCTTCTCTTGCTGGGTCTATAACACTGTATTTATTGCGAGGAGAACGTAATACCGGTAGAGGCGCTCACTCGCTTTTGAAATTTTTATTCTTATTCCCACATTTGAACAATTGAAACGGCATTTACGAATTAAAAAATATTACGTAATAAAATTACTGGTATGAGATGAAAAAAACTATAATATTATGTAATAAATTTACTGGTATGAGATGAAAAAACTATCTCAATATTAACTCGAGTTTAAATTAATGTAAAATTCAATAGCAGGTTTAATTAGGCTCCATTCCAAGAATCCTTTATCGATTTAATCCTTTCATATTACTGAAAAAGCATAAAATTGCCCCTCCTCTCGAAAAAGAATTGCCTACCTAATAGAAAAGTAAAATAAAAATGAGCTATATCTCGACTTGCACAACACCGTCATACCAAAATGCTAGCTAGATCATTTATATTTTTTCAAGCATTTGTTTACAAATATACGTGGCCGTCCATTCAACTTTGTCCTTTTATTACGTTATTTGTATTAAAAATTAGGTGCACAAACTGAATGACTCCGCCCCCATTTTAAAAAGAATACTTCAATGAGGTTTCGAAAGGCGTGCCACACTTATATTGAAAATTAAGATGAAACTTGACTGATAAATAATTATAAGCTTCCAAAGTAGAACAATAATAATAATAATAATAATAATAATAATAATAATAATAATAATAATAATAATAACGGAATGAGACTCTCGATAACCCACGACATCTTTAATAATTCAGTAATACTACATATATAATATATTTATACATTGATTTGTTACATCACATTATATTTTTTAAATGCATAGAATGCACAACATTTTTTGAAATTATTTTTAGCTTCAAATGGTTTAAATTTGACCAGAAAATGGTGCATGGAAATCCGAACATTCTCGAATACTCCAAACATACCTCGAATTTCTCCGGCAGCTACTGAATTATTCCATAATGTTTTGTAACGTCAGTCACGCAGATTATAACTACAAAATTGTTGTCCACCGTTATTTTCAAAAAGTTTTTTCATCGGGGGTACCTCATTAATTGAATAAATCCAAGAAAACTTTTTGAAAATAACGGTGGACAACAATTTCGCAGTTATAATCTGAGTGACTGACGTTATAAAACATCATGGAATGACCCGTCGCGTCGGGAAAGCATTTCTGACCCCGCACTGCTATATGATTTCGAGTCGTCACGATGCACTTTACCCCTCTTAGAAGTTCTGAAACGTTTAACTGAAAACCCTGTATAAGCACTCGCACAATATGCTTATCTGTGGGCGGGGCTATTCACTGCATTTTCAATGAATGAAGTGAGTGTTTTCCCACATTTGAGTGTAACACGATTTACAATCTAAAGCAATAAATTTTGTTTACGTGTTTTTAATTAAATAATTTTCTAATTTCCGACATAACCAATATTTTTTTTTCAAATACTATCGAAAGGCTCACCGAGTAGTTTGGAGGTACGTGTACTCTGGATTGGGAACAGATATATTAACATGTCGGATGTTTGGCATCAATAGTTTTGAAAAACATAAAAATAGTATTTCAAAAAAAAAAAAAAAACTCCTGCCAGAAATATTATAGAATATATTTTTATTATTCTTTCTAATGATTTTTATGTGTTACGTGGTTTATATAAATGAAATTACATCATGTAAGTGGTGTGCCTGCAAGGAGCACCATTGAATACCATATGAACGTTTATTTCAGGGTTCAACTGCAACCGGTTTCCACGACTCTAAAATCATTGAGTATATTATCTTTTAGTATTGTCGCCAATTACAAGAAGTATTATGGAATACAGCTATATCGCATTTGATTAAATTGTGTGTTATTAAAAGTTCGGTGAAATAAATACACTAGTAATTTATTTTTTAAACCAAAACATAGTGTATTGAATTTTTTCAAGTACTTTACTACCAATTAACCAATAATTTATGAATTTATACTTTTTATGAAAAAAATAAATAACAATGTACATATATTATATTAATATTATATACATTACTACTATTATATAAATATTAAATTTTAACATGTTAATATATAAATTACATAAATATTAATAAATATATGTTATATTTATAATTATAAATATTAATGATTATATAAATATTATTTTATAATCAATAATAATTATGAATTTATACTTTTCATAAAAAAACATTAACTTAAATATTATACTATTATTTTATAAATTACTATAAAATATTAATTTAATATAATTAATATTATATAAAATAATAATAAACATTACATTTTAATTTATAATCAATGATATTTTATGAATTTATACTTTTTTATAAAATAATTTAAATTAAATATTTATCGAAATATTAATATAGTCCACGGTGATATTTCTATTGCTTGAAATATACATGAAATCAGGACTGGTTATGTTCTACAGAAATACAAAAATAGAAATAAAAAAGAAGAAGAAAGAAAAGGAGCTGTTACTGTATTCAATTAATTGATAAAAAAAAAAATATATCCGAGTTACAGTTGAATTCCTAAAGATTAGTAGGAGTTTCCCTTCTGAATCTCTTTTTTTCCTTTCTGAGAAACATAGCGAGAAGAATTTAAAACCAATATTGGCACTCACTTGCTTAAAAAAGTGCATGATTAAAGAGTTTGCTTGGTACTGAAAGGCATTTAGAGCAATACGATTTTGTTTTGGGTGGTTTTCAAACCTATTGCCGTTTTAGGTTAAACAAAATTTGAAAAAATAATTTTGTTTAAATATAAAAATCCCTTTCGGCATGGCCTATAGGCGGAGGTAGATTTCGAAAAGTTTTCATCTCAAAAAAATAAATAAATAAATAAATAAAATAAAAAAAAATTAAATGATTAGAGATAAACCCAGTTTAACTACTTTATTCAACCGCTTTAAAAAAATTGTTAATTTCATTTTTCTGTAAGAAGTGGTTTTATCAAAATCCTCTTAAACGAAATTCTACTCAAATGCCCATTTTGGCAACATATTTTGAATTATATTCTTACTTTATTAAAAAAAAAAAATTGAACAATATGCTCATTATATAGTTCCTAAATAACAAAAAAACTGTTAATTAAATTCGTTTGACAGCAAAATTGAATTTAAAAATGAGTAATAAAATAACCAATTTATTATTTTAATACATCCACAATTCTTTAATCAAGATTGCTTTGAGAAATTTTGTACGAAGTGCCCACTTTGACAGATTTTTTTAAATATATATTTAGCCTTTATCAAAAATCTGACCAATACGGCACATTACACAGTTCCTAAATAACGAAAAACTGTCAATTGAATGCGTTTGAGAGCAAAATTGAATTTAAAAATGAGTCATAAAATAAACAATTTGTTATTTGAATACAACCTCAATTCTTTTATCATGATCGTTTTGGGAAATTTTTTTGCGAAGTGCTTACTTTGACAGCTTTTAAAAATATGTATATTCACCCTTTATCAAAAAATCAAAGAATACGCACATTATATAGTTCCTAAGTAACAAAAAACTGTCATTTGAATGCGTTTCAGAGCAAAATTGAATTTAAAAATGAGTCATAAAGTAACCAATTTGTTATTTGAATACCCACAGTTCATTAATCATGATCACTTTGGGAAATTTTGTGCGAAGTGTCCATTTTGGCAGCCTTTTTTTAAAATATATTCTGCCTTTATCAAAAAACTGGCCACTCCGTCACATAATATAGTTCCTAAATAAGAGAACCTGTAAATTGGATGCGTTTGAGAACAAAAAAAGATTTAAAAATGACTCGGTAAAAACGCAATTTTTTTAATTTCCTCAAATTTCAATCATGATAATTTCGTGAAATTCTGTTCAAAATATCCTTTTTGGCAGCCTTTTAAAAAATATATTCTGCCTTTATCAAAAAACTGGCCAATACGTCGCATTATATAGTTCCTAAATAACAGGACCTGTAAATTGGATGGGTTTGAGAACAAAAATGAATTTAAAAATGACTGAGAAAAAACGCAATTTGTTATACTTAATCAATTTTTAATGACGATAATTTCGGGAAATCTGTTCAAAATACCTTTTTTGGCAGCCTTTTTAAAAATATATTCTGCCTTTATCAAAAAATTGGCCAAAACGTCGCATTATATAGTTCCTAAATAAGAGGATCTGTGTCATTTGGATGCGTTTAAAATCAAAAATGAATTTTAAAATGAGTCTGAATATAAGCAGTTTGGATTTAAGGTTTTTACTCCAACTCCTATTTTTGTTTAATTTATTTTTGCTATAAGAATTGGTTCTATGAAAAACTTGTCAATATAAAAGTTGTAGATCTTATTGTGAAGATGTAAAATAAATTTAATTAGATTTGATTGCTTAAGAATTGAGTAAGTTATGGGTTTTTTTTCTTTTTCCTCCCCCCTTTTTCTTTTCGTTTTTAATTTTTTTCATCGGTAAAAATTGGTCCTATCAAAAACTTGTAAATACAAAAGTTTTAGATAATATTGAGTACATGTATATAAAATTTAGTTGGATTTGATATCTTGAGAATTGACGAAGTTATGAATTTTTTTCTCCCAAAAACCACGTTTTTTTCGCCCCTTGAGCCCATTTTTAACTTTATCAAAAATCTGTCATGCATAAACTTTTTGCCCATTGTTTAGAAGTAATATAAACTTTAAACTGATTCAATATCTATTTTAATTAAGAAGTTATCGCGTTTTTTCTGTTTTCACAAAAACCCTCCCTATTTCCACCCCCTTGGTCCGATTTTGCCCATTAACGAACTCGACCGAGATTTTAGGCTCCTTGATTTTATGTAAAAGTTTGAAGAAGATCTGAGCATAATTATGGAAGTTATCGTGTCTAGAAGAAAGTGATATACACCGATAGATAGATAGATAGATAGATATATAAACTTTTTTACTGATGGTGGTTTTGGGGTCTAGGAGTCATGATTCGTGTAGATCCGCAAAAATATTTCAGAAATTCCAACATGGGAGACAATGCAATAGGTAGTATTTCATACGAAATCTACCTAAAACACCCTTTGTTAGACCGACTTTAATAAATGCGATTATAATGCTTTTTTTCTGCAAAATAAAATTTATAGGATTACATCTATATAATGTTGTTAATATATAAAAATATTATGTTTTATTTTTAGAACATATTTTAAAAATATATAGTCACTCTGTAATAACTTGTTTATTGCATCACTTAGTAGTAGTAAAATAGTAACTGTAATAATTAATTTGAATTTACTAGATGCATTCCATAATGTAATTTTAGTAAAATGAAAGCTGTAAATTAGTATTTAAAACTTTCAGGCAGAAATAATTTGTTCTGTTCCTAAAGTATTCTATTAAATAATGCAAACTTTGTAAAAATAGCTTTCGCTTTACATTATTTCAAACAGTAGCGAAATAATTCAGTTGATAAATTTTTAATTCAAAACTGATTTTAAACTTTAATTTCTTAAACAATTCGAAGTGAGGTATTTAAATTCTTTCTTTACGTCGGCGAATTCCTTATCTGAGAAGTTTTTGAGAAGAAGCAAAATTGAATAGCAGAATTAAAATTTAAAATAAATTTTGCTGCCATTAGCCTTTATCTGAATAAATTTTAAACCTTCACTTAAATTTCTTGCTGAAATATGTTTAAAGAAGTTATAGGCAATAGTTACTGAATAAGTATTTTTTTATTAAAATATTTCAAGTATTTTTTTTTTTGGGGGGGGGCGAAATTGTTTGGTTGATAAACCACGCACTCACATTTTTTACTAGATGCGTTCGTAATCATGTAAATACGTACCACCCATAGTCGTCGTTCAGTCTGTCCGTCTGTATACGCTTAATAGAGCAAAAACCACCCAACCGAATCGTTTGAAATTTAAAATATATAATTATTGCATAATTTTCTCGAGTCATTTCATATTTTATGAAAATTCGATGCATAGTTTAATTACAAGGATAATCAAAAGTATTCCGTTACATTACGGCCAATGGGAAAAAATAATTTCAAGTGCATTTTAATGGTGTTACACTGTTTCGAGCATAATAAAATTGGTATACTTCTATGAAGTATCTACTTATAATAAAATGTGAATGGAGATAAGTTTGGGTAACTAGTCCGGTGCAAACCATTCGGGTCTGCAAATCGACCGTAAGCCAAACGCCATGTTAGGCTTAATGGAAAACATATGTTAACAAATGACAGCTAAATAATAATTTCTTCTATTTGAAATAATGTTTGTTGAGCATATTACTAAAAAACATGTTTATCATATCCAATTATAACATATTAAGTTCCAGTTTAAAAATGAGCTGTGATTAACAAAATAAACAAACGAACGTTTCATCGTTACATTCAAAAGAACAAATTCCAAATTTGAAAACAAATGAGCGACTCTGAATGATTCATTAATTAAAAAAAAAAACCGATATCCAATTATACTTTTAAAATATTTGTTAAAAGCGTATAAAGTCCTTTAAATATATTTTTTAATTACATTTTTCACTTTCGTTTACGTTTATGAGCAGTAAGTTTACAACATTTCAAAGAAAAAAAAATTTCTCTCAAGTTGACATTTTTTTGAGGGGGGGGGGGGCGATTATGCTTTGTGGGCTAACTTCAAGTTATGTTGTGGTGCCATCTATCGGCATCAATAAAAATGAAGAATTGTTTCCATTGAAATTAAAGTTAAAAAAAAAAATAATACGAAGAAAAGTTACAGATGTGACAAGAGATCTTTTTTAAACGTTTCCGTTACATTATTTTAAAATATCATTCAACTGGTATCAATAAATGGGATATTTTTATTATGATTTCTTTGATATAAATCAATTTTAGTTTCATTATTAAATATTAAATTCACCATTCTATTATTAAATTATAATTTTGTTTACTTTTCAAAGTTATTATATTCAAAAGTTACTATGCTAAAAATCAAACTTTTATCTGCTTTGATGTAATTAGTATATGTAACACATGAGTGTATATTTCTTACATTTTAATGGCATTTGATAAGTAATATAAATTTCGTTTCCAATGCAAGCACATTTTATGTGAATATAAACTAAACTTCTAAAAATTGGTGTAATTAGATAAAATTTTTACGAAAGGAATAATGCTAACGATTTTGGTTTTCATTAATACGAAAAGAATTTTTAAAGGTGCATTCATACTATAACTTCATTATAGTATGAATGCACCTCATTTGCTACGTTTTACATGCAATTTCTAACTTACTCTATATAAGAGTAATAAAAATACTGCGTTTTTAATGCATGGCGAGTACATTTTCACTGGCACAGGAAATTTTATATTATTGGATCCTTAAACTATTTATATTAAAATTTTTAAAAGTATATTCGCCTTTTTATGGTGAATGTAAATTCTTACGTTTCATATCTTAATTAAATTCAGCATACAAATTATGTTTATTAGCTTTTTTCTTATCATCAATTATTCATAATTTTATTACTGTTATTATTATTTTCCTAATCATCTGGATACAAGTATTACAAGAATACAAATATCGAAGCATGAGGAAAAAGTGCTATACTGATAGCACATTGGAGATTTGTTTTAAATAAAAATATGGAAGTGTAATTTGGAAAAAAAAATTGCAGAAAAGAATATGAAACGTTTAATAACTTGAAAATCGTAAAGATATATACATATTTTTTTACATAACACTTTGCAATTTCTTCTTATTATTATTAATTTGAAGAACCTGTTTCGAGGAGACTGCACATTACAAAAGATAAATTTACAAATAATAATGAATATAAAATATAATAATGCTGTATATAGACATTTGTTATGTTTAAAGACAACAAGATTCTGCATTTTTTAATTAATTAATTTACTTAATATCTTTATTTTTAATTAATTTTTTAATTTATTATTATTTATTATATTTCTATATTTTGTTTTAGTATTTTATTTGTATTTCTTTAATTATAAAATTTATTTCTTCCAGAGTGTGGAAGTTAAAGATCTAAAATTATATTCTTAATTTAATGTCATTTCAGGATTTTTTTAGCGTATGATTATTATCATAGTTCATTTATTTTGTCATTTGATTTCGAAACATGTTTACCACCACACGCTTCTCTTTTCATAAAAAAAAAACCTCCATGAAATAAATTTTTTAATATTTTAATTTTTAATTTTTAATTTTTAATTTAATTTAATTTTTTTTTTTTTTTTTGTATTAATCAAAAAAAGATAAATTTATAAGCTCAAAGAATCAATGAAATAGGTTTAACATTTGTGACAAAATCTCACTATCCTTTTAGAAATGTTTTGGTATAATTTTATTTACAGTCCCTACACAATTTTCTTTCAATATCTTTTTTTATTCATTTAAATAATTCCCATAACAAGTAATTATTTTTAAAAATGTTTATAAATCATGATTCTAACTTCAAATGAAATAAATATACAAAATAGCTCTAAAGCGCTTTATGAGAAAGGAATATGACTGTTATTGCATTTTTGTAACTATAGCCTTTATTAAATGTGAAAAACAACAGCAATTATGATAATTATAATATCACGTTCCTTTCAATTACTCATCACATTAAAACAACATACAAACAAGCTTTAAAAAGCCTAGTGGAATCATTTTGATCAAAATTGTTTTCATTTCTTATGCAAATTAATAATAATACTATATAGAAGCGAAAGCTTTAAAAAAATAATGGAAATAAACTCAAACATCAATTACAAATGTTTCTCATTTCGAAAAAATAATCTCCATTGCGAAAATTATTGGTACTTTTCACAAAACACCATGTTTCCCACAAAACCAACAACATAATTACTACTTAGTCTTAAATTATTCAATGGAAGCCATTATATAATCTTTGTTTGAAGCAACAGGGTCTAATCAAGAGCAATTCACAAGATAATTGTCAATTAGAATAAAGAAAAACTGCTAAAGAAGTAGGCTGAGCCGTTGTAATTTCATTGGCCAGGTGCGGACCAAACACCTACTTATTCAGATTCAAGTCTGGTTCCTCCCCACATTTCATGCACTTCAATGCGTCTCAAGTGATGCGGAAGGAGAGGAAAAGGTAGAAAAACATCTGAGAAAAATAAGACATGTCTGATACAAAGAGGGATTTTTGGAGTTTACGTTTAGAGCTAGCCCTCAAGAATTAAACAACTTGTCTCTTTCTACATAGATTCTAACCTGAGTCAAAAAAATTTCTATATTTCTCTGATGTATATAATTGTATATAAAATCGATGGGGATTTTACATGCTTAAAATTACTATTTGTACATTATGTTTACTATGTTAAAGTTTCTACTATGTTGTCAAAGTATACTGACAGGGAAAAATAGATCAATTTACATAACTTAAACAGTGGAAATGTTTAGGAAATTGTGAATTTATTGATATCATTTTTATTTATTTATTTATTTATTTTCGGTGAGGGGTTGGGTGGACTAGAGCCACGTAATTAGGAAAATTGGATAAAAAAAAAATCTGTCCAAAATTTCTGTACATTTCTGAATTATTCAATGTTTGAAACACTTCGACGACTACTGAAGAGCACGTATTTATCTATTTATTTATTTATAATTTTTAATTCCCTTCAACGCAAATAGTTCTATAAACAACGTCTATTCATATTTAACTCTAATACAATATAAAATGCCACAAATATTTCCAAAAACTGAAAATTAATTTTAATTTTAAAGTTATGCGGTATATGATAAAAATTATATGCAACATTCTAAAATTGTATTTTTTTTTTCGAGGGGAGGGGGGATATAATCCATTATGATAGTTTATGTAATAAATAGAATATATCCTAGACAGATTTATCTTTTTTTTTCTTTTTGAAATATTGGAAAATTTGATTCTTTGACTAATAATCAGTGTGTTTTGCTCTGGTAGGCCCTAGCAATATTAAATATTAGTTAATTATGAAATTGGTGTGACAGGAGTTGTAAAATATTCGATTGCTGCGCCATGAACCTGTAATGTTCGTCTCAATATAAAAGAAAAAATTAACATAAACCTCGCTTAATTTATGTATGACTTTGAGTTGTCTTTAAAAATTACCGGAACGGGGAAGGTAACTTCTGATCGAAATACCTTTTGTATCTATATATTATATAATACGTCTCTCATTTTTAAATTACAGCGAATATTATCCGTTGCATTCAAGAAAATCTGAAGATGTGTATATAAATTATGCTCTCAAAAGAGAAAAAAACAGTGAATTGAATGAATATTTCTGTTGGTTATATCTTGTTTCAATTTTGTTTTTCTCATTTCTCATCCAAAATACACAAATTTTCTCGATGTAATGCATAAATACCTGCAATAATCCTGTTCTGGGTGTATACGCATTCTCACAATATTTTGAGCATAAACTTCACTTATTATTTAGACAATGGGATAAATACGGAATTATTCTTAATTAACAATCGAAAAATTTTATTTTACAGTTTTTGTCTATTCTATTTTTCCCCCTCGAAGAAACAAACAAACAAACAAACAACAAAAAAAAAAAAAACATTAACATAGAAAAACTACTTTTCAATAACGAATATAATATTTTTTCTAATATTTGCTCTGCAATATTCTTAGAGGCATTCACAAAATACACAAACATTTTCTTCAGAATCCTTTTATAAAATAAATAAAAAAATTTCGCGAAAATATATCAAGCAGGAAGTACCATGAGAGTTCATCTCGAATAATAGGAAGACCTAGGAGTTAAATGGATCCTATAGTAAGAGATGACAGCGTATTGTAGGAGCGCCCTTTCGACACAAAAACTAAAAGACGTTTTTTAAAAAAGCGCTAAGTTGCAGTAAACAAGCGGAAATCGTTTCATTTTTTGCGCCTCTTTAGCGAACAAAAAAGAACTTGAAAGCAGTCGGGTCTGTGATGTCCTATATTTTTTGTCAATAGATTCGCAGTAGTATATGTCGGGAGTACAAAAGGAGAAAAGTTTTTTCCCTATCGATGTGAATTTTTCCCGTTTTGTAGGGCGTGATTTTCCCCACCCTGTGTTGATGTGGGCTTTGAACTAAAGAAAAAAAAAATGGGGTGCGAATTTTGCTAGAGCATAAAACATTTGCGAATTGGGAAAATATTTTGAATTTAAGATAAGTTAAAAAGTAGTTAGGCCTTAAATGTGTTTTTATTTATATTTATTCTTGCTTTTTGATGCTGAAAAGAAATGTACATCGAAAAATTACTTTTTCTTATTCATAATGGCTATTTTTTTTTACATAGAAAAAAAATTTTTTTTTTTCATAAAACATGAAGTTTTTTAGACAAAAAATACAACATTTTTCTCTTTATATGTACTCTTGTATTATGTATTCTTATTTATTTATATATTTTTACTAATATTGTTATGATAAAACACATCTCTTTAACTGATTTTAAACTAATAAATATTGTTAAATTCTGCTTGATACGACAAATATATATAGCTAAAAATACTTTGTAGAAAATACTTGATAAATTCTATCTTAAAAATATTCTTTTCTTAGTGTGTTAAAAGCTGTAAAACTCAGATTTGAAATAACACCACTGTGCAGCTTTTTCCAGTTCAGATATATAATTTCAATAAAAGACGACAAAAGTTATCATTAAGATTTTAAATTATCTCTGTTAACCGAACAAAAATATATATATATATATATATATATATATATATATATATATATCTGTTTTCTTCTCACATCCTGATTTTCTAATTAAAATACTTGTATAAAAAATAATTTGTGTCTATACCTTCTGTGTGAGATTTAAAAATTTAAAGTTTTACATAGTTTTATTGAGTCTGAATTATTATGCAAATGTCTGTTTTAATTTAAGTTTTAGAGAAAAAACACGCTGTTGGAGCATTCGAAAAACAACACAACCTTTTCGAAAAACAGCATAGTGCTACAAAAAATGGCTTGATAGGTCGTAGCGGAGCGATAAATAGTGTATTAAAATCACAGCTTACCTCTTTTGTTTTAAAAGATTTCAAAATAAATATATAAATAAATAAAATAATAATAAAAATAGAATAGTGAAAAGTCATAAATATATTTTTTTCTGATTAGGATAATTATAAAATATAAAATTAACAACAACAAAAAGTATGTGCAATTCGAAATTCGTGAAAAAAAAAAAAAAATAGTAATTCTTAGACTCATGCAAATGCAAACCGCTTAATCCGAAAAGAATATAATATTTTTTAAATTTTGCAATAATATTTTCCAATCTCTTTTTGTTCTTAATTTATCTTATTTGTTAACATTTAGCTACTTTTATAATAAAAGATAGAAAGTACAAAATTAATTTTTAAAATGCTGAATAAAACTGCAAAGAATTATTCTGAATACATCATCAGAAATATTAGCGCAAATCTGAGTAAATAATAATAATAATAAATTTTTATCTCCGCATGATATGCTATTGTAACATAAAAATCTCGTCAAAACAAAACATGACATTACCGGCTACTACACAGAAGCCTATCATTAAAAAAAAAGAGAAAAAAATACAGAAAAAAAAACCCAGCGTCGACTAGAAAGAGACGTCTAATTTGTCAGACAGAATCACCAATAGCTGGAGAAAAGTCGCATATAAAAAATAAATTGGACCACCCACAGGTAGACATCAGGGAAGACAAGAGATACCTAAAGATGAAAAACAAAATAGAGCACTCAAGTGAAACCCTTTCAACACCTCTCCAACCGTATGAATCAGCGAGGGGGAGGATTCATGTCGGGGGGGGGGGGCATTTAAGCATCATTGTTGAACCCCCAAAAGAAAAGGGATTGGGGAAAAATCGCAGCTTTTCCATCTGATCCTGTCACTGGCAAACAAGCGTGGTCTTCCCCTGAGTGACACGCCGGCTCGACGTTTTCGGATTGGTCAGTGACCGTCACGTGGTGTTGTTTTCACTGAATATGATTATGCCGGGGGTAGGCGAGGATGATCGCGCGAGTAACAGCCGTATTACAAATCATCTACGCACCTCAGCAGACAATATGACTTCTTCCTCTAGCTATAACACGGTGGCAGGCAATTTTGCTAATGGCTTGGAACATGACCCGCAATTTTACCTGCACGGTACAAAATACACGGAATACGATAGTTGCACACATCAATACACACCACCTTATCAAAGATACCACCAGCCGTACCAGACGGTTCGATTCGATGTACCTTGCAATTTAACACCCCCGCAGCCGGACAAGACCCCACCATATATATGACTTATGTTGCTCTGGTACACCTCGGTACGGCCAAGTTGCTCATAATACTGCCTTAACACACCCCGAATATGATATTAGTAGTTGCAATCAAACTTTTTATAACAGTCATGCAGGTATAGGAATTTACAGGTCAGGTATGAATGATACTGACACAGGAGTTGACGCGAGCGAGTATGAAAATTGTAAAGTAATGACCCCTTCCTATACACCACCCACAACAAATCAGTACGAAGCTGCCCCTACTTCAGTATCTACAGACAACACAGGAGGTGTCGAATCGCCAGCAATAAGTAGCCCCCCCAATTTCAGCTCAGACTCAAAATGCTCAAATAACGAAACCACTGTATCCATGGATGAAATCCCAAGGAGGTAAGTGAACAAAATTAATTCTTATTTGATGTTTAAAAATTCCCAATTTCCTCTGAAAAAGTACTCAATTATCAGTTATCATTAAACTAATTCTCTTAATATTTCCCCCATGTAACAAAAATCCCTTTCGGCATGGCCTATAGGCGGAGGTAGATTTCGAAAAGTTTTCATCTCAAAAAAAAAAAAAAAAAAAAAAAGCCCATTTTGGCAATATATTTTGAATTATATTCTTACTTTATTTAAAAAATTGACCAATATGCTCATTATATAGTTCCTAAATAACAAAAAACTGTTAATTAAATTCGTTTGACAGCAAAATTGAATTTAAAAATGAGTCATAAAATAACCAATTTATTATTTTAATATATCCACAATTCTTTAATCAAGATCGCTTTGAGAAATTTTGTGCGAAGTGCACACTTTGACAGATTTTTTTAAATATATATTTAGCCTTTATCAAAAATCTGACCAATACGGCACATTACACAGTTCCTAAATAACAAATAACTGTCAATTGAATGCGTTTGAGAGCAAAATTGAATTTAAAAATGAATCATAAAATAAACAATTTGTTATTTGAATACAACCTCAATTCTTTTATCATGATCGCTTTGGGAAATTTTTTTGCGATGTACTTACTTTGACAGCTTTTAAAATATATATATTCACCCTTTATCAAAAAATCGACGAATACGCACATTATATAGTTCCTAAGTAACAAAAAACTGTCAATTGAATGCGTGTCAGAGCAAAATTGGATTTAAAAATGAGTCATAAAATAACCAATTTGTTATTTGAATACCCACAGTTCATTAATCATCTCGCTTTGGGAAATTTTGTGCGAAGTGCCCATTTTGGCAGCCTTTTTTTAAATATATTCTGCCTTTATCAAAAAACTGGCCACTCCGTCACATTATATAGTTCGTAAATAAGAGAACCTGTAAATTGGATGTGTTTGAGAACAAAAAAAAGATTTAAAAATGACTCGGTAAAAACGCAATTTCTTAAATTTCCTCAAATTTTAATCACAATAACTTCGTGAAATTCTGTTCAAAATACCCTTTTTGGCAGCCTT
The DNA here is from genome assembly GCA_964019185.1 of Maratus speculifer. Taxonomy (NCBI): domain Eukaryota; kingdom Metazoa; phylum Arthropoda; class Arachnida; order Araneae; family Salticidae; genus Maratus; species Maratus speculifer. The sequence continues at coordinate 18,231,032 of OZ025302.1, read as the reverse complement.
TTAAAAAATATATTCTGCCTTTATCAAAAAACTGGCCAATACGTCAAGTTATATAGTTCCTAAATAATAGGACCTGTAAATTGGATGGGTTTGAGAACAAAAATGAATTTAAAAATGACTCATAAAAAACGCAATTTGTTATACTTAATGCATTTTTTAATGATGAAAACTTCGGGAAATCTGTTCAAAATACTTTTTTTGGCAGCCTTTTAAAAAATATATTCTGCCTTTATCAAAAAATTGGCCAATACGTCGCATTATATAGTTGCTAAATAAGAGGATCTGTCATTTGGATGCGTTTAAAATCAAAAATGAATTTTAAAATGAGTCAGAATATAAGCAGTTTGGATTTGAGGTTTTTTCTCAAACTCCTATTTTTGTTTAATTTATTTTTGCTATAAGAATTGGTTCTATGAAAAACTTGCCAATATAAAAGTTGTAGATATTATTGTGAAGATGTAAAATAAATTTAATTAGATTTAATTGCTTAAGAATTGAGTAAGTTATGGGTTTTTTTCTTTTTCCTCCCCCCTTTTTCTTTTCATTTTTAATTTTTTTCATCGGTAAAAATTGGTCCTATCAAAAACTTGTAAATACAAAAGTTTTAGATAATATTGGGTACATCTATATAAAATTTAGTTGGATTTGATATCTTGAGAATTGACGAAGTTGTGAATTTTTTTCTCCCAAAAACCATGTTTTTTTCGCCCCTTGAGCCCATTTTTAACTTTATCAAAAATCTGTCACGCATAAACTTTTTCCTCATTTTTTAGAAGTAATATAAACTTTAAACTGATTCGATATCTATTTTAATTAAAAAGTTATCGCGTCTTTTCTGTTTTCACAAAAACCCTCCTAACTTCCACCCCCTTGGTCCGATTTTGCCCATTAACGAACTTAACCGAGATTTTATGCCCCTTGATTTTATGTAAAAGTTTGATGAAGATCTGAGCATAATTATGAAAGTTATCGTGTCTAGAAGAAAGTAATATACACCGATAGATAGATAGATAGATAGATAGATAGATAGATATATAAACTTTTTTACTGATGGTAGTTTTGGGGTCTAGGAGTCATGATTCATGTAGATCCGCAAAAATTTTTCAGAAATTCCAACATGGGAGACAATGCAATAGGTAGTATTTCATACGAAATCTACCTAAAAATTTACTCAGGTATGAGTTGCAAAAATTTAAGTTTACAACATTCTAAGCAGTAGATTATTTGCGAGTTTTTTTATTTATATTTCAGAAATTTCAAAAAATTTCTTGCCCAGTCACTATTTTTCTCATAAGTATGACATCTATAAAACATTCTGATTTTTTTTTTTTTGTATCAATAATTAATTAAAAAATTGCTTAAGGTTCTTACATACGTATTACTAAATCAAAAATGTATTAGTATTTATTTATTTCATAAATTTAAAGCATTTTAATAGTTGTTTGTGCCATGAGTGTTACTTTGCTTCTTAAATAAAGGGTATAACTTCTGATTAAAAACAAATTTAATTAAAATTAATTATTTTCATTGCAGTTATGATAAAGAATTAGAAAGTTATAATAGACAAAGCAATTAAAGTGAAGTAACAAATGCATTAATAAAATTCTGATTCTTAGTTACAGTAACGTTCATGAAAAGTGGTAACACTCATGACAAGCGATAAGACTCATCTTGCAGCAAACAGCTTTTTTGTAACAATATATATATATAAAAAGATTTTTAAAAGTTTAAATTATGATTTGTGTAAAATAGATAGTCCTTTGAAAATTATTTATTAAGAATTAAAATTTGAATCTTAAATAGCACTTACAAAACATGTGTGCAGACATGAAAATCCTGTTACAATTTTTAAATAATTATAAATATATATAATATGACAAAATATATCCCTGAATCATGAATCTATTATAATCATAACTTAAATCTTACACATGATTTATAGTTTTAGAATTACTTAACTTATTTTCTCATGAGTGTTACTTTTTCCAAATAACACTCATGTAAGGTAACACTCATGTACGGTAACACTCATGACATTTATTAAGGAATTCTTCACTAAAATAAATTCTAACTGTTTTATTGAAATTTTAGTTGGGCCTATTGATTCCTGAACAAAAAATACAGCATTCCCTAACTTAACATTTTTACACGTTAAAAAATAATAATAAATAAATGGGTAACACTCCTGTAAGAAAATAAAAATACTCACCATGTTGAAATGAACATTCTGATAAATATCAATTATAGAACAAAATTATCGCGTTCTAAATAAGCGCACTGTAAAGAAGAAACAGCATCGTTTTCTCACTACCGTTGCCTACTGCAATATACAAATATTTTGAAAACAAATAATATTAACTTCCCTAAAGTAACACTCATGTTCTGCATATGCGGACACAAAATACTTTTAAATTTTTAACTCTTAGATACTAATTTTAAATACATAAACTATCTATTTGTTTCATTAACACAGGATATTTTACTTTTAATCCATATATAAAAATTTTAAAATGTTTGGAAGCATAAAAAAAGATTGAAATTTTGCGAGTTTTTTATTCAGGACAAGTAAATTCCCATTACTTGCTAACTAAAGTACAATAAAAATATCCCTATTTCAAAACTCTGGAAAAATCTAATGAATGCATTGAATTAAGCATAAAAAGATGTGCTACTACCTGATTTTAGAATATCAAAAAATAAATTTATTAATATGAAATTTAGATTTAAACATCAGGACATCAAACTGGCAGTTCATGTGAAATTCACCCTTTTGTAAATTTACTGATATGAGTTAATTTTTTAATGTTAACTCAAGTTTAAAGTAATTACATTCAATACCAGATTAAAATAGCTTTCATCCCAAAAAAAGGAGGGTTTGCAAGTGCTTCCACTGTGCTAGTTGAAATGAGGTCATGCACAGGCAAAAAGTGGGAGTTCGAATTTGAAATATTTCTCTGTCATTGATTCTTAAGGCCGTTGCTTGAATGAACAAGCTACAGACTTGATTAGATCAGAACATATATTCAAAGCGTTCAAAAAAATTTAAATCTTTTACTATATAGCTGGTTAGTATTATTTTTTTGGTAAGAGTTTTAACTTGAAGTGTACGTTATTTTTTTATTTGTTTAATTTAAACAGAGATATCTTCTCTATTTCGGTCACAGATAAATCCATTCACCAAAATTAATAATTAGAGTAAATCAGATCTTGCTTACATATATCACTTTTTATTAATTAATGTACATGTAGCTTTTAATGAGACAATTTGGTACACGACTGATGACGTTTATCTCTGAATTTCGTATACATGTGTAAATAAATACTTCTTTAGAATTTATAAAAACACTTGTTTTATTCAGTGCTGCTTTATTCAGCACCTCACAAAAGTAAGCAACATAAAATATTTTTCAGTAATTATCGGAATGAAATATCAGAGCTCATAATGCATGTTACCCCCAAATGATCAAAATAATTAACATTTTAAAAATAACATAATATCCTGATAAAAGAATTATAAAACATGAGAATAAAAATTTTAAATATTCAATATGACTGCCCTGTCACATTCCCCTCTTTATTCCAACGACTGAATGACTCCAGCCCCATTTTAAAAATAATACTTCAATAAGAATTCGATGGGCGTGTCACATTTACAATGAAAATTAAGATGACACTTCATCGACAAATAATTTTAATACTATTAACATGTGTAAAGGGCATAGCTTTTCCACTTTCTTTCCAGCATTGAAAACGTGCATTTGAATCAAATATCTTTATTTTTTTCTCCAGGTGTGTTTACTTATATGACAATGCTATTATCACCTTATAAATATGTATTTTTTATGAGATAGAAATGTTTTTTCGAGATTTTTAAAACCTCATTCTCTCAAAAATTACTGTAGCGAATTACATGCCATTATATGAGTTTATATAGGCATCAAATATACGTAACTGGGAATTTTTGTATAATTTTCTGATTGTAAAAATTGTCTGAGAAAAGCGATTAAAAAATTTATAAAAATAAAAATCATATCTTATAGTTGTCCGTAAATTACCATTATTAATATATATATTTAAAAAAAAATGTCTTATATGTCCGCACATATTATATATAGGTTCCGAAAGTTTGCATTGGGTACTAGATATAAGTATTTAAAAAATGTGTATAAAATTTATTAAAATTCATCTAAAGGCGTTATTTGGGGCGGAGCTATCCAACTTTGACATCCTAAGTAATTTTGGAACGATGTCAGCAGATAACGTGTCAACAGATGCATTTTAGATTTCATTAAGCATATAGGCCATGATTTTCAACACCGTGGATGCTATTTCGATATCGAAAACTGATGTTTTGTTTTGGAGCCATTAGCGAAAAATATTTTTGCTTGGGAAAAAAAAAAAACCAACATTCTTCAATATGGAAACGTATCGATAGTTATTATATTGATTTTTATTCAAGCATTTTCACCACGTTTTGCGAAGGATAAGAATAAGTTGCTCCATTACTTTTTTTACAGGGGAAAACTAAATTATGGATATTGTAATGCTAAAATTAAAACTTAATGTGTTATTTTTATTCTGAGATATTATTAGGATTAGTGGTGATAATAGACATTTTTTTATTCAAGATATATGCTACTAGCAATTTTCGTTGTTTCTTTTTGCAGATTTCTGTGGCTGTTTAATTCGAATATAAACATTAGCGTAATGTACGTAACTTGAATTAAAGGAAAAATACGTAAGCTGACAACATTGGAGGATATTTTGTATTGAAAATATTTGATATTCCTGTAATTTTAAACAGCTTAATATTTGAAAAAAAAAAAAAGATTTTTTTAAATAAATAAATATTGGTAAAACAAGTAAGAAAAATCATGCATTAAGAATAGATTATGAAGCACTTTCCAACATTTAATGAAATCTTTAACAAAACTTTGTTATTTAGGGAAATAATAGTGTATAGCCAAATATACCCAAATATGTATTCCAATACATTAGAACAGCCCTGTATTTCATATGTCAGTTCATATAATGGGAAAATTTAGCTTAGCAAGAAAATACCCAGTAGCTTGAAATTTCTTTTTCAGCAATTCATACTATTAGATGGAAACATACTTGAATACTTTTGTTCAGCCCTGTAGTTTACATTGAACCTTTATTACACGTCAGCATTAGGCTAAAATTTATTGTAAACTAAAACACTTTTAAAATAACTGAAATCACATTCTCATAAATCATCATTCATAGGCGTCCATGTACCGAATTCTTTGCGTGGTCCTGTATATCCCTTTATCTATATTCTGCAAACATTTCTCAGTAAATTGAATGCAGCTCAGCGTAAAAATGCATAGCTTATTGAAGAACCACGTTTAAATAATTTACGCTCATATTCAGTAACGTTGGTGAGCTCTTTTGGGTAGCCCTGTATATCAACTATAACATTTTTACGCACCATATAATGTGCATATATTTAGCAAAATATAAACGCGAATATCAAAATTAAAATGCATTTCATCCCTCCATCAGCCATCATCGGACACATATACGGTACTTCGGAAAGAATATACTATTTGAAATCTTTTGTATGGCCCTGTAAATGCTATGTACGTCATATTATGCAAGACAGTAGCGTATAATTTATATTAAGCTTCAGCGACATATATCAATTTTATTATACATGAAAAAGGTTAATATATTTAAAATATGTAAAACACAATTCCCCCTTTTACCATTATCTAATGGAATTCTTTTGTGTGGCCCTGTAAATGAATAATAGCTACATTTTTCCCTTATATTTTAAAGAATGCATATTTTAATATGTTTGACAGGGTATAACATCTTTAAAATTCCTTTGAAACGATTTTCCCCATAGGTCGTAATGTAATAGGAAATTTTGATTCGCCCTGTAGATAAACTAATCATGGTAAAAACTTCATGTTCGATAGGACTTGTGCTAGGGTAAACATCAATAACGTCCTAAAATTTCATGGCTATCCGAGTATATTAACGATTTTTCCCCATGGGCCGTAATGTAATGGAAAACTTTTGATTCGCTCTGTAGATAAACTAATCATAATAGAAACTTCATTTTCAACAGGGTTCGTGCTAGGGTAAACCTCAATAACGTATAAAAATTTCATAGCAATCCGAGTATATTTACGGGAGTTAGAGCGCGGACAGACGGACAGACAAACCGAATGCATAAACACTTTTCAACTTTGTTGGAAAGTGCTAAAAAAGAGTGAAACACCACGATATTAAAATATTAGGAAGACATAGCTACTTTTTTTTTTTGGAACATGTTATTAACATACGCTAATATTGATGAACATTAATCAAGAAACATTTGCTTCTTGATAATGTTTTAAGACAGAAAAAACAATTTAAAAGTACGCACATAAAACTCAATAGAAAATAATAAATAATTTCTCTAAAACAAATTTCTGGTGTGAGAGATAAAATACTTTATCATTAATGAATATTTCAGTATACTGATAAATATGTACTCAGTTCTTAACAATGATAGTAAAACAATATCTCCACTCTCTTTCCTCACATACAAACAGTTTTTCATTATTTAAGGAGCATTTCGGTTTTACATATTGAAAAAGATATTTTTTAAACTGATCGATGCTCATATAAGATTAGGCTTCGTTAACTACCATCCAAATTCTCCTTTCATGAGCAGATAAATGCAAAAAAGTAGAGAGCATTCAACCGAATGTATGTCCAATCCCTTAATTCTGATGACCCTATAATATAACATTTATAATCCAAGAGCTGACCGCTCAAAACCCTATGTCATCGAGCACAAGAAAAATTCTTTTATATTATGGTAGAGTAATAATAGGGGAATCTAATCATCCATGTCTGCCGGAACCGAAGTGGTGCATAAGCCAAAAATCGATACTACTAGTGGTTTACTCGTACGTTTAAGAGTGCGTTTGCCGTACAATTAAAAGTCGGAAAACATGAAAAATTGTGTGCAGGAAAACATAATGCTAAGTCTACGAGTGAGCCACTAGTGATATTAATTTTTCGCTTATGCACCACTTTGCTTCCGGCAGACATGGATCATTAGATTCCCCTATTATTACTCTACCATAATATAAAAGAATTTTTCTTGTGCTCGATGACATAGGGTTTTATGCGGTCGGCTCTTGGACTATTACAGCTAAGATCATGGACTTTAGTTAACTCTTTCAGAATTGTGTTTCTGTAGTTGGAATTCACACCGGAATTTACAAAAGATTTTATTACAAAATAAGGAAAACAATTTTACAACTTTTTTCCCCACCAAAGTTTATCCGCTTCCCACTTTTGATTGTCGGTCGTGTGGAAAACGCGCTTTTGCCAATCATGATTATTTGAATTCTCCAAAGTTCTGCTTTTAGCTTATTTTACGATTGATTTCAAATTCATTAAAATCTAAATAAACTGTTATTTTTTTTTCTTGGTATTAATAATTCTTTCTTTCTATACCGCATAAGGACATCTCATGTAAACAGCATTGTATTACATTCGGACACCGCTCTTTTCTAATAATCCACACCCCTTTTTCCTCGAAAGATCCATATAATGGAGTAAATATATATTAAATAGTATGCACGGCAAAAGACTGAATAAGAGAACAAATTTAAAACTGGAACATTCTAATTTGCAAACCTTCTATTACGCTGAAGGATGAATAAAATGGAGTTTCCATTTTTTCGCGATCTTTTGACGAAATTTGCTGCTTTTTTATTATTCTTTGACAGACTTTGTGCTTTTTACGTAATCCCTGGACGAAATTTTGCAGTTTTTTATAATCTTCTGACTAAACTCTCGTTTTTCCCGCAATCCTTTGATGATTTTTTTTTTCAACTGACCATTTGTCGAAATTCGCGATATGTTCTTGCGCAAATTTTCGGATTTATGACCAATATTTTTTAATTTTTGGAAATGATTGTCTTATTTTTTTTTGCAGAAAATTCGAAACAAAACCACTTCTAAACGTAAAAAATGAAAAAGAAAATTCTTCGGAGGAAAGAAAATGATTGTAAAAAATTAAATTTGGGCGCAGAAGAAAAAAACGCCGTTTTGTCACAGAAACAGTCAAAATAAATGATTTGTAGCAGATTGTAGCAGATATTTTCATTTGGCGCAGGTTGGCGCAATCAGCGCTGGTCTGGGCTCCTGTAAGTAATCAAAAAGAAGTGAAAATGTTCCTTAAATATCTTTTTTCAAAGAATGTTTTTGAAAAATAAATGCAATTTATCATTAATTGTATAACGAATTCAAATCAATTGGATAAACAAGCCTTTTAAAGATTTTTCTCTTCCCCCTCCACAAAGAAAGAAAAAAAAACTGCATTTAATTGGAAGTTTACAAGTTTTCTTCTTGCATAACCATTGAAAATGTGTTTGGTGTCAGCCTAATAATGTATGCTTAAAAATTTTGAAGCAGTTCCAGATATGTTTTAAGTTAATTGATTTCGGAACGAAGGTTTATAGGGATTCTCAAAATAGGGGACAATTTATGTCTTTCGGCATACAAAAAAAATTGAGAGGTTTTCTGTCATGTTTTTAGGTTTAGATATGTTTGTCTTAATATTATTCATTATTTGCACTCAAGAATTACTCACTTTTTAGTTAAAAACACCTTAAAATAACAGAATAAATGTTCAAAATGTCATTATCATGGATGTCCACAGCAGCTGTGTCTTGTATATATTAGCTTTTTCAAGAGTTAATATCATGTTTATAAAATAAAACAAATGTTATTCTTTCTTTAAATTAATCAAGGAGAGGATTTATCCAATAAATTTCTTTTTAAAAATAAAATTATAGTATATAAAATAAGAATTAAAGTTTGTCCTCCATATTCTATTTTGAAAACGAGGTCATACTATAGCAGCTGGTTATTAATCAAAATTTCATTTTCACATATGGCAATGGTTTGAAAATATAAAGTTTCTCCATGGCAACAAGTAGCCATTTTATCCCAGCCTGAAAATAGAAGCATGTATTGTATTTTAAGAATAGAAGTTGAATATTAGGGGCGTACATCAATTGTATGTCATTAGAATGGATAATAATTTTCATGTTTATTTTATAATTAAAATTTTTATTTTACTTATTTACATAAGACTTTTGTGTTTTAAAAAGCCCCAGAAAGGACTATTGCATTGTAATTATATTATGGCTTATAATCTTATTTAAATTAAAATTTGTCATTAGCATGGACAAATATCAGTGTCATTAGCATGTTTTTTCTGTCCATGCTAAAGACTCCTATGTGCATAAATGTAACCAGTGCTTATATTGTATCCCTTTACAAAGTTTATTTTTACATATAAATGTAGGTATTACATTTATTATCCCTAAAATATGCATTAAATCTGTCAGAAAATCACTAAGACAGCTTCTTACATTGTTAGTGTCAGAATGTTGCTCATGTAAACTAAGTTTGCTCTTTGGTAATGTTTTTATTCTCATTATATGTATATATGTAAAAATGGAAACCATTTGCTGAAAAGGAAGGCTAATAAATATAGAAAAAAATATTTAAACAGGAAGAAAATAAAACTTTCTTAATATATTTATTCCATGCAATTTGTTTTGTCATTAGCATGGCTCAAAAAATACTAATTATTTTTTTAAGTTAATTTTTAAATATTTAGCTCTGCTGACTACATGTAAAGTATACCTAATACTATATTAACAACACCTATTTTTTTTTCAGAAATTTTGCTAACAGTAATTTTTTTAAGATTTCACTTTTGAAATTGTCCCCTATTTTGAAGCAGCTACAAAACATTACGAATATTTGCATTAAAAAAGTTGCTTAGGTTCTATAAGAAACAGCTTTTAGGGTTTTTAAATTATTTTTTAAGCACTTCTAAAATACACTACCACGTGTTTTCGCTGAAAAAAAAAGGAAAATATCTACTGAGACAGTAGATTTTGAAAGAAATGTGTTTTAGTCAAAGTGCCAAGGCTGTTCTTGATTTTTCCCCATCACGAAAACATCGTTCATTTACTTTTTTGTTAGTACATAATAATTTTAAGTTACTTGGAAAATGAATTTATATTGCCTTTTTTTTTTTTTTTTTCAAAATCAACAGATAAAAACAAAATAATTAGTTAAAGCCAGTTAAAAGTGAATGACCGAAACCGAGTTTATATCAATTGTTTTAAATATTGGCCATGGATTCCATTTTTATTTTACTGAACATGTTATTAACTACATATTTGAAAAATAGCTGTTGTCCTCGGTAGAGAACGGGGAAATCTGAAGTATATTTGAACCTCTTTGTTCGTTAAATTCAGCAAATTTTTTTTTTTTTTTTTTTTTTTTTTTTTTTTTTTTTTTTGTTTATTCGTTTTCTGATTGCTCCATGTTTAATGTCCAAATTATGCAATACTTGTGTTTTTCATTTTATTTGTTTCCTGACTGTTACATGTTTAAGGTCCAAAAAATAGAATACTTCTGTTGCCACAATGACTAAATAGAGTAATTAAAACTGTTAAAAAACTAATAATTTAACAGCAGATTGTAATAAAGATTTCAAACAAATTTCATTTACATGTGCATTTTTTTCTCTACGCAACAGTGTAAAAATTTAAAATGTGCGATGTTTAGAAGTTTCAAAATTCGCAGTTCCGAATAGAGTAAAACTGAAATTTCATTTAAAATTTGTTTATGATGGGTCCTGGAATATTAATGCTTAATCCATGTCGTATGCAATAGGAGGCGTTCAGAAGTCATTCTGATTAACTCCATCCAATAAAAATGCAAATTTTCAACAGTTAAATTTGTATCTCTATAAACTATTGATTTCTTTAATCATTGGTCTAGGAAGTTTAATGTTTAATGCATGGCGTACGTAGTAAAGAACTCGTTTTGATCATCCTAAAAACGATGTTTATTATTATTATTATTAATTTAAATATATAATTTATTAATAAGTCTTTAAAATTTTAGTCTTTGGAATTATGATTTTCCAAATAGTCGTTGTAATTTGAATGTCTTACAAAAAAGTAAAATTATGATGCTGTTTTTTCTGCATTTTCTTTTAACTGCGAAGAAAATATGATTTTTTTTAACATTATGAAAAAACATAATCACAAATATGAATGTAATCCTTGAGAATGTTAATCATTCTTCAATGTATTGAAAATTCATTAAATCTATATAATTATATTGTTTTAAATATTGCTCATATCGCAGTGAAACCTGGAGCTTATTGAACGGAATATTACGTGCCAAACGCTTAGAAGGTTGAATCGCAATTTTTTTTATTATTATTATTAATATTTTAATTTTTCCTTTTTGTTTGCTATATCCCTTGTGTTGATAATTGGCCCTCATAAACACAAACATTATTATTATTATTATTTTCAAGCAAAATATTTTTAATATTTGTGCAATCAAATTTTTGTTTCTCAATTTTCCTTTATAAAATCTCAAATGGAAAAAAAAGTAAGAAAAAGAAAGAGAAACACCTTGTATACCCATATTTTCTTTTATATCCGAAACCAGCATTACTTTAAATTTTCTCCCTGAGTATTATCTGCAACTTTATCTCCAGTACAATAAATAGTCCAGAAAAGAAAAGATAATAAGTTCTTAATTCCCGAAACCGATAATCAATGAATTCCCTCTCTACAGCAGCAGTTCCCGGTTGTTCGATCTTTCAGTTTTCTCCCGCTTTTTAGCTCACAGGCTATCATAGACTGAGAGTTTATGTGCCCGTCCGTTCTGTATGTATGTACGTTCGTTCGTGCGTGCGTGCGTAACGCGATAACTCATGATAAAAATATCCCATCCACTTGAAATTTTGTATATAGGTATATCCTGATAAGGCGCTTCCCTGATTAGTTTTTGGAGTTCATTCGGTATGTATAACAGGCGGAACGGGGGGCTCATGCCCCTCCTCTTAATTGTTATAAATGTGTTTTCAATGCAGAAATATTAATTTTTTTTTCAAAATTTACACATAGGATCATTCTGATAATGCGCTTCCGTGATTGGTATTAGGCGCTCATTGGATAAATATAAACAGGGGAAATGGGGGTTCTAATGCCCCTCCCTTTAATTTGTATAAATGGGTTTTTCATGCAGAATTGTCAGATTTCGTTCAAATGTCAGATTTCGCTCTGAATAGTTTTGGAAGTTTAATGGTTAAGTATATAAAAGAGGGAGATAACTCCTCTTAAATCATATAAATGGGTTTTATTAAGAATTTTCCGATTTGCTCTGAATTTTGCATATGGATTTTTTTATATGATGAAGCATGCCCCTGATCAGTTTAGAGGGTTCAATGATTAAGTGTAAAAAGGGGATAGAGGAGAGCTGTTTCCACTTCTTAATTTTTTTTCGAACGGAATTAACCCTTAAAAATATAAGGCTGTAATGTATAATTAGTATGCGTAGCCTGTGAGCTCAATGCCATCAGTTTAACTAGGCAGTATTCTTTTTATTTTTTCTTTATTGATTCATTATAAGTTACACTATTTTTTTAACCGATTCTTTCCAAAAAACTTAGTTTCGACATTTAATTTTATTTATTTATTTTTTAATAAATTATCATCCGTTAATATAATATATATTTTTATATTGATTTTTCTTAATGAAGGTAAGTTTAATATTAAATATCCTCCAAGGACTACATTTTGATAATTAGAAATAAACATAACTTTTAATGCAGTAATAACATCGAATAAAATTACGTTTACAATATTTTTACGTCGTAATTTAATAACATAAAAATATCTAATTGCTAGAGGTAGTTTATTGCAGTATTCATTTTTTTTCACTGCACGATTTTATTATTATTATTATTACTGAATTATCACGGGTACAGCCGAAAATACGCATTCCAAAACTGACTTCAGCTGCATTTGGATCAACAGAAACACTATTTAATGCTTCGAGAGTCATGACATGACATCGCGGTGCTTACGGAGTGCCAACACAATGTAAGTCCATTGCGCGTAACCTCCAACTAAATATGAAAAAAAGAACATAAAAAGATGAATTTCGAAACAAAGCACGGTCAAAAAGTATAATTTAGAGTCTCTGGTGGAAATCCTAAGATTATTCCAGAGCTGGAAGCACGAGGTTAAATATAACCTCCAAAAAAGGGCGCATGCAGCATCCAAACGAGTTTGGTAGCTCCATACTTCGATATCATTTCACCGACTGGCGTCGGCAAAGAATGGAGAATGTAAAGGCAGTATGGTACCAAGAAGCACAGAAAAGGCATAGAATAAGGTATCCCAGCCCAAAACTAACTCTAAGAACCAAAAAAAGGGGGCCACATAGCTCACTAATTTTGGTGACAATCACCTGAAACCCGTTCACCTTCGAAGTTTCCCATAGGCTAACATAGCGGCACAGGTCCCGCGTTTTACTGGCATATGTTATCGGCCACCTGGACCACACTACCAAACGAAGTTCCTGTACACACTACGCCCGCGCAGGTCCACAACTCCAGTAAATAAGTTTTTCGGTTCATGCCTGGTCTAAAAGGGGGACAGTAAAATTTTGAAAAAATTTAAAAAATTGAAATCAGAATTAAGCTTAAGCTGTGACTAGAAAATTTTGCGACCATTGCCAGCGGCGAGTTCCTCACACACCAGCGGTCTAGGGTAGAATGAGCCAAAAGGGGAAGAAAAGGTCTTAAATAGCCGAGGTACAGTGAGCAAGCACCTCATTGGTCAATAGGAAAATGAGGAAGGCGTGGCCTATCCTCAAAGATGGAAGTGACTTCGTAAACAACTGAAATTTTTAGAAAGATAGAGTACCCAATTACAATTACAATTAAATTAAATATTTAAAAGAAAGTAAAGGGAAGTCGAAATAATAAAACAGTAACAAAAATAAAATTACAGTTAATTAGAAAAGCTGAAAAACGCGACTGTACAAAACTACAGAATGCTGCATGACGTCAGGGGTGAATCCAATTCTGGATGAAAATTTCTTTCAATCTAGGGGAAATAGAAATTTTTCCCGGGAATTCTGCTTTAAGTGACAGCGGAAGGATTCCTTCTGGATGTTTTAGAACATGGGATGAAGTTATCATCCCGTGAAAGAATAGCTAGGGGCCGTTTCCGGTTTTTCCCAACTGTTCCGTCATAACGCCTAATGGCATTTAAAGCAGGATTCCGCACGGCAGGGACTGACCTATGAAACTTCATTGTAAGTTTCTTGATTTCAGCAAAAATCGGTTTAATTTTAAGGTCACGATAAATGACGTCATTGCGGACATAACGGGTTGCTTTGGTAAACCTACGAAAGCACGAAGAAATTTATTTTGAAAGGTTTGAATTTTTTCAAGTATGGTTTTGACTGCACTTCCATAAACAACCGAACCATAAGTTATGATCGGTCTGACCATGGATTTATATAGTAACAATTTATTTTTCATTGACAGGGGGCTGTTCCAAGCCAATGGGGGATTAAGGGAGCCCACGGCGCGGTTTGCACGACCCAGAGTTTCTGAGATGTGCTTGCACCATGTTAATTTAGTATCCAGGTGAATACCCAGGTACTTATAATCTGACTTCCAGGGAATTGGTTCGTCATTCAGTTTAAAATTTAAATTAGCGATGGGATTTGAACGTTGGTTGGTGAAAAGAATGACGGCGCTTTTGGCACTATTTACTTTAATTTTCCATTTTTTAAACCAAGCTGAAAGGATATTAAGATAATTTTGAAATTTAGAGAACACTTTTTGTGCTTGTTTGTGTTTGTAAAGCATGGCTGTGTCATCAGCGAAAATCGCTAAGTCGATGTCATGCTCTTTAGGAATGTCGTTAATAAAGACATTAAAAAGAGTGGGACCGCTTGGAGAACCTTGAGGGACAGAGCTAGCAATTGGTTTTGAGTTAGAGTAAGAACTTCCTACTCTAACAGGGAATGATCTATTTTTAAAGTAGTCTGCATAGATTTTAATTAATTGAGCCCGAACTCTTAGTTTGATTAGTTTAAAAAGAAGAGCGATATGCCAGACTTTATCAAAAGCCTTTTGAATATCCAGAAATATTGCTCCCGTCACCCCGCCGGACGTGAAACCGTCATGAATGAGTTCAGAAACTCTTCATATCTGATGGGTTGTTGAGTGACGCCCTCGAAAACCGAATTGCTCCGGAATCAGTACACCATGAGAGTTCAAGAACTCCTTCAGGCGGTTGACGAGAACATATTCATAAACTTTAGAGAGGCATGAGAGCAAAGAGATAGGTCGAAAGCTGGTAGGGGCGTGGCTGTCCTCCACTCCACTTTTCAGTAGCCTTTTTCCAGCAATCAGGAAAAAAATATTTAAAGTCATCATGCAATTAATTAATAGAACAATATAAAGAATAAATTTGTTAGGTAAGTTAATAAGCATATTAGTAGAAATACTGTCCTCACCCGGAGACTTATTCTTTTTTAAGCCTGAAATGTACTCCTAGATCTCAGTAGGCGTGGCCGGGGGTAGCGTATTTGGTGTGTTTGTGTTTAAAAAATTTTGAACTGTGGTCTCCAACACAGCAGCAACCCTGGAGTTGTCCATACCAGAATTAGGTGTAAAGTGATTTGTAAGACTTTCCGCAATATCTTCAGCCTTTTCGGTGTTAGTATAAGCTATGCCATTAGGGCATCTGATGGCCGGAATGTGTGTTTGTGATTTACGAATGCGGGAATGGTCTTCCATCTTCCAAATGGTGTTGTCTTCAGTCGAAAGGGACTCGACAAAAGTGTTCCAGCGTTCGTTTCTAAACTTGGAGATAGCATCCTTAACTTGTCCATGAAGCTGATTTAAATGGATCCTATAAGATTGAGTTCGATAGATCTGCCACATCCTGCGAGCATGATTTCGCTCGGTTATCAATTGCCTGATCTCCTCTGGAAGTCTGAGGAAAGCAGCAGTGGTTTTTCTCGGTTGAGAACACCGCTCGAAAGCATCTCTCATGACGTCATCAAGTTGACTGATGGCAAGCTCCGCCTGCTCTTTCGTTTCCGGCAGAGTGGGCGGAGTTTCACGCTGTTCAAGTAGGAAGGTGAAATCTTCCCTTCTAGTATGAATTTGCTTGCCAAGATCGAGGTTTTAAGAGTCAACTTAGTATCAGAGCAGAATCGGCAAGTGATCCGAACTCATCTCGTTCTGCGTTTGAATGCAGTAAGTATAAGAAAAATTGCGGGTGATCGCTAAGTCCAATAATTTATTTGAAAATGGAAAAGTGGGTGAGGGGGACGCTATAATTTGCGCATAATTTTGGTTCACCCATTTCCTGAGTTTACTTCCAAATCCATTTGTAGATCTGCAGTGCCAAGAGGGATGAGTAGCATTTAAATCACTCGCAAGAATAAAATTTGGAAAAGTATTAGTGAGCCGGGATAAGTCTTGCTCCAGCAGATTTCTATCACTTAACTGTGGTACATAAATGGCTGCCATGAGAAGTTTTGGAATATGGGGAAAGCCCAGGGCGATCGGAGTAAATTCAATACAATTTGTAGTGAGAATATTAATAAAAGTAGCATTAAACCCTCTTTTAACATAAATTGCAGTGCCGCCAAAGCTGCGGGTATTATCACCCCTACGAACCCTGTCAACATTGAATAACTCATAGTTGGCAATTCTGGAGATATTTCCCTGGGAAAAGTGAGTCTCACTGACCAAAACGATGTCTAAATTGTTACTATAAACCCAAGCGCTGAATTCAGTAGCCTGTCTTTTTAGTCTATTGGCATTAAATATACCAATAGAGAAGCTGTCCAAATTACTAATAGCTGGGAACATGGCGATAGGAAAGATAAGTCGAAAATGGGGATGCAACCATCAATGGATGGCGCTACCTAAACAGTTTTTGAAACAGAGAAAATATTATTTAAAAGGATATAGATCCGGTTAATCTCCGTGGATGCCTTGCGGAGTTCCGGGAGGGCTTTATTAAAAGCCGTCATACCAGTCATTTCACCATATCTATCACAAAAAAGAAACAAATTATTAGTGAACTCGGCGATCGAAAATGCATCCGTTAATGGGGCCGAATTAGAATTTTGAGGAACAGAAGGAGTGGTGGGTGGAGCAACCTTTTGTCCAACAGCAGCTTCCCTGAAAGACAGGGAATTTTCAGCTTTCCTGTTGGAAAAAGAACGATTAGTATTCACAGAAACAACAGTTTTAGTGTTGGCCTTTGATTTTGGAATAGCATTAGAATTTAAGTTTAAGTTTTTTCCTCTCTTAGGGGGGGGGGTTAGTGAACTTTGGACAGTTCCTAAAATTAGCGGGATGGTCCCCACCACAGTGACAGCATCGACAGGGAGTGTCAAAAGATTTAACACACTCTTTCGTCATATGTGCCCCGGCACATTTAAGGCATCTTGTCGGTAAATTACACGAAATCGAGCTGTGAAAAACCCCTGGCAATTATGACACTGTGAGGGACCTTTATGCCCGCGATATTTTTCAAAACTGACCTCAGTGTTCATAATTTCGGTTATTTGAAAGATGCGGTCAACATCGGCTTGTTTTGGGATAGAAACGTAAAAAAGTGGCATATATCTTTTGTTACTCACGGGATCTCTGTACATTTGGGTCACCGTGAAGTCCGAGAAATCTTCAAAATTCTAGGGCCTGTTTTATTTCTTGGACTGCCGTGTTGACGGGAAGTCCCCGAAGAACCACCTTAAGTGTTTTTGCATCTTCCAAAAGATACGACTGGAATTGAATTTTCATATCAAGTAATAAACTCTGAACTTGCCGATAATCTTCCGAGTTATCGACTTTAATATTAAGGAATTTTCCTTTTAATTTTGAAGTGGCTGTGGGTACAATTCTTTTAATCTGAAATATGAGTTCTCTCCAGTTATCTGGAGGTATAATTTTGAAAGGGGTCCCTAGAATTTTCCTTTTGCGAACCCTTTGGTTCATTATCTGTCACTTCTATATCCGTAGAATCAGTAGAATTAACCAAATTATTATCATTAGTTTTAGAAGTTTTTTTACTTTTTTTCCTTTTAACCATAGTGAAATTTTCCTGCTCGGATTGAGTAGAATTTAGAATTTCAGAGTCATCCTCAAACCTTCTCTTACTGGCCGAGAGAGTTTTGTTATCATCCGCAAACAGATGGCGCTACCTTACTCCACTGGCTCGAGTTGGAAATCGGAATGTCTGATTTTACATTCGCCGAAACAGAGCTAACATTTTTAACTTTTGGCAATAGGTAATTGTACGTGAAGAGGTCTCCAGTACGGACCTTACATAAGGTGTCATAATCTTGATTCAAGATAGTAATTCTCTCTAATAACTCTGACATTTTTTTCAGCACATCCTCAGACGGCTCAGAGATTAACTTACATTATCCATTATCCATCACATATCCATTTTACATCTCGCAGCAAAAATATCAGCAAGCGTCTTATTATAGAGCGCTTCCACATCAGATTCAGACAATACTCTAACATCTGGAATACCAGATCTTCCCAAAATACCAAAAGACATAGTATCTAAAGATATAATACCTTTCTCTTTGAGAACATGTGGTTTACTTCCCAGCAATCCACCGTCTAAGATATTGCAGAGGCTCTCAGACAAGGCAGACGTCGTCATCAGGCGCTCAGCCAATCCGAATTAGGCAGGGAAATAGGCCACACCCACACACATTTATATGAAGCACTGACACGGGAAGACGGGATTAACACGTCTTACTCCTTCCGTGTCTGGACCAAGTCAACCCATATATTTCATTCTTTAAATTTAAAATAAAAGTTACTTTCCTGAAAGTTTCCATTAGAAAGTTGTAATATATGTGTTAAATCGTATTCTAATGCAATATTTTGCAAACATCTCCAAAAAGTCTCTCTTAGCCTACTGACATATCATATGAATATTCATTGAATAGTATGCCAACAGTTCGTTACAAATAATATTCGTTATCTTTCAGACGATAAAATATTCGTTAAACACCAATTAATGTATTTGGAGAGCTAGTATAAATGTTATTAACGTAAAAGTGATTTTTTTCTAAAAACTGAAAAATATTTGGATCCGAAAGGGTTAAATTCTGATGGCAGGAAGTGTAAAGACGGATGTGGAAAACTCTGAAACATTTTTGGAGCAGATGTAGTATTCGCCCGGTATCTGCCATCTTGTTTCTTATTGATCACTTATTACAATTTTATACTTAATTTTTTAACAATTCAGAAATTAAACATAAACAAATTTTTAAAGTGAAATCAGCATTCCAAATATTATTTGTAAAAAAGAAAAAAAATAGGGGAAAGTAGAGCAGGAATTTATAATTAGCAAACGGTAAATGCATACATTTTAAAACAGTTAAATAAAGCAAGTATTCATTCCAAAAAATATATATTCCGAAATTACCGTAAAAAATGTGGCTATCATGTTGTTTTTAAATTTTTGTATTTATTTATTTATTTTCGTTGCTGTTAATTTAAATGTATAACTTCTGAAACATTTTTTACTGTAGTTTCGGAATACATACATTTTTTAAAGAACATTTGCTTTATTAAACTGTTTTAAAATTTGTATAATAACCGTTTGCAAATTATGAACTTCTCTACCTTCCGCTATTTTTACTTATTATTCGTTATTACAAATAATGTTTGGAGTGCATATTTTCAGTTTCAAAATTTCTTGTTGTTTATATTTAATTTCCAAAAAGTTCAAAAATTAAGTATAAAGTGGCCATAAGTGACCAACAAAGAAACAAGATGGCAAACTCCGGGCGAATACTATACCTGCTCCAAGATTTTAATAAATGGAAATCATGATGAACGTTCTATCCAATATATTATAAGCGTTCCAAAATATTGAAATGATTTTATTCCGTTAATATTTTAATAGCTTTTATAATTTGGAAGCATTTTATTATTATATTTTTATATATTTAAACTGTTTTAAAATTTGTATAATAACCGTTTGCAAATTATGAACTTCTCCTCTACCTTCCGCTATTTTTACTTATTATTCGTTATTACAAATAATGTTTGGAGTGCATATTTTCAGTTTCAAAATTTCTTGTTGTTTATATTTAATTTCCAAAAAGTTCAAAAATTAAGCATAAAGTGGCCATAAGTGACCAACAAATAAGCAAGATGGCAAACTCCGGGCGAATACTATACCTGCTCCAAGATTTTAATAAATGGAAATCATGATGAACGTTCTATCCAATATATTATAAGCGTTCCAAAATATTGAAATGATTTTATTCCGTTAATATTTTAATAGCTTTTATAATTTGGAAGCATTTTATTATTATATTTTTATATATTTAAACTGTTTTAAAATTTGTATAATAACCGTTTGCAAATTATGAACTTCTCCTCTACCTTCCGCTATTTTTACTTATTATTCGTTATTACAAATAATGTTTGGAGTGCATATTTTCAGTTTCAAAATTTCTTGTTGTTTATATTTAATTTCCAAAAAGTTCAAAAATTAAGCATAAAGTGGCCATAAGTGACCAACAAAGAAACAAGATGGCAAACTCCGGGCGAATACTATACCTGCTCCAAGATTTTAATAAATGGAAATCATGATGAACGTTCTATCCAATATATTATAAGCGTTCCAAAATATTGAAATGATTTTATTCCGTTAATATTTTAATAGCTTTTATAATTTGGAAGCATTTTATTATTATATTTTTATATATTTAAACTGTTTTAAAATTTGTATAATAACCGTTTGCAAATTATGAACTTCTCCTCTACCTTCCGCTATTTTTACTTATTATTCGTTATTACAAATAATGTTTGGAGTGCATATTTTCAGTTTCAAAATTTCTTGTTGTTTATATTTAATTTCCAAAAAGTTCAAAAATTAAGTATAAAGTGGCCATAAGTGACCAACAAAGAAACAAGATGGCAAACTCCGGGCGAATACTATACCTGCTCCAAGATTTTAATAAATGGAAATCATGATGAACGTTCTATCCAATATATTATAAGCGTTCCAAAATATTGAAATGATTTTATTCCGTTAATATTTTAATAGCTTTTATAATTTGGAAGCATTTTATTATTATATTTTTATATATTTAAACTGTTTTAAAATTTGTATAATAACCGTTTGCAAATTATGAACTTCTCCTCTACCTTCCGCTATTTTTACTTATTATTCGTTATTACAAATAATGTTTGGAGTGCATATTTTCAGTTTCAAAATTTCTTGTTGTTTATATTTAATTTCCAAAAAGTTCAAAAATTAAGTATAAAGTGGCCATAAGTGACCAACAAAGAAACAAGATGGCAAACTCCGGGCGAATACTATATCTGCTCCAAGATTTTAATAAATGGAAATTATGATGAACGTTCTATCCAATATATTATAAGCGTTCCAAAATATTGAAATGATTTTATTCCGTTAATATTTTAATAGCTTTTATAATTTGGGAGCATTTTATTATTTATGAATGAAATTTTATTTTACTTTATTCTGAAAATGTGGAACGCCTTTCGATGTCTGCTGAAAATCTTACTTTGAAAATTGGGGCGGAGCTATCCAGCCTTACCATCTACTAGCGAGAATAAGACTAGCCGATAAAATGGAACTGTTAGAATTCTAGTTCAAATGTTTTATAATTATTTTGATATGGTTTATTTCAATAAAAGTAGTTAAAATCTTTTGGTAATGATTGTATTTTTTATAAATAGACATACATTTAATGATTATATTCAAATTCCAGAATATTACATGTTGCTGGTTTTGTAAGGTGCTTAATAAGCTTTTGAATGAAATAATTTTTATTAAAATTCTGGAAGAAAATTTAATATACATGTATACTATATAGAAAACACAGAGACCATTTCCTTCACCTTATTAAAAACAGTTAACGAACAAAAGTGCGACAATTTATTAAGCACTAAAATTTATATACAATTTAAACTAAAACTCACACCAGAAAGATATTTAAAAAAATCGTTTTTTTAATAATAGGCAATTTCGCGTTTGTGTTTTAATTTATCTTCTTCATTATAAATATCTGCTTCATTTTCTTAATGCAGCAGATTTAAAAATTAATTCCAAACAGAAATCAAATCAATTTCCGGGATCATTGATTGCAAACATTAAATTCGACAAGGAAAAACATGCGCTAAGCTAATATTATGAAACACTTTCCAATATTTCCCGAAATCTTTATCAAAACTTAGTTATTTAAGGAAGAAAGGTGTTACTGTCTGTAGCAAAAATATATATCTCAATATTTTTGAATAACCCTGTATTTGATTTGTCGGTTGATATGCATACTATATAACGGGGGAATTTAGTTTAGCAAGAAAACGCTTAAGAAGTTTAAATTTCTCGTTCAGCTATTTAAACTAATAGATGAAAATATACTTGAATACTTTTGTTCAATCCTGTGGTTTACCTAGTACCTTTATTGTTTACGAATATTCTATTTTCATTTATTCCTGAGTATATTCAACTAATAAATTTTGAAAGGCGTCATTTCCCTTTGATGTTCAACGTTCTCTAGTATAAACAGAGCTAATAATTAAAAAATAGCCTCCTAAATGACAATATTTCCAAGTGAGTACAATTTAATACTTTTATTTTGTTTATTATTTTTGAATGATGTACATAAACAGTAGTATATTTTAACCGAAATCATACTATTTATTTTTGTTCTCTAGGTGTTATTTTTACAAATTACATTAAAAGATCATATTAATATTAAGACTTAAAAAGCTTAGAATTTTAACCTTAAAGGATTAGAACTTCTCAAGTAAAATAAGACATGTTTAAAATGAAATCATTTTTCATTTCTTTGAATTCATTCATTCACAAACTGGAAGGTTTTTTTGTGCTATGCTGAACTAATTTTTTGGCTTAAAAATTTCAACTAGTTAACAATTTATCTAGTAGTATTGAGCATACATAAAAAAAAGAAAAAAGAATTAACATTTTCTAACATTTCAAAAACACATTCGTACATTCTTAATATAAATAATTTTAAAAGAGTTTTGACATCAGTCAACGGTATCTGATTAAAAAAAAAAAAAAAAAAAAAAAAAAAAAGACGATGTCAAAAAAGAAAGTTAAAAGCATACTCTTGCCTTTTAATGGAATTTACTGATTTATTTTTATCAAAAATTACTCTTTACAAAACTCCAAATATCGCAATGTATCTAAATCTGTATCGCAAGCTATCAGTATTAAATTGGGGATAATACATCAGAATCCTGTTAATATATTTTTACATCTGAACTCCACCTTCGCTATTTTTGTATATTTAAACTCCGCCCATCATCAAATGATACGTATTTCTTTAAAACAAAAGCACAGTACAGAAAATCTAGCTACACAAAGTAGGCGGAACATCGTCTTCGTGGTACGATTTGAATACAGATATAAATTGTATTAATATTGTTTGAGAAAAATATTTAACTTTTGAATATTGCAAAAAGTACTTGTTTTTAAAAAAGTCATTGCACAACATTTCATGAATTAAAAATATGTTTAAGGATACTAAAGAACTATAAATTTATTTGGTGCTTTTTTACAGTTTCTTTTAGCAAAAAACGATGTATATATTCTTAAAAAGCTAAAAACATACACGTATTTCATTCTATAAAAGAAATCGCGTTTTTTTCTATTTTTTTATTTTATTTATTTATTTTTATTTTTGTTATTGTTTTTTATTTATTTTATTTTATTTTATTTTATTTGTTTTTTGTGTCATAAGGAAACCATATCTTCACGCGATTATTTAAGAAATAGGTATGGAAAACTATTGCTTCTAATGTATTGCAGATTTTTAAATTTTAATTTCAACTGAATAATTGAATTTTTAAATGAAATATATTTGTTTTGCAAAGGAATCACAATAACACGACAATCATCAATGTCTGATGCAATTAAAATTTCTAAAACTAAAATCTCTGAAGTAGAGCAAATACTTTTTTATAATTAATAAAATGGAAAAAATGTAGATATTGTACTGATTTTGTGCTCTCCCCAGACGTTCATTTTTTATGTTACAGGAAATGTGGTTGCTGGGCTCAACAGCGCAGAACAAAATAAAGTGTCTTCATATTTACAATTTTTAAAGCATGATATTTTTTTTTTAAATTTTGTTCTGGAAAAGAAAAAAAAATATTCGAGTATGTTTTTGGAAAATTACGCTCTAAAGTATTAGTGAAAACGATAATTTTATTTTTTGTTGGACAAAGTGCCGGTCCTATTACATTACAAAATTGATGAAAAATAAATTATAGTTTAAAATAATATGCTTGCTTTAAAGTGTCTGTACAATAACAACTATTTCAAAGACATAAAAAATGTAATTATGTTTTTAACAATTTGCAGTATTAATGACTGCCTTATACGAAAAAAAAAAAAAAAATCAAGCATATTTTTAGCGTTATCAACAAAATACGTTATTTCCTTGCAATAAATAAATATAAAACAGATTCTATGACTTTATGTGCATGTTATCACACGTGTGTAACACATCATAAAAGCACAACAGATGAATTTCGCAAAAAATCAAAGCGCAGTATTGCAAAAACATATCGTGCAACACCTTACTTATTTGCACAACGCATTTAACAATTCTTTAAAGAGAAAGGACCAGAGGTTACTCACTACCGGAGAGAGTAACGTGAAAATTGGTTGGTTGTATTCAATCACTGAGCTCGGTAATAACACGAAGAGCTAACTCCCTATTCTCATACATTGAAATCAGCGGTCCGCACATGAATACAATTCCAAAAATTTTCCGACGAAAATCTTCGGCAAAGGATAGATTTCCTCCCATAGGATAATATAGGGTAGATGATTTCAAATTGAATTTTCTTTTAAAATTAAAACAAAATTGCTACAATTTTTACGGATATATATTCTTTTATTAAAAATCTATTGATTTTACTTAAATTCATAGCAAATTTTTCATTGAATATTAGTTAAAAAGGAAATTTTAGTTTAATTCAACAAAAAATAAAGAAACATTTGTTAAATATTGCTCATAAAAATATGAAAAACATATAGAAATAAACAAAAATAATAGAAAGTTTGCAAAAAATGCTTGTAATATTAAGAAAAATAGAGGACTCATTACTTGCGCGCATAGAAAAGTGTGATGTAGTCACAGCTGAAAATGGATCGGCCGGTTCGATTGGCCCTTTTTAGGTGCGTTTGTAATTATGTAAATACGTAGCACCTATAGTGGTCGTTCAGTCCGTCCGTCTGTCCGTCCGTCTGTCTGTCGTCTTTCTGTCCGCATATAACAACGCAAAAACTACCCAACCGAATCGTTTGAAATTTAAAATACATAACTATTACATAATTTTGTCGAGTCGTTTCAAATTTTATGAAAATCGGATGAATAGATCAATTACAGGGGCATTCAAAAGTATTTCATTACATTATGGTCAATGAGGAAAAAAATTTCAAAAGCAATTTAATCAATTGAAATTTAAAATACATAATTATTACATAATTTTGTCGGGTTATTTCAAATTTTTTTTATAATCGGGTGCATAGACCAATTACAGGGGCAATCAAAAGTATTCAATTACATTATGGTCAATGGGGAAAAAGTTTCAAATGTATTTTATGCATTTGAAATTTAAAATACATAATTATTACATAATTTTGTCGAGTTATTTCAAATGTTATGAAAATCGGATGCTTAGATCAATTACAGGGACAATCAAAAATATTCCGTTACATTACGATCAATAGGGAAAATGTTTCAAGTGCATTTTAAAGGTGTTACACTCATTCGAACTTAATAAAATTTATATGCAGCTATAAAATACATATTATAATATACATTTTACATAATCAGTAGTGCAAAGAACATTTGTTATTGATTTACAAAGCCACACAAAAGTATTCCATTACATAATGGTATAAGGAGAACATTGTTTGATGAGCGTTTTAATTGTAATTCCCTATTTAGAATTTTATGAGATTGATATATTGGAGTAATATTTTTAAAACTTCGTTATCGTACAAACGCACCTCATTTGTTACGCTACACGTGCAATTTCCAACTTGTTTACTATTATTATTTACTTTTAATATCTTATGGTGTGAAAATTGAAATAAATATTTTGTATTATTGTTTATTCCTTACTAAATTAAATTATTATCTATTAAAATTAAAGATTCTTATGAAGTTCAACATTTTCTAGAATAAACAGAGAAAATAATTTGAAATAAAAACCCCTAAACGACAAACTTTTGGTGTGAGCACAGTTGAATACTTTTATTTTGTTTATTATTTTTGAATAATGTACAAAGATAGTATTAAAATTTAATCGAAATCATAATATTTATTTTCGTTTTCTAGATTTTATTTTAATAAATTACATTAACCGCTTGGGGACGAGCGACACGTATACGTGCCACAAAAAAGGCTTAAGAATCATCGTTTATTCCCACCAATAAAATTATACGGTAAAATTTGCCTTATTTTATCGGAGCATTTTCTCGATTCGATAAGACACAAATTTCTGTTTTTTAAAACCGGTGACAAAACATTAAAAATTTCGTAAAAGGCTTCCGTCGCGAAGGGGTTAAAAGATCATATTAATATGAAGACTGAAAATATAAGCATTCTAACCTTAAAGAGTTACAATTTCTCAAATAATAAGACTTTAAATTAAGTTGTTTTTGCCTTCCTTTGAATTCATTCATTTACAAAATGGAAAGTTATTGTGCCATGCTGAATTGATCTATTGGCTTAAAATTTCAACTGTTTAACAATTTGGCAAATGGTTTTGAGCACATATATATTTAATAATAATAATAATAATAATAATAATTAACGTTAGCTGCTAAATTTTCAAAACCAGCATCGATGACTAAAGGCGTGTTCTTAATTCTTTCTAAATATTTTTATTGCATATCAGCTTTATTTTTTACAAAAAAGAAATGCAGTGCTACCCTATGCTTTAAGATATTTATCTGGCAGAAGTTCAACATTTAGTCAACCTATATTCCGTCCATAAAAATTTTCGTTTATTAATTAATTTTTTTCACATGAATATTAATTAAAGTATGTAAATGTCTTATGCTGGTAAGGATTTCAAATGTTTTAAAGTAACATAAAGTATTCGTTCAGAAAAAAAAATAGTTTTAGATAATAATTTTGTCAACAATTAATACTCTCTATTTTCATTATGTATTTAAGATGAGCGTGAAAATAAACTTGAAATTAATTTTTGCAGTGGTTTTGCCGATTTGTTTGCCCCTCCCCATTACACACACACAACACATATTCATAATAGCTCCTCCCACCTTTTAATCTAATGGGCAATTTTTAAATTTGAGGCATTTTCTATGTCTGACAAAAGATTATTTTTTCTTCTGAAATTAAATAATCTTCAGAGAATCGATGTTGTTTTTCCAAAAGAAGCAAGTTTTAAGCTTTGTTCATGTATGTCACGGTAAGAATATCTCTTGCATGTATTTATTTCCAAAATTTTGTCAAACAATAAGCACAGAAAAGTCTGGATTGCCTGGAATGATAAAATTTGATTTTTGTCAAATCTAATCTATTTCGAATTGAAAATAACTTTCAAAAATCTTTCAATGCATTAAAAAATATACAATGTAATATAACGTAACGAATCAATCCATAGATATTGTTTAAATTTATATTTTATGCAGTGTAATTTAGTCATTTAGTTTTGTCCGAAAGAAATACAAGGTGTGTTATTGTCTTGTCTGTTACCAATATAAAATCATATGTTAAAATTACTCTGTAGATTGCAGCAAACGCTTTAAATATTACATTCGTGATTCAGTAAGTAGTAGAAGACATTTTGTAATCGTACGCTGAACCAAAAGGATAATATTAACAGTTTTCATTTTTCATAAGCTGAGAATTTTTTTTTCTTTTATCATATGAGGTTTGTTATTTGCTTTGTTCAATTAATTGTGAGTAGCGTTATAATCTTTTAGCACACCAAATTTAATGCGAGAAGAACATTTAAGCAATATTATTCTCATCCTAAATTTTTACGTTTGATAATAATAATTAAAAATATGTGGTAATTTGTCAAGTCTGTAACACATTAAAAGTATCAGATCTCATAAATTTAAATAATAATGCTGCTAAATTTTCCATTGTCAGTAGCCAAAAACAAGTCTTGATGAACAAGATGTTAATTTAAAATTAAAATGATATTTAATCCCTAAATAAAAAATCGAAATAGAAAAAAAAATTCTTGCCGACTCGTCCTACAGGCACAAATAGATTTCACATATTTTGAGCATCATTCTGTAATTTTTTGATTGGTTTAAATATAGAATTACTACTATAATAATTTTAAAAACTGTGAAAATTTGTGTAAAAACGCGAAAAAATATATGTATAATGTGGAGTAACATATTTATCAGTAATTCCCATTGATTTCATTTCCCTAACTGTAATACTTTTTGAGAAAAACATATTTAAAAAATAGCCGTGCCGGTACATATTTTTGCAATTACCTGAAGAACAGTTCAAAGTCAGGAGCTTAAAACACTACTATTTTTTCTTGTCACCGTGAATTTTATCATTTGAGATATTACATTTCACATTTTCACAGTAAAAAGAAAAAAATGGCATTGATAATTTATCAATACCTTTTATGCTAAAAAAAGAAAAATATTGATAAATTATAAAATGCTTCCAAACTGAAAATCCCTTAAAGTATGCGTACACCATCGGAAGTGATTTTTTAAAATTTTGCCTTATTACCCATTTTTCATAATGACCCTAGTTGAATCGAGTAACTGCAATCTCCACAGGGAGCAGAGGAGCTACATGGAAACATTGTCATGAGAAAAGTACCTAATACAAAGGACTAAAATTTTCCGTGTTTACAAACACTACTTCAGTCAATTGCGATTGTCACTGTACATTGTATATAATGCGAGGAGATCTTAATACCAGTATTGGCGCTCACTCTCTTTTGATATCTACGATCTTCGACTTAGCAAAGACTTCGAACGGCATTTACAAAGTATAACATATTAATTAGGAAATTTACTGGTATGAGTTGAAAAAAAACTTTTCTAATATTAACTCAAGTCTAAATTAATATAATATGCAATAGCAGGTTTAATTAGCTTTCAACCCAAGAAAGCTTAATCTATTTAATCTTTTGATATTACTTACATTAAAAGACAATAAAATTGTCCCTCGAAAGAGAATTGTGTGCATAAAAGAAAACTATATAAAGTGGAGTTACAGTGCGTGTAAAAACTACAAGGACAGTAAAAAATTATTATTATTATTATTATTATTATTTTTTTTTATAATTGCAAAATAAATAAAACTTTTTTCCTTATAATATTTTTAAGCATGCTGAAAAGCTAATAGACAAATAAAAAAAAATTCAACGTTGAAATTTTTTTTACGAAAATAAAGTAATAGCACAAAAAACAATTATTATTGCCTCTGTAAAAACTATAAGGCCAGCAAGGTAAATTCAATATAGTAGCCGGAGAAACAAATATTTAATATATTACGCACGCACCTCTGAGCTTAATGACTGCAAATATTCCATCAGCCCCTGATTTGTCTTGACAGCCCATTATTAATTTTTGGAACTGTTCGGGATTGTTTTGGTGCTATTCCTTTTGATCCCGTCTGATGCTGAGGAAAAATGCCTTCCATTTTTATAAACTCGTCCTGTTAGGTCTCCTCATAAGTTATCGGTAAATTTTAGACCAAGACTTTTTAGCAGCCACTGCAAAAATTGAATATTTTTCTTGTGAACTAAATTTTGTCTCACAACTTATGTGGATAGGCGCATTACCTCTCTATTATATCCGTTTTTCTCCTGCCAAAAACATAAATATTCGATGAAAAGATCTGTGAAAAAATAAAATATTTTGATTCTATATAGAAATATTTTTCTATAGTTTATAAGTATTAGTCGTAATAATTGCGCGCAGTTCTCCAAAAGTATGCAAATTAGATTTTTATCCCAATTTTCCCCGTTATTAAAGGAGTTTATTATTATTATTATTATTATTATTATTATTATTATTATTATTATTATTATTATTATTATTATTATTATTATTATTATTATCATCATTATTATTATATAGATTCTTAATGTAAATAATGTTAAAAGAGGTAGTCAAAGACTATCTAAGGTATTTAAGACTATCTATGTCAGATAAGAAATTTGTTTAAAGCATGCCTTTGCCTTTTAATATAATTTACTGTTTTTTTAAATCAAAAGTTACTCTTGAGTCCTAATGTATCAAGGCTATCAATATTAAATTACGGATTGTACTCCAAAAACCTATTAATAGGTTTTTACATCTGTGCTCCGCCCTCGCTGTTTTTTTACATTTAAACTCCGCCCATCATCATATTGATATTTATTTGTTCATAATAAAAGCATAGTACAGAAAATCTTGTTGTATAAAGTAGGTAGGGTATACGATTTGAATATAGACGTAAATTGTATTAATATTATGTAAGAAAAATATTTATTTTTTGAATATTGCAGAAAGATTTTTTTTTTAAATCATAGCACCGCATTTCATGAATTAAAAATGTCATAAGGATACTAAAGAATTATTATTTGAGAGTTTATTACAACATATTTCAGTGAAAAATTGTTCAAAAAATTCATGTTCACGAAGCTATTGCGGAAAGTCTTAGAAGTCAGTTTACACCTAATTCTGGTATGGACAACCCCAAGGTTGCTGCTGTGTTGGAGACCACAGTTAAAAAAATTTTTAAACACTAGCACACCAAATACGCTAACCCCCGGCCACGCCTACTGAGGTCCGGGAGTAAGTTTCAGGCTCAAAAAAGAATAAGTCTCCGGGTGAGGACCGTATTTCTAACAATATGCTTATTAACTTATCTAACAAATTTATTCTTTATATTGTTCTCTTAATTAATTGCATGATGACTTTAAATATTTTTCTTGATTGCTGGAAAAAAGGCTATTGTCGTTTCCTACTGAAAAGTGGGGCGGAGGACAGCCACGCCCCAACCAGCTTTCGACCTATCTCTTTGCTTTCATGTCTATCTAAAGTTTATGAATATGTTCTCGTCAACCGTCTGAAGGAGTTCTTGAACTCTCATGACGTACTGATACCGGAGCAATTCGGTTTGGGCGTAGGTCCCCCATTATGACGGTACAGTTGGGAAAAACCGGAAACGGCCCCTAGCTATTCTTTCTCGGGATGATAACTTCATTTCGTGTTCAAAAACATCCAGAAGAAATCCTTCCGCTGTCATCTAAAGCAGAATTCGCGAGAAAATTTTTTATCTTCCCTAGATTGAAAGAAATTTTCATCTAGAATTGGATTTACCCCTGACGTCATTCAGCATTCTGTAGTTTTGTACAGTCGCGTTTTTCAGCTTTCCTAAATACTTGTATTTTTAATTTAATTACTTGTTTTATTGTTCCTATAAATTTTATATTTGTCGATTGTAATTGGGTACGCTATCTGTTTCTAAATTTTAGAAATTTTAGTAATTGTTGAAGTCACTTCCATCTTTGAGGATAGGCCGCGCCTACCTCATTTCCTATTGGCCAAGAGGTGCTTGCTCAGTGTACCACGGCTATTTAAGTCTTTTTCTTACCCATTTGGCTCATTCTACCCTCGACCGCTGATGAGTGATGAACTCGCCGCCGGCAATGTTCGTAAAATTCAATTCACAGTTTTTAGCTTATTTCTGTAACTTAGTTTCTTAATATTTTTAATTTAACTTGACCTCATTTTAGACCAGGCAAGAACCGAAATACTTGTTTACTGGAGTTGTGGACCTGCGCGAGCGTAGTGTGTACAGGAGTCTTCGTATGGCAGTGCGGACCAGGTGTCCGATAACATATGCCAGTAAAACGCGGAACCTGTGCCGCTATGTTAGCCGATGGGAGACTTCGAAGGTGAACAGGTATTAGGTGATTGTCACTCAAAATTAGAGAGCGATGTGGCCCCCTTTTTGTGTTCTTAGAGTTAGTTGTAGGGCTGGGATACCTTACGCTATGTCTTTTCTGTGATCTTTGGTACCATACTGCATTTGCATTCTCCTTTTTTGCCGACGGCAGTCGGTGAATGACATCGAAGTATGGGGCAACCAAACTCGTTTGGATGCCGCATGCGCGCCTTTTTTCGGAGGTAGTATTTAACCTCGTGCTTCCAGCTCTGGAATAATCTTAGGATTTCCACCAGAGACTCAAAATTATACTTTTGGACCGTGCTTTGTTTCGAAATTCTCTTTTTGTGTTTACTTTGCCATTTTTAGTTGGAGGTAACGCACAGCGGTTTCACGTTGTGTTGGCACTCCGTAAGCACCGCGAAGTTATGTCATGAATATTGAGTAAAGAAAGTAATCACCACAGTGTATAACTCACTGTGTGATGAGATCACTGTGCGTAAACCATCGTATCTTTTTACTCCTTCTCAGCCTTAAACAGCTATAGCCTTTAAATTTAATCTCACTTCTTTAAGAGAGCGCTTTTTGGTTAGCGTTTTATTACTCATTTCCTTGATTCCAGCACCGCGATGTAATGTCCAACATTAAAAAATATTTTTTCAACTCACGCCAGTAAATTCTTTCAATAATATGTTATTTATTTTTAAATACCGTTCGGTGTGGTGAAACAATTATATGCACCTACTTTAATAACGAGTGAGCGCCTTTACCGGTGTTAAGTTCTCCTTGCTATATTTCTTGGAATAAAAGGGATTCAGATGGGAAACACCCATCCGCTGCAATAAAAAATCCAGTTACCATTGGTTTCGCTTAAAAATTGCGCCATCTAGAGAGGGATGCCAGAAAATCTGCTACGACTGAAGCATTTGGCAGCTTATCGCTTTTTTGGCGACAAAGGGAAAAAAATGGGGCGGAGAAGATTAGGGATTGTTTGTAAACATTTGTATTCACAGCGGCTGACGATTTTATCAGTAGTCGGCAACCGCGTTTTTAACTGATCGAATCAGTTAAAAAAATAATAATTCCTTCATTCTTGATTTTCCGTGAAAGATTAAATAACAATACCTTTTTTTTAAATTAAAAACAAATCTTTTTTTCCCATTATAGAATTGTTTAATTAATAATAATTCTCAACAAATAGGTATGCAATTTGATATGTAACGATCAAGAATTAAGTAATTTTGAAACTCTTTTAATTGTAATGTAAAATATTTTATTTTTTCTGAGAAGTGCTGGAG
This sequence comes from Maratus speculifer, assembly GCA_964019185.1. Lineage (NCBI taxonomy): Eukaryota > Metazoa > Arthropoda > Arachnida > Araneae > Salticidae > Maratus > Maratus speculifer. The sequence continues at coordinate 18,197,886 of OZ025302.1, read as the reverse complement.
AAAGGGCATCTTCGTGCAATTTCTTTCATAAAAAAATATATTCTGTTCTTTAAATTGTTCACTTATAATCATTTTTAAAACGCTACACTTTCGTTTTTTTTTTTTTTTTTTTTTTTTTTTTTTTTTTTTTTTATATATATATATATAATGTTTTATTTTCTCTCGTCCCTTACTTATTTTGAAATTTCTCATCTTGAATGTCGCTCTGTAACACAAAATCCAGTTTTTATCTCTTAGTGGTGAGTGGGTTTTTTTTAAATAAATCTCGTTACAGGAAACTTTTATATTATTCAATCACAGAAATTCTGCAATGAAATATGGCAACGATTATTATTCTGCATTTATATTTCACATTCTTTTTAGCTTCCGATGCTATTTCTTTCAGACAAGCTAAAAAGTATCGTGTCAAAAATTGTGGCTTTTCTACTCAACCGATTTTGATAATTATTTTTTTAAATGAAAGCTATTTATTTGTAGTTGTGCCCATTTTAGCTATTTTTTAATTTATTTCCATTTTTATATTTAATTATTAATTTTAAATGCTTTTTACGATATTTCTTCAAAATGAGGGCAACTCAGTTTAGCTTTTCTCTCGATAATAAAAATTTATTTTCCATTATCACTTTCCACCAGTCAGGAGCTTTATTTCATCAGTGAACATATCCTCGCATTTAAAAGAAAAAAGGTAATTTTTTTCGTAAAATTTAACCACAATAAAATGATTGCGTATAATTTTGCACTAATTGAGATAAAAATATTTACTCAGAAATAATATTAATAATGTAAATAAAATAACAGAAAATAATTTATGATAAAAAGTCTAAAGCAAAATAAGAAAAATTTCAAATGAGGAAATTGATGTCATTCAGCAACCAGATAAATGGGAATTACGGTATTATTACGGATACCTTTTTCATATTACTAATAATAGTAACTTTTAAAAAACATTTGAAGAGAAAATGACGTCACTATTTAAAACATCGCATTTTTACACATAACGATGTTACATTTCAATATTTCTTTTCATTATGGATACTGAGATTGAGATTTTACTTTCAGATTACTTCAGTTAGCGAAAATAATGTAATAGTAAAAATGAAATTAGTTTTTTTTTAATAAAACTATTTTTCTGTGAGTGCATATAAAATAAAATTTCTGAATTTCGCCGGCACTTAGATTACAATTTTAACTGAAGATGTGCGGATATTTGCATGCAAAATTGTGACTGGCAAACTGGACATTAAGTTTGGAAATATATTTATTATATATTGATTCAATAATGTAATTACCTTTGCTTTTTTTTTAAACCAAATCGATCTTTTAAACATTTCAATCGTCGAATTCGACGGGATTCCACTCGTTTTATTATTAAAATGCCTTTCCTTTTTCTCAGAGTCTAAAAAAAGCGTTTAAACTAAAGAAAAAATCCGTTTTTGATGAATCTAGTCAATGAAGAAGTAGCACGTCAAATTGTATCTCTTTATTATTCCTCAACTCCAATGTCTCAGAGAGAAATTGCTAATCAATTGGGTATTTCACGCCGGTCTATTTACTATTATATTGATAAACACAAGAAAAATGAAGTTAGTTCAATGCATTCTAAACGGGGTCGCCCTTCTAAAAGACTTCTATCGATTTTTTATTTTATTTTATTTTTTTTATCGGAGGCGAAACTGAAATCTGCAATGGCAGAATCTACATTCAACTTGTTATGTACCTTTTTTTTTAACACAAAATTTATACTTCATAAAAATGTGTATTTAGTGTGACTTATCAGTGGGTTTGTTCGCAATAAATAAATAAATAAATAAAATCTAATTTTTAAAAAATGTATGAAATTTTTAAAGTCACTAAATTGTAACGAAAAATAGAAGAGAAGATTTGAAAATCACCTTTTTTGAAAATTAAAGACTTTAAACTGAAATAGAAAATATTTTCTCTCATTTTTACCCATTGAGAAAAGAAAAATTCTTATATATATTCTTTTTATTGTACTGCTTCAGTTCTAAAATACATGTTTTTAAATTCTTAAATTCTTCTTGAAAATTAATCCATTTACTTAAAAAAAAACTCCTATTTTTAATTTATTAGTTGCAATAACAATAATGCATGCAAATTTTATGTTCAAAAAATTTTTTTTTAAATTTGTTTCATCACAGAAATTCTGAAATTAAGGCAAAAATTATTTTGTCCTTAAGAAGTATTTCTTGCATTCTTTTTATACTTCTTTTATAATCACAAAATTTTATATTCATAAAAGTCTTTTCTTTCTTTACAAATCTTTAATTTCAAATCACTACTATCAATAAATTTGTTTGCAATTTATTTATTTATTTATTTATTTATTTATTTTAAGTGAAAGAAAGAAAAGTAAGTATTTTTTAAAGTTATTCAACTGTAATACATAATTTTGTTTTTGGGAACAAAAAGGCCATTGCATAATTTTATTAAAAATTTCTAATTTTTTAAAGTATTCACTTTTATTTGCCATTATTTAAAGCACAATTTTTCAATGCAGTTTAATCAACTTTGTATGGATATTTTAATGTTTATAATTTTTATTAAAATTTCTTGAAACTTTCCTTTTATAATTTCTTAACATTTTCCTTATTTCTTAAGAACAGAAAGAACCACCATAACACTTTAAACAACAAACAATATTTATTGAAATATTGAACCTATAATACAAGAAAATAATATTTAAAATACACATGAAGTAAAGAAAAATAAATTTTGTAATTAAAATTAAAAAAAAAAAAAAAATCCTCAGCTTATGAAAAATAAAAACTGTAGATATTATCCTTTTGGTTCAGAATATAATGCAAAAAAACACATTACGTTTTTTTTTTTTTTTTTTTTTTTTTTTTTTTTTTAATGATAAATTTGACATTTCTATTCAAAGTGTCTTTGACGGCTGTAAGGAAGCGAATCGCCAGTAACAGCCAATGAAATGCTTGGAAATCTAATGTAATGCTTAGAAAACAAAAAAAGGCAGGCGATTTTTGTCTCTTGAAATTTTTACATGTAGTAGCACTTTAATATGGCAAAAATAATATTTCTTTTCAAACAGCAATAGTATTTTTGCGTGAATATTAAAAAGAGAAATAAAGGTTAACAGAAAACAACTTCAGATTTAAACGACAGATTTAAAATATCTTAAAATTTTTTATTTATTTATTTATTTATTTATTTTTATTTTTTATTTATTTATTTATTTATTTTTATTTTATTTATTTTTATTTTATTTATTTTTATTTTATTTATTTATTTATTTATTTATTTATTTTTTGTTTAAAAAATACTAATTCATTTTATATCTACTGCAGAATTCAACAGACTAATGCAATAAAGAAAGGTTGTTTAGTGGTTAAATATAAAATTACCTATTTTTAACTTATAAGTTATCTTGAAAATATTCTCTAGTGTGAGTTTTAATTTAAATGTACATTATTGTCGTAGTCAATGTCACACTTTTAATCATACGCTGTTTTTGACAAAATACAGGAATTGGTCTCTGCGTTTTGTATCACGTATACCATGTTTATAAATATTTCTTTCAGAATTGTGTTAAAAATTATTTCATTTAAAAGCACTTTAAGCATCTCACAAAAAATGCAGCATGTAATATTCTGGAATTTGTGTATAGTCATAAAATGTATGTATATGTATAAAATAAGCAATCCTTACCAAGAGATTTGAAATATGTTCAGCGAAAAGCGGAAATATGTTTAATGAAAAACAAATATTAAAATAATTATAAAACATGACAACTAGAATTCTAACAGTTCCAGTTGATCGACTAGTCTTATTTTCGTCAGTAGGTGGTTAGTCTGGATAGCTCCGCCCCAATTTTCAAAATTATATTTTCAGTAGTTTTTGAAAGGCGTTCCTCACTTTCAGATAAAGTAAAATAAAATTTCCTTCATAAATAATCAAATGCTTCCAAATTAAAAAAGCTGCTAAAATGATTACGGAGTAAAATATTTACCATATTTTAGAGTACTTTTAATAAATTGGATAGAACTTTCACCGTAATTTCCATCCTTAAACTTGGAACAGATGTAGTATTCGATCGGGGTCCGCCTTCTTGTTTTTTTGATAGAGCCTATGAAGATTTTTTACTTAATTTTTGAACAATTCAGGGATTAAACATAATTAACAGCAAATTTTTAAACTGAAAACAAACATTATTCGTTAAAAAAAAGAAAAAAATAGGAGAAGGTAGAGAGGAATTCATAATTAGCAAAAAATTAAATACAAAATTTTTAAAATAGTTAAATAAAGCAAATATTAATTTAAAAACGTATGCATTCCGGATTATAATGAAAAATGTTTCAGATATTGTACATTTATCCCTTTCCAGCACATTATGCCCAGTCCCCCCCCCCCCCCACCCCCCCGAACACACCTAATTTTAACTCCAAATTTGGTAACGGCGCCAACAATCTTTTAATAAATTTTGCTTTTAAAATAAAAGCTTAAAATAAGGAAGTCTTGAATTTTAAAAATGTCGTTTGTAAATTCCTGTGTCAGTCGATAATTTCTAATTTTACTAACAGAATTTTCCCGTGGCGGAAAATGTAAAAAAAAAAATACTCTTACAAAAACGACTCTTTGTAATTGCATCGGTTTAGTTTAATCGGTTTAGCTCATTAAAACCTAAAGGGTCTACTATTAATGAAGATTCAAGCAAGAAATTTTTTTAAACTTTTTTTTTATCTTACCATTAAACTTTGGTAGGGAAAAATTTTCTAAAAATGTTTTGCCTTATTTTGCTATAACATAACAATTTTTCGTAGATTCTGAACGCAATTAATTGCCACTGAAAGGTTTAACTAAAGTCCACGATCTTGGTTATTAATGTTATTTTGAAGGATCAGCAGGATTTGGGGATTGAACATACATTCGGCTGAATATTCTCTACTTTTTTGCGTTTGAGTGTTCATGAAAGAAGCATTAAGTTTTATAAGTATTTGGTTGGAAGTTCAGCGAAGTCTAAGCTTATATTAACCTCGATCAGTTTTTAACATATCTTTTTCAATCTGTAAAACCGAAATTTTCCTTAAATAACGAAAACCTATTTGTGTGAGGGGTAAGAGTGTGGAGATATTGTTCTACTGTAAGTGGTGTGGAATTTCAAAGGCCTAAAGATATTCATTGTAACGAAACAAGTCCGTGCGAAAAAATATTAATTTTTGATAAAATATTTTATCTTTTACACCATAATAGTTTTTAAGGAACATTATTTATATATTTGTATTGTTTTATTTACATTGTCTTGTACATGATGCTTTCTTAAACCATAATCAAGAAGCAAATGTTTCTTGATATATAATCATCAATATTGTAGTAGGAAATTTACACTAGTATGTAGCGATAGTAGGATTCCTTATGGTAGGACTTGAAGTAAAATTTGCAAAGCTTAAAACTTGGGGCTTTATCCCTAAAGAGGGATATTCCCTCCTGTTTCCTCAAATTCTCAGGGAAATTATCGTTAGCGATATGATAATGCGGGTTATTGAAAATGCGATAGCCTTATTTTCCTCTAGTATATTCTGTTTAAGATTGCTTCTGAAATGGAATCAGTTACTTAATATTTATTTACACTGATTAGAACTTCTAAGAACTTTCATCAATTGTTGAAAAAAAGTTTCTGAAAATATTTGCATGTTAATAATCAATACAAATGTAGAAATATTTCCGAATTGAAAAATCCCCATCCTCCTCCCTCTGTACCAAGAAAGCTAAAACGATACAAAGGCAAAAGAAATCACCCTTTTAAAAATATTTTTGTCCTTTGTAACCAATCATCCATTTGGGACAAAATATAATAATGTATCTGTAACTCATTCTAAACAGCATTACAACTAATTGACGTATTAAAAGAATTTTATAATACTTATAAGTACTGTCGGTCGATAAAGGATTAATGTGCTTTTAGTTTATCATGCAACACTGTCCTCAATTCGTTACGCATTAAAGTCGATGATAGTTGGATATCGAAATACTTAAATATAAGAGCTTTTATTGACAATTTAACTGATCAATATGTTTGAAAAAACTTTCATATAATGTCTTTTTTTTTCATGTCTTTTGCAGGATTTTAAATCGATTTTTCAAAATAGAAATTTTTGCCTAATTGAATCCGAAAAATGCTCAAACTAATGCAAAATTTACAATACAAATTTACTGGTGAGAATAATAAATCATGATTGAAATATAGATGCCCGTACGTTGTACGGGCAAATCATGACTGGCAAGAACACATTGTCCGCATGACGTACGGGCAAATCGTGAAAGCGATTAAAATTATTTTTAAATGTAAGACAATTTGCGATGTAATTTTATACTTAATCCTAGATCGTTCAATATTTCTTTCTACCTCATAGTTTTCGAGATATGCTTAAAAATTTCCCAACTTCGCCACTATGTGACATTTTCCTATCTTTTCAATTCGAACCAATACAATTATTATACTATTAATACAATCATGGAAGACGCCAGTATTCCGAGTGACGCCAGACTAAGCCCAAAATCGTAAAGTATCGGAACTCTATATATACAGCTAGCTCGACATCAAAGAAAACTCGAAAAGCCGCCACTTAATAACTCAACAAATATTGCTCAGATTGTTCTGATTTTTTAAATATAGTCTTATATCCCCAGTCTAATTCTATCCTATAATTTTTACATTTCTACGTGCCGTATATATTTAGATCTCAATATCCATTTTTAAAACAAAATCGATGGTGTTTGTTCCTGATAATGAGATCTAGAAAACGGGCTGGGAGATTTTATTAAAACTTATATATAATATGAATCTCTTTAAGATAGAGGTAATAAGACTTGCCTTGTTTCTAGGAAAACTCTTGTTTGTTATATATTGGTCTTGCAAAATTGGACTATATTAGCTCGCGGATTACATGTTATCCTATGGGCTAGCAGACAAAGGGTAGTGATGCGGTTTTACGAAGTTAAAATCACAGTTAAAAGATCTTAATATAGGCAATATTTGTTTTTTTGACAGCGCAAACAGTTCATTCTGCATTTTAAAATATTAAATATCAACATATTGAATTAAATTGCTATTCATATTATCTTTCTTTTTTGTTATTAAGAAAATATTAGATTCTTAATATTTCAGAATTCTGCATTTCATCAAAAAATTATTTGGATTCATTTTTTTTAATTTGTAAGTACTTTGTAAACATATATAATTTATTTAACTGTTATTCATTATAAGATTGTATTTTTTAAGGAGCAAATGTTTCACATTTTTCGAAAATTCTTATATCGATATTTGATATTTATCGAAAAAGTTTGTCGGCGGCAGAAATTTATCGCTTGCCTGTATTCATACGCCGTTAAAACCAAAACAAACAAAACACAAGCCATCACTTCCTAAAGGAAAATTATGAGTGAGTACAATTTATCATTATCTTGACATCATCTGATGTACTTGTTTGCAAATGATTATTATAATTTTTTGAGTTGTTTCATTACAACAATGCTTGATTGTAACTGTTTTTCTATATTTATTACATGTATGTGATGACATACACGTACATGATTTATGTATTTAAATGAAACGCAATATTGCCAATTTAATTTTATGTTGAATTTCTTATTAATGAAATTAAACATTTTTTTTCATTATCAAAGTAAGCACATGTCAGTTAAAAGGTATGGCAAAAGGGAAATTCATATTTCCAATCGGTTTATAAAATATCTTTCCAAACCATTTATTTTAAAAAAGTGAAAACTGACTTAAAATGTCTTTTTCAGAATATGGGTATCTTTTATTTATTTATTTTTCATATGTGTTTTCACCTTAAAAAGTTCAAATATTAAATAAGTAAAAATAATAATAATAATTTGAAATGAAACGAAATTCTTATCATTATTTATTTCCTTAATAAAAAAGGGGGGAGGGGGAATATGTTTTTCATTTTCTCTTTTTTTTCTTTAGTTTTAGAGATAAACAACAATAATTTTTTTCTTCTCATTAGGTTTAATTTTTAAATTGAAATACTAGGATGTTTTAACATTTGATGCTGAAATAATAAATAAATAAATATTAAAAACACACAAAAGATAACCATATTCTGAAAAAAAGACCATCATTTTAAGTTGATTTTTGTTATAATTTTATTACAAATGATTCACAAGAAAATCATTTTAAAAACCAATTGGAAATCTCAATTTTTCTTTTGTCACACCTTTTTATTTGCCATACCAGTGGCTGAGAGGTTCTGCTCTCAAAATTGGTAAACAGCAGTCCCGGGTTCGAACCCAATCCCAGCCTTTAGCCTAATCATTCAGAGTTTTCTGTTGTTTTCTCCGAACCTTGGGTTTCTTTTCTAAAATATGGGTTAAGTTTCCTTAGTAAGACCCCCTACAGAGGGCACCCCCCTCTTTAGGTCCTATATCCCTCGTACCAATAATTGGACACCACAAATACAACCAACCAACCATACCTTTTAATTAATATGCGCTTATTTTAGTAATGAGAAATTTTGTTTGATTTTTTTCAAAGAAAGCTCAAAACACAAAATTAAATTGGTAATATTGTATTTTACTCAAATATATATGCTGAGTATGTTTATGTCATCACATACATGTAATATATATATAGAAAAGCAGTTCTAATCGAATATTGTTGTTATGAAAAAACTTAGAAAATTATATTAATCAGTTACAATTACATCAGACGTTATCTCGATAATCATAATAAATTGTACTAATTTTTTTCTCCTTTTGGAAGTGATGTTTAATTATATTTTGTCTCAACTAGCATAAAAAAAGAACTAGAAAATAAACACACACACACACACAAAAAAGAAAATTTATAAAACAGTTGAAAATTGCTAGCCCCGCAGCCATCTGCATTAAAATTTGTTGATATTTAAGAAGGGGAGGGGTGGGCACTGATATATGATACCCATGCCAATTTAGCAATTTAGAAACTATCCTGAAGAAGGAAATGGACAATACAGAGCACAATGCTGTACTGGAATGTTTGCAGCAATGTTTCAAAAATAGTAAATTAAACCATACTGCTGTGAATGATGTAGCTATTAAATGTTCCTTGTCATATCCCGTTTACAGAAGCAGGCAAAGACGTAAAAAAAAAAAAAAAAAATGAAGAAATTTACAATGTAAGTTTACAAAAAAAATTTTAAATGTGGATGAAAAAAAAATTTTTTTTTTCAGCCATTGAGCAAAATAAAAGATGTTCAAATAAAATGAAGACAATCATCAATGTGTGGCGGCCATCGTGCACGGTCAATAAAACTGGATAAGACGTGGGACCGTGATTTCTGACCGTGGGATCTCCAGTTCGATCCCTGCCCTGTCACCTCACCTGCATTGGTAACCTCGGACAAACGAACACACTTCACCACCTTCGCTCTAGTCCAACAGATGGCAGCACTGAAAACACCCCCAGCATCCAAAGCCTGCGAAACGCTCGCAGCATGAAATCCTCTGTAACGCTAAGAGCACACGACCAAAGCCTGCGTGTAAAGCTCACAGCAAGCAAAGCCTGCCACGCCGCGCATCATCAAGGGGTCACATGTGCAATCGGCGGCAGCACGACAACGACAATGCATCACTCTGGCACGCGGCAGTGCAACCCGAGTGCATATCGCTCATCGAACGTCAACGCGACGTTCTTCTCACTGGGGGTGGAGTACTGTGCCGGCCATCCTTCGCGGTCAATAAAACGAGTTTCTCGCAGGAAGCGATAGATCTAGCCTTTTGCTCGGCAGATAAGACGCTCGCTTTCTGACCGTGGGATCTCCAGTTCGATCCCTGCCCTGTCACCTCACCTGCAAATGTGAAAATTATCATATGCGGTCATAATTCATAAATCAATATTACACAGGATTCCCAACGCTGATAAAGTGTTGCAGCATGTTTCATCTATCTTTAAACCAAGTCTAATAGAAAAATATAAACTCTACAGAATTTGATTTTGTTTGCAGCATGTTCAAGTTAAAGATACTTTTCAGATATGTTGGAATGAAATGTTCCAAAATGAATTAATGATTAATTAGCTTGAAGGTAGTTTTATGTGATTACTGTTAAAAAAAAATCTTTACAAAATGGCACATGGCTTAAAATGTGTGAACCAGGATTTTTTGAACTAATTTAATACTAATTTATCAAATGACAAAGGGAATGTTGTTGAGTGATAATATAGCTCTTTGAAAAATATTCAAACAAAATCAAAAAGCCATAAATATCAATAATCAGTACAAAAGTATTCAAATGTTGCAACTAATTTGGGACAGAGTGAGTATTTATTTTTTTTTCATTTTATGAAAAATACTTTTGTATTATTCGCTTGCCAGTATTTAATACGTCAAAAAAATTGCCAAGAATTTTTAATAGTTTCTGCTGTTGTTTTTAATTATGCAGTTTTATTGTATTTGTTTATTAAGAATTTCTAATTTTATTATAATTAACTAGCCAAAAACCTGTTTTACTGAGAAGTATTATAAATGTTAACGGTGTGTTTGTTACATCATAAACAAGTAACTTTTCTCATCTAAATGGTTGCTTGGTAGATGCTTTGCAGTTATATCCAATAACATACTCATCTCATCTGCATTGCAGTTATATTCAATAACATACTGAAGACAATTAAGTTTGTTTTTAATACAGATTTCATTTTCTGTGCCTTCTTTTAACATTTATATGTTTAGAATGTTAAATTCAAAAAGTTTTTCTCATGCTTATAAATCTGTTAAAGGCTTTGCTAAAACTTTTTCATTAAAAAAAAACTTTTGTGTTAGTCATCTGCCAAGATTTAATGACTGAAAAATTAACAACATTTTTTATTAGTTGCAGCAGACTTTTTTGCTTATGCAAATTTGCTGTATGTCTGATTTACTAAGAAGTCTTAATTTTGTTATCATATCTTAGCAGGAAAGTCTAATAAAAGTCTAAAAGTATTGTACATGCTAGCAGTCTGTTTATTAGGTCATAAAGATGAAATGCTTGCTTTGTGGATGCTTTTTGCACTGTTGTTATGTGCAATAACATATTGAAGAAAATTCATGTTTATTCTTACTGCTGAGCCCAGTTTCTGTGCCTAATTTTAATGTTTATGTGTGCAATAACTTAAACTCAATAATTTGTGCTCATATTGATTTAGCAGTTAAAAGATTTGATAAATCTTTTTATATTTTCATTTTACAAGAAAAAAAGATAATATTTTTAATAGTTGCTGTAGACTGTTTTAATTATGCAATTTTACTGCTTTAATATTAAACTATTTATTTAATGAAATTTTTTATCTTGATCACAATTTAATAGTAATTCAGGCAAAATAATTTTAAACTGTAAAATTATTTTTAAATACTATTTTTAAATACCATTGTTCTTTTTATGTCACAAAAGTGTGTCAGAAAAATATTTTAATGCAGTAGAAGATCTTAGAAGATGAGTAAAAGATTTCTCTTTTTTCATATTTTACATTTTGACAGCGTTTGCTTTCTCTCAAATACATTGCAAATTGGTGTTTGTGGATTATAGAATTCTACATTACATGAGAAGTTATTAAAACAGTAAATAAATAAACTATCTATTTAATGTCTTTCCTTCTCCTACTTTGTCTTTGAAATTATTTTGACCCTGGTCATTTCATGTTTATCTTTGTTTTTGTATTTAAAATACAGCCCAATTAATGTACGTGTCAAAGCATAAGGGTTATAATAATCACATAATTGACACAGTTGTATATGATCTGCCCCAAATAACATGTAAGTAGAGTAGATTCCCTCAAGTTTACAACTCTAAAATCCGCATATAATTTACAGAGGTAAACAACGAAGTATTCAGTTTGAATATAGGAACAATATTTGACTTTTTCAGTTTTATATCAATTCTATATATTTTTTAATTTGTAATTTTTGTTAATATTACTGAACTCATGCTTTTTCATGAAGGAAAAAAAAATTTATTTCTTAAAACATTCAAGGTATTGCTGATGTCATTGGTAATCACAGTCTTCTTACCAAATATATTTATGTATTAATAAAGCTTTTTTGGTTATCAAGTCTGTCTAAACCATAAATAAAACTTCTTTATTTTTATAATTTTCATGTGAATTAGTAATGCACCTCTAAGGCAAATTTCATTGAATAAAAAGAAATACATTTCATCTTTATAATGAATATTTAATCATATATTATTGATTATTAACTTGATCTTTGCCTTTAATATTTTAATCTTAAAAAAAAGCCAAATTCTTGTTATTTTAGTTAATTCTTTTATTTTAATATTTTATAATATTATAAGCATTCATAATAGTTTTCATTACATTTTTAATTACATTCAAATTACTGTTTAAAAAATGTAAACAAAGCAATGACCAAAAATCTGCACAATGTCTGGTGCCAAGCTGTGCAGATTTAAGGGAGTCTATTGTACCTTTTGTTTTGTACTAAAGTAAACTGTTGATACTGTCTTGTTAATATAATTATGTATGTTGATTTAACTGTGAAAAATGTGTGTCTGTGGGGTGGTGGTGGTGGTGGTTGAGCACTCTGAATTTGACAAGGCGAGAAATCGTTACTTCTGGTAATCTCACTTAAATCTTTCATTTTCATACCCTTGATCAGTGGTGCAGCCAGAAATCAGTTCCAGGGGGGGGGGGTGAGTTTTTCATAAAGGTATTTGCCGGTTAATAGAATCAGTACTAATTAGAATATTCAATGTATAATACTTAAACTCAAAGAGCATCTGTATGGCAGGAAATCATCATTCTTTTAGCATAATATGTCTCAGAAAAGTGATTTAGTTCAAATAATCAATTTTTACCTATCTAATCCTAAAAAAAATATATATATATTAAAATATGCACTTTCACAATTTTAAGTAGAATTTTTGCCGTTTAAATGAATCAGTTTATAAATGAAATTTGATTCAACAAAACAGCAGATCCTGAAGTGCACTAAAACGTTTAAATATTAAGTTTGATTTTGATTCATATAAGCAGCAATTATAGCGATCTTTTTTAGCTCTGGGAGGGGTTTTAACCCCAAAACCATCCCCTTGGCTGTGCCACGGTCCTTGATGATGAAATTTGAAGTTTTAACTCAATCTATACGTAAGAAAATTTAAAAAATGGGAGACTTTTTATTTTTTCAGAAAACAAACTTGTGAAAGTGTTGTGTGTTTATTTTTAATTGTTGTATTTGAAAAATAAGGCGAAGGACTGTAAAGTTAAAATTTTTTAGTATAATTATTCAGTTTTTGTGTGTTTCTTTTTAGTTGTGAAATTTGCAAATTTAAGTGGCAGTGAAATAAAGTTTGAAATCATTAGCATTTATAATGTTTTGCTTAAAAATTCAGCTATAGTGTAGGTGCTAATCATTTGAAGGTTGTGAAATTGTGGTGATTAAAGTTTTCTTAATATTGAGTTTATATAAAGCAGATCATTGTTAAGATATGTTAAGAAATTTATATAAATTGTTTGATGCAGCGCTCCCTCGATTTTTCAGAAAGTGCAACTCAGGGCTAAAACTAGAGGGGGGCAGAGGGAGCAAGTGCCCCATGCGCCACCAGAACAGAAGGTGAAGGGGGTGCAAAATTAAGATTTTGTTTGGTATCTTTAATACAAAGAATGCATATGTGTGGAGATTTCAGGGGGGGGGGGAGGGCGCCAAAATCCATGTTTGCCCTGGGTGCGAAAAAGGCTAGTTTCAGTGCTGATGCAACACTAGGAAATGGGTGAGTTAGCTTTTGAAAGAATTTGCCATGAATCTGAGAAGCATTTATGACACTTATCTTGCTTAAAGAAAGACTTAATCATTTGTTTACATTTGAAATATATTGCAAACTATTGGTGTTTTTGCATCTTAGAGTTGTGTATTACATGAAACTGTTTTGTTGTTACCCTCTTTCATGCATATCTGTTTTTTTTTTTTTTTTGTATTTAACATATATCTGAATTACTGTAATTCTGAAAACATAAGGTTAATTAAATAATGCAGTATAATACAATTGGCAAAATTGTATGTGATCCAGTCCGGATAATACATAAGTACCCTTTGTTTTTTATAAAAGCAAAACTGTTAATATCGTCTTGCTTACCTTTTTGTGTATGTTTATTTAATTATGAAGAGCTTGTGGGGGGAGGGGGAATTTTAGTGTAAAAATACCCATTTCTTTCAAAATTGGTTGTTTTTTTATTTTATTTATTTATTTATTTTTGAGATATTATAATCTACAGATTGTTTTTGTTTTGACACATTGAATTTGTCTGAGTGATACATTGTTACTTTTGGTAAACTTATTTTTACCTTTTTCATACTTGAAAATATAGTTTTAAGTACATCATTGATGATGAAATCTTAAATTTGAGGTTGCATTTGAATCCATATGTTAGAAAGTTTAAATTTAAAAACTTTCTAAAAAAAAGCAATAATTAAGATTTTTGTGCTTGTTTTTAATTGTAATACTTTAAAATTAAAAACAAAAAGTGTAAAGATAAAAACTTTTAGTATATTTATTCAGTTTTTAGTTATAAAATTTGAAATTTAAGTGCCAGGAAAATAAAGTTTAAAATCATTATCACTTGTTCGATGATTAGCTGGAAAATTAAACTACTGTAGAACCTCAATCCATCGTTTTTCAAGGCTTGCTGAAAAAAACCCCTGATGAATGTTAAAAAATGTTAAATGCAGATTAACTTCAAAAAGTTCATGCATTACTAATGCATGTAATGAATAAAGTAGGTATACTAATAAATACTAGTTTGTTGCTTACTAAACTATAAAAGAAATAAACAGTAGTTATAGAAAATTGATATTTGTTTAAAAAAAATAATATTGTTTTTTCTTACATTTTCTTTCTTTTAATCAAAAAAAAAAAAAAAAACTTTTAAGAGATGCAAAATTTTTCTGGTAATTTTCTCTAAATATCATGTGCACATGTGGAAGTTCATACAGTTTTAAATGGCATAATTGCATCAGATATACTTGGCACTGAAGCCAAGCTGATTGTTCAGCTTCTTGGCATGAACATTATCCTCTGCTTCTTCGTCATTATTTTCATCTTCTGCGTTATCACACGTTTCTCCTATGTTTAGGGTATCACAATCACATGTTGCAACATCCTGGTCAATGAAAACATAATCACTTCATCTGCTATATACAACCACTCTTCATCTACATTGTTGTCGTCATCATCAACACGAACAGCACAAATGAGCTATTTTAGGATAAAAGAAGTAATTCAGTTTGTAAGTCATATGGATTTGTATTACTTTCAATTTAATTTCGTTGAAGAGAAAATTTTTACAACGATGAATGCAGGGAAACGACTTTATGAAGAATGATGCTTGCAGTCTTAGTTAACATTATTTAAGTATAACTTGTGCAAGGAACTTAGAAAAAAAAGATCAATGTCGGAAAACAATGGATGTGGGAATGATAGATCGGAGTTTCACGTATAGTGTACAGGGTTCGGTGATATATATCAATGGATATATATCATGATATATATCCGATATTTATTTTCAAAATATCAAGCTTTTTGATATTTTCATATTTGATATTTATTTTCAAAATATCATGATTCTTGATATTTTCATATATTTAATTTTTATTTTCAAAATATTTTTAGTCAACAAAAGTCTAAATGAGCTCTTCAATTGTTATTAAAAATTAACCCATCTGTAAATAACTAAAATATTAAAAACATGCTTACAAAATATCCCCCACCTCCAAAAACTATTTTTAGATTGCACCTGCTAGAATTGGAAAAAGGGGTGATGATTGGCTAATCTGAATTGCTCAATAGTCAATCAGGCAGTGTAATGTGTAGGCATAGAATAGACATGTTTTAAGAACAAAATTTTACATATGTTGCAAGTCTTTGCTGTGCTGTCATTATTTTGTTCTTGTTGATATTATATTTAAATGATATAAAGCTTAAAAATTTTATTAAAGTTTTTATTGCAATCACTATGCCAAGAATAAAAGATCCTATATGGAATCATTTCACATGTAAAATTAAAGAAGGAAATAGTGGCAAATGGGCCATATGTAAGATGTGTGATAAAGAAATGCAAGGAATTCCAAAAAGGATGGAGAAGCATTATGAATTGTGTTCTTCTGCTCAGATTGATAATACAGGTAATTACACATTTTTCTGTTTTATATTTTAATATTTTCTTTAAAATATGGTTATTCAATCTTTAAGGCTGCCAACAGTTACACATTTTAGAGTTAACTTTACATCTCTACATTAAAAATACGGATAAGATTTTATTACACATTACTCTCATTACCAATTTTAGATATTGTGATTAGAAATGATATCAGCAATATATTTATTTTTTCAGAAATAAATTATTCTTTCTTTATGAAAAAACATGAATTCAATAACCTTAAAAAAATTACAAATTAAAAAATATATAGAATTGATAAAAATCTAAAAAAGTCAAATTTTGCACCTACATCTGAATTGAATGTTTCATTGTTTACATCCGTAAAATATGTGCGGATTTTAGAGAGTTGCGGATTTTAGGAGTGTGGATTTAAGGGAGTCTACTGTATATCTAATTGATATTTTGACCAAACTTTTATCTTGTAATGTGATAATGTTGAATAAAAAATGCACACAATTCTTCAATTCAATTTTAAACTTCAAATGCTTTTTCATAAACAAGATAATATTAAAATAGCTAAATATATTTTTATTTGTAAAATTTCTTTTTGTGCTTAGTAAAATTTTAATATTTATTCTATTTTTAAAAAGACTTTGCTGCGTTAAAAAGTTTTAATATTAACAAGAGATTTATTAATTTGTTTAGAATGTTTTCATATGTTTTTAGTAATTACACTTACATATGCTACTTTGAAATTATAGATTAGAACTTATTGGCAGTCCTGAATTTTATATTTCTTAAATATTAAATATTTCATTCCACAGTTCATTCTGATGCATTTTTTTTTTATTACAGATGATGATGATCCTAAAAGAAGTGTTGATTTAGACAATTGTATCTTATCAGAACAACCATGCAAGAAACAGAAAAAAGCTTCTGCAGCAACAAGATACAAAACAACAACAGTTTCATTGTCTAAAGATTCTGATGTGGTTTGCACTTCAACAGTATATGCTCAAGCTATTGATGAACAAATTGCGCGTTACTTTTTTGCTACAAATACACCATTTAATCATGTTATTCATCCTGAATTTATAAAACTTTGTAGTTTGCTTCGACCTGGCTATACGCCTCCTTCGGAAAGAAGATTAGCAGGGGAACTTTTGGATGATTTACACAAAAAAGTAGTTGAAGAATCAAAGGAAATTCTCTCTGGAGAAACTGTAACTATGAGTCTTGATGGCTGGAGTAATATCCACAACGAGTCACTTATTTGCACCTCAGTGATCACAACATCTGGTGATACTTTCCTAACTTCGACTATAGATTCATCAGAACATTCACATACTGCAGAATATTTATGTGATGTGGCAAAACAATCTATCTTGGATTGTAAAGAAAAATTTGCTGTAGATGTTCGCAGTTTTGTTACAGATAATACTGGAAATGTTAAAAAAAATGAGAGAAGAGCTTGCTAAGTCTGAAGATTTTGATATTATTTACTATGGTTGTTCTGCTCACATATTAAATCTTCTTGCCAAAGACATAGAATTTCCAAATATAAGTAAAAATGTCATTAAGATAATTAAATATTTTAAATATACTCATTTGCCAACTGCTTGGTATAAGAAAAATGGTGGAAAACTGCTAGTAGTACCTCAAGCTGTAAGGTGGAACACAATGTTCGATACACTGAAGTCTTTTTTAGATAACAGAGGAAAACTGGTGCAAGTCTGTCAGGATCACAAACTTGAAATTAATAAAGAAATTTTCAATTTAGTGAATGATGTCAACTTAATGGTTAATTGCACAGATTACATAAATATTTTAACACCTATTGCAGATGCATTAGATGAAATGCAAAAAGATGACACTAAGATTGCACAATGTGTAGAAATTTGGTGCAAATTAAAGGAACAATTGGAAACATCTGGAAAGGATATCAAGAAAAAATTATTAGCAAGAGAAGAAATGGCATTGTCACCAGCACATTTAGCTGCTAATATGTTGGACCACAGATACTGTGGAAAAAAATTAACTGAAGATCAAAAGCATAATGCTTTTAATTTCCTGCGTTCAGTAGACAAAGAACTTTTGCCCCTGGCAATGACATTTTTAGCAAAGAAATCTCCTTTTCCAAGTTTTATGTTTGAAACTGAATATATAAAGGTTGAACCAATAATTTGGTGGGACAATCTTAAATTGGAGCAGCACATAAAAGAAAAAATGTCCAACTTAACTAATCAGTTGTTTACAGCTTCTCCTTCAACAGCTGGATTAGAAAGAATCTTTTCCAGTTTCGGTTTAGTTCAGTCTAAACTCCGGAATAGGTTAGGGAATGAAAAAGCTGACAAGCTTACATTAATGTTTAAATTCTTCAATAGAAAAAAATAATTTATTTTTTATTTATTATTATCATTATTATTATTTTGTATCTTGAAACTTGTTCTTTAAAAATAAATTTTTTTAAAACTTGAAACTGAATTCTGTATTTTGTGTTTTGATGAGTGAAAAGGTAATTTGTTGAACATCACAAAAAATTGTTTGTCTTCATTTATTAAATCATCAAATTTACAAAGGAAAAAAAAAAGATTTAGAATATTGGTTTATGTTTTCATGTTAACTGTAATATGATTAAAATTTTAATTTATATTAAATCAAAAAATATTTGTAATCAATAAGCTGAAAATTTTGAAAATATCGGATATATATCGAAAATATCAGATATATATCGAAAATATCAGATATATATCAAAATATTGGATATTTTCGAAAATATCATGATATTTACGAACCCTGATAGTGTACAAACAATTAGACAGTTGTGAAATTGTGGTGATTAACCATTTCTTAATGTTGAGTTTTTACAAAGGAGATGCTTATTAAGGTATGTTAAGAAATTTATGTATAACTTGCTTTATATAATTAACATTTATAATGTTTTGCTTGAAAATTCAGCTATAGTGTAGGTGCTAACGATTTAAAAATTGTGAAATCGTGGTGATTAAAGTTTTCTTAATGTTGAATTTATATAAAGCAGATATTTATTAAGGTATGTTAAGAAATTTATGTATAAATTTTTTCATGAAGCGCTTTCTCGATTCTTCACAAAGTGCAATTTATATAAAAATTGAACGCTAGGAAATGGGTGAATTAGCTTCTGAAAGAATTTGCCATAAATGTGAGAAGCATTTATGACACTTACCTTGCTTAAAGAAAGACTTAATTATTTGTTTGCATCTGAAATATTTTGCAAACTATAGGTGTTTTTTGCATTATAGAGTTGTCTATCACATGAAAATGTTTTGACAATGGCCTTTTATGTATATCTTTGTTTTTGAAATGAAAATACATCTGAATTACTGTAATTCTCAAAACATAAAGTGATACTTACGTATTAATGCCACCACAGCAGAAGTTGTGCTTATGCGCCAATAAGAGCAATCTCGTTGTTCGCACAGGCACACAGTTATCTTTTGGGTTCCATGTTCCTTGTTGTTTGCTGATTTTTGACGCAATTTTTTTGTTCTTTTTTAGTGTTTTAGTGCCTTTTTAATGCTTTTTAGTGCTTTTATAGCTCTCTTTTAATGTTTTTTTTTCCTTTTTATGACATTATTTTTTTCTGCTTGTGCGAACAATAAAATTCATGTTTATTGACGTTAAGTTTATTATTTTTAATATAATTAACTTATTTGTATGTGACCCAGTTTGGATAATACATAAGTACTCATTGTTTTACATAAAGCTTAACTATTGATAAAGCTGTTGTTAAAGCCCCAAATTTTCTTGTTTACCTAATTGTGTATGTAGACTTTATTATGAAGAGAGGGGGGGGGGAGTTTGAGTGCAATAATACCCATTTTTTTCAAAACCAGTTTTTTTTTTGGGGGGGGGGGAGCAATTATAAATCACAGATTTGTTTTCATTTTAACATATTGAATTTGACAAAGTGATACATTGTTACTTCTGGTAATCTTATTTTTTTTCATTTTTTCTACTTGAAAATGTAGTTTTATTTACATCATTGGTGATGAAAACTGAAATTTGAGATCTTGACTCAATTCCATATGTTTTGTAATACAGAAAGTTTAAAAGAGACTTTTTTTTATATTTAAGCAATAATAAAGTGTCGTGTGATGATTTTTAATTGCAATACTTGAAAATTAAAGCAAAGCTGTGTAAAGTTTAAAACTGATGGTATTTATTCCATTTTCGTGCTTTTCCTTACTTGTAAAATTTGAAAATTTAAGTGCTGATGCAGGTGTGTTCAAAGAGAAAACTGTGCCTAGGGCAAAGTTTCAATTTGGTGCCCCCCTCATCCTCGCACTTGATACTAACCCCCCCCCTCCCCCCAAAAAAAAATCACTCTGGAAGTGTAAATTTGCCCTCCCCCCCCCTAAATTTCTGTGCTTGGAGGTGACCCCCCCTCTCCTTTTTCAAGTTGCCGCTAGTGAAATACAATTTGAAATTATTAGCATTGGTTCAATGGTTAGCTGTAAAATTCATCTATAGAATAAGGACAATTAGAAAGTTTTGAAATTGTTATGTTTAAACATTTCATAAGTTGAGTTTCTACGAAGGAGATTATTAAGGTATGTTCAGAATTTTATGTTTATTTTTTTTAATGTTCTATGTTTTATACTGTAAAACCACCAAATAAGAAACACTCCAAATAATTGACACCTTTATTTAAGGGATAAAAGTTCTGGTCCCAGCTCCTTAGTAATGTATTTACCTCGGAATAAGGACACTCAATTTAAGGGGCACCTAAAATTGAAATTAAAGAAGCTGGTTTTTGCATTTCAGATAGTGAAGTAGTCTATGGTGAAAATTAAAATACAGATTTTTGTGAAATTATCATTAAGATAGACAGTCATGTTGATACAGAGGCATACAACATAATTGAGGAGCATATATTCATCCATAATTCAAATAAAGATACCAGTGCGTTTGTCCCTATTGCTGAAAAGGGTGAAATGCAGTTTACTCTCCTTCGCCAAGGCGACTTTTTTTTTTAGCGATAAATGTTTCAATATGGCAACCCTGCATTTTCATTTAATCCGGAGCAAAACAGCGTGTTCCGGGAGACAAGACGCAAAAACATGCCAATTTGGCGATTTTTGAAAATCGCGCCAAGAAGGAGAGTAAACTGCATTCGCACTGCTGAAAATTGTGAGAATAGCTTTAAAAAAGAAGAAGAAATGAAATTTGTGAGATAAAGAACTTAACAGATACTTTAAGATACATAAAGCAGTTGAATACTTTTTTCGTAAATACTGCTCATAATGAAAGACGAAAATTTGTATATATGGTAAATGAGCACTTGAGAGTTTGGTAGGGAAAAATTGAAATTTGAAAAACAATCACTTTTGATCAATTAGTATTTCAAGTAAGATTCTTTAAAATGTTACTGTAATTTTTGCATGTACACAAATACTTAAGTAAAAAATATAAATATATAACTCTACAAATCATTTAATGTAGTAATTAATTGAAAATGTAAAATAATTCTTTTTTTCTTTTGTGTCTGATTAACGTAATTAATAGTATCTGGGTACATTTAAACTTTACCTTTAATGTTTTGTTATTTTTTATGCCTTTTCTAAAT
The DNA here is from genome assembly GCA_964019185.1 of Maratus speculifer. NCBI lineage: Eukaryota > Metazoa > Arthropoda > Arachnida > Araneae > Salticidae > Maratus > Maratus speculifer. Next base: position 18,176,155 of record OZ025302.1, on the reverse strand, counting down.
GATTAATTATAAAAAAAGTAAAAACTCCAAACAAGGAACTCGATTTAAGGGGAAGAATTCTGGTCCCATATTCGGAGGTTTCACTGTATTAACCTTTTATTGTGTCTTGTATGAGAAGTCTGTGCAAGCAAGCAAATGTGTTGCTATTTTCTCTGTAAAGGCGAAAATTCATTGATTATACAAAATAATGTACCAGAAAAATGAAATTTTAATGCAAAATGTTTGTTCTATATTTCTAAATCACATAGTAATATTTGTTTTCTTAAAAAATATTCCTGATAGCATATCTATTAGAAATTTTTTGATCCTGTTGATAAATTTATCATTGTTATTATGCATTTGATGAGGTAAAATTGTATCCCTTTTATCAAAGGGTTTGTTCAGGATTCAATCGCGCAGCGGTCACAAGCTCATGAGTCAGGGACATGGAGTGGGTCTTTATCGTGCAGAGAATAAGCGTTCACGATCAGAAAAAGAACAGATCATGAATTTGATTAATTACGGTGCTAATTATATTAACTGTCTCTTACAAATAAAGGTGAGTTATATAGCCGAATGAACAGAGCACTGAACTCAAGGTCAGAAGTTATGGGTTCGATTTTTAAAAATTATTATTGGATGCTTTATATTAATAAATAAGATCTTTTCGCCAAAGATAAATTTTTGTATTAATAATACAGAATAATTCAAAAACCCAAATCAAAATAATAATCAAACCCAAATAATATTCATGGAATATCTTTTGAGGGGGTTCATTTTATTTTAACACTGGTCAATAGTGTATTTTGATAATGGCCGATATCTTCGTGCTATCTTGGTTATTTTATATAACCTAAAAAAACTAATGATATCAATACAAAAACCCTTAACGGGTTAAAAAGTGGTGACGCCGCCCTTTATCTTATTGCTATAGGAATTTTAAATCAGTACAAAAAACCCTGAACGGGTTAAAAGCTTGTGACGTAGCACTTTATCTTATATCTCTAAGAATTTTAAATTTGGGTCTTAAAACTAATGATATCAAAATTTATGTGACGCTATGCTATTAATTAATATATACATATATTAAAATTTATTCATTAAGGTTTTATCAATTACATCTTTCATAAATTCAAAATATGAACCTTAAAAGATATGATATCAAAATTTAAGTGACGCCTTGACGAGGCTTTAAACAATGTTTTAAAATTCCATTTATTTATTTATTGTCTAAATACATTTTCATATCTAAACAATACTTTTCATTTTCCAATACACTGTTAAATACATCACTTTCACTGAATATATATAATGCACTGAAATGTATTTATTTGAATAAATAGATTTATCTTTTGGGCTATGCTATCCAAAATCAAAAATAACATTTAAATAAATAGTTTTTGCGTCATTGTATCTATTTGCATCTATTTAACTTACTTTGGATACAATGAGACAAAAAATATTTATTCAAATGTTATTTTTGATTTTGGATAGCGTAGCCCAAAAGTTAAATCTATTTATTCAAATAAATACATTTCAGTGCATTATATATATTCAGTGAAAGTGATGTATTTAACAGTGTATTGGAAAATGAAAAGTATTGTTTAGATATGAAAATGTATTTAGACAATAAATAAATAAATGGAATTTTAAAACATTGTTTAAAGCCTCGTCAAGGCGTCACTTAAATTTTGATATCATATCTTTTAAGGTTCATATTTTGAATTTATGAAAGATGTAATTGATAAAACCTTAATGAATAAATTTTAATCCTTCTATAGTAAAAAAAAACTAGCCTTAAAAGGAATGACTCCTGGAATGATGCTGATGTGGAAGATTTCCGGAAGTAACGAATCCGGGTTGTCCACTCCTTCCATGAGTCGAATAGACCAATCAGGAAAGGGCTCCGTCTATGCATCGCCATATGGGTTACCATAAAGAGAGGAAAGGTTACCATCGCCAACAACCGCCAAGTTTGTCGCCAACTTGGCGATATATCGCCAAATTTGGCGACCAAAATTAGTTGTCAAAAGTGACGCCAACTTGGCGATAACTGTAATATTTCGCCAAATTTTTAATTTCTTTACATCAGTCGTTTGATACATCATTTGAGAGGTTTGCAACTGCTTATTCATTTAAAGGATGTCTTGTGTGTTATCCCCCATTCTGCTCCCCAGGGGGGACACATTTTTAATTTCTTTACAACACCAGTCGTGTTACACAAGATTTGAAAGGTCTGCAACTGCTTATTCATATTATGGATGTCTTGTGTGTCACCCCCACACTCTGCTCTCCCCAGGGGGGGTCACATTTTTAATTTCTTTACAACACCAGTTGTGTGACACATCATTTGAAAGGTCTGCAACTGCTTATTCATATTATGGATGTGTTGTGTGTCATCCCCCACTCTGCCCCCCGGGGGGGCACATTTTTAATTTCTTTACAACACCAATTGTGTGACACATCATTTGAGAGGTCTGCAACTGCTTATTCATATTATGGATATCTTGTGTGTAACCCCCCCCCCTTTGCCCTCAGAGGGGGCGCATTTTGTAATTTCTTTACAACACCAATTGTGTGACACATCATTTGAAAGGTCTGCAACTGTTTATTCATTTTATGGATGTCTTGTGTGTCACCCCCACTCTGCCCCCCAGGGGGCCACATTTTTAATTTCTTTACAACACCAGTCGTGTGACATCATTTGAGAGGTCTGCAGCTGCTTATTCATATTATGGATGTCTTTTGTGCCGCCTCCCCCTCTGCCCCCCAGGGGGGCACATTTTTAATTTCTTTACAACACCAGTCGTGTGACACACCATTTGAAAGGTCTGCAATTGCTTATTTATACCATGGGATATTGGCGAGCGCATCAAGCAGGGGTAGCCAATAATTTGGAATCGCGAAGCGATTAAGGGGGGGGTTGGCGAGCATTGCGAGCAGGGGGGCGGGGCCCTCCTAGTGACTCCTGGAATGATGCTGATGTGGAAGATTTCCGGAACTAACGAATCCGGGTTGTCCACTCCTTCCATTAGTCGAATAGACCAATCAGGAAAGGGCTCCGTCTATGCATCGCCGTATGGGTTACCAAAAAGAGAGGAAAGGTTACCATCGCCAACAATCGCCAAGTTTGTCGCCAACTTGGCGATATATCGCCAAATTTGGCGACCAAAATTAGTTGTCAAAAGTGACGCCAACTTGGCAATAACTGTAATATTTCGCCAAATTTTTAATTTCTTTACAACACCAGTCGTTTGATACATCATTTGAGAGGTTTGCAACTGCTTATTCATATAATGGATGTCTTGTGTGTTATCCCCCATTCTGCTCCCCAGGGGGGACACATTTTTAATTTCTTTACATCACCAGTCGTGTTACACAAGATTTGAAAGGTCTGCAACTGCTTATTCATATTATGGATGTCTTGTGTGTCACGCCCACACTCTGCTCTCCCCAGGGGGGGTCACATTTTTAATTTCTTTACAACACCAATTGTGTGACACATCATTTGAGAGGTCTGCAACTGCTTATTCATATAATGGATATCTTGTGCGTAACCCTCCCCCCCTTCTGCCCTCAGAGGGGCGCATTTTGTAATTTCTTTACAACACCAATTGTGTGACACATCATTTGAAAGGTCTGCAACTGTTTATTCATTTTATGGATGTCTTGTATGTCACCCCCACTCTGCCCGCCAGGGGGGTACATTTTTAATTTCTTTGCAACACCAGTCGTGTGACATATCATTTGAGAGGTCTGCAGCTGCTTATTCATATTATGGATGTCTTTTGTGTCGCCTCCAAATCTGCCCCCCAGGGGGCACATTTTTAATTTCTTTACAACACCAGTCGTGTGACACATCATTTGAAAGGTCTGCAACTGCTTATTCATACCATGGGGTATTGGCGAGCGCCGCAAACAGGGGTAGCCAATAATTTGGAATCACGAAGCAATTACGCGGGGGGTTGGCGAGCATAGCGAGCAGGGGGGCGGGGCCCCCCTAGTATATGTATATATTAATTAATAGCATAGCGTCACATAAATTTTGATATCATTAGTTTTAAGACCCAAATTTAAAATTCTTAGAGATATAAGATAAAGTGCTACGTCACAAGCTTTTAACCCGTTCAGGGTTTTTTGTACTGATTTAAAATTCCTATAGCAATAAGATAAAGGGCGGCGTCACCACTTTTTAACCCGTTAAGGGTTTTTGTATTGATAAATATAAAAAAATTTAAAATATTAATTTTTGATTAGAACTTCTCAAACGGAAATATTCTTAACACTATCGACGTAAAAATCCATGTTTTCTACAAATTTAACTATGCCGGATCAGGCTAAGACGAAGATTTTAACTTTTTTCTTGTCGGGTAACTGTTCTGTACGAAGCAAGTTGGCCGAACATTTATGTTTTTTACCGGGCCAGGTCATTATTTTTGTACGTTCTGGGCTGGTACAGGACTGAAAATTTCGGCTCTTACCACAAAAATCTATCTTTTGTGTAAAAACTAAAGCAAAATAATTCGAGCATACATTTAAAAATTCACTTTTGTGCGATATAATTGATAGAAAAAATAAAATTGCGTCATTTTTACAACCAACCAACTAATCGTAATGAGTCGAGAGTCGACTCCTCATGATGAATCGATATGCCCAACTCTAATTCTAATAAATCAAGAAATCTAATAAATCAAGAAGCAGTTGCTTCTCGATTATGTAATAAAAAGAAAACTAAAGGACAATTTATCGATAAAATGCAGTAGAAAATAATAAATAATTTTACTTTAAAGTTATTCTGGTGTAAAAGATAAAATATTTATTATTACAAATAATTTAAAGTGCTTCGCGCACCGTACGACCTACGTGCAATAACAGGAAAGCGGGTAAGCTTTGGTGGGAAATTGTTTTTCCATATTTTGCGAAAAAATTCTTTGTAAATTCCTGTGTGAATTCGGCATTACAGAAACACAATTGTGAAAGTTTAAACTAAAGTCCACGATCATGGTTATAAATTGTATTTTGAAAAGTTACCAGGATTAAGGGATTGGACATACACTTGATTGAATGTTTCCTACTTTTTTTGCATTTGACTGCTCTTGTAAGAAGCATTACATTCTATAAGTATTTGGATGGTAGTTCAACGAAATCTAAAACCTCGATCAATATTCATTTTTTTTTTTTTTTTTTTTTTTTTTTTTTTTTTTTACAATATGTAAAACCGAAATGCTCCTTAAATAGAGGAAAAACTATTTCTGTATGGAGAAAGAGAGTGAAGATATGGTTCTGCTGTAAGAGATATGGAGTTTTACAGACATACAGATATTCATTGCAACGAACTAAGTAGATATTTATCAGTACGCTTGAATATTCCTTTATGATAAAATATTTTATCTATTACACCGGAATAGTTTTTTAGAAAAAATCGTTTTTCTATTCTGTTGTGTTTAATGGCTGCGATGTTGTAATGATGAACCCTTTGTTTTCTTATAACACAATCAAGAAGCAAATGTTTCTTGATGCATAATCAGCAATACAGTGAAAATTCCAAATAAGGGTCACCTATGGGACCAGAACTTTTGTCCCTTAAATAGAGGTGTCCCTTATTCGGAATTTTTATTATTTTTTTTAATTAATCGTTCTGAAGGATATAAAAATAGCAAAACATTAAAGATGATACTCCTTAAATGACACGAAACGTATATAAATTATGTTAATCAAACAAAAATAAAATTAATTAATTAAAAAGAGAATTAATTAAAATTTTCAATTAATTACTAAATTATTACATGATTTGTAGAATTGTTGATTTTTTTTTTTTTTTTTTTTTTTGCAAACTATATACATGCAGCAAAAAGTATAAAAACATTAGAAAGAATTTTACTTCGAAGTAACAATCAAAAGGAATTCTTTTGCAAACTTCAATTTTTCAGTATAAGTCTTTCAAATGTTCATTTACCATACTTATAAATTTTTGTTCTTCATTACCAGCAGTATTTACCAAAGAAAAAAGTATTCACCTGTTTTGCGCATTTTAATGCAACAAATCTCTCAACAGCTCTACTTAGCAAGTGGAAAACGTTTTGGCGTATTTAGAAATTCATTTTTTTTAATTGAAAGGTATAAAATTGGAATGCTTGATTATGGAAGCGATATGGAATTGAACTGTATTTTCAATTTTTTGAAAAATAAATTACCTGTTAGTAATAAGTGATTTTTATCACGTGACAAAGACTTTTTTACCCTTTCTTGAGTAGTTATTTTTCTTTCGCGTGGAAATTCGGTTCAAAACGACCACATTGATATTTTTTGAAAGATCTTATTGCATTTGGAAAAAAAAACAGAAAAAATTGGTCGATTACATATTTTCTGAACAACATAACTTGCTAGTTTCCGGATAAAACTTGCATTTCCGGAGAAAAATTAATTAAAATATATGTCTTAAAAGTTGCCTTTTTGGATTTGAGAACAGCTTAAAAGTATATGTAAACTTCTTTATTTCACAATTTTCTTTTATTCTCCACTTTCAGAATCATCCTTACAATTTTCACCATTATTTTCAAAGCGGATAAAAGCACTAATGTTGAATCAGAATTGTGGGTAAATAAATTGTCGTTAACAGTGTCGTATGCCTCTGTATCAACATGACTGTCTGACTGTTTGATAAGTTCACAAAAATCTGTATTCTCATTTTCATCACAAACTACTTCATTATCTGAAATTCAAAAACCATTCTCTTTAGTCTCATTTTGAAGTGTCCCTTATTGAGAGGTAAATACATTACACGTCCTGCACCCAGGGACTGGGACCAGAAGTTTCGTCCCTTAAATAGAGATGTCCCTTATTCGCAGTGTCCCTTATTTGGAGGTTTCACTGTATTGTGTTAAGGATGTAATCCCAACAATGTATTATACACTGAGAGACAGTGCGTAAATTATCGTCTCTTTGTATTGATTTCAGCCTTAATCATCGAAATTCTTTAAATTTATGGAATTATGGAAATAGTGGAAAAAATTATTAAATTAATGGATTATGGTTCTCGTATGGAAATAAGAGCTTTTTAGCTAGATTTTTTATTTTCATTTCCTTCGCGTATTCCCGTAGATTTCTTCCGCTATCGCAGACGGTCTGATCTCTTTGGCGAAGGCATGTATTGTGATGACGTCACGGCGTCTGATTGATCCTCCCTCATGTATTCACTCCGCCTCCTCAAACCGTAATCGTTACGCAGATGCGTCTTTTCTTTCAGCGTCTAAAACAAATTAGAAGTAATTCTTTTAAATGTTCTTTTTGGCTTTTTTATAAAAAAATTGACTAAACTTTGAATTCTCTAATCAATTTAAACATTAGGTTTTTATTTACCCATCATACATAGTATGGAGTAAATTTTGTAATCGTTTTCAACATCGAAAAAAAAAAATGACGAATTTACACGTTTTGAACACTAGAGATATTACGGAAAACATATTTTTCGAAAAAAGATTTGCCATCCGTCTGTCTGTAAACGTTCGATCTGCCGAACAAATTGAGATAGAGATTTGAAATTTGGTATGTATTTTGTATGTAAGAATGGAAAGAAGCCAATTCCCTATCCATAACTTCGATTATCCGTAACTATTTTTTTCGGACTCTCGAAATACTCGTTCTTATGAAAGGTGCATTAAAATTTTCGATTTTTTTATTTTAAGGTACAAGACACAATAAAAAAAAACGTAAATATTGCATTAAGAATGAAATGGATGGAATAATTTAGTTGCCCAGATATTTGTAATCTTATTTTTCACATTTTTCGTTTTTTCACGACCTTGTATTTCATTCAAATTTCAATTTAAATACATATTTTAATTTGAAATGGGACGATTAATCCAACACAATAAACTGTTAGTTAGCATTGTTATCAATTTTGGAGTTATACGAATACTTAATTTACGCAGTTCGGCATTACTTGATTATCCCGTCGATCAAAAAACTATCGCCAAACTGTAAGATTAAATGCCAATAAAGGCTTATCGTAAATGCTACAATCACATTGTTTTAACAAACGTGAAGCAACAAAAACGTTGTGTTTGTTACGTAATCAAATGATATTTTATTCAATGTTTTATTGATAGTGTTATTAATTGTTTACTAATTTATTTGTTATATCCTTATTTAAAATAAAAAATATACCAGTTTGTATAATTTTCTAAAAATATGGCGATTTATATTATAAGTCGAAATCGCTCGATGGGATAATCGAATAGAGCCCGCGATTATATAGTAGAGCAATATTATGTATAAAAAATATTAAAATATACGTTTAAATTTGATTTTGGAATTGCGATGGCATTTTATAAATAGTTTTCACATATTTTATAGTATGCATATCCATGGTGGCTAAGTATTACGGTACATTAAAAGGTAAGACTATGCTCTAAACAATTTTTTTATTTGACATCATCGTTTGTGTTTCTCAGATAGCCGTTGACTGCTGATAGCCTCTTTTAAAAGTATTTGCATTAAGAATCTATAATATTGAAAAAAGCAAAGTTAGGGCTAGTTTTAATATGTACATGGCATATCCTCTAAGCTGATTTTATAGACATCACTTAAAGGTAGACTTTATTTCCTTTCGATAACATCAGCAACTTGAATGTGCTATAATTTTTTGCTGACTTAGTATTTACGTATAAAAAACATTTCATATTTATTTACTTAGAACAGGTGTCACAAATAAAAATTAAAAAGTTGACCTGTTTCGGTTCATTCGTAAGAACCGTATTCATAACACATAAAATCAGTAGAAAACTAAATGACACTGGATATTACTGGATTTTTATTTGTGACACCTGTTCTAAGTAAATAAATATGAAATGTTTTTATACGTAAATGAAAAAGGTGAAGTGATTTTGTTTTAGTTTTTAGTTTTGAAAAAACGAAAGCTAATAACAGTTTTAACATTGACTTAGTATTGTTTGCTTGTTATTAGGGTTGGGCATTTCGATTCATCTTGAGGAGTCGACTCTGACTCGATTCACTTGGTTAATGAGTCGAGATAGTGTGTCGACTCCCGACTCACTTACGATTGGTTGGTTGGTTGTAAAAATGATGCAATTTTATGTCTTCTATCACGTATATCGCACAAAAGAGAATTTTTAAACGTATGCTCGAATTATTTTGCTTTAGTTTTTAGATAAAAGATATATTTTTGTGGTAAGAGCCGAAGTTTTCAGTCCTGTACCGGCCCAGAACGTATAGAAAAAAATGACCTGTTTGGTAAAAAACATAAATGTTCGGCCAACTTGCTTCGTACAGAACAGATATTAACCCGACAAGAAAAAAGTTAAAATCTTCTTCTTTGCCTGATCCGGCATAGTTAAATTTGTAGAAAACATGGATTTTTCCGTTTGAGAAGTTCTAATCAAAAATTAATATTTTAGATTTTTTTTTTATGTTTATAATCTTTATTTTTAAAGAAGAACCCTATGCTATGATATTCATTTTTTAATTAATGTTAATTTGTATGTAAATGTTTCAGTTGATATTAATATTGTTAATCCACATATTATGCGCTACTCTACGATTTAGAGGCTTAAAAATATGAAAAATGCTATAAAGTAAAATCCTCCAAGACGGAATAACATTAAATAAAAATTCGCTATAGACGAGTTACCTTCCGATCGCTACGAGGAAAAAAAGGTTAGACCCGAACCAGTCTTTTAGTAAAAAGTAAGCCTCGAGCTCGGCTTGGGAGAATGCAATGACAAGGCCCAATCCGAGGCTTGTAAAATAAAGTAAGGTCCGACCCGAGTGCCGCTAAAAATAGGCCGGAGCTTCGAGCCAGGATCCGGCAATCACAGCGTTTAAAATTACTAGACTGTTTTCTTTTCTTTTTTTTTCCTTTCTTTTTTTTTTTTGAGGGGGAGGGGAGGTTCTTTACTTAAAAATTTAAAACGGATACTTTAAGTTCATTATGTTTTTACATTTATAAATTATTAGTTATTCACAAATATCCCCCCCAAAAAAAAGAGAAATATTAGAGAAATTAGAGATTATTAGAGAATATTAGATAAATCAAACAAATTAAGTTAATTGATTTTTTTAATTTTTTTCTAATATGTGTGCGTTTACATATATGTCGTGTTGGTTATGTTGGACAGATATCGTATCATCGAATTAAAAAGAAATTAATTACTTTACGTTTAGATTCTGTAGAAAATATAATGCAAAAAATATATCTCCCCCCTCCCCGGTCTAGTCTATTTCTGAATTTATTAAAATTAAAATTATGAAAAAAAGGGGACAACAGTAGTTTATTCGAATTTTGCTGGAAAATAATAGCGTTTATTCTGAGTCTCATTGTATTGTAGAAAATTGCATTTTCGTTTCACATAAACTTTATTTTGCCGGGCTCAATGTCAGCATGTTTTAATGTATAATGATAAAATTGATAGCAGACTATTGAGGTGATTTCGAATCAATTAACGTTTTCCATTTGTTTAATAAATTAACTGCTAATCAAACTAAATACGAAAAAGAAAAACGGAGTTGTTGTAGTGTGTTTGAAGAGGTGAAGAGATATTAGAAAATTTAGGATTCAATTCTGGAAAAAAACTCCGAATTGACTTAATTTCTGAAACATTTTTAACTAGAATTTTAAAAATTGACGGGCAGCTATAGAGGAGGTGAAAAATCAAAGAGCATTTGCATTTTTTAATAAATAAATTACATATGAAGAAAAAATATATTCTTGTCATGAAATGACAGGTTTTTTTTTTTCTCCTTTCCTTTGCAATATAAACTTCAATTTTAACAGTAATTTTCAAACGTATTTTGCCAAAAATTGGAAAACGCCAATCGATTACATAATTTCTGAATAAGAAAACTTTTCAATTTTACGATTTTATTTCCAAATAAAAATGAATTCAAAAATGTGTAAGAAAGTAGCTTTTTTGAATTTAAGAACAGATTTAATAAATTCAGAGATATGTTTTCAGAAATCTACTTTATACAGTGAAACCTCCGAATAAGGGACACCTATGGGACCGGAAGATTTGCCCCTTAAATAGAGGTGTCCCTTATTCGGAGTTTTTATTACAATGAAAATTCCAAATAAGAGACAACTATAGGATCAGAAATGTTGTCCCTTAAATAGAGGTGTCTCTTATTCGGAGTGTCCTTTATTTGGAGGTTTCACTGTAGTATACAGCTTAAAAAGCTACGACATTTTTAATCCTCTTTTTATTCTTTTATTCCAAGTTACATTAATTTTTTAACGAATGTTGAAGAGTCTAAAAATTTTAGTAAACGATAACATTGCTGTTGCTGTTATGTATTTTCTGTCTTGCAAATACATACTAAACTAAAATATTGCTCCTGAATGTGCATAAAATATCCCTAAGAAAATTATTGTATGCTAAGAAAAATCGGATTTTTTTATGGAAATTGAGCCGTACCGAGTAACTTTATTTATTTATTTATTTGTACGGGTCGGGACCGGATAGAACTTTTTATTTTACATCAGCCTAGAGTAGCTTTCGCTGGTTCGGGGCCGGGTTGGACCTGTGAGCTTATCTAAATGAATTATGAATATCTGCAAGTTTTCTGTAATTTCAATAAATGTCATTTATAAATCTATCAAAAATTTTCAGTGTCTGAGATATAATTTACCCCTTATGCGATTATAAAAAAACGGAGGGGAGACTAATTTTTTTTAATATTTTTTCCCTGATATTTATAGTTTTTATAATTTGCTTCCTTTTGAAATTCTATTTATAAAATCATGACAATATACCGAATAACTGCCATGTTTTATGTTTTTTTCCTTAAACTATTTTCTAACAAAAGAAATGTATATCAAAATAATCGGAAACATAAAAAAACAAGCAATTTCCCTTCATAAAAAATAACTGCAAAAAAAGCGTAAAATTTGGCAGCTATGACATTGTGATCCCCTCTCCTCCCTATTGATTCACAAAACTTATTTGCTCTACCAAATAAATAAATAAATAAATAAATAAATAAACACATAAAAATAAAATAAAATAAACAGGAAATATTCCCCGAATCTGATTTGAAAGAAGAAATATTAAAAAAAAAAAAAAAAAAAAAAAAATCGACTATCTAAACTTTAAAAAATTATATGTAAATTATATCCATTTTTACATTACCTGCAAACATTTATAATTTATAAAAAAATATATATACATATATATATTAAAAGAATGTATTCGTAATCAAATGAAGGACAACACTTTATCTAAAATACATCAATCATAAAATAAACTCACAACAATTTTTAGCAGTGGTGAATTCGGAAAATGGCCCGGGGGGGTCAGGCATTCCCGCAGAACAATGAGATCCCCCCCCCTGAAGTATTAGGCATTTCGTGTTTTAAATGGTAAAAGAGTTCCAATCTCCAGCCCCACCCTGAATTCTGTGTAACATCCATCCACAGCCACAGAAATCTCCCCTCAAAAAAAAAAAAAAAAGTGTCTTAATTTAACACTGTTTTTTAAACAACTTGCTATTAGAGTAGAATTTTATTTCTCTCTCTTTAACTTTTTTTTTTCGATATTGCATCGGATAAAGGCAGTTGAAAATATTTACCTAACTAATCCTACTTTCTTTTAGCAAAAACTACAAACATAATATCTGCTTTGTTTGATCGTCTTTCCCCTATACAGAAATCAGCACAAGCTTATCATATATTCAATTAATCAACCCACAAATATCCTGCTGAACGCCCCTTTTTTCCATAAATTCAATTAATCTTTCCAGAAATAACCAGCTAAACGCCCCTTTTTCTCTGCCCCTCCCACTCTTTTCATTCAGTCGGTATCTTCCTAATTATACGTGAAATGCACATCTACATTGCCTCCGCTTTTTCCAAAATCCCTAACCCCAATATAATGTCAAACCAAGACATTTGTTTTTTTACTAAAAAGCCCAGCGCGGATTCGAAGAGTCGAAATCTGATACCGAATCGAAAGAACGGTTTTCAAGGAGTCGAAGAATCGAAGAGTCGACCACCCAATCTTCAACTCTCGACTCCCCAAGTCCGACACTCTGTTAAACTGGTCCAACCACTCTTTGAGTGAGTGAGTTGACTTTTCGACTCTTCGACTCCGAATCCCAAACTGAGTTGAAATGAAAGTTCGACTCTTTTGAGTCGACTCCGTTAACTAGATAGGAGTCGACAGTTCGATTCACTTGGAAAGAGTCGAGATTTAGAGTCGACTCTTCGACTCCTCGGCCAACTCTACTTGTTATATTGTATCACAACTGTGTTAATTCAAGAAGTTTTTGATTCTTGATACTAGAAAAGTTTGGAACAATTCATTCATACACAAATTGCAGTAGAACATTATATTTCATTTTCTGAAAAAAGAATTCTGGTGTAGGAGATAAAATATTATTTTAGTAATGAGTATTTTAGCCATACTGATAAATATCTAATCGGTTTGTTACGTAGGTCTGTGAAATTACACATCTACTAGCGAACCCGACAGACGTTGTCCTGGTACCAACTCCAAATAATCAAATAAATGTACACAAATATAATAATACGCACGATAAATACTACGCTCTTAATTTAATATCTTATTACAATTATGTAAGGAAATTATTTTTCACTTTGCAGTAGTTTTTGAAGTCGATTCAATTTTTGATGGAAAAGGTTATTTTTCACTTTTTAGTTAAAAGTTTACGATTTTCTGAAGTCTATTAATTAAAATACAGAAAATATTATTGCAAATCATACACGTATGTCAGGAGAGGGGTTCAAACACACGACCTCCTTCTTCGAGAACCAGAGCTTAAACTTAACGCCTTCGGCCGCTCGGCCATTCCGTCCACACACGATTCAGCGAACTTATTCAACACTTTTAATTAGCTGAAAATCACTAACTTTATTAGTTTTTTGTCTAATTACTAAAAAAGTACTGAATCAATTTCGATGAAATGTGAATCTAAACCATTCTCGAATCAACTGGAACACACACAAAAGATGTCATTGAAATCGGTCCAGTCGTTTAGGAGGAGTTCAGTGACAAACACACGCACAGAAGATTTATATATATAAAGATTACAATACAACAATATCTCCCATCACGCACAAAATAGTTTTCACAATTTAAATAGTATTTTGGTTTTACATATTGCCCAAAATTATTTTGGAAATCGATCGATGTTAATATTCGGTGACTGATCATTCGTATACTGTTTGACTTCGTTGTATTGCTATCCAAATACTTTTAAAATTCAATTCTTTATTTCATGTGCAGTCAATGGAAAATAAGTAGAGAATATCCAATCGAATGTATATCCCATCATCTGATTCTGGTGAATCTTCAAAATAACACTTATAACCAACATTGTGGACTTAACTCTTTCAGGGGCAGGTAAGTGTGTTTCTCTAGTGTCAATTTCACGCCGGAATCCATATAAAAATTTATTGGAAATTAAAGAAAATCAGTTACATCCCCCCTCCAACCGTCACTAAAGTCAAAAAATTAAATTCTAATAAAAAAAATTTTGGAGCTTATATTCTTTAATCGTATTCGGAATATAATATAGCAGAGAGCAAAATGATTAAAGCGATGCAAAATCAAAGGAATTGTTCACTTTCCCAATAAAAATGCGTACTTTTTGTGTAAAAATTAAATACATGTCGTTGCAATTAATATTAAAGAAATCGTTATATTTACATTTTTTTACTTATTTAAAACATGTATTTTGTTAAATTTATGCAGGATCAAAATAATAAGAACGATGTGAATATTTATAAAAACCGCGGAACGTGATATGCGGATATAGCATATATCATTTGGAAACGCATTTAAAAGAGATTCTAAGCGCATTCGTTTAGTTCTCAAAATATTTGGATAATAGGGTGTGTCAAAATGCTTTGTGACTTCAAAAAAGGGCGAATTCTATCTTATAACAATATCGGAATATAATTTTAGAGAGTTTCTGATGAAATTAATATTTCAAAGACTGTCGTTTTTAATTTCTTAGAGAATTCAGCTATTTATGTTACAACAAAGTCTACAGAGAGGCCAAAAAATTCATTCGAAATAATCCGAAAGTTTGATTATTCGCACGGTTCCATGTAAAAGAATGACAGCAAAAGAATTTTGAAGAAAGATAAACACGCTAGCATCAATATCGATCGTACGAAAAACAATAAAAATGTCGGAACATCTGACAATAAAAAATCCCGCTTTCTGTTTGCAGAGAAAGACATGAAGTAGGAAACGAATTGGTCTAAAATTATTTACAGAGCTGAAAAGAAGTTTAATTTCAATATTGCAGATGGTATTCATTCATTATATTCATATTTGCATGGCCTTCGAAATGGAAAAGCCGTGTTTTCTGCCCGTCAATTAGATGGAGATTCCCCAATGATTTGGGATACTTTTTCTTCAGCAGGTAAGCTTATAATTGCTTTTCTACGTGAATAAATAAAATAGGCATACCTTTATTCACATGATATTATATGTTGAACTTGAGTGAAAATTTACAAACTTTTATGGAATTTTCAACAAGACAAAGCCCAAATTCACTCAGAAAAAGACACTAAAAAGTGGTTTGAAGATAAATAAGACTCTAAACTCAAAATTCAATACGCTGAAATACGTGTCTATTTATCTTTATTATTATCAAGCTTGTATTTACATTTCTTAATTTGTATTGTAAAGTTATATTAACATGTTAGACACTAGTTCATGCTTAATCGAGGATGTTCTAGACTTTATATTTGCTCTGTTCTTATAATTTTGGTGATATATTTTCCAGGTTTGTTGTTGCTGTATATTGCATTAGAACCGATAATATATTTTTTATAAATTTAAGTTATAAAATAATGTTAACAATTTTACGTCCAAAATTTGTTTATTCAGGTAATAAATATTCTATTATAGTTATTTTAGTTACGGCTGAATACCTGCACGTAGAAACAGTGCTGAAATGCATACATAAGCTATAAATTACTCTAACCTGACACACACATTTCTCTTACGCACTTTGCGCACACATTCGCCTAAAGCTTTAAAAATCTTAAAAAAAAAAAAAAAAAAAAAAAAAAAACAATTTAATGTCAACTGTCAATTTAGTTATGGAATATGACACGAAAATAAACATATGATGAATTATTTACATCTGAGTCTGTTTTTGGAAAATTATACACTAAAATATTAGTGAAAACGTTTATTTTATTTTCTGATGGACATAGTGTCAATTCTATTACATAACAAAAATTGCTGAAAAAAAATATATAATTTTAAATAATATACTTAATTTAAAGTGTATGTATTGTATAATATTAACGGAAAGCAAAATCATAGTATTTATTTTTGTTTTCTACAATTTACAAATAACATTAAAAGATCATATTAATATTAAGACTGGAAGTATTAGACTTCTAAGTATTAGACTGTGAATTTCTCAAGTAAGATAAGACATGTTCAGAATGAAGTCGTTTTTCATTTCTTTGAATTCGTTCATTCACAAATTGGTTTTTGTGCCATGCTGAAACTATTCTTTCTCAATAAAAAACTCAGCTAGCTAACAATTTATAGAATAATATTGAACATACATAAAAGAAGGTAGAAAAGTATTTACGACATTTTCAAATATTTCAAAACCAAAGTCGTAGATTCTTAATGCAAATAATTTTAAAAGAGATCAGCAACAGTCAACAATATCTGATTTAAAAAAAAAAAAAAAAACTAATTAACTAAATAAATAAATAAATAAAAAATCGGCGATGTCAAAAAAGAAATTTGTTAAAAGCATATTCTTCTCAGCTTTTATTGACTTTGTTTTAGCAAAAAATTATTTAAATGATATATTGATTTTGTTTTATCAAAAATTACTCTCGAGTTAACACTAAATTTCCCAATGTATCAAGCTATCAGTTTTAAATTACGGATTATACGCCAAAAACCTGTTAATATGTTTTTACATCTTTACTCCACCCTCGCTGTTTTCTTATTTTTAAACTCCGCCCATTATCATATAATATTGTATTCATTCAGAATAAAAGCACAGTACAGAAAATCCAGCTATATAAAGTAGGTGGAGCATCGTCTTCGTGGTATCATTTGAATACACATGTAAATTATATTAATATTATTTGAGAAAAATATTTAATTTTTGAATATTGTAAAAAGCTCTTATTTTAAAAATCATTGCACCCACATTTTATGAATTAAAAATATGTTTTCAGAATACTAATTAATTATTATCTGATAGATTTTTTTTTACAATTCATTTCAGTGAAAAATTATTCAAAAAACGATAATATATATTCTTAAAAACTTAAAAACATACACATATTTCATTATGTAAAAGCAATTTTTTTATGCCATGGGGAAACCATATCTTTACACGGTTCATTTGAGATACAAGTATGGAAAATTGTTGCTTCCAGTATACTGCAGATTTTTTAATTTAATCGATCGAATAATTTAATTTTTAATTGAAGTATTCTTGTTTTGAAAAGAATAATAACAACAATAACAATTACACCGTAAACATCAATGTCTGCTACAATTAAAATTTTCAAAACTAAAATTTCTCAAACAGAACAAATCTTTAGATCATTAATTGTTATTATTAATCAAAATGAAAAAAAGATACAAATATCGTACTGATTTTACTGCGAACTCCGAAAATTATCTTAAGGATCACAATTGTACGTTGAGTGAGGGAAGTACAGAGTATTGATTTCCTCCCCTTTTGCACTGTTTATAAGAAAGAATCTGAACTTCAAAGGCGAACTGTTTATAAGAAAGAATCTGAACTTCAAAGGCGAATTGTTTTCAAAGATCTATTTTTAGATGACATGTTTTCGCCAGACGCACTTTTTTGTGGGAACAAACGGTGCCCTTAATAGTGCCGATCTCCATTCTTAATCCTTTAAATGCATTTTCAGATTTTTTTTCCTCGACAAAGGACAATTTTTTATTCTCAAATGAAATAATCCCGATGGATTCTATGTTGTTTTTCCAAAAGGAGCAAGTTTTTAGAGATAATTTATGTATGTTACTGTAAGAATATTCACTGCCTATATTTATTAATAAAATTTTGTTAAACAGTAAACGCACAAAATGGACTGTTCGAAATTATTATGTTAAATATTTTGGATAAATTTAATTTATTTAAAAAAATAAATTTAAAAAATGCCATGTATTCTATGCATTTAAAAATATCCATTGTAATGTAATAAATGAATATATAAATATATTTAAACTTTAGGCTTCTTTTCTTTCTTTTTTTCCCCCTTTTTTTTAAGTGTATGTTAGTATTTTTATTATGTCCGAAAGAAATATCAGGTCTGTATAAAAATAGATGTTGAAATTACTCAGTCGATTTCAATAAGCGCTTTAAATAATATTTTCGTAATTCAGCAATTCGTAGAAGACATTTCCCAATGATACGCGGAACTAAAGGATAATGGTAACAGTTTTTATTTTCCTCAACTATGGGATTTGATCTTGGGGTGGGGGGGGGGGTGTCTGTCCGATCATATAATAAACAATTTTGAAATCAAATGAGTACCATGTTGAGAGAAGACACGTATTCTCATAAAAACTTTCCGGTTTCGAACTTGTTTGCCTTGGATCAGACTCCCGAAATAATTGAGAGATGTTCGGATTAATGCTCTTTATTTAAAGGTACAGGCTTCTCTGTATACTGTAAATATTGCGAGGAGATCGTAATAACAGTAAGGTTGCTCACTATAACAATAATAGTAATATAATAATAGTAATAAAAATAATAGCAAAATAATAATAATAGATTTTTATCATGTTTAGAAAAAAAATAAAAAACAACAGAAATTATTAAATCAAACATTTGAATTTTAGGCTAGGAATTATTATAGTATAAAAAAACATAATTAAAAAAATGTTTACTCAATATTAAGACAATAGGCAATTTCCCCAGTATCCGGCAATCAACTCATAACGAAATATTTTTTTCAAAGCATAGATTATTTCTGCACGATTGTTAATCAATTAATTAATATAGAATTGCAATGGAATATATGTATATTGCAAATATTTTTTAATAATGAGGCCGTTATATGTGTTTATCTGAAATATTCAAGATTGTAGAAAATAATGGAGTCTTTGCTTTTAAAGTACCGGCCACATAGCACTAAGTTCTTGATGTCAGGCGTCGCTATTTTTGATCTTTCGTGTCGGCGCTTTGATGTATAAATTGCTCTTTCAGTGCACTGAATCTGAACTTCAAAAGAGAAATCGAACTCGAAATCAGTTGATAGCTTTAAGGTCTAGGCACATAGCACTAACTTTTTGCGCTATCTTTGATCTTTCGTGTCGGCGCTTTTGTTCTTTTAGTGCACTGAATCCGAACTTCAAGAGAGAAATCCAATACGAAGTCAGTTGACAGTTTTACGACTGTAGATGTGGGGAGATAAAAGTTCCCCTTCCTTTGTAAATTTGGGAGGGTCAGTACTCAAAAATCATTTAAAGAGATTTTACCCTTGTTTCGTTTGGTCAACAACGATTGATTGATTGCTCCTCTAGTGTAATAAAAACTAGTGCTGTTCGCTCCGAGCCTTACGACTGAAGATGGGGGGTGGGGAGAGATAAACTTTCCCTTCCTTTGTCAATTCGGTACGGTCAGTCTTTCAAAAATCATTAAAAGAGGTTTCACCTTTGTTCCGTTCGGAAACAAAGATAGATTTATCGCTCTTTTAGTGTAATTGAAAGTAGTGCTGTTTGCCCGCAGCCTTATCTAAGGCTACGAGTTTCACCGTATATTGTAAATATTGCGAGGAGATCTTAATGCCGGTAAGGGCGCTCACTCGCTTTTGAAATTTCACGCCCAATTTAGAATGGTAACTCGACCAGCATTTACAAACAATAACATATTATTCTATAAATTTACTGGTATGAGTGGAAAAAAACTTTCTTATTATTAATTCAAGTTTAAACTTAATATAGCATTCAGTAGCAGATTTAATGAACCTTCATCCCAAGAAAGCTTTATCAATTTAATCCTCTGATATCACTTACTGAAAAAAACATAAAATTGCCCCCTCCCCCTCGAAAAATAAATTGCGACCATATAAGAAAAACAAAATAAAACTCAGCTATACCTCGACATGAATAACACCGTCATACCTGAATGCTAGCTTGATGATTTATATATTTTTAAACCGTTTGTTTAAAAATATACGTGGCCGTCCGTTCAACTTTGTCTTTTTATTACGTTATTTGTTTTAAAATTTCGGTGCAAAGAATGAAAGACTCCGCCCCCATTTTCAAAATAATACTTCAATCACATTTCGAAAGGCGTGCCACACTTACATTGAAAATTGAATGATAAATAATTTTAAGCTTTTGATAAACAATTTTAATAATAATAATAATAATAATAATAATAATAATAATAATAATAATAATAACAAGACCAATGGAATAAGACTTTCGATAACGCACGACATCTTTAATAATTCAATAATGCTACATATATAATATATTTACACATTGATTTATTACATCGCATTATATTTTTTAAATGCATAGAATGCATAGCATTTTTTAAAGCTATTTTTAATTTGAAAAAAATTAAATTTGACCAAAAAAATTTGGCTTAATCATTTCGAACAGTCCATTTTCTGCATTTACTGTTTGACAAAATTTTATTAATAAATATGGGCAAGGAGTGTTCTTATAGCAACATGCATAAATTAACTCTAAAAACTTGCTCCTTTTAGAAAAACAACATAAAATCGCTCAGTATGATTCAATTTCAGAATAAATCTAATAAATAAAATCTTTTGACAAAAAATAAAAAAAAATTTCAAATTAGAAAATTGGAAAATTGCCCATTAGATGAATGGGTGGGCGGTATATAATGTGTTTAGTATATAAGGGAGGGGTAAACAAATCGAATAAATCACTTAAAAATAAATTTCAAATTTGTTTTTATTTTTATTTTTCATTCTTTATTTTTATTTATTTATCTATTTTTAATCTCGAACGAACATTTTTGGATACTAAAAAAAAATATTTGAAATCCAACCCAGCATCATTGCATACTATTATTAAATCTCATGTGACGAAAATTTATTAATAAAAGAAAAAAAAATACACACGGAATGTACGTTCACTAAACACTGAACTTCTGCAAAATAAATAATTAAAAGCATTTGGTAGCAATTCATTTTTTAAATTATTTATTTTCTAAAAACTCGTATGCAAATACATATAGATATATTTGGATAGAACTAAAAATTTAGGACACGCCTTCAGTCATCGACACTGATACTGAAATGTTAGAAAATAACCTTAACTATTTTTTTTTCTTTTCTCTATGTGACACAAAAACTTTATAATTTGTGAAGGAATTAATTCAAAGGAAGGGGAAAAGACTTCGTTTTAAACATGTCTTATCCTACTCCAGACATTCAAATAATTGAAATAAAAAAAATGTGTGAAATCCAACCCAGCATCATTACATACTATGATTAACACTCATGTGAAGAAAATTTATTGATAAAAGAAAAATTTTTCTCACTGAATACAGGTTCATTAAATACTGAACTTCTATAAAATAAATATGTAAAAGCATTTTGTAGCAATTCCTTTTTTTTAATAGGTTATATATATATATATATAATTTTATATTATACATATAATATTATATTAACAAAGTTCGTATGCAATAAATTTTTTTAGGCTGAACTAAAAGTCCAGGGCACGCCTTTAGTCATCGATTCTGGTTCTTAAATGTTAGAAATTAACGTTAATTTTTGCTTTCTTTTTTATGTATGTATGTTCGATACTACTTAATAAATTGTTAATTAGCTGAAATGTTTAAGCAAAAAGATTAATTCAGTATAGCACAAAAATTTCCAATTTGTGAATGAATGAATTCAAAGAAATGAAAAAAGACTTCATTTTAAACACGTCTTATCCTACTTGAAAAATTCAAATTCTTTAAGGTTAGAAATCCGAGGTTTTTAAGCTTGAATATTAACATGATCTTTTAATTTTATTTTTCAAAATAAAATCTAGAAAGCAGAAATAAATATTTTAATTTCAATTAATTTATAAAACTAATTTTGTACAATATTAAAAAATAATAAACAAAATAAAAGGATTAAATTGTGCTCAAATTGAAAGTTTATAATCTAGGACTATTTTATAAATTATCTCCTCTGTTTATTGTAGAGAATTTTGAACATCAAAGGGAAATGACGCCTTTCAAGATTTAGTAGTTATACTCAGGAATGAACGAATGAAAATACAGAATGTTTATTTAAACACTCAGATCATAAAATATGACGAGAAAAAGATAAATGTAACAAAAGCCGAATTTATCCGCTTGAGAGAAGGTATCTTAAGACGATTCATGAACGGCTGCCACATTAATGGCCGCCGTGATCGATGGGGTTTCACAAGACTTGCGTTTCCCCATCTGGCAATAAATCACCTTACGTCCTTTCACCTCAAGTATCTTAATTGTTAATTGCCTTGAACAAATCGGGAGCATGATGTTTGTTTTGCAATATTGGAGCTCTCATCTGTGGCGAAATTGATATTTTGTGATACTATTATTGTCTATTAAGTGTTACCTGTGATCTATTAAGTGTTACCTGTCTATTAAGTGTTAAGGTCATGGAATATGTTTTTTTCTAATTATTATTAAGCTGCAGTTAATACATATTTTGTTAATACTCCTTGACTTTGTTCATTTAGTTATTTACTTATTTTTGCATAAAGTAGTCATTAATTTTGCAAATCGTAAAAACATAATTAATTTATTATATCATTAAAAAATTTGGGCTTGTACAGTGTAAACACTTTAAAGCAAGTATATGATTTAATTTTTTTTTCAGCATTTTTTTATTATGTAATTCAGGACTGACATTATGTCCAACAGAAACTTGAAATAATTTTCTCAATTGAACCGCGTGAAGATATGTTTTCCCTATGGCATCTCCCTCCCCCCCCCCCTAAAAAAACAACTTATTGTTTTATACAGAATTAGGTATGGGTGTGTTTTTAACTTTTTAAGGATATATACGATCGTTTTTTGCACAATTTTTCACTGAAATATATTATAAAAACTCTCAAATAATAATTCTTTAGTATCCTTAAGACGTTGACATATTTTTAATTCATGAAATGCAGTGTAATGATTTTTTTATAGATCGTTTTGCAATATTCAAATGTAAAATTTTTCTCGAGTAATATTAATACAATTTATGTCTGTATTCAAATCGTATCCAGAAGACGGTGCCCCGCCTACTTTATATTCCTGGATTTTCTGTAGTTTGTTCTTATTTGAAATAAATGCATATCATGTGATGATGGGCGGAGTTTAAATATAAAAAAACAGCGAGGGCGGAGTCCAGATGTTGAAACATATTAATAGGTTACTGGCGTATAATCCGGAATTTTACATTGATAGCTTGATACATTGGGATATTTAGAGTTTATTAAAGAGTAATTTTTGATAAAACAAAATCAGTAAATTATATTAAAAGGCAAGAAATGCTTTTAACAAATTTCTATTTAGCATCGCCGTTATTTATTTATTTATTTATTTATTACTCAGCTTTCGTTGACTGCTGTTAATTTCTTTTAAAATTATTTGCATTAAGAATCTACTACTCTCGTTTTGAAATGTTAGAAAATAACGTTTTTTTTTCACTGTTTTTTATGTAAGTATACTGAAGATACTGTTCGATAAATGTCAACTAGTTGAAAATTTTGAGCCAAAAGATGAGTTCAGCATGGCACAAAAACTTTCCAATTTGTGAATGAAAGAATTCAAAGAAATTAAAAAAGACTTCATTTTAAACACGTTTTACCCTACTTGAGAAATTCAAATTCTTTAAGGTTAGAATTCTAATATTTTCAATCTTAATATTAATATGATCTTTTAATGCAGAAAACAAAAATAATTACTATGATTTCTGTTAAAATACAACACTATTCATGTACATCATTCAAAAATAATAAGCAATATAAATGTAATAAATTTTTCTCATATCGAAAGTTCGCCGTTTAGGAGAGTTTCCTTTTTAATTGTTTTTTCTGTTTATTCTAGAGAATGTTGAACAATAAAAGGCAAATGACTCATTTGAAAACTTAATAGTTGAATATACTACTCAGGAAAATATAAAAATACAAAATATTTATTAAAACACTCACACCATCTGCTTCGACAGGAGCGGCTAATGCCACTATCCAGTACTGGTCTTTTCTTTTTGTCTGCCTGGTGATAGTGGGACTAAGTCCATTTACCTCAAAGATCTTAATTGTTAAATACATTGTGCAAATAGGGAGGGTGTAGCATGATATTTTTTTTTTTTTTTAGCGGTATGGAGCTTTGATTTTTAACGAAATCGATCTTTCGTGCTACGTGTGACAACATGCATTTAAGATAGTATAATTATTTATTTATTGCGGGGAAGTTAAAGCATATTTTGTTGATACTACTTGGAATATGCTTGTCTGTTTTTTCTTTTCTATAAGCCAATCACCAATATTGCAAAGTATTGAAAGCATAATTAAATTTATTATGTCTTTGAAATAGTTGTTATTGCACAGCGTAAACATGTTTAAGCACGTATGTTATTAAAAATTATCATTTTTTCAGCAATTTTTGTTAAGTAATTCAGGACTGAAATTATGCCCAACAGAAATTAAACGTTTTTTCTATTGTTTTAGAGGATAATTTTCCAAAAACAGACTCCGATATGATTGTTATTTTTTTTTTTTCGAACGAAATGAAAACAATCATGCTTGAAAAAGTTTAAGTATAGGGACGCTGTATTTAGTTCTGCGTTATTGAGGCTTGCGACCACAACACCTGTCCTAAAAAACGAGTGTCTGGATTAATTCTTTAGTATCCGTAACACATGTTTTTAATTCATGAAATGCGGTGCAATGACTTTTATAAAAGATCTTTTTGCAATATTCAAAAATTACATATTTTTCTCAAATAATATTAATAGAATTTGCGTCTGTATTCAAATCGTACCGCGAAGACGATGTTCCGCCTACTTTATGTAGCTAGATATTCTGTAATGTGCTTTTGTGTTAAATAAATATATATCATATGATGATGGGCGGAGTTTAAAAATAAAAAAAAACAGCGAGGGCAGAGTACAGTTTCAAAAACATATTAATAGGTTTTTCATATATAATCCGTAATTTAATACTGATAGCTTGATACTATGGGAAATTTAAAGTTTTTGATAAAACAAAATCAGTAAATTACATTAAAAGGGAAGAATATGTGTTTAACAAATTTCTTTTTTGAATTCGTCGTTTTTGTTATCAGATATCGTTGACTGCTGTTAACCTCTATTAAAATTATTTGTATTAAGAATCTAGGACTCTGATTTTGAAATATTTGAAAATGTCGTAAATACTTTTTTACCTTTTTTTATGTATGTTCAATATTACTCGATTAATTATTAACTAGCTGATTTTTTGGCGATAGAATTCCTTACCAAGATAGCCTTTCCAATTTGTGAATGAACGAATTCAAAGAAATGAAAAACGAGTTCATTTTAAACATGTCTTATCCTAGTTGCGAAATTCAAATTCTTTAAGATTAGAATTCCGAGATTTTTAAGTCTTAATATTAATTAGTTCTTTTAATGTAATTTGTCAAAATAAAACCTAGAAATCAAAAGTAAATACTATGATTTCGGTTAAATTATAGCATTATTTTTGTACATCATTGAAAAATAATAATCAAAATAAAAGTTTATTTTGGAAATATTATCGTTTAGGAGGGGATTTTTTAATTATTTTCTCTCTTTATTTTAGAGATTGTTGAACATCAAAGGGAAATGACACTTTAAAAGATTTTATAGTTGAATATACTCAGGAATAAATGAAAATAGAATATTCCTGAGTAATACAGGTACTGGATAAACCACAGAGGTGAACAAAAATATTCAAGTATGTGTCCATCTATTTGTATAAATTGTTGAAAGAGAAATTTAAAATTGTCATGCGCTTTCTTGCTAAACTAAATTCCCCCGTTATATAGTATGTATATCAACTGGCAGATTAAATACAGAGTTGTTCAAAAGTATTGTGATACATAATTTTGCTAGACACAGTAACACCTTACTTCTAAATAACTAAGTTTTGTTAAAGATTTCAGGAAATATTGAAAGGTGTTTCATAATCTATGCTTAAAGCATGATTTTTCTTGCCTGATTTCTGTTTGCAATCGATGATCTTGGAAATTGGTTTGATTTCTATTTCTAATTCATTTTTATATCTGCTGCATGAAGAAGATGAAGCACATTTATGTAATTGGCAGTGTTATGTCGTATACAGTATGAAATTACCTATCATCTGTTATGTTTTTTTTAGTAATATTTTTTTTTGTATAAATTATTTTAATATTCCAAATTTAAAAAGTACTCTTGTTAAGATATTTTTAATACGGTTTTTTATAATGCTTTGTGTATCCCATATTTAAAATTAGTCTTCCTTTTTTTTTCTTAGTAGCGAAAACCCTGGACATTTCTTTTCTTCTATTTATTTTTATGATCGTTCTCACGAGAATAAAGGCATTGTTGTGAATGAAAGTGAAAGTTTCCCATTCCCTTATCTAGCGTAAATAACACCCGTTCGTATGAATGCTTTTACTGCCCTGGAATAATTGTACTATTTGAGTAAAGTGATCCTTTGTTGATTTTTTCGAAGAAGAGTAGCTTCTTGCTTGCATTGTAAAGGGCATATATTCAGCCTTGTTAAAAATTGGCCCACACGCATAGTTTATTGCTTGCATACGTGAATGAATGGTACCCTAAAATTTTATAACCCATGACAAACGTTGACTGTCATTTGAGGCGGAGTAGATATTTTCCCAGACCCTTAAAATTTTATGAATGATCTGAGATAAGAGTGCCTATTCACGGCTATCGGCGAGCGCTGGTCTGCAAGCAGGTGCAAACTTCAGCTGTTTGAGAGTAGGGGATATTAGCGATGACCATATTTGGTCATGAGAGAGGGTGCCTGTGGCTTTGGCCAATGAGATAGACCCTGGTCGAAGAGAGAAAGGGGGAGGCAGTAAGCCTTCCTAGTATTTTGATGCCCCTTTTCTGTTTAGAGAAGTGTGGAATTCGGTTTTAGAGATGATATAGCTCCGTGCTAGCAGTCTTACGTGGAGGATGTGTAAGAAGAATTCGTTTAAGATTCATCATTCTACATTTTGATTCTGCAGAAGAAGGTTCTGGCACCGAGATAGTTGGCGATGAAATTGTTGTCAACTCGTGTCTGTCAAGCTGTAGTGAATCTGTGCATTTTTTGATTGATGCAAATCAGTCGAAATTTCGAGAGCACCTTTTGATATGAGAAAACATTGGAGTGTCGCTCCTGTTGACTTGACATGGAATTCGTGCGTTTTTGTGCCTCATTTCTCGACGAACACCCCGAATGATTTTAGGAGAACGGATTTTTTCTCCCGGGATTTTTACCCTTCTTCGACCCCCTGTATGCGGAAGTTTGAGAAATAGTGGAAGTTTGAGAATAAGGAAGTTTGCGGAAGTTTGAGAATAAGTGGCCTTCCCAAGAGGACTTCGTGCGCTTCACATGAGATAATGCACACGCATTAGCAGAATTCGAGAAGACGTGAAACGGCGGGTACTCCAGAGACACAGTAGAATATATACAGAAATCATTAATCACTTGTACGCTAGGAACTGGAATTGAGTGTTGAGCCTGTGTCGCCTTTTTTTTGAAAAGAGACTAGAATGGTAGTTTTAATGAACTGGGAAGCGGTAATGTCGACTAATCTCAGGATCATCTAAAAATATTGTGATACAAAATAAAAAAAATATATACTACTTGGAGCTTGAAGGTAAGCCACTCACAATATGTTATTATAAGTTGTTATAAATAAGTGTACATATTATCGGATGTTTTACATCCCTAAGAATCTTACTAATTTATAAATGCTCTTGCCCATTATTTAATGTACGCAACTTAACTACTGTCGACCTAATATTGAGTAAAAATAGTTATTAGTAAGTCTCATTTCAACATATGTTGTATTTTCATCGAAGTGAGAGTGATTATTATTTGATTAAATAAAAGAGATTTTTTTTTTTATGTGAAAACAAGTTGTTTTTGATACATACTATTTCAACATGTCTTATACTCTCATTCTGTTTAGTAAAAGTTAAAAAAAAAAAAAAAAAAAAAAAAAAAAAAGGGAGAGGAAGAGAATGTGTACTTCATATTGTTTTATTTAGAAATTAATGTTAAACTTGACTAGAGATGATGAATACTTACCTTATTATTAGTTTTCTTTTCACTATTAAGATGTTGTGGTGAAATTTAGTTTTTTAAGTGATCATTTAACTCATAGTTAAAGTCCTAGTTGCATTTAGTCTTGACTAAAATAGTTTTTTTTTTATTTAAAGTTTTAAACTTTTAATTACAGGATTGATTTAGTATAATTAAGTGATAATTTTTGAAATTGTAGAGATTCTTCTAAATGTTTATAAGAGAAGTAAATAGTTCATTTGATTTCTTACTCATAAATTTAAAGTAATTTTATAGGGATTATATCCATCTCTACATAAACAAATTTACAAGACTATAATTTTTTAATACTAATCACTATACGAAATTGGCCAAAATATCATTGTTGATTTCTGGGGTGTTTATCTTTATTACTCCTAGTGTTTTAATTTATTCAAAATTATATCTTTCTTTGCCTTCTTGAAAATAAGAAGGATTTCAGGGTCTTTCTTTTCTCTTTTGTAATGTTAAACTGAATCTTGACTTTTTAAATTATTAGTATGAGTTTAATATCTCAGGAATCAACATTGATAAATGTTGGGTTCTACTGCAGATCAAGGTTTAGTACTTGAGACTGGGTCAGATTGAGAATCTTGCTGTGTTCTTTCTTATTTACTTGTATTCATTAAATCTTAAAGAATCGTAAATAATATTTGTGGTTATCCTTTTCATCGTTTTAATTTGTCTCTTAGTTTATTTATCTTAATGATTTCTTAATGTTAACTGGTGTAATCTTAACTTAATTAATTCTTTTTTTTTATATGAGCATCTAATTTATTTAATTAAATCTACAACAGGATTCATGTGATTGGAAATTTGACCCAGATCTCATTAAATTCTTTAATAAAGCTGAAGTATATTTATTGATCTATATTAACTAAGTATAATTTGCTGAGCAGAAGTTGCAATTAATTAAAGTAATGAGCTGTTACAGTAATTTAATAAAAAGAACCCAACAACAACAAATGGTGCCGTGGGTGAAAAGCCTGGTTATTGTGAAAAATAAATGATGCCGTGTGTGAAAAGCCTGGTTATTGTGACAAATAAATAGTGCCGTGTGTGAAAAGCCTGATTATTGTGATACAATAAGTATAAAAATAGTACTATGAAGTAGAGCCTATTTGTTACAACAATAGCCTGAATTTTGATATATATTTACTATATTAAGAGTGAAGCGAAATGAAAATATATGTGTTTTGTGATTTTATTGTGTATTATGTTTGATTATTTTAGTGTATGTTGTGCATAACCAATAGGGGTGTACATAGCTTACTAATTTCAAATGCTTTTTTTTTAGTTAAGCAATTTTACCGGGTTTTCAAAAAACTATTTATTTTGAAATTTTTTACTGTCGTATTTACATTTAAATGAGTATTTGGGCTTACTGAGTAAATTATATGCCAATATAAGTTATGTATTTATGTATTTTTTATTTATTTTTTTTTCTCTCTTTCTTGGGCATCTGAGAATTAAGTAGCAGTTAAATTACTTTATTTTCTATTATTTTATTTTTAATTCGGTGTGAAGTTTTGCCAAAAAATGACAGAAAATCAGCATTTCAAGGAGCTCGCTCTTATTCAGAAAAAGAGCGCATTAATCGAAAATGTCAGTCTTATTCCCCCTTTTAGTGGCGAAGGCAACTCTTGCTCATTTTCTGCATTTTTAGAAAAATATGAGCAGTTGTCCGAGTTCTTTAATTGGTCAGAGGATGAAAAAAAATTTGCCCTACTAAGTAGATTAAGTGGGAATGCTGCTAGGATATATAAATTGCACCGCACTAAAGGAACTGAAGAAATAATTAAAGTACTTAAAGAGAGATATACGCAAGAGCTAACCCCTGATATTGCTTTAACCCAATTTTTGAATTTTAAACAAAATCCCCATATGCCTGTTCAGGAATTTTACGACAGAGCATATGATTTGTCCCTTAAAGCATTAGTAGTGGAGGGTGTAGAACAGGATGTTGCTGATAAAAGCAGGGAAGCTCTACTGCATTCTATGTTATTAAGTAATTTAGTTCCTGAGATAAGAAGAGGAGTTATAACTAGGTGCCCTAAGACACCTGTTGAAATTTTAGAATTTGCCCTCCTTGAGGAAAAAGCATTAAAGAGTGTTAATCCTTTATATAACATGCAGGTAGAGAATATCAACCCTTTTTTCCCCCAAATTGCCCAGCAAAGTGTTGCATGTGCTGCTATCCAGCCAAGTCACCCTAATCAGTCAGAACAGGAAATTAGTAAACTGCGGGAGCAAGTAGAAGCTCTTACTAGTAAATTAGAGAGATTTTTAGAGGGTAGCAATCAGCAAAGAGACTTTCACACTACTGAGAGGCCTCAGTATAGAGAATTCATCTGTTACGTGTGTTCCCAAACAGGGCACATAGCCAGATTTTGTCCACAAAACCAAAATGCTAATAGAGGGAACTTTCAGAATTTTAGAGGAAGAGGTAGGGGTAGTTATTCTCAGTCCCACCAAAATCGCAGGGGAGGATATAACAATTACAGAGGTAGAGGGAATAGAAATAATGATAATGGTGTAAATATAGAAAGCGAGAATGTTCAAAGCTCAATTAGTGAAGGGAATAATCAAAACAATTCTTTAAACAGGTAAGGGCTGGTGTCGATTTGGTCGAATCGTCTCCATCAAGGCCTCTAGACCTCCCAATTATTTTTAGTATGTTTTCACCCCAGTCTTATCATTTACCTACTGTCGCCATAAATGTAAATAATGTGTTTTTTAATGCGCTATGTGATACAGGATCTGCTATAAATATTTTAAGTAATACAATACTTAATGATTTAAATTCTTATGAAATTGTAGAGTGCAACACCCCTATTTTAACGGTGACTGGCGAGAGAGTGCTTTTAAACCATAAAATTTCCTTAAATTTTAAATTTAATAATTTATTATGTCAGTCTGAGTTTTTTATTGTCCACGGTAAGTTGGCCGATGAGTTTAGTGTAATTTTGGGGATGCCCTTTTTAAGTAAATATCAGGCTGTAATTAATTGTAAAAATAACAATGTGGTTTTAGATGTTCCTACTGAAACGCAGTGTAAGCAAATAGTAGAGAGTCATATGTCAAATGTTTTACCTGTGAAAAATTCTAGAGAAAAAAATGTTGTAAATAGTGTCAGTGTAAATAGTATAGTTTTAGAGAATAATTATGTAAATACTTGTAATGTGCAATCTAAAGGCAAGCAAAGTTCTGATAGTGAACAGAGAAGTAAGTGTAGTAATAAGAGTACTCCTAGGAAAAGTGTAAACAAAAAGAGTAAGGAATGTGTACA
Organism: Maratus speculifer; assembly: GCA_964019185.1. NCBI lineage: Eukaryota > Metazoa > Arthropoda > Arachnida > Araneae > Salticidae > Maratus > Maratus speculifer. Next base: position 18,144,586 of record OZ025302.1, on the reverse strand, counting down.
AGAAAAATTTGGGAATCTGGGTAGTGGAAATGAGACGGTTCAGGGTAATATGTATCCCATTATGGAGGAAAGGGTAGACTCAAGCATGACATTTAATGCGAAAGAGTCAGAAAGTGAAATTGCTCAGATTTTTTGTTTGCAAAGTGTACCAGGGAGTAACTCAAGTACTAATGAGTGTGAAATTAATGAGAATAATGTGCCTTTAGACCTTAGCCAGCAATCAGCGAGTCAAATTGTACAGGAAAATTCAATCTATGTTCATGAAAATTTTTACATATCTGAAGATAGTGAAAATGAGCTAGTAAATAGAGCAAATCAGACTGATGAGTTAGGCATTGTTGACAATAATAACAGAAATAGTGAAAGTACTTCCTTAGCTATTTTATGCGAGAGAATTTCTGTTCCCCCCCAGTCAAAATTAATAGCTGAAGTTAAATGTAATAGAAATAATTTTATAAAAGATAAAGATATACTAATATTAGAACCTTTGGCGAAGAATTTAAGCCAAGGGCTTCTTATTTCTCGAGCCATTTGTACTCCAGAACATGGCCTTTTTGTTTCGCTTGCTAATTTTTCGAATAAAACTGTTAAGCTAGGAAAAAATACTTATGTTGCTAAAATTCAGAAATGTGTAGATAAATCTAATATACCCTTAAATAATAATAATATAACTTGCAATGTAAATTTAACCACTCCAATAGCTGACTTTGATCACGCTGATCTCACTTGGAGCTCTGATATTGATTTAAGCCATCTAGACCCCCCCTTAAAATCTAAAATGCAGGAATTTTTAGACCAAAATAAAGATGTGTTTGCAGCTTCTGTCCTAGACTTACCAGGCTGTAATACCATACCCCATGTTGTAAATTTAACCTCTGATAAACCTGTAAAATCCAAAGCTTATAGAGTCCCATATAAATTACGCCAGGAAATGGAAGATCAACTTAATATTTTACTGCAAGCTGAAATTATTTCCCCGTCTATGTCTGAATTTGCTTCACCAGTTATTCTTGTAGAAAAAGCAGATGGTTCTTATAGATTAGCTGTTGATTTTCGTAAACTTAACAAGAATCTTGTCAAAGATGCATATCCTATCCCAAACATTACTGACTCTGTTGATGCGTTAAGTGGAGCTAATTTTTTTTCAACACTAGATTTAACTAGTGGCTTTTTTCAACAGGTCATAAGACCCGAAGACAGGCATAAAACTGCTATTATCACGCATAAAGGTCTTTTTGAGTGGAATAGAAATTGTTTTGGGTTGTCCAATTCAGGCAATAGTTTTCAGAGGCTAATGAATGCCATTTTTGGAGATTTAGGAAATCTAGGAATTTTAGTGTATATAGATGATATTGTCATTGCTTCGTCCGATGTAGAATCCCATTTTGAAAAACTTAAATTAGTATTTGATAGACTAAGACAACATAAACTGAAACTTAAGCCCAGTAAATGTAATTTTCTTTCGAATAAAATACAGTATCTTGGCTTTGAAATTAATAGCGGGCAAGTATCCCCGGTTAATAAAAATATTGAGATAATAGAAAAATTGCAACCACCTACTAATCGTAAAGGTGTCAGGTCTTTTATCGGAACCCTATCATTCTATAGGCGTTTCATACCTGATTTCACAAAAAGGGCATTAAATTTAATCGATTTGACTAAGGAAACTGGACATTTTGCCTGGACAAAAGAAGCCCAGGAGGAATTTGAAGATTTAAAAAAGGCTTTAATATCTAAACCGTGCCCAGTATTGCCTGATTTTACTAAAGAATTTTACCTATATACAGATGCGAGTGGAGAAGCACTGGGGGCTGTTTTGTCACAATTGGATGATGAAAATAAAATTCATCCAGTGGCGTTTGCCAGTAGGCGACTAAAAGGTGCAGAGACAAGATATTCTGCCACTGAGAGAGAACTTCTCGCTCTGGTTTGGGCAACTAGTCATTTTAAGTGTTATCTAGCTAACACTCATTTTAACATTTTTACTGATCATGCACCACTTACTTTTATGTTAAAGATTCATGACCCCACCTCACGTATAGCCAAATGGGTATGTACTCTTTCAGATTTTGATTTTACTATTAAATATATTAAAGGGAAATGCAATAGTGTAGCAGACTTTCTATCTAGATTTGCTAAAATTGATGAAACACCTGAAATTAGTAAGAGTAATTTTTGTATTCAAGTAGAAAAAGAAACTACTTTTGTTCCCCATTCAAATTTAATTGAGAAAATCAGTGAATTACAAAAAATTGATAAGAAATGTTGTGAAATAGCTAGAAAATTAGACAAAAATATAGATATAGCACCTAAATACATGAAGTTTTTTTTTAGAGATGATATTCTCGTATGTGAAGATACCAGAGATTCAAGTGTAATAAATAACCCTATTAAATTAGTAGTTCCTAGGGATATGATTGAGCAAGTGTTCGCTCTAACACACGATTCTCTAGCGGCTTGTCATCAAGGGTTTAAGAAAACGATTGACCGCATCCGGGAGCACTTTTACTGGCCCGGAATGTCGGCCGATGTCAAGCATCTAGTAGAATCATGTATTAGTTGCCAGCAGAAGAGGGCGTATAAACCAAATCAGCAGGCACCCCTTCAACGGATGCCTACACCTGAATTTCCCATGAACAAAGTTCATCTAGACCTAATTGGCCCATTACCGGTCACGTTTTCTGGTAACACCCATATTGTTACGTATATAGACTCGTTTACTAAATGGCCAGAAGCCTATGCCGTTAGCTCTACCACGTCTGATGTTATCGCAGATACACTTGCCGATTTCATTTCGCGTTATGGCGCTCCTGTGTATATTGCGACAGATAATGGAAGAAATTTAGTATCGGAAGCGATTGAGCATGTATATAAAATGTTCGGTATTAAACATATAACTACATCTGCCTTTCACCCAGCCTCGAATGGACAGATTGAACGGCAGAATAAAACTTTAAAAAAACGCACTCAGTCACATTGTAAATGAGAACCAGTCAGACTGGGATACTAAGCTAAAATTTGCCCTATTAGCGATGCGTTCGGCTGTGCATTCTTCGACTAAATTAACCCCCGCAGCAGTTTTATATGGCAGAAACTTAAATCTACCATATAATCTATTTTCGCAAGCGCCAAGATTTAGCTATAACGACGCCCCATCTTTTTGTGAATTATTAATACCCGCACTCCAAAAGGTATATGCTGAGGTGTATGATAGTTTAGTTAAGGTGTCTGAAAGCCAGGAAAGGTACAGAGAAAAATCTGCAGTCGTTAAGGATTTAAAAGTAGGCGATAGAGTGTGGTTATTTAACCCATCCATCACTGCTGGCAATACGAAAAAATTGTCAAAATTAAATAACGGACCATTTACTATAATTGAGAAGCTTAGTGCAGTTAATTTTAAGATAGCATTAATTGCTAATCCGTCTAAAACTCAAATTGTCCATGTAGACCGCCTCACTTTATTTAAAGATAGGCATATTTCAGGTGTAAATGAGCAAAATGGAGACGATATTGTAGACCAAAACAAACGCCAACCTCTGATACCAACTACGAATGATTCGAATCATTCTCAATTCGAGTTCACCACGCGAAGGAAAAGGAATCGATTCATAAATAGATTTCCCCCTCCCATTCCATGTCAAGGAACCAGCCAACCTGCAGTGCAGTCTACGAGCAGACGACAAGAGCGTAACGAGGAAACGGTTGGTGGGTTGCTCTCAGAAGCAAGGGAAAATACGGTAATAGCGAGCGCTGATAACTGTGAGGGAGTAAGGCAGGTAGGAACGCCTAATGATTCGGGGCGCGTGAGTCGTTCGCGAGATCGTAGTGGCGTCTGTTTATCTAGGCGAAACAATTCTTATTCGATCCCGAGAACTGGGTATGCGTTTCGAAAAAGGGATTCGCGACCGAATTATAAATTTTAGGGCGGTTTAACTTTATTTTTTTTTAGATTGTATATAAATACTTGTGATTTTAGTTATTTTAGGAAGGTTTTATGCACGAGTTAGCTAAAATTTAAGTAATTTTCGAGCCTCGATATCGTTTGTTTTGATTTGGTTCCGCTGTTATTTAATGTGGATTTCCGCCAGTTCCGTATTTTCTCTCGGTGATTTATGGATTATTTCGATAGATTAGGACCGTGTAAGTGCTCCACCCCCTATATGTATTCCTTTTTTTTTATTTTTTAGCGGGTTTTAGCACTAATTTTGGGGACTTAGAGAGATTTCGGGTCAGGAAATTGTGGAGTAGAGATTTGGTAGCAGTACATGTGATGCTTGCGTATTCCTACTGCCCCCTTTTTGTATATAGTATAGGTACTGTTAGGAATGTAGTTCATCTTTTATTTTTATTTTTTTTTTTTTGCATTTCTTTTAACTTTGTATTTTTTTTTGGATATTTTTTTGGTATTAGTTCTCTATTTGGGAAGTGGGGATTTAAGATACAGGTAGTGTACACCCCACAGCCCACAGATATAGTATCTGGTTTATGTGTATTATATATGTATATATTTTGTTTATATAGTCTGTTTTGTTATTTCATGTGATTTTTCTAACAATATACCCATTGTTTATGTAAATTGGGTATTTAGAAAAAAAAATTAGTGGTACTTGTCAATGAAATTGGCGAACTCTCGTGTGAAATTATCAGTTCATTTTAAGTATTATGTGTAGCATTTTATGAAATTTTTAAGTTACTACCAGTATATGGAATATTTACCCATTGATAATAACTAAGGCAGACAATTATCAGTCTAGGCTACACAAGGTAACCTATATAATTATAATGCTGTGATATAAAATGCCCATACACTTATGTAATACTGTGTCACCGATGCAAGTCATTGAACTGTTTTTTTTTTTTTTTTATTTATATGCACATGTTATGCCACTGAATATAAACGGATATTAGTGCTATGTTTTTTTATGTGTACCCTATAGATGTACTGAAAGGTTATTGCTATTTTTGTTTTGTGTATGTGTATACAAAATGTTATCGTGCTATTATATGTATATATTTGTGATACCTACAGCTGGCAAGTAGTATATCTATTGTATTTTTTCAGAAATTGATTGTTTCGGTCCTTTGGCTCTATCCTGCTCACAGGATTCAAAATTTTTTAAAAAAAAAAATTTTAATTTTTTTTATTCACTGGACAACTCTTCCTGGCATTCTACTTGTGGAAATTTTTTTTTTTTGGATTTTTTTTTTTCTTTTTACAGAGGTGTTAGCAGATAGGGATATCCCAGTGTGGTGGTATTCTTGACGGTATAGCAGATGTGGAAATTTAATTAAGTATGCCAGGTATATAGTATAGATTTTAATAGCATCCTAGGCCCTAGTATATGTTTAACTTCTAGATGTTTTGCCCAAGCTTCAACTTAGCATTTCCGGTGTGCAAAGTTGGTGTGGTAGCTTAGTAGGGTGGTAGGTTATCAACTTTTCGGGTCGTCGTCTGATCTGTTCTAGGCGATTATCTTTATCCTACTTTTCAACCGGGGTACTGCATTGTTTTTTTTTATTTAATCTTTTCTTTCATTTTGGATTTAATTTTAAATTTTTTTTTTAGGACTTTCTTTAACTGACCTTATATGGTCATTTCGCTAAAAAAATAAAATTCTTGTTTTTGTTCAAAACTAATAATATTTATTTTTTTTTCAACGAGGGGGAGCTCTTGTTATGTTTTTTTTAGTAATATTTTTTTTTTGTATAAATTATTTTAATATTCCAAATTTAAAAAGTACTCTTGTTAAGATATTTTTAATACGGTTTTTTATAATGCTTTGTGTATCCCATATTTAAAATTAGTCTTCCTTTTTTTTTCTTAGTAGCGAAAACCCTGGACATTTCTTTTCTTCTATTTATTTTTATGATCGTTCTCACGAGAATAAAGGCATTGTTGTGAATGAAAGTGAAAATTTCCCATTCCCTTATCTAGCGTAAATAACACCCGTTCGTATGAATGCTTTTACTGCCCTGGAATAATTGTACTATTTGAGTAAAGTGATCCTTTGTTGATTTTTTCGAAGAAGAGTAGCTTCTTGCTTGCATTGTAAAGGGCATATATTCAGCCTTGTTAAAAATTGGCCCACACGCATAGTTTATTGCTTGCATACGTGAATGAATGGTACCCTAAAATTTTATAACCCATGACAAACGTTGACTGTCATTTGAGGCGGAGTAGATATTTTCCCAGACCCTTAAAATTTTATGAATGATCTGAGATAAGAGTGCCTATTCACGGCTATCGGCGAGCGCTGGTCTGCAAGCAGGTGCAAACTTCAGCTGTTTGAGAGTAGGGGATATTAGCGATGACCATATTTGGTCATGAGAGAGGGTGCCTGTGGCTTTGGCCAATGAGATAGACCCTGGTCGAAGAGAGAAAGGGGGAGGCAGTAAGCCTTCCTAGTATTTTGATGCCCCTTTTCTGTTTAGAGAAGTGTGGAATTCGGTTTTAGAGATGATATAGCTCCGTGCTAGCAGTCTTACGTGGAGGATGTGTAAGAAGAATTCGTTTAAGATTCATCATTCTACATTTTGATTCTGCAGAAGAAGGTTCTGGCACCGAGATAGTTGGCGATGAAATTGTTGTCAACTCGTGTCTGTCAAGCTGTAGTGAATCTGTGCATTTTTTGATTGATGCAAATCAGTCGAAATTTCGAGAGCACCTTTTGATATGAGAAAACATTGGAGTGTCGCTCCTGTTGACTTGACATGGAATTCGTGCGTTTTTGTGCCTCATTTCTCGACGAACACCCCGAATGATTTTAGGAGAACGGATTTTTTCTCCCGGGATTTTTACCCTTCTTCGACCCCCTGTATGCGGAAGTTTGAGAAATAGTGGAAGTTTGAGAATAAGGAAGTTTGCGGAAGTTTGAGAATAAGTGGCCTTCCCAAGAGGACTTCGTGCGCTTCACATGAGATAATGCACACGCATTAGCAGAATTCGAGAAGACGTGAAACGGCGGGTACTCCAGAGACACAGTAGAATATATACAGAAATCATTAATCACTTGTACGCTAGGAACTGGAATTGAGTGTTGAGCCTGTGTCGCCTTTTTTTTGAAAAGAGACTAGAATGGTAGTTTTAATGAACTGGGAAGCGGTAATGTCGACTAATCTCAGGATCATCTAAAAATATTGTGATACAAAATAAAAAAAATATATACTACTTGGAGCTTGAAGGTAAGCCACTCACAATATGTTATTATAAGTTGTTATAAATAAGTGTACATATTATCGGATGTTTTACATCCCTAAGAATCTTACTAATTTATAAATGCTCTTGCCCATTATTTAATGTACGCAACTTAACTACTGTCGACCTAATATTGAGTAAAAATAGTTATTAGTAAGTCTCATTTCAACATATGTTGTATTTTCATCGAAGTGAGAGTGATTATTATTTGATTAAATAAAAGAGATTTTTTTTTTTATGTGAAAACAAGTTGTTTTTGATACATACTATTTCAACATGTCTTATACTCTCATTCTGTTTAGTAAAAGTTAAAAAAAAAAAAAAAAAAAAAAAAAAAAAAGGGAGAGGAAGAGAATGTGTACTTCATATTGTTTTATTTAGAAATTAATGTTAAACTTGACTAGAGATGATGAATACTTACCTTATTATTAGTTTTCTTTTCACTATTAAGATGTTGTGGTGAAATTTAGTTTTTTAAGTGATCATTTAACTCATAGTTAAAGTCCTAGTTGCATTTAGTCTTGACTAAAATAGTTTTTTTTTTATTTAAAGTTTTAAACTTTTAATTACAGGATTGATTTAGTATAATTAAGTGATAATTTTTGAAATTGTAGAGATTCTTCTAAATGTTTATAAGAGAAGTAAATAGTTCATTTGATTTCTTACTCATAAATTTAAAGTAATTTTATAGGGATTATATCCATCTCTACATAAACAAATTTACAAGACTATAATTTTTTAATACTAATCACTATACGAAATTGGCCAAAATATCATTGTTGATTTCTGGGGTGTTTATCTTTATTACTCCTAGTGTTTTAATTTATTCAAAATTATATCTTTCTTTGCCTTCTTGAAAATAAGAAGGATTTCAGGGTCTTTCTTTTCTCTTTTGTAATGTTAAACTGAATCTTGACTTTTTAAATTATTAGTATGAGTTTAATATCTCAGGAATCAACATTGATAAATGTTGGGTTCTACTGCAGATCAAGGTTTAGTACTTGAGACTGGGTCAGATTGAGAATCTTGCTGTGTTCTTTCTTATTTACTTGTATTCATTAAATCTTAAAGAATCGTAAATAATATTTGTGGTTATCCTTTTCATCGTTTTAATTTGTCTCTTAGTTTATTTATCTTAATGATTTCTTAATGTTAACTGGTGTAATCTTAACTTAATTAATTCTTTTTTTTTATATGAGCATCTAATTTATTTAATTAAATCTACAACAGGATTCATGTGATTGGAAATTTGACCCAGATCTCATTAAATTCTTTAATAAAGCTGAAGTATATTTATTGATCTATATTAACTAAGTATAATTTGCTGAGCAGAAGTTGCAATTAATTAAAGTAATGAGCTGTTACAGTAATTTAATAAAAAGAACCCAACACATCATTAGAATTGTATTTTTTTTTTTTTTTTTTTTTTTTTTTTTTTTTTTTTTTTTTTTTTTTTTTAAGAATTGTCTGGTGTGAGTATTTATCTAAATTGTACGTTAAGGTGATACTTTTAAAAAAGCAGTAATTTTAAAATTAGTAGTCAATAAATTGTCACACTTTTGTTCATAAACTGTTTTAAAAGTGTAAAGGAACTCTGCGTTTTTTATATTGTATAGTATGCACGTATCTTAAAATTACTCCCAGAGTTTCTTAAAAATTATTTCATTTAAAAGCACTTTAAGCACCTCACAAGAATTGCAACATGTCATGGCTGGAATTTCTGTGTATTCATAAAATGTGTGAATATTTTTAAAATATACAATCATTACCAAAAGATTTTAAATATTTTTATCGAAATAAACCATATGAAAATAATTATAAAACATGACAATTAGAATTCTAACAGTTCCATTGGATCGACTGGTCTTATTCTCATCAGTAGGTGGTAAGGCTGGATAGCTCCGCCCCAATTTTAAAAGTATTATTCATATAAAATTATCTAAATATATAGAATTAGATATAGAATATTCATATAGAATTATATAAATTCTCATCAGTAGGTGGTAAGGCTGGATAGCTCCGCCCCAATTTTAAAAGTATTATTCATATAAAATTATCTAAATATATAGAATTAGATATAGAATATTCATATAGAATTATATAAAATTTAATTCATAAATAATCAAATTCTTCCAAATTATAAAAGCTGTTAAAAGAATAACGGAATAAAATCATTAAAATATTTTGGAACGCTTTTAATTGATTGGATTGAAATTTCATCACAATTTCCATTTATTAAAATCTTGGAGCAGATATAGAATTCACCCGGAGTCCTCCATCTTGTTTCTTTCTTTGTTACTTATGGCCATTTCATATTTAATTTTTGAACAATTCAGAAATTAGACATAAATAACAACAAATTTTAAAACTAAAAAAAACTATATATATATATATATATATATATATATATATATATATATATATATATATATATATATATATATATATAGTTTTTTGTTTTATATATACCAGTAGATCGAACTCGGGCTGCCCGGGTAAAATAGTAAAGATAAAAAATATCTTTTTAAATTTAAAATTTAAAACTAATAAATCTTCTACATATAATATGCTTTTTAGATTGCCAACTAAAACTAAAAAAAGCATTTTTAATCCTTTAAGCCACCTGCAGATTTTTTCTCTCATGTTTTATTTTTTAAATAATAATTGTGAAAAGTATTGGCATGAAGATTTTGATAACTTTACATATTTTTTTTATCTTACACAATCAAAAAATTAACATTAATATGAATCTTGTGTTAAATCAGCCTTTGAATTAAAATATTACACGACGGAAAAACACGTCTACGCCGCTTAAAGGGTTAAACGGAAAATATCATTTATAGAATCAAATAAAACTTTGAATTTGTCAAAAATCATACTTCCGTATTAGACGCGTGTCAGAAGTTATCAGCGGAAGATTTTGTTACTTTCGGCAATATTTTTGTTTCTGATCATTTCAGTGCTTCGAATGCGCATTTCAATCACATGTCTATTAAACTTGTATTTATATATATTACTTTGTTTAATGATTTATCGAGGAAGTTTTGATTTTGCTATAGTATATTAGCCAAATGAGATACAGTTTTCAACCAAATTGCATTTGAAAGTAGATTTATTTTCCTGTAGGACGGAATAAAAATTGAAAATGTGCGATGATTAAAAGATTGCAGCAACGAAAATTTCAAAAAGTCATTTCATCGTGAAATGTTACCATTCACAAAATGATGGTCTGTGCACAGACATCGCACGGGCAAATTGCTTCGTTATGTAATATAGATAGGTATGCATCGGACGGACGGACACATTTCTTTGTTATATAATATAGATAGGTATGTTGCACATATGAAATATCCTATGCTCATAGTAAAATGCAGAAGTAACGAAATTACAGTACGTGCATTTTTTCAAAGAAAGTTTGTTCCAAAGTTAACTCTATGACTAATTTAAAATTCGTTTTATAAACTAAACTACACAAACATAGCCTGACATCACTTCAACGTACAAAGAAGATGCTGTATTTTCCATGTAACACGCGTATCTTGAATTTTATGTATGATGCCAAACCAAATTTTCAATTTCATTTTAAACCTTAGATATTGATGAATTATGAAATCTCATTTCGTCATTTACATCTTTCTTTTTTCATTTCGGATCAATTCTTTATGTGAAAAATGTACATTGTATTGTTTTCTTTTCTTAAAACATATTTCGAAAATAAAAATGATGATACAAATAAAGTAAAGAATATTGCATAAAAAAATATAATTATTCCAAAAAGAAAGAAAAATTAAATAATTTTGTTTTGCATTTTGCTTTTGGTAAAATGACAGGTAAAAAAACAGAACTAAAAAAAATTGTCTGCTCTAGTAAGTTTAATTGAAAATTATAAAATATTACCTTAAGCAAATTATGTTATTTTGATAAAATTATTGTATAAAGTCTTAAAGAATAGCAATACAATTTTATTACAGTTGAGAAGCTTTTGGACAGAAATTTGTAAAACCTGACAATATTTTAAGCCTGGAATAATTGCCAAGATCATCTTTGCTTGTCTAGCTCAGCAAAGAAAATTCAACTTGTAGAGAATCACCAAGTTCTGTAATATAAATTGCTGTATTTTGGACAAAGACTTCTAATCTGATGACACACACTGTCTGTTATTGCTTTATCCATAAAGATCACTTAAAGACTTAAAGATGTCACTTTTAAACATTGCATTTAATCAGTGTATGGTTTCAATTATGTTATTTTTAAAAGTGAAGCATTTCCAAGTGTGAAAAATTTGTAAGTCACTGGAGTGAAAATGATACACTTCTATGAAACATATTCAAGTTTTGAAACTTTAAACACACGTTTATATATATATAAAGACATCCTTTGCATCCGACAAAACATTCAACTTTTACGATCAAGTGTTATACAAACTGTATAGAAAAAAGTGCATCTGACGTCAAAAACACAATAAAAAAGCAATTACGTCATTTTAGAAACTTAGCAAGTTATATTGATAATATAATGATTCGTCTTCATTTTTTCAGGATTCCAGGGTTACATTTTTTGCATCACTTCCTGCCCCTATATTTCCTATCAATTCTTTCTTTTTACTTTATGGCTAATTTCCCTTTACATCGCACAGAAATGTAGTACTGAAGTTGCCATCTCCAGAAAAATTGTATTAAAGCTACAAAAAAAAATTAATACAGTCGAACCTCGTTAATACGCGAATCAGGGGTCCGATCAAAATTCGCGTATTAAACGGGTTCGCGTATTAACCGAAGGTTGCAAATTTTCGTCGAGTGGTCTATTTAATAACAATCTATGCGGAAAAAACACATTTTTTGTCAATTTTTAGCGTTTTTTAAGACAAAAAATGACATTCTATTTATTTAAATCATGTGCTTACTAAGCAAGAACGTTTGAAAGCTGAAAATTGAAATGATTGTTATTTTTTCAAGTAAAAATTCTATGTATTGATTTATAATTTTTAACTTCTCAGTGATGGAGAGGGCCTTTCGTTAATTATGTTTTGCACCTTCCGCCATAGTTTAGACTAAATTATAAAGCATAGATATAGATATCATGGGCTAGATAATACTGGGAGCGACAAGCGACTCTCTTCTTTTAAAAATATCACAGCACTGATGAAACAAAGATTGAAAAAACTCTCGTGATTAATCTGCGATTGTAGTGCATGCTCCATCTGTCGGTTCTACCGCTCTAATTTAGGAGTGGGGGGGGGGGGGTCACATCATTTCTTAATTATCGGCAAAAGATCTTTTCATTTTTGCTTTTTATAAATACTAGCTGACTCGCGCAGACCGCGCCCGCGAATGAGCTTTACATGAATTTTAAATTTGTATGATTTTATAAATTTCTCTTTTTGACTGCATTTATATTTTTAAATGACAAAAATCGCAAGAAAAATATTGAAGGTACTTTCTGCTTTGCGTAGTTTGATTTTTTGACCCTATGAGTACAAAAAGCGAGCGAAACCACGACAAAACACTCAGGTTTTTACTGATTTCAAAAAGTTTTATAACAATTATTTTTTAATTTACATATTCTTAATTAGCGTCTCATGATAGGCCGAAAAAGCGTCTTCGCGAGGGCCCTGGTTAAAAATTTCTAAATGCTACATTTTTAAAAAAATTGAATTTGGAATGATTTTTTTTTTTTGGGGGGGGGGATTCGAATTTGAATTTTAATTGTGGTTTTATATACTCTCCAAATGAAAACAGGTGTTTTTCAAAGCAGACATAATGTCTTTAACGCTAGCCTCGTCTCGCTCATGAGATTTCATTGGAAGAGTTTTGATTGGGCAGTCTTGTGCCAGTCGCGGATCGGGGTACAAATCTAGTCAGCGTGTGGTTTTGAGGGGGAAATGCTCAATTTAATTGGTTTTAAATAAATGTTGCATAAAAAAACATAAGTTAAATAATTGTTGTATAAAATGCTTGAGAAAATACTTTATCTAAAAACTCGTATGTTTAGAACTAATCTCATTCGCGTATTAAACGTAGGTTTTTTTTTCTAAGGACCAATAAAATTTCGCGTATTAAACGGGTTCGCGTATTAACCATTCGCGTATTAAAGGGGGATTTTTATATGTATAAGATAGGAGTATTTCAAGGGACCAAAGAAAATTCGCGTATTATGCGGTTTCGCGTATTAAGCGGGGCGCGTATTAACGGGGTTTGACTGTATCTCAAAAACAAATATAGATACAGTTTTCAAACAAATTTCATTTAAAAGTACATTTTTTTTCTCTATTCAGCGGTATAAGGATTAAAAGTGTGCGATGTCTATAAGATTAAAAATTTGCAATAGCGAAAATTTCAAAAGGGAAATTTCATCGGAAAGTGTTGCCATTTGCAAAATGACGTATGCGTTATGCACAGATACGTTTGGCCTTTATAATGAAGATTTATATATATAAAACAAAAAAGTTTATATATATATATTGTTTTATGTATATTTATAGTTTTAGTTGTAAACAAAGAAAAAAATAGGGTAAGATATAGGTGTAATTCATAATTAGCAATATCGTATAAATCAAAACATTCTTATTCAAAAACACGATAAATTGCTCGAAAATCTTATTTAGAAAATATGAAATAGAATAGCATAGTCCATTTTTTCGATAAGGGTAAAGGATCCTTCGCGAAATGCAATCAAAAGAGTTATCTGGAACCGAAATTACAAAAGTGATTCTCGAAAAAAGTCGTCATGAGACAACAATTGCTTATAGCTCAAGATAATTCCGTTTTATACTTCAAAAATAAAAAATAAATAAAGGACCCTTTTCGGTTTCAATAATCACTTTAATTGTCATAACTAACTTAGATCCCTTTTGCAAAATAATTTACACACACACACACACACGTATATATATATATATGTTAGAAATTTTAAAAAAATTTTCGCCAAAATTAACTTTTGTACTATCTTAATTTTCTTATAATAATATTCCGTACTTACTTCCACTTATTAAATTAAAATCTTGTTTCTAGATCTAATTTGTTAATCTTTATAGAAACGATATGAATTCTTAATTCGCCTTAAAAAAAACATTATTTCCAGTATGCATAGATTTAAAAAGATGGCTCTAAATTAAAAATATTCTTAATTAAACTTTATTTCTTAATATTCCAAATAAAACTCATTTTTTCTATTTTTTTATCAACCCTTTTTAAGAAAGTCTTATTAAATTTATTCCCAAATCATACCTTTCAAAAAATATCATTATTTAATTTTATCTATTTATTTATTTTCCATCAGCCAACATTTGATAGTGTGCAGTGCATATTAATAAATTCATTTCTTCATCTCTTAAAATTAATCGTCTATAAAATTCGTCTGCCTAAGATATTTAAAATTCTGAGTCGATTATAAATTGGTTAAATAGTATTTTTTTAAAATAAAATTATCGTCTGTCTGTGGAATAAAATCTCGACTCTGGGCATGAGTTATATTGACATAAAAAGATGATGGTTCGAGAGTAGAGAATTTTCTAGACCTTTCTTTTTAGATTTAAGAAAGGGAGTCTCGAGGTGAGAAAGAAGATTCTTGGTTTTTTTTCTTCGATGAGTACGGCTTATTGCTTGTTGAAGTAAATGATTTGATTCTGTTTGATATTTCGGTTAAAGATAGCTTGAAATAGGAGCCTTTTCCTGTCTCATGACTACAGTTTAATAAAGTAACTTGCAGCAGCCAAGGAGTGATTATTTGGATCTTCTACATTTATTTATTTTGTTTTTTTCTCGCTGGCCATGACTTCTGTGCGGAGAAAGGGAAACCTGGCGATGATGTTTCTGTCCCAACTTCAAAATGTCACACACACACACACACACACACACACACACATATATATATATATATATATATATATATATATATATATATATATATATATATATATTGTAAAATGTCTTTTATAGTTGTTTTTGAATTTAATGATATAATTGACTCTAAGAATCTTTTTCACGAAGATATACGATTTTTAATTAATTTTTAAAAATTCAACGGTAATTTTTCATTAATATAAGTTGTTATTTTAGAAATAATTAATAAATCTTATTGATGATCTATTTAAATATTTAAAAAATCAACAAATAAAAATAAGGGGAAATAGCATTTAAACAAGTTTTTTAGAACATTTTCACACAAAATTTAATTGTTACAGAAGCAATTAAATCTAAAAATAATGTGAATTCAAAAAGGAATTCAACAAGTGAGGCTAAATACACTTAAGTACAAATCTAAATTGATATACTTATCACATATGTTTGTAATTTTTAAGTTTACCGTAGATTTCAGAATAAGAACAATAATTAGCTAAACCCATAAGCAAAGCTAGATTATTATTTTTTCCAATAAAAATAAAACTAAAATATATTTAAATATTCGGCCTAATTTGTATTTTTTTAGTAAAATCTGTCTCAAAAATTTAAGCACAAGCATAAAAGGCCAAATTTCAGAAGCGAGTGAGCGCCTTTACCGGTACTAAGATCTCCTCGCAAAATTTACAGTTACAGTATACATAGAAGCTCGAAACTTTAAATAGGGCGCATAAATAAATGTCAACATCTCTTAATTATTCAGGAGTCTGATCAAAGGCAAACAAATTCAATACCGGAACGTGTTTATGAGAAAACATATCTTCCTGATTCATTCAACCTCTCAACATGATACTTGTTTGATTTCATTTTAAAAATTTTTATTATATGCCCGGACAGCCCCCACGCCCCACCAAGATCAAATCCTATAGCGAAGGAAAATAAATAACTGTTACTGTTATAATAATAAATAAATAATACTGTTGCAATAAATAAATAACTGTTTAGTTCCGCGTATCATTGGAAAATGTCTTCTACCACCTAATGCATCACGAAAGTTAATATTTAAAGCGCTTATTGAAATCGACTGAGCAATTTCAACATGTTTTTTTATTGGTAACAGACCTGATATTTCTTTAGGATAAAAAAAAAATTACTATCATGTACTTAAAAAAAAAGAAAAGAGAAGAAAAAAACCCTAAATTTTAAATATTTTTATACATCGATTTATTACATTACATTGCATATTTTTAAATGGATAGAGTACATGGCCTTTTTAAAAGTTATTTTTAATTTTAGATAGACTAAATTTGACCAAAATATTTAGCATACAAATTTCTTACAGTCCATTTTCTACGTTTACTGTTTGACCAAATTTTATTCATAAATATAGGCAAGGAATATAACATACAAAAATTGACTGTAAAAACTTGCTCTTTTTGGAAAAACAACACAGAATCGCTCAGGATTATTTAATTTCGGAATTAAAAATAGTATTTTGTCAAAAAAATTTTAATTTAAAAATTTGAAAATTTTCCATTAGATGAATGGGTGGGCAGTACATTATGTGTTGGATGTATAAGGGAAGAGAAAACAAATCAAAAGAAATCGCTTAAAAATAAATTTTAAATTTGTTTCTATCTTTAAATGGTAGACTGTTAAGAACTTTTTCATAAACAAAGATTTTTAAGATTTTTAATTATTATTATTATTATTATTATTATTATTATTATTATTATTATTATTATTATTATTATTATTATTATTATTATTATTATTGAAATTAAAAAATATTTGCAATTCATCATAGCATCATTACATACTATGATAAAAATGTGAAGAAAACTTATTAATAAAAGGAACATTTTACACGGGAATTATAGGTTTACTAAATATTGAGTTTCTGCAAAATAAATAATTAAAACAATTTGGTAGCAATTCAGTTTATTAAATATTATTATAAAAAAATAAAGCTCGTATGCAATAAAAAAAAATTAAGGCGGGAATTAACATTCAGGGCACGCCTTTAGTCATCGATTCTGATTCTGAAATGTTAGAAAATAACGTTTATTTCATATTTATTTATTTATTTAGTATGCATGCTCAATACTACTCGAGAAATTGTTAATTACCTGAAATTTTGAAGCCAAAGAATCTGTCAGTATTATTTAATTTCAGAATTTAAAAAAAAAGTCTTTTGTCAGAAAAAACCCCCCTCAAATTTAAAAAGTGTCCATTAGATGAATGGGTGGGTGGCATATTATCTAGTGGATGTATTAAGGAGAAGTAAACAAATAAAAAAAATCACTTAAAAATAATTTTCAAATTTGTTTCTACCATTCTCTTTAAATGGTAGACTGTTAAGAACTTTTATCTTAAACAAAGATTTTTTTTATCTTTATTATTTTTTAAAAATATCTCGATCAAATATTTCCAAATTAAAAAATATTTGGAATCCAACCCAACATCATTTCATATTATGATTAATACTCATGTGAAGAAAATTTATTAATAAAAGAAAAAAAATACACACGGAATGTACGTTCACTAAATATTGAACTTCTGCAAAATAAATATTTAAAAGAATTTCGTAGCAATGCATTTTTTAAAATTATTATTATTTTGTAAATAAAGCTTGTTTGCAATAAAATTATTAAAACGGAACTGAAAATTCAAGGCGAGCCTTTAGTCGTCGAATCTTGTATTGAAATGTTAAAAAAAAAGCGTTAATTTTATTATTATTATTATTATTATTATTATTATTATTATTATTATGTATATATGCTTAATACTACTCGATAAATTGATAAGTAGCTGAAATTTATAATCCAGAAGATTCGTTCAGCATGGCACAAAAACTTCCCAAATCTGTGAATGAATGTTGTATTCAAAGAAATGAAAAAGAAATGAATTCATTTTCAATTCATTTTCATCATATTCAAAGAAATGAATTCATTTAAAACATGTCTTATCGTACTTGGGAAATTCAAATTCTTTAAGATTAGAATTCCGAGATCTAAATCTATATTTGAGATTTATATATGATCTTTTAATCAAATTTGTCAAAATAAAATCTAGAAATAAATAAATGCTATGATTTCGGTTAAATTATGATACTATTCTTGTATATTATTAAAAAATAATAAATTAAATTGTGATCACATCGAAAGTTTGTCCTTTAGGAATATTCTTTTAAATTATTTTCTCTGTTCATTGTAGAGAATGTTGAATATCAAAGGGAAATGGGACGCCTTTCAAGATTTAATAGTTGAATATACTAAGGAATAAATGAAAATATAGAATGTTTATTTAAACACTCACACCGTAAAATTTAAACAGTAAACGATAATTGTAAAAAAGTCAAATTTTCCTATTGCAATATTTTTAATAAGGTCGACAAATTCTTGTACGGCTGTTTCCTCTGGAGCGGCTGATGAAAATCTGAATATATGCTACTATTGCCCAAGGCTATAGAGATACCAAATTACAAGGGCTAGTTCATCCCCTTGAAGAGTCCCTCGCCGCTCTGAACCCACCCCCTCAAAGCAGGAAGTTCCGTGTGACGTCAGCTGAATCCGTTCAAGAGAGATAAGAAAGTGTTAGATGGTCATTTTCTTATGCGATTGCATAGAAAAAGGTACTAAAAATCAAATATTGTCTCGATCTTGTTTCTATTTAAAAGGCTTCTTAAAGTTACATATTTGTGAATTAAAAGGGACCCGATTTGAAAATGCCTTCTTGTGCTATTGCTAGTACTTGCAAGAATACCTAACGAAATAAAGATAAAAATGTTTTGTTTCGAAGAATGAAAATTTACCATTTTTTTAGAAGTGTTAAAATTATCTTACAATTTAATGTCTGTTTTTATCATAGTTGGAAAAAAACTTTTTTTTTCGAAAACAAAAAAAAAACATTTTTTTTCGTTTAAACCAGGTTTATTTTGGTTTCACCCGGGTTTTTAGGTAGATTTCGTATGAAATACTACCTATTGCATTGTCTCCCATGTTGGAATTTCTGAAAAATTTTTGCGGATCTACACGAATCATGACTCCTAGACCCCAAAACCACCATCAGTAAAAAAGTTTATATCTATCTATCTATCTATCTATCTATCGGTGTATATCACTTTCTTCTAGACACGATAACTTCCATAATTATGCTCAGATCTTCTTCAAACTTTTACATAAAATCAAGGAGCCTAAAATCTCGGTCGAGTTCGTTAATGGGCAAAATCGGACCAAGGGGGTGGAAATAGGGAGGGTTTTTGTGAAAACAGAAAAAACGCGATAACTTCTTAATTAAAATAGATATTGAATCAGTTTAAAGTTTATATTACTTCTAAACAATGGGCAAAAAGTTTATGCATGACAGATTTTTGATAAAGTTAAAAATGGGCTCAAGGGGCGAAAAAAACATGGTTTTTGGGAGAAAAAAATTCATAACTTCGTCAATTCTCAAGATATGAAATCCAACTAAACTTTATATAAATGTACTCAATATTATCTAAAACTTTTGTATTTACAAGTTTTTGATAGGACCAATTTTTACCGATGAAAAAAATTAAAAACGAAAAGAAAAAGGGGGGGGGGGGGTGGAAAAAGAAAAAAACCCATAACTTACTCAATTCTTAAGCAATCAAATCTAATTAAATTTATTTTACATCTTCACAATAAGATCTACAACTTTTATATTGACAAGTTTTTCATAGAACCAATTCTTATAGCAAAAATAAATTAAACAAAAATAGGAGTTGGAGTAAAAACCTTAAATCCAAACTTCTTATATTCTGACTGATTTTAAAATTCATTTTTGATTTTAAACGCATCCAAATGACAGATCCTCTTATTTAGGAACTATATAATGCGATGTTTTGGCCAATTTTTTGATAAAGGCAGAATATATTTTTAAAAAGGCTGCCAAAAAAGGTATTTTGAACAGATTTCCCGAAATTATCGTCATTAAAAATTGATTAAGTATAACAAATTGCGTTTTTTCTGAGTCATTTTTAAATTCATTTTTGTTCTCAAACCCATCCAATTTACAGGTCCTATTATTTAGGAACTATATAATGCGACGTATTGGCCAGTTTTTTGATAAAGGCAGAATATATTTTTTTAAAGGCTGCCAAAAAGGGTATTTTGAACAGAATTTCACGAAATTATCATGATTGAAATTTGAGGAAATTAAAAAAATTGCGTTTTTACCGAGTCATTTTTAAATCTTTTTTTTGTTCTCAAACGCATCCAATTTACAGGTTCTCTTATTTAGGAACTATATTATGTGACGGAGTGGCCAGTTTTTTGATAAAGGCAGAATATATTTATAAAAAAAGCTGCCATAAATGGGCACTTCGCACAAAATTTCCAAAAGCGATCACGATTAATGAACTGTGGGTATTCAAATAACAAATTGGTTATTTTATGACTCATTTTTAAATCCAATTTTGCTCTGAAACGCATTCAAATGACAGTTTTTTGTTACTTAGAAACTATATAATGTACGTATTCTTTGATTTTTTGATAAAGGGTGAATATACATATTTTTAAAAGCTGTCAAAGTAAGCACTTCGCAAAAAAATTTCCCAAAGCGATCATGATAAAAGAATTGAGGTTGTATTCAAATAACAAATTGTTTATTTTATGACTCATTTTTAAATTCAATTTTGCTCTCAAACGCATTCAATTGACAGTTTTTCGTTATTTAGGAACTGTGTAATGTGCCGTATTGGTCAGATTTTTGATAAAGACTAAATATATATTTTAAAAAATCTGTCAAAGTGGGCACTTCGTACAAAATTTCTCAAAGCAATCTTGATTAAAGAATTGTGGATGTATTAAAATAATAAATTGGTTATTTTATTACTCATTTTTAAATTCAATTTTGCTGTCAAACGAATTTAATTAACAGTTTTTTGTTATTTAGGAACTATATAATGAGCATATTGGTCATTTTTTTTAATAAAGTAAGAATATAATTCAAAATATGTTGCCAAAATGGGCATTTGAGTAGAATTTCGTTTAAGAGGATTTTGATAAAACCAGTTCTTACAGAAAAATGAAATTAAAAATTTTTTAAAAGCGGTTGAATAAAGTAGTTAAACTGGGTTTATCTCTAATCATTTTTTTTTTTTTTTTGAGATGAAAACTTTTCGAAATCTACCGCCGCCTATAGGCCATGCCGAAAGGGATTTTTTAAAACATCCTTTATTACATATACATGCATATTTATTGATAAAAAAGACATTAATGGATTATAAGTTGTGTAACTTCACTTTAGAATAATTTAAATTAAATATTTACAGTGAATTTATGTAGAAAATTCAAGAAATTCATATTTTAATTTAAACTGTATTAGTAAACTGTCTTTTGTATTAAGAATAAACTGCTCTATACAGTGAAGCATTGATATTCTACAAATCTTTATAAACGATCTTTTGATTACTAAAAAACATTGGAAAATAGTGATATAAATAAAATATTATTTTCCACAATCATTCAAATAATGAATTTCAAAAACTTCTTGCGATTTTGTTGCTTGAGTGACAATTAGAAGTCAACGTTTTTGGTCATAGATTCAGCAGATAACTAACATTTAAAAAAAAAATGCTTTAAGTAGTACCCAATCTTTGAAAACTCTCTTATTCGGCTTCATATTTTGATTTTAATGCTTAAGATAACCTCCCAATTAAGACTGGGGATTTGTTTTACAGCTGGAAATCTTATAGATTGTGTTATGTTATTAATTGCGTTAAATAAACTATATTTTTCAAAAAACTAAGCTATTTTATATTAAATAATGAATATTTTTAGTCTATTTTATATTTGATCAATTCACATGTTTGAAGCTTTTTTTTTTTTAGAGAAATAAATATGTTCACCAATTGTGGTGGTTACTCCGTAACCCCCCCTTATGTTTAATTTAATTCATTTTTATTAGCCATTTTATTTCCTATTACCCCTTTTTTATTAATGTTCTCAATTTAAATTTTATTTCGATTTCGCTTATTTTCTTATCGTCGCCTGTAATGTTTTCTTTCTTACTTAGCTTTCGAATGTTCCAAGCCGGTAAAAATTCTGTTTGAAATCATTCCTTCCGGTTTAAAATTTGTTCGAGAACTTTCTCGCTATTTCTTTTGGGTGGAACTTCCGTTTATTCGGACACACCCCTAACCTATCAAATTAAATTCCACAGGTGACGTATTTCAAGCCGTTAAGTACATGGCCACCGGCTTTGGCCTCCCCTCTTAAGATGGTTATCAATTTTATTCTTATTAGTTACATATTTTTTCATACTGTATATTGTAATTTGGCTTATTTTTTCCTCACCCCCTCTGTTGCTCACTGCCAAATTGGCGTATTTTGCATTTACAATAACCCTTTCTCTTTTTCCCTTGAGCTCGCGGCCACCTGCGTCAGTTGCGCCGATAGACACCTGCTGTGATGGATGCAGTCGCATGAGTGAAAGTTTTTAGTGTAATTTCGGGGCAGAGGTGCTCCCCCGTTAACGAAGGATGGAACGGCCTTTTTTTTTGTTATGTTGATATTATCACGATGCTGATTTTTTTTTAAGTGCGGCAAAGAAAAAGTGCTGCCCTCAAAATGCATCTAGGAAAGTGATGTTGATTTCTGTTAAGCAGCGAGGAGCAAACCTTTTGTTTCAAAGGATCCTGAAAGTATTTTTGTTGTGTACTCTGTTTGGATATGCGTATTAAATGAGGTGACGTCGTGAAGCCTTTTATGTGCTGCTCTATTGATGCCATTTTTAACTAAAGCAGGTTGTCGACATGTTTATTCTAAATAGTTTTATTCTTCATCTTTTCGTCCAAAATTTTCGTCAAATATTTATGTGATCAATTCTTCAATTGTGCTTTATGAGTTCTCAATCCTCTGAAAAAACAAGCAGAGGTGAAGAACGTGTGCTTTAAGAGGTGAACATTTTTCTTTCATCAAGTGAAGATATTTGATTTTCATAAAGTTTTTACTTCATTATTTTGCCCAATTTTATATATATAATTTTTGAATACCCAAGGGGCGTTATGAAGAAAATATTGGTTTGTATCTATGCAATATGAAATATAATATATTTTGTTTTTTTTGAAAGTTCATATTATGAAAGTTGCTCTTTTTCAAGAAGAAATAATATTATATTCTCCTTTTATGTCATGAGAAAATTTATAATTTACATCCTGTTGAGATATCTAAAATATATTATTGACAAAGAATTTTTATTGCTTAGAGATAGCAATTGTTGTGATTAGCATATATTATGATATGGTTTTTTATGAAAAGAGGGATTAATATGTACGAGTCAAAATAATATAAATATGTGAAGAAATATTTATTCATGAAAAAAGTAAAACAAGTTCTTCATGAAATAAAAATAGTTTTCTTCAAATTTTGTGTGCATAATAATTTCTTGTGCCTATTGTCTGGATTTATTTGTCATCAACAGCCAAGGACTTGACAGGTAACTTTTTACCTTTTTCAATTTTATATTTCTATAACTTTATGATTGATTGTTCTTCATCATGGATAAAGAATATTTTATTATTTTAAGTGAAGTAATGAAGGTAATAATTAGGGTCGTTTGCAGGCCTACAACCAATGCAATGTACTGTAGTATTTTACGATCACCATTTGGCCCTATTGTGGGTAGAAACAAAAATAACAAGTTTGTCTTCTCCCATTCTTCTTCTCATCCTCCAAAAATAAACACCACATTTTCTCATATTCTTTTGGAGCCGTGACCAACGCTTGAACATTCTTCATTATTTTTTTTTTCAAGTTATTTTTCTTCATATAGTGATTAATGTTTTATATAATTATATTTTGTTGGGTATGGTGCAGTAATCAAATACAATATTTATATTATATTGAAATATTATCTTTTTCTGGAGCAGTGCATTATATATACAACATAATTTATCAATATATTTCTTCTTGCCTTATTATAATTTATAACTAATATATGCATTATTTAACGAAAGTGCTGGTTAATATTATTGTTCATCTTATGATAAATTATTTTTTTTTTCTTGTCATACATATATCAATATATGTTTTGAGCCATAATTATACATAAATATTTACATAAAATATTTGGATCTTCTATTCTTCATATAATACTAATATGTTAGTATATTTTTTCTTCTGTTCCTTTTCTTTAATATATAAAAATGGTTTATGATGTATATGAAAGGCATCAATATTTTAAATAACAGGTCAATTTATATATATTGTTCATCATAGGACCTGCCAAATAACCAAATTTATCATGTCATACATTGAGCTCTTATATTAGTTATTTCATCATGCCACCAAAAAATAAATTAAATATTGCAATTCAGCCCTTCGACGGCAATCCTCAGACTGTAGAATTTTTCTTCGATCAATTATCTGACTTACAGGAATTAAATAACTTTTCAGACAAGGAACTTTTCGTTCTCTTTAAATCAAAACTTGAAGGCACTGCCTTACTCTTCTTTCTTGAGACGCAATCACAGCTCAAGAACTCTAATTTTCATGAAATTCGAAAAGCATTTATAGACTATTTCCTACCCACAAAAAAATCTGTTTCTCTAAAATCTTTACAGAACTTGTCTTTAGATTCAAATGAATCAGTTAAGAATTTTGCCTTTCGGCTGGACAAACAACTTCGTCTTGCTTATCCAAAATTGGATACTTCTGCTCTAAATTCATTGAAGTTCACTCATTTTCTTGAGGCTTTACCTAAACAAATCAAACGTAAACTTTTAGAAGAAAATATTACTACTTTTGAATTAGCTCTTGAACGAGCAACTTTTCTTCAAGATATTTATGACTCTCCCCCTAAAAAATCTTACGAAAATTATAATTCAGCCTTTTGTTTGGATACTGAAAAAGTTCAAGATAATTCTAATAATGCTCTTCATAAAACTCCTATAAAGCATACGAAGGATAAAGTGTATCACAATTCTCAAACCAGTTACTCTCCTTTACAAACTCAAAAGAACAATTCTCATTCTTCTCGTAATTTTCAAAGAAGACCTAGAACATTCTCGCCTTCCCCACCGAGACAGGAGGCTACAAATAAAAGTAACAATAATTTTCGTCATCATAACTTTCACAGGAAACGCCCTTATCAACCAACCTTTGACAAGTATTCTCACAAAAAAAATTCTACATCCTTTTATCACAGACGAGATGTTGTACAGTGTGCGTTCTGTGGGAAATTTAATCATCGTATGGACACCTGTTATAAATTTAAAAACATTATTAATTCGTCTAACAAAAACTCTTCAGCTCAAATCTCCTCTCACCCTTACAGAAGGAAAAGCCACACCTCTTCTTCTGAAAACAAAAATAATGTTTATCATTTAAACAAATAAGGGAGACTGGTTCTACTGACCGCCTTCTCTCCCGTAATTCTCATTCAGGGTCAGTACACTTTGACAACAACAACAAACATCAACAACTTGACAAACGCTCTTCAATCACCTTAGTGGCATCCACAGCTGTCCAAACTTCTCCTATGACATCTAAGTCTAACAAATCTTCATGTTCACATAATTATTTGACATCTAAACAAAATTTTGAAAATAATGATGATGTACAAGAAAATCATGTTATATGCAGTTCTTTTAACAACTCTTATGTTCTTCCATGCATCCTAATAAATGTACAACAGAATGAAATCTCCACATTAATAGATACTGGCTCAAGTTTGTCTCTCTTGGATGAAGAATGCTTTAATAGCATTAAATCCAGGCTTCATTACAAATTTCTATCCAGAAATGTATCCGTGTCAACCATAAATTCTAAGGTTTTCTTCAAAGGATGCATAGAGATAGCATTTAAAATTGATAAATTCTTTTTTCATCATGTATTTTACCTTACTAAAATTCACAATGTTCACTTTCAAGCCATACTTGGTTTTGAATTTATTAACAAGCATTCTATTACTATTTCTCCAAGTTTTAAGTCTATCCTAATTAAGGACAGACACATTCCTTTTCAAAATTATAATGAATCTCCTACTTGCTATTTTATGAATTCTGAATATAATTATATTAATTCAAATGTACCATATTCTCTCGATGCACACAAAATGCCTTATTATGAAGAATTTATGTCAAATAATCTAACGAGTGATACTTACATTGATAATACTTGTGCAAATTATGATAATTCAAGTTTACAGTTGTTCAATAATTATACAACCTATCCTTATAATTATAATGTTCAAAATAATGGTTTGTTTACAAATAATATGGCTCATTCTGCTATGAATTTTCATAATCCTTATATTGATGGTCATTCTACTTATTTTTCTAATTATTTTCCAACTGATTATGCTAATGTGGTGAATTATGTGTCTACTAATGATAATAATATTCCTAGCAAGAATTTCTCAGCTGAGAATACTAATGATGGTAACTATTTTGGTGAAAAGCAAACTCATTTAAGTATTGGTAACAAAGTTTTGGTGAGTTCTAACATGGTACAATTACTCAATAGAGAATTAATACCTCCTAATTCATTTGTTTATTTACATGTTAAGTATCTCAATCCTCCATCTGAATATTTTGTTTTTAAACCCAATTTAAAAAAAAGTCCTTCCGGCAATGCCGGGAGGAAGAGGTAGCTTTCATATACTTATATATTTATTTATTTATTTTAAGGTAAGTTACATTGTTCAAAAATACTAAGCTCAAATTAGTGGAAATAATCTTATAAAATTAGTGATTTTATAAGATTGAAACTAGTTTTTGTCAAGACTGAATATTAATAGGAATTTTTAGAAATTAGTCATCTTTTATTCAACCTGGTTTTATTTTAAGCGATTTAGAGAGTCACCAAATTCCACGATATCATTAAGTGTATGCCATTTTAAAGCAACATTGTGGATCGTTCAGATCAGACCGTTTCAAAATGTCAGCCATAAGCAAAATTCAAAGTGCTATAACTCAGTCATTTTTTAAGATATAGACAAAATAAAAAGTGTTCTGGAATCGATGTTTTAAGTTCTAACACGTAAAAGAAAAATATTTTTCAATTTTTAATTTTTCGCATTTAATTTTAAATTTTAAATTTTTTAAAAAAATTTAAAATGGCCACCATTTTGAAACAAAATGGTGGATGATGCTGGCCAACGAACTCGGTCGAGACATTTGTATGTACTATGTACATCCCAAGTTTCATTGAAATCGGTTCATAAATACGCGTGTTATCACGTGACAAAAATCAGATCGTTTCAAAATGTCAGACATAATAAAAATTCAAAGTGCTATAACTCAATCATTTTTTAAGATATAGACAAAATAAAAAGTGTTCTGGAATCTTTGTTTTAAGTTCTAACACGTAAAAGAAAAATATTTTTCAAATTTTGATTTTTTCACATTTAATTTTAAATTTTTAAATTTTTAAAAAATTTAAAATGGCCTCCATTTTGAAACAAGATGGCTCATGATGCTGGCCAACGAACTCGGTCGAGACATTTGTATGTACTATGTACATACCAAGTTTCATTGAAATCGGTTCATAAATACGCGTGTTATCACGTGACAAAAATCAGATCGTTTCAAAATGTCAGCCATAAGAAAAATTCAAAGTGCTATAACTCAATCATTTTTTAAGATATAGACAAAATAAAAAGTGTTCTGGAATCTTTGTTTTAAGTTCTAACACGTAAAAGGAAAATATTTTTCAACTTTTAATTTTTTCGCATTTAATTTTAAATTTTAAATTTTTTAAAAAATTTAAAATGGCCGCCATTTTGAAAAAAAATGGCGGATGATGCTGACCAACGAACTCGGTCGAGACATTTGTATGTACTATGTACATACCAAGTTTCATTCAAATCGGTTCATAAATACGTTAGTTATCGCATGACAAAAATCAGATATATATATATATATATATATGGTTATATATATATATATATATATATATGTCAACATTTGAACGGAGGGTGGTTTTGGGGTCTGGGGGTCATGATCGGTGAAAATATACCAAAATTTTCCTGAAGTGCTTTCCTCCGGACGGCTGCAATAGGTAGCTTTTTACTTTTTGTAATGAAAGCTACCTAATAAAGGCCTTATATTACATGAATCATTGCACTCAAAATCTTCCATTCAAAATGATTTATTTTTGGTTGTATGTCAGAATATTTCAAAGCTCGATATTCATCTAAATAAAAATTCTATTCTTGGCGAATGTATCAATGTAGATGAAAAAGATATTGAAGAATACTCTTTTGACTTAGAATTTGAAAATGAGTATTGTAACCTAATTTTGCCTTCTGAAGAGATTAAGAGGAAACGCATTCAAGAATTATCTCCAAATGACTTTGATCTTAAACATTTACCTCCTCATGAAAGGGAAACTTTAACAAAATTATTATGTAGTAAAGCGCTTGCCTTTTCGAAATCTCTTGACACTTTAGGTCATACTGACCTGGTCAACCCTCAGTTTACTATGTTAAATTCTCATCCAGTAAAAACCTTACCTTTTCCCGTGCCTCAAGCTCTTGAACAAGAAGCTCTTGACCAAATTAACCAGATGTTAGACGCTGGCATTATTCAGAGATCAAATTCATCGTGGGCCTGTCCCATGCTTCTTGTTAAAAAGAAGAGAACTGACATGTCTAAGCCTCAAAAGTATCGTTTGGCTCTTGATTTAAGATTGTTAAATTCGATTATAATACCATCATCATACCCTCTTCCTAGAATTCAAAATCTATTGGTGCAGTTGTCAAAATTTAAATATTATACCACTCTTGATTTACCCTCTGCATATTGGCAGATTGCAGTACCTAAAGATATGCAAGATAAACTTAGTTTTACTACTCCATGGGGAATTTTTACATATTTACGTTTAGTATTTGGCTTGAAGACGGCCGCCAGCACTTTCCAACAATTAATCGACTCTGTGATTCAATTATCTCAGATTGACTCCTGTTATGCATATCAAGATGATATTGTAGTGGGTGCTAATTCATTTGAAGAAATGTCCATGAAACTCACAAAGCTGTTAGACACCCTCATTGCTAATAACATTACTCTGTCTCCTGAAAAATGTACATTTATGCAAACTAGCATTAACTTTTTGGGTTTCCAACTTACAGATCATAAAATTCTTCCTATTACAAGTAACATTTTAAAAATTACTTCCTTTCCAACGCCTAAAACCAAGAGGCAAACGAAGAGTTTTATCGGTTTGTGTTCCTTTTATAGATCAATTATACCTAATTTTTCTAATTTGATCACTCCTCTCATCGAAGTCACCAAACCTAAAAATAAATTTTCTTGGAAAGCTGAGCAGGAAAATGCATTTAAAAAGTTACAAAACATATTTTTTCAAAAACCTATGCTCAATCTCCCTAACTGGAATGAAACGTTTTATGTTAATACAGATGCCTCAAAAACAGCAATATCAGCTGTTCTTATGCAGAAATTTGATGGTGAACTAAAACCCATCTCCTATTATTCCAAAACTCTTTCTCAATCAGAAAGACATTACCCTGCCATTAAATTGGAACTTTATGCTATTTACAAAGGCATAACAGCGTTTAAATACTACATTTTTGGTCGACACTTTATTCTTTTGTCTGATGCAAAACCTCTTAACAACTACAAAAAAGCTACATCACCTGCTGATATTACTACTCGTTGGATGTTAGAACTGTCTGAATACTCGTACACTTTCCAACATGTTCCAGGCAAAGAAAATGTCTTGGCAGATTTTCTAAGTAGAACTCCTCACATTCCTACTGAAGATCTTAATAATAATCCAGATCTTATTTCTTCACAAGAACCTCTACCCATTGTTGATAATCAAAACGATTTACATAATGACATTTCTCAATTTCCATGTGGTTTAGTTGACAAAATCCACCATACATGTCATCTTCAGAGTGATTCTTCACCTTCTAATAATGATAATAACCAAGATCCATTATTAGAAATTCTTGATCACACCATCTTCTCTGAACAACAAAAGGACCCAAAAATCAAACAAATTTATGAAGATCTTAAAAATAACAAAAAATCTAAAAGTTTAAATGGCTACTATATTAATCCAAGTAATGAATTACTTTGCTATAATGGGCATTTCTCTTCAGAAGATATCGAGCTACACAAAGCTGTTTTACCTGTGTCACTTAGAGCAAAGGCCTTAAGAATTGCTCATATTACTCATACTGGAATTCATAAAACCATTGTTAATTTAAAGAAAAGATTTACCTGGAAAACCCTTGTTTCTGATACCATTAATTATGTCAACTCCTGTGAAATTTGTTTAATAAATAAAAGTCATAAAAAAAACACTGCTCCATACCTACCTGCACCAATCCCAACTGCTCCCAATCAAAAGGTCTCTATGGATTTACTCGGCCCATTGAGAAATCGTCAATATGTGTTAACCTTGATAGACCATTTTTCTCGTCATTTAGAATTATATGCCTTGAATAATATCAGTGCTGAGTCAGTTACAAAGGCTTTATTGCATTATATTTCCACTCATGGAAAACCTGAATTAACTCTTACTGATCATGGTTCTCAATTTACCAGTGATATGTTTGCATATTTTAACAAAAAGCTTGGCATTAAGTTGGAACATAGTTCTGTAGCCCATCCCCAAGCTAACGGTTTAAGTGAACGTGTCAATTCTCAAATAAAATCGTCTGTGAACACAATGGCTTCACAAGGATGTGATGTACCCACTGCTCTAAAAATTCATCAATCCATATATAACGCTACACCTCATCCAGCTACAAAATTCTCTCCAAATCTTCTTCATTTTGGAAGAGAGATAAATGACATTTATTCCAATTATAAATCTCAAGTTTCATGGAAAATTCTCAATACTGCATATGAAATTCATAAATTGATGGATGTTATTGAAAAAATATACTATCAAGCTTACAAGAATAATGAATCATCTAGACAAAAGGTGTATGAAAAATCGAGAGAAAAATTAAAGTTTTCCAACATCAATGTTAATGACATTGTTTACGTAAAATTTCCCACTGTGTTTAACAAAAAAATACAAGGCCCATACGTGGTGAAGAAAATAATTTCTCCTGTGCTCATTCAAATTCAAGATCCCAATAATAGTCATGCTTCACCAATGTTGATTCACACTAATCGAATCTTGAAGCTTCAAAAGAGAAATGAAGCACTGCAACATCCTTCAGTTTCTTCAAAAGGTGCATCACATGATCAACCAGCTGTTGATAATGCATCCTCCACTCCTGTGAGACAACACTCTTCTATTCAAGTTTCAAACCATGATGCAGCTTGTAATACTTCTCCTCAAATTCTTTCTTCTTCTAAATGCCAGCAAACATCTTCATGTTCCAGTAAATCGGTACTGTCACAAGCTCCTCCTGATAGCACTCATACTGGTGCTAAAAACAAATCCACTCAATATAGAAGTTATGATCTTCGTCCTCGCAATCATAAACTACATAAAAAATAGACTAACTCTCTTTTTCCTTTTACAGGATGACTTTTGCTTTGTAATATATTCAGTCGAAGCTAGCCGCACTGATAGTCCAGCAAGAAGAATCGCTATGTAATTTTTTTTTTCTTTTCTCCAGGCTGCAGGCAGCTGTTATTATTTTTTTTTCATTATTTAAGTCTTCTTCTCCCTGGTACAACTCAACGGTCATCCTCGGGATGTATGTATGATTTTTCAATAGTTTTATTATTTACTGTATTTATCTATAAGTCATAATTTTTACAATATATACACATAATCTCATGTATGCCATACTTTTAAATGTTATAAAGTCTTTAATTACAATAGTTGATGCAAAAAAATTGAGAAAGAATTTGTCTTTTATATTCTTGTTATAATATTATGTCACTATTTAAATTTATTTTTGACAAGTGTTTCATTCTAATAAGTAAGGAGAAATTGTAATTGATATAAGGTAAACATAATGATGAGTACTCATCAAATTATTCCCCCTATTGTGTCTTCTCTTTACAATGCATGCATGCTTTAACATTTAACCTCTTTTGATAAAAAAAAAAAGAAAATGCATGATAAACTTATTCATACTAATATTTCTTCTCTTCTGGTTGAAATATAGAAAGTGAATGACTCACAATAAGTAATTCTTTTTCTTTTTGTATACTTTTGGGTATTTATACTTTGGATCCAAAGATGTTAATTGAGGCATTATATATATATTTATCCAAAGTTCTTGATTCAGTCATGATATATATATATATTTATCCAAAGATGTTAATTGAGGCATTATATATATATTTATCCAAAGTTCTTGATTCAGTCATGATATATATATATATTTATCCAAAGATGTTAATTGAGGCATTATATATATATTTATCCAAAGTTCTTGATTCAGTCATGATATATATATATTTATCCAAAGATGTTGAATAAGTCATTACATATATTTATATAAAGCAAATTCTTAGTTTATGACAAATGCAAAAGTGATCACTTACTTATTTTTGTTAAAAATGTTTGAAGATTACAAATAAATATGTTCTAGATATCTTCTATATAGAGATTTTGACATAATTGATTTTTCTTTGTAAGTTGACATTATCAAGTCATATATAAGATTGACATATTCATATAAGTTCCTTCCTTTTTCAGAATATTAAACATCTTATGTTGTATGTTTATTTTGAATGAAGTATAGTATTAAAGGTATTTATGCAATTATTGTCAATTTATATTGAAAGTATTCAAGAATATTTTCTTTATGAGAGTGTAAAGATTCTCTCTTTGAAAGTTATTATATTCATTTTGAAGATATTTTTATTGAAAGGTCTTATCATACTTTGCTACTACTTTAACATATGCCATTCTTTTTGCAACTTACTATTTTGTTTACTGTGAAAATGTGTTATTGAATAATACTAAAGTTATTCATTTAAGATTTATTGAAAGTTTAAAAGCCTATGTGGTGGTATAAGTAATATTTTTTTATGAGAGCATAACTAATCTCTCTGCACCATTTATATATTTTTATGGTTGTTCAATTTTCAACTTACAAATTCATTTAATTTATTAGGTGTTATTTGAAACCATATATGTTATATATAGTTATAGTATGATTCATATACAGTTATAGTATGTTTCATTTCGTTGATAGCTAAGAATATAAATATACATATTATTGTGTAATCAAATATTTTGACATATGCTAAAGCATTCTACTATTATAAGTGCATTTTGCACAGCCTAACAAGAGACTCTGCAAAGTTAAGGACTGTTGTTTTGCACATAGACTTTAATTTTTTTTAATATATGATAGATACCTCTGAAAGAAACTTTATATACCTTTCATGTTAACATTTACTACAGTTGATATATTTTCATAAGGATTACTATATTAACAGTAATTATTTTTTTTTATTGTTTAAATATCATGTACAACAATTATGTATATTCTTATAACTATTTCTGATACATTTATTTTGTGTAATTACTTAGTATATTTGTACATGTGTTAGAAAATATTGTCTCGATGAAAAATTGTTCATTTTGTCATCTCACCAATATTTTCTTTTGGGGGACCCTGGGTAATATGTGGTGGTTACTCCGTAACCCCCCCTTATGTTTAATTTAATTCATTTTTATTAGCCATTTTATTTCCTATTACCCCTTTTTTATTAATGTTCTCAATTTAAATTTTATTTCGATTTCGCTTATTTTCTTATCGTCGCCTGTAATGTTTTCTTTCTTACTTAGCTTTCGAATGTTCCAAGCCGGTAAAAATTCTGTTTGAAATCATTCCTTCCGGTTTAAAATTTGTTCGAGAACTTTCTCGCTATTTCTTTTGGGTGGAACTTCCGTTTATTCGGACACACCCCTAACCTATCAAATTAAATTCCACAGGTGACGTATTTCAAGCCGTTAAGTACATGGCCACCGGCTTTGGCCTCCCCTCTTAAGATGGTTATCAATTTTATTCTTATTAGTTACATATTTTTTCATACTGTATATTGTAATTTGGCTTATTTTTTCCTCACCCCCTCTGTTGCTCACTGCCAAATTGGCGTATTTTGCATTTACAATAACCCTTTCTCTTTTTCCCTTGAGCTCGCGGCCACCTGCGTCAGTTGCGCCGATAGACACCTGCTGTGATGGATGCAGTCGCATGAGTGAAAGTTTTTAGTGTAATTTCGGGGCAGAGGTGCTCCCCCGTTAACGAAGGATGGAACGGCCTTTTTTTTTGTTATGTTGATATTATCACGATGCTGATTTTTTTTTAAGTGCGGCAAAGAAAAAGTGCTGCCCTCAAAATGCATCTAGGAAAGTGATGTTGATTTCTGTTAAGCAGCGAGGAGCAAACCTTTTGTTTCAAAGGATCCTGAAAGTATTTTTGTTGTGTACTCTGTTTGGATATGCGTATTAAATGAGGTGACGTCGTGAAGCCTTTTATGTGTTGCTCTATTGATGCCATTTTTAACTAAAGCAGGTTGTCGACATGTTTATTCTAAATAGTTTTATTCTTCATCTTTTCGTCCAAAATTTTCGTCAAATATTTATGTGATCAATTCTTCAATTGTGCTTTATGAGTTCTCAATCCTCTGAAAAAACAAGCAGAGGTGAAGAACGTGTGCTTTAAGAGGTGAACATTTTTCTTTCATCAAGTGAAGATATTTGATTTTCATAAAGTTTTTACTTCATTATTTTGCCCAATTTTATATATATAATTTTTGAATACCCAAGGGGCGTTATGAAGAAAATATTGGTTTGTATCTATGCAATATGAAATATAATATATTTTGTTTTTTTTGAAAGTTCATATTATGAAAGTTGCTCTTTTTCAAGAAGAAATAATATTATATTCTCCTTTTATGTCATGAGAAAATTTATAATTTACATCCTGTTGAGATATCTAAAATATATTATTGACAAAGAATTTTTATTGCTTAGAGATAGCAATTGTTGTGATTAGCATATATTATGATATGGTTTTTTATGAAAAGAGGGATTAATATGTACGAGTCAAAATAATATAAATATGTGAAGAAATATTTATTCATGAAAAAAGTAAAACAAGTTCTTCATGAAATAAAAATAGTTTTCTTCAAATTTTGTGTGCATAATAATTTCTTGTGCCTATTGTCTGGATTTATTTGTCATCAACAGCCAAGGACTTGACAGGTAACTTTTTACCTTTTTCAATTTTATATTTCTATAACTTTATGATTGATTGTTCTTCATCATGGATAAAGAATATTTTATTATTTTAAGTGAAGTAATGAAGGTAATAATTAGGGTCGTTTGCAGGCCTACAACCAATGCAATGTACTGTAGTATTTTACGATCACCATTTGGCCCTATTGTGGGTAGAAACAAAAATAACAAGTTTGTCTTCTCCCATTCTTCTTCTCATCCTCCAAAAATAAACACCACACCAATGCATGTACTGACTTTAATCCTATACATAAAAATGACTTAAACTCACTATATCCAATGCTTATTGCTGAAATAAAGTGTTAAAAATAGAAATTATTTATAGCCAATAATCTGAAACACGTAAATTATGAAGAAAAAGAGAAAATGTCATTAAAAAAAACCAGTTGGTTTTTTTTTAGAAAAAACCAATTGGTTTAAACCGTGGTTTAAACCATGGTTAAAAACAATTGGTTTAAACCATGCCAACTGTGGTTTTTATTATTATAATAATTATTTTTTTAAGATGAAATTTTCTGATATAAATGTCAACATGTATTAGTCGTTTTGCTAGAACGTAGAACAATGAATTTTATATCGGTTTTCAGAATTTAGAAAGATTGTTTATAGAACCTAAAAATTAACAACAATAATAAAATAATAATCAGAATAAAGAAAAAATATTAATTATTTTAAATTTGTACTTGCAAAGCCCATAATTTATTTTTTAAGTTCAATGTTTAAAAATAAGTTATTATTTATATTTCTACCTATAGTGTAAAATTTATATAAAAATTACCTGTATTTTATTTTTTAAATACTTGATTTTCTTTCTTTCTTTATGTTTCTTTTTTTTTTTTAAAGTGTACATTTAAATTTTATTTTAACCCGTCTGTCCGAAAGTAACATTATTTTTTAAACTTAAACATTATCTGAATTTTGCATTTCCAGTGCAAAGTTAAACCCATGTAAAATATCACTTTTGGCGCATCTCTAGTTTGCTTATTGTGATACTAACGATAGATAAACTAATTCTATTTAAGATGATTTTGTAATGCAACTAATCCAAACAACTAACCCCCCCAAAAAAATCATTTAAAGTCTAATTAATTTATTAATCCTTTTTAAAATTTTAATTTTTCATACGAAATTTCATGTATTGAAATAAAATGCGACCAAATAAACACATTCAAAACCACCATTTTCCTTATCTTATCCTCAAACTAGGAGAACCGGGAGAACCACACTACGTCATAATCCTTCCCCTTCTGTCTTCACTTTTTGGGGATGATTGGGCTCCCCCTGCTGAGATATGCATTCTAAATGCTAGTATAGATAATCACAAACTTATTGCAGTTTAAAATAATACATTTTTGTATGAAAATAATGCATTTTTATGTGTAAAATTAAAAATTTTGTAGGTTGCACTCACTCTGTCCCAAATTAATTGCTCTAACTAGGTCGAAAATTTTGTCCCAAATTAGTTGCTACAGTTTAAGTAGGTGGAGTCGAAAATAACTTCCGATGCATTTTAGTAGATCGATACCTGTAAAATTACACTACAATGGATATAACGAAGTATACCAGGTTTTAGATGTTATGGCCAGATGAATGTGAAACTAGTTCTTGGGGGCCACTATAGTACTTATCCGTCACGGTTATAAATAATACAATATATGAAAATAAAACACATGTAAATTATTTACAAAATGCATTGCAATTGCAAAACAAAATTTAAACGTATATTTAAATATTTTTAATATACATAATAATGCTCTATTAGTGAATTTCTGATGGATCCATTTCGACAAATTATGTAAAATACCAAACTACACAAGTGGTACTGAATGGCAAAAAAGAAACACCCTTATAGCTCCAAAATAATAATCATATTAGCTAACAGTTTACTGCGTCGGATTAAGCGTCTTATTTCCAATTAAAATATATCTTTGAATTGAAATTTGAATGAAATGCAGGGTCATGAAAAATCGAAGAATGTGGAAAACAGGAGTACAAATATCTCGGCAACTAATAATCCGATCGACTTCGTTATGTATGCAAAATTTGGGTTATTTAATTGCCTTTTACGTCCATTCTTTAAAATAAAAATAATTGGAATTTTTTTATAAACCTTTCATCAAAACGCATTTTTTGGCAGTCCGAAAAAACTAGTTCAGGATAATCGAGGTTACTGATATTAAATAGGCTTCGTCCCATTCATACATACTAAGTACATAGAAAATTTTAAGTTTCTATCTCAATTTGTTCGGGCCGTAGAGCATTTACAGGCACACACAGATATAGACCGACGAACGGACGACAATTTTTTATTTCGGAATCTTCAGTGTCTAAAATGTGTAAATCCATAAAAAAAATTGATTTTCAAAACGGTTGCAAGATTTACCCTATACTACGTATGATAGGTAAATAATGGAAATAAGAAGTGACGTCACTCTACCTAATAAAAAGTTACGAGAGTTGTAGTTATGAATAAAAATTAAATTAATATCCTAAATAATGAAAGGAATAACAAAAAGCGCAACGGTGTATTGCACTTTTTACTGCAACGTTTAAAAAATTAGACCTAAGCCATGTTGCCATTGTGTGCTGCAGCTATTAAATTGAATGTACTTCGTAATAAAATATTCCGTTTTGGGGAGCAGTCAAAGAAGTCCAAAATGAATAAAGATGAAATTTATCATATAAATTCATAAAAAATTGGCAAATGTAAATTCATAAAAAAATGATAATACAGAAATAAAAATTCATAAAAAATTGGCAAATAAATAAATAAATAAATAAAATATATCAACAATTGAACAATATACAAGGAAGGTTCCAATAAAATGCCGTAGTTCATTAGCTGGAAGATAATTTTATGCGATTACTGGAGGAAGAATTCTTACAACATGGGGCATGACTTGAAAGTCCAAAATCAATAATGATGTAGCTTACAATGTAATTTCACAAAAAATTAGTAAATGAGCACAAATACATAAATAAAAAATACGAAGAATTTTCCCAAAAATTCTTCGGGTGTTGAAGTTCAGTAGCTCCGCCCCAAATAACGCCTTTAAATGAATTTAAAAAAATTATACATATTTTTTTATTTATTATTGTTTATTCATATTTACTCATATGTAGTACCCAATAAAAACTTTCGGCAGATATATATATTATATGCGGCTACATATGAGAAATTGTTTACAAGAAAATGGTAAATTTCGGAGAACTATAAGTTAGGATTTCTATTTTTGTAAATTTTTTTAATTGCTTTTTCACACACTTTTTATAATTAGAAAATTATACAAAAACTCCCAATAATACATATTTAATGTCTATATAAATTCAATAAAAATCACATGTTATTCGGTTCAATAGCTTTTAAGAAAATGAGGTTTTTAAAAAAAATCGGAAAAACATTTTTATCTCATAAAATATCAATATTTATAAGGTGATAATAGGGGAAATATATTGTTAAATGAGTAGACACACTTAGGAAAGTAATTAAGAGGTTTGATTGAAAGGCATATTTTCCAATGCTTATCCGGTTATGCCCTTTGGAAAAAAAAAACAGATGCGGACAACTGAGTCTCAGCCCTTTTCATACGTTTTTCTGTACCTTCTTGAAATATTTATATAAAATAAAATAATTTGGATAGGTATTTTTTTTCTACGAGTGTTTCATTTCTTATTTTAAATAAAAATAACGTAATAAAAGGACAAAGTTGTATGGACGGCAGCGTTATTTGTAAACAGATGCTTTAAAAAATATAAATTATGAAGCTAGCATTCAGGTATGACGATGTTAGTCATGTCGAGGTATAGCTCATTTTTTTTTTTCTTTTCTTGTATGTTCACAAATTACTTTTCGAGGGGGAGGGGCAATTTTATGTTTTTCAGTAAGTCATATATATGAAAGAGTAAAATTGAT
The DNA here is from genome assembly GCA_964019185.1 of Maratus speculifer. Taxonomy (NCBI): domain Eukaryota; kingdom Metazoa; phylum Arthropoda; class Arachnida; order Araneae; family Salticidae; genus Maratus; species Maratus speculifer. The sequence continues at coordinate 18,105,475 of OZ025302.1, read as the reverse complement.
AAAGCTTTCTTGGGATGAAATTTTATTAAACCTGCTATTACATGTTACATTAATTTAAACTTAAGTTAATATAAAAAAAATTCAACTCATACCAGTAAATTTATTACATAATATGTTATAGCTCGTAAATGCTGTTCGAAATTACTAGTAAAAACCCAGGCGATGGTTTCAAAAGCTAGTGAGAGCCTTTACCGGTATGAAGTTCTCCTCGCTATATTTACAGTATGCAGTGAAACTCGTAGCTATGAATAAAGGGCATAATTGCCAACATTTCTTAATTTTTCTGGAGTGTGATCCAAGGCACGGCCAAACTCGACCCCTATACTGTCGTAACAAACTTTCAAAATCACTTTGTTTACGGGGAGTCATATTTTTGCTCCGGAGAATTGTAGGGGCGCTTTTAACGGCTGTGTCTAGTGGGGAATTTTCTTATCTTTGCCTTACACCCTTGTGTCTCTTTACAACTTGATAAAAAGTGCAATTTAATTTTTTTTTTTTTTCACAACGCAGTTCCTCAATCTTTATTTAACATTTTTTTTAATTACTTAAATTTAATTGTATACTTTTTATTAACTATTCGGGAAAATAGTTGTTGTTCTCGGTAGAGAATTGAAAAATCTCAAGTATATCTGAATCTTTTTATTGGTTGAATTCCGCAATGAAGTTGGTTTATTTTATTTGTTTTCTGATTGGTCCACGTTTAATGACCAAAAATGAGATACTCCTGTTGCGACGATGACAAAAAAGTATTAAAAACTACAAACAATAATAATAACTCAAAAACAAATTTAGTTATAGATTTCAAACAAGTTGCATTTAAAAGTAATTTTTTTTCTTTGTGTGACGGTGTAAAAATTGAAAATATACAATATGTAGACGCTTTAAAACTTGCAGTGCCGAAAATTGTTAAACTGAAATTTCATTTAATATTTTTTTATGATTGGTCCAGGAATATTAACGTGTCTCTAAAAGTCTAGGCATACAATAAGACTCTATTATTACGCAAGCTACGTTTTTATCATCCTAAAAATGATGTTAAGGGGTCAGGTACCTTTCAAATGGTCAAAATTTCGATTTTTTTTTTATTGCTTTATATGAAAGTATAATCTTTTAGATTCATATTAAAACAAACCCCATAAAAAAATTCTCATTAGAAACGAAGTTATGGGCAAAATAGTAAGGCCTCTTTTCATGAAACAGCGATATTTAAAGGGCTAGACTGTTTGTTTACATTTTTCACGCAGCAGGCGCCGGCCGTAGCTGATAAGATTCAAGGATTTCTACTCTTATTTTTCTTTACTCTGTGGTTATTTATTTTCCCTTTCCTTTCAGGAAATCAAGCAGAAATTAGCAACTGCTACTTCAACTTTAGATTCAAGCTATTTAGCTTGATTTAGAAATAAATCTATGCACGTTGTGTTGTTTACTCTTTCGATGCTGAATTTCTGATTTTTTTATAGTGATTTGTTTGCGAATAAGTTTTATTTTAGCTTTAAATTAATTTTATTTATTTCGTTAATAATCTTCTGCTACAATGAGTGAAGTTCTTAGCGAAAACACACCTAAAAGAGCTTCTGGGATACGACCGAAAAAAAGGAAATTTACTGGTAATATATATACCAGAAAGTTGACGAAAAGTGAAAATGATTCACTGAATAACAGTGCTTCACAGAGAAAACTTTCTGTAAACAAGGAGTTTGAATATAATTCTAGCTTTGATGGATATCGTATTACGGATGTCAGTCACATGTTTTCCATTCTGGAAAAATTTTTATGCTGTAAAGCTTGTGGTGGTGAAGTAAGTATAACAGAAGAAATTGAATGTGGCTTATCATCTAAAATTTCGATTTTATGTGAAAATTGTGCTGAAGTTATTAAATTTAAGAATTCTAAGAAGATCGGCGAAAATAACAAAATTTCAGAAATTAACAACAGATATATTTATGCCATTAGATCAATTGGACTGGGGTATGCAGCAATGAAACTGTTTTGTGGAATCATGGATCTGCCTCAACCGGTTTCCAAAAAATCTTACAATGCTGCGATAAAGGTGCTACAGAAATGCTCTGCATCTGTCGCAGAAAGATCTATGATATCTGCAGCTTCAGAAGAAGTAACTCTGACTGATTCTTCATGCTTAAACATCAGTGGTGACGGTACATGGAAAACTCGGGGTCATACTTCACGAATAGGTGTGTGCACTGTCATTGGTGACAAAAGCGGCAAAGTTATTGATACTGAAGTCCTTTCCTCATTTTGCAAGTCATGTGATGCATGGAAACTAAAAAAAGGGACGCATGAATATAATTCATGGAAAAAAACCCATGAAAATGATTGCCTCAATAACCACGATGGATCTGCTGGAAAAATGGAACTAAGTGGTATGGTTCGAATATTTCAACGTTCAGAAGCCACAAGAAATGTAAAGTACATTGGATATATAGGTGATGGTGATGCCAAAACTTTTCAAGCCATATCAGAGGCCAGCCCATATGGTTCTGATACAAAAGTTGAAAAAATTGAATGCGTGGGTCACATTCAAAAGAGAATGGGCACACGCTTACGAAAACTTAAACAAAACAAAGTAAAATGTAGTGAAGGTAAAGCACTTGGAGGAAAAGGTAGACTTACGGACAACATCATTGCTAAGCTAACATATTATGGAAATGCAATTCGACAGAATAAAAACAATTTACATGAAATGCTTAAAGCTATCTGGGCTGCATATTTTCATACTCGTTCAACGGATGCCGAGCCTCTACATTCATTTTGCCCTACTGGAAGTGAATCTTGGTGCAAATATAATAAAGCAGTTGCTTGTGGTACCATTAAAACATTTAAACACAAGAACACAGTCCCGACTAGTGTAATGGATACTATAAAACCAATTTTTAATGACTTATCGCAGCCAAAACTTCTGTCTAGGTGCTTAGGAGGTAAGACCCAGAACAACAATGAATCGATAAATTCTTTAATATGGAAATTATGTCCAAAAACACAAGGAGTAGGTAAAAGGATTGTGGAAATTGCTACAAATGAAGCAGTTATTTTGTTTAATGATGGCAATCAAGGAAAAATGAATGTAATGCAAGAATTTGGCTTGACAGTTGGTGCACATGCTCGAGGATGTTTGAAACAGTTAGACGACCAAAGGATTGCAACTTCTAATTTACGCTTTCTTCAAAACACAAAAGAAGCAAGAAAAAGTAAGCGAATGAAAGAAATTGCTCAGAAAGATAAATTTATCTTGCAGGAAGGTGAAATTTACAGTGCCGGTGCTTTTTAAATGTGTTAAGTTTTGTGAAAATCTTTGAGCAAAGTTTTTTTCCATCTGTTATCCCATGCGATGATAGTTATCAAAGTATATGTATGTAAATTAGTGTTCAAATTTCTAAAAGGTTTATTTATGTCATGCAATAGAAAACATCAGAATGAATTTATAGATTTTTGTTTCACAAGTCTTCTAAAAAGTTTATCAACCTAATAATCTAAGTAAACAGATGATGTAGTATTGTTCTTGTAAAGGTAAATTTATTTTTATTTCTACTTTTATTTTTCTTGATTTAGTACACAATATTTATTTTTTAATATTTATTAAATTCATGTGTATAAATAAGATAAGTAAATAATTATATAAATTATTGCAATACTTAAAAATAATGTTTCATAATAAGTTTCTAAGTCAATCTTTTCCTTCAACTGAATTTTCACAAAAATAATTTTCGTTTTTACGCTTAGGATTCAATAGCGCACATGATTTCTCCGAAACTGTTGGCTAAAATTTTATAAAAAATTAACAGCTCATACAAAACATTCAAATGTTGAAAATGACGAATTGTTATCAGTGTCATGTAAGGATTTATTAAATAATGAATGGTTATTTAGAAGAATGATATGAGGAAAAATTATTTTCGTTTTTACGTTTACGATTCAATAGCGCGCATGATTTCTCCGAAATGGTTGTCTAAAATTTTATAAAAAATTAACAGCTCTTACAAAACATTCAAATGTTGAAAATGACGAAGTATTATCAGTGTCATGTAAGGATTTATTAAATAATGAATGGTTATTCAGAAGAATGATATGAGGAAAATTTTTTTTCGTTTTTCCGTTTACGATTCAATAGCGCGCATGATTTCTTTGAAATTGTTGGCTAAAATTTTATAAAAAATTAACAGCTCTTACAAAACATTCAAATGTTGAAAATGACGAAGTATTATCAGTGTCATGTAAGGATTTATTAAATAATGAATGGTTATTTAGAAGAATGATATGAGGAAAAAATTTTTCGTTTTTATGTTTACGATTCAATAGCGCGCATGATTTCTTTGAAATTGTTGGCTAAAATTTTATAAAAAAATTAACAGCTCATACAAAACATTCAAATGTTGAAAATGACGAATTGTTATCAGTGTCATGTAAGGATTTATTAAATAATGAATGGTTATTTAGAAGAATGATATGAGGAAAAATTATTTTCGTTTTTACGTTTACGATTCAATAGCGCGCATGATTTCTCCGAAATGGTTGTCTAAAATTTTATAAAAAATTAACAGCTCTTACAAAACATTCAAATGTTGAAAATGACGAAGTATTATCAGTGTCATGTAAGGATTTATTAAATAATGAATGGTTATTCAGAAGAATGATATGAGGAAAATTTTTTTTCGTTTTTCCGTTTACGATTCAATAGCGCGCATGATTTCTTTGAAATTGTTGGCTAAAATTTTATAAAAAATTAACAGCTCATACAAAACATTCAAATGTTGAAAATGACGAATTGTTATCAGTGTCATGTAAGGATTTATTAGATAATGAATGGTTACTTAGAAGAACGATATGATGAAAAATTATTTTCGTTTTTACGTTTACGATTCAACTGCGCGCATGATTTCTCCGAAATGGTTGTCTAAAATGTCATAAAAAATTAACATCTCTTACATAGCATATAAATGTTGAAAATGATGAAGTATTACCAGTTTCATGTAAAAATTTTGTAAATAATGAATAAATATATAGAAAAATGTTGTATCAGTATATGTTATTTGTGTATTTATATTCATTTTGCATGTTTTATAGCACACTATTTACTATTTTTTTATAATGAAACTTATTGAATTTATGTTTTTATATAAATAGGTAAGTAAATAAATATATGTATACTTAAATATCTAAAGATATTTTGCATAATATGTTTTAAAAAGAAATTTTATCTTTAAATTGGATTTTCTCAAAATGCTATTTTTTCAACTTGCGCGCATGATTGCTCGAAAATGGTTGAGTAGAATTTGATGAAATTTTTACAGAAGTTACATAACATATAAATGCTTAAAATGACGAACTACTATCACTTTTGTGTATGAATTTTTTAAGTTATGAATTATTATTTACAAAAAAAGTGCTAAATTTTGTTATTTTTCATATTTTTATGTATTTTTTATACAAAGACAGAATTTAAAGTAACTAGGGTTCGTCATTTTGATTATTGACTATTTTTCTTTATATATAAAGTGATTTTAGGTCTTTATGATATTTTTTATGCATGTCAAGCTGCGCGCAAGACTATGTATGATTTTTCTTCGAGAAAAAAAGACCTTTTGTAATTTTTTAATTTAATTTTATGGTGAAGGTATAAAAATATTCCATGACCTGTAACAGTTACAGGAAGATTATTTAAATATGTGTTAAAAATTTGAAGTTCTTAAAAGCGATAGATTTAAAGATATTGAGATCAATACTGTATGCAAATTTTGCTTCTATTTTAATCGATCAAAGGTACCTGACCCCTTAATATTGTTTTTTTTTTTTTTAAATATATAAATCATTTATATTTTAAGTCTAAAATTATAGTCTTTGAAAATTTTATATTCCAAATAGTGGTTCTAATTTGTTAAATTGCAATTTTTTTATTCTAAAAATTCTCATTTTTAAAAATATAATCAAGAAATTGAACTTTCATATATCTACAAATGCATCTGTTTATATGAGTATAGTGCATAAACTTATGAATTATTATTTTTAAATTCTGAAAAATACATTCTGTAGTTTCGAACCAATGCCTAAACTTTCTGCAAAAGCTATTTTAGGATGAAAAGAGTAATATTGAAAGAAAAGAAAAACCGATTCGTTGATTCTCTCAAATAATGTTACCTGTAAAATTTATTTATTCATTTATTTATTTATTTTGTTTTTCTGTATTTCATGTTCAGCACCCACAAGGTTTAAATTTACTGAAAACTATTCGCAATGTACAGATATATAATTTTTCTAAATAATTAACAATCACTTATATATCTATGTTTTATATAAATATCATGTAATTTTTATATAAATACTATATAAATATCCATGTTTTGAAAAAAAATAATATTATTTCATTGCCGGATATTGGTAAAAAGATCTGCTTAATTTCTTTATATTATGAAACATATATACACATTTTTATTTTTATCGCATAAGTACAGGGTGAGTCATAAATTCGTGCAAAGTTTAAAAATCAATAATTAAAGAAGTAATGTTCGGAAAATTTTTAGTTTTGCGCGAAGATGATCAGAAGAATTTTGGATTTTTTCCCATGTATAATAAAAAATGATTCGAAAAATAACCAATAGAGGTCGCTCACATATCATATTGAAACATTTTATGCAAATCAGGCAAACGCAAACAAACAACCCCGTTTCTTCCAAACATCCTACTAAATTGAGTATCTCATTCAATGAAATAGAGCTTTTTTGCCCCTTAAATCCTTTCTCCGTGCGAAACTTTCACAATACAATAGTTGTGGATTCACTATTTTGAAGAAATGTTAAACCACCAATACTCGATCTGGTAACGATAGTATGCTACCGAGATAGAATGGCGAATTCATTTCCAGCCAGATGTTTTGTTGCTAGGCTGATTTGCACAAAACGCCTCAGTATGACGTGTGAACGCCCTCTGTCGGTCACTTTTGGAATCTTTTTTACTATACATGGGAAAAAATCCAAAATCCGTCTGATCATACTCGCGCAAATAGAAAAAATTTCACTTCTTTTATTAAGGATTTTTAGAGTTTGCACACATTTATGATCCACCCGGTATAAGTTCAAGATGCATTAGTTTTACATCATTAACAATATTTTGTGGGGCTCTTGAATAAAGCGTTTATCTACAATCTTGCGCAGTAGATGCAAGTAAAAAAAAATAAATAAATAAAATTTTTATCAAAATTAAACATTTAAAAAAAAAAAACTTCAACACAGAATATAAAAAGAGAATATTTTAAATAAAAGAGATACTGTGTTGACTGTATTAAAGCTTTTATGGATTTATACTTCATAGCGACTGAGAAAAAAAAATTAAATGTGACATGTTGCTAAATTGCAACACCAGGTAAAAAGTAAGACTCTCGAGACCCCTTAAGTGACTGATATTTAGGATAAATAAAATGAAAACTGTTCAAAAAATATTTTAAACTGATACTTCCAACGGAATTAGATTCAAGAAAATAAATACTTCTAATTAACCCTTCCTGGATCAGTGGTCCCACTCCCCTGGGACACCTAATTTTAATTCCAAGCTTGCAAACAGCATCAAAATATTTTAACCCATTTGCGACGCAGAGCATTTTCATTTCTTAACATTTGAAACTAAAGAATTACCCCGGAATTAAAAAAAAAACTTTATTTGTAAATAAGAAACAGCTATATTTCCTTATCTAATAGATCGAATTTTTTATGTTACCAAGATTCTGATGCCAATATGACATTTGGGAATTAAAATTAACTAGTATCATAGACATACCATCGCCCTTAAAGGGGTTAACCCCTTGAGAGGCAATGTAACATATTTTATCCCACCTAGTTTAAGCGAGATTCTCACCAAAAACTTTTAGCAAAATTTTATGTTTCTTACTTTGGCGGCAAAATGATGAAAAATTTCTTTTCTTATTTTAAAATCAAATTTTTCTATTTTTCCGGTGAACATTCAATTTTTCAGAGACGTTATTCTTGGCCCACAAGGGGTTAATAAAATTTTTGCTTTTACAATAAAGTTTAATTTAAGAATTCCTTAATTTCTAAAAAAATTGTTTATAAGCTCTGGTGTCAATCAATGATTTCTCATTTTCGATTAGAATTTATCTGTGCCGGAAAGGGTTAATAAATTCAGCTTATTAACACATTAGCTGCCGATCACGCGCCAGCGCGTGATATGGCGCCAACATTCAGGGTCCACTTACGTCAGCGCGTGATGTGGGGTGATGTCTCAATAGCCAGTCAAGCGCTGGCGCGGGAAAATCTTTCACTGATTCTTTGTTATAAAAAGTAAATCGGCTTCTGGGAAAAACCCACTTCTACTGTGCGGCATTAACTATCATCACATTTTCACGTAAGCGGCAGCGAACGTGTTAAAAAAAGTGATTGGGATTTCTCTTTTTGAGATAGACATACATATAAATTTACTATTTAACCCTTTCCGGCGCACTACTCTTTAAAGTTGGAATTTAAAGAAAATAAAAATTAGGCAATCTATTTAGGCCTAGAGGAGTACACAGGTATTGTTTTGTAAAGATTGCACTAACCATTTTAGTTATACAGCTGTTGCCGAAGTGGTAACCTCCCATAAGTAAAGCATTGATAAGCGCAGTGAGAAGAGCATTGCTGTGAAGCGCGTATCACAGTAGAACATTTGACCTATTATTTAAAAACAGTAGAGTTTGATCTCTGTGGTGTTGCCATTTAGAACTCATAAGAAATATTTAAAGTAACCATTAGAGTAGTTTTTGAAATATTCACGGTGTTCTTGTATCTCTAAACAGGGGGAACTTTAGGTTTTGCCGACCCGGCAACATTGCGCGTTAAGGGGTTAATTGAAAATTCTTCTATAGTTTTTTAACTTGTACGGGTTTAGTATTACTTCCAGAAATATTCTTATTAATCAATGATTTTTAAGTGAAATTTGTCTTTGAACTCCTCAAATAATTTGCCTTTTCTCCCCAACTTTTTTTTTGGCCTGAATTTCAAATTTATCTTAATTGTAAAAATATTTTTAAATTATTACAGTTTCAAAATTATTTAACATATTTAGTTTTTTACTCACCATTCTCTTATCAATTATTACATAAAGTATAAACAAGACCTTAAATTAATTTTTCAGAAACAAAATTGCTAAGAAATTATTACGTTTCCTAAATTATATAAATCCTATTTTAGCCGTATTATATATACGAGGTGGAACCCGTCGAAATTCGACGAAAGAAAAACTTTAAGAACAGTTTCATTGATTTATAATAAATTTACAAAATTGGTTACAATAAAATATGCATTTTATATTGGTCAGTCTAAATCTAAAACAAATATTATTTAAAGCTAAAATTAATAAACTCAATTATCCAAATTATTAAACGAAATAAAACCGAAATTCAGAGTATTTCATATCAGACAATATTTTTAAAATACATAATTAAAATAGTATACATTCTTTCATTTATTTATTTTTTTTTTCAATTTTAAGAGAAAATGGAGTATTTATGTTGATACAATTATAAAATTGGTACTAAAAATTATAAACAAAATTTAATTGAGACACAGCTTTGAAAGAAATTGCATTTAAAAGTACATTTTTTTGTCTATACGACGATGTATCAGTTGAAAAAGTACGATATATAGATAGATACAATTTGCAGTAACGAAAATTGAAAAATCGAAATCGCTGGTAAAGTATTGCTCATTTTAATTTCTATTTTTTTTCTATTTTAAGAGAAAATGGAATAATTCTGTTGCCACAATTACAAAATTGGCACAAAAAACTATAAAAAAAAATTATATTTCGAAAATAAATTTAGATACAGCTTTCAAACAAATTTCATTTCTCTATACGATGATGTAAAAGTTTAAATTTACGATTTTTAGAAGCGTAAAATTTGCAATGGCGAAAATTGCAAAACCGAAAGTATAGGAGAAAGTGTGGCCATTCGCAAAATGAAGTATCCGTTACGCACAGATACTTTTAGCCTTTATAATATAGATATACATAAAATCACTTTACAAATAATTTTTGCATATTTTTTATTAAATTTTGAAAACATTAAACTCTAATATTCAGTTTTAATTGTAACAAAATTAATTATTTTAATTTTGGCATTAATACGACACCAACAAAGATTGTATATTAGGGTGGAGTGAAAAAGACCAAAAAAAATTTTTTTTGGAATTTTTTCTTTGGAAAAGTGTAAAAAGTTGCCTTTTGGCACACTGAATATAAGGTTAAAATTTCATTTCGTTTGGAATTCATCTTTAGTCCTCTACCAGCTCTTAAAAATTAAGCTCTTTATATGTGGAAATCAAGATTTCACTATGTAGTGTAAATGACCCCCCAAAAAATATCTTTGAATTTTTTTTCTTGAGATAGCTTTAAAATGTTGCTTTTTGGCATACTGAATATATTGTTAAAATTTCATTTCATTTAAAATTCATTTTAGTTCTCTACCAGCTCTTAAAGATTATGCCCTTTTTGTGTGAAAATCAAGATTTCACAATGTAGTGTAAATTAATCAACTTTTTTTAAACTAAATTTCTGATTTCTGTAAAATAACCAACAAAAATGACTTCTTAAAGTATTAATTGTGAACTATCTAATATAGTTTCGTTTTAACTCTTTGAATCACGAATAAAACCCTAAAATGTGAATCGTATTGTCGCAGAGAAAAGAAAACACAATAATTAAACGTGCTTTCACTTTTATTTTTCGAATGCACATGAAAGATAGGTCTCTAAATATAAAGGAAATGCAGTTTTCTGAATATATAGTAATTAGATGAAAAGAATACATGCGATGTATTGTAAAACGATCTTTCATTTCATTCTAATTTCTATTGGTCTTTGTTATCAAAATTAGGTATTACCTTTCATGATTTGATTTTGCTCATATATATCCGGCTCTTGCTTCTACTACTACAGCCGCTAATGGCGCTTCAGCAACTAAGTTTACGCATCTTTCGAATACTTAAATTTAACATGGAAATTTTTCAATTGAAAAGATGAGAATTTCAATTTTTTCTGAGAATTTAGTTTCTCTCTTGGTACCTTTTTAAGAATGTGGGGTGATTTCACATTCTTGCCTGTTAATAATGTTTATATAGTTTGTAACACTGAATTTCAATATTGGAATATGAAATTGTCTTAATGTAGAACATATAATATCCTTCATCTTCAATACTCTTCGGAATCCCAATTCTCCAACATGATTTTTTCTAATCAGTTATCGTTCCTGTAAATTTTCATCTCAATGACAGAAGTATACGTTTTGTTGAATAAAGGGATTGAGAGTTTTCTTTAATATTCCCTCAAATAACAAAACAACTTAATTGTTTATTAAAAAAAAAACATTTTGAGCTCTATTGTGGCAAAAATAATCTTTCTTGAAATGAAACAGCATAGACAAATGTACTTTCAATACAAATTCAGCCATAATCTACAGATTTTGGGATAAATTCTGACTTCCAATCTGCAAACCAAACAGTTGTCAATCATTTAGAATGTGACATTCTTGCTGGATTACGATTTATCAGATTTGAAAAAAATTGACCAGATTCAAATGTTTGACACATGTCATAAAGATAATTTTGGTCTACACTTAACTCTCTAGAGTTCATTTCTGTATAATAGGAGCAGATATATTTAATTTCCATAACTGCCTATTGTTCACATTGATCCAACGACTTTCCAATTAGAACAGGAAAAGCTCGTGGCCTTTATTTTGTTTATCAAGTTCAATAACTTGATAAACAATCGGTAGCGGCAATTCGTTTGCAGAGAACTGACATATTAACCACTAAAACGGACGACTAAATCTTAGTTTCAAAAATTTTTTAGCATGATTTTCTATCTTACTTTTTACAGTTGTTCCGTCACAACCTATTACCATAAATTTATCAAGGTTTAAATGTTTTCCAGTGCAATATTTTAATACTTCCTGTAATGATCTTTCCTGGTCCAAAAGATGGTGTAATGTGTCCCAAATACAATTCATTTGATTGTTAAAATCAGAGATTATGTTTGTAACTTATAGTTCTTCCATATATCTCCAAATTTCCATACTTTCCTTTGATTTTGGGGGATTGAATAAGCTTCTTATATTCAGAAAAATTGTTGTCAATCATTTGATCAATACGTCTTAGGTAAACTACAATAATTGATGCCTTCGATGATTTCTGTCAGGATTTTTTATGCCTCTGGTTTTGACGAAACTTTACAATTACTGATGTGTTTTATTTATTGTTTTGTACAATAATAATATTTTATAGCATTCTGCTATTGTTGCCAAAACAACTTTATTTAGTTTTGAAGAATCACCAACTTCTAGTAATGGTAAACTTTGGTTTGCTTACACACTTACTCATTTTGACTGTAAAAATGACAACATGCAATTTTTAAAACTCAATAAACCATTTCAAATATTTAAAAATAAAGACTTAAAGTTTGAAAATGATGAAAGGAATTACACTATACATTTTAAATATAAAAATATCAAACGATATTACCAAAAAAAACCTGTTAATGTACAATTTATGGTAAAAATCTATCATATAAATCAATGAAAATATAAATGGCATGGTAGGGGACTCAAGAAGTTTTTCAAAATTCATGAAATTTTTCACGTGTATTAGAGGTACAAAAAGGCAACTTTTGACTGCTATCCAAAATCAAAAATCCAACTTTCGATTTTTCACTCCACCCTATTGTATATTAGCTATATAACATATTTAGATACAGTTTCTCTTAAATAAAATTTTTACTTCGGAACATTCCAATTCATCTATTAACCCATTCCGGCACAGTGTACCCCCAGTCCAAGCACATCCAATTTTAATTCCAATCTTGCAAACGTCGCCAGTAATATTTTATCAACATTTTGCTTTTACAATAGAAGCTTAAATTAAAGAATTCTTACTTTTTGAAAAAGTCGTTCATAAATTGCAGTGACAGTCGATATTTTCTCATTTTACTAGCAAAGTTTCTCCATACCGGAAAAGGTTAACTTTCTCTTTTCATATTGATCCGGAACCCTTCCTATCAGATGCTTATACAGTGAACAAAGAACACATTAAGTTAGCCAAACAAGCGATAAATAGCCAAATACAGTGACCCTGCTGAAGAAGCCCACTCTGTCTTAAAAATGGAGATATTAATAAGAAGGAGGAGACACACAGTCTACCAGTTGCGAGTGAAGTAACCGAGGAGGTTGTCACAAGATGGCGGCTGTGTCTTTTAATCGGTTCAGCAATTTCTGATTTGCGCCAGTGAAAATTTCCACCATTAAAATTAAATAGTAAATGTCGTCTAATCTAAGCGCGTTGAGGCTCTATTCCCCGTTTGCTAATTTACAAACCCTCTAGCTTTGGACAACCTTGGCGAAGGGAAAAAGTAGCCAAATAATTTGGCGAGAAGAGATGAATAAGCGCATGCGCGCTGGGATGGAATGAGAATGAATCGATGAATTGAATCTTGAATCAAGAGTTTTGAATCACAAATATGAAAAGTTTTCCCGATAAATTGAAGTGGTATGTATTTTATTTAAGTTAAACATATTATTATTGGATGCAACTTTTTTTAATATTTACTGATAATAATTATTACTGATACTGGTGATAATTTATACTGATAAAAATAATGTGCTACTTTGAAACTTATTTTATTTTTACGATACTTGTTGAGAGTTGATATAAGCCTAACATGCGAAGTGTTATTCTAATTCTTAATTTTCTGTAATCAAATATTACTAAATATACATTAGACTGTTGAAATTATTAAGTATACTAAAACATTTTTATTTTATTTTGTAACGTAAAAAAAGTATAAAAAAGATTGTATTCGGTCTAATTACAATTCGTTAGATCTTTTATCTTTAGTTGTTAAGCAATTCGAAAATATTAAAATATCTACAAGTCTATCTACAATCTTCTCTGATTCCCTCCCTATCCTCTAAAACAAATTTTTACTGAACACCTGCAGCTGCATTTAAATAAAAAGATAGGTGCAATGTATTCTTAGATTGTGATTTTATGAATTGCCCAATTTCAATATGTATGACTTGCTTTTCTAAATTGTAAGTCTCCAATTTTTTTAGTATGCAATTATGCATGATTTGTTTTTATTATTTTTCAGATCAAAACTACAGACTTTTCATAAGTTGCTGTTGACTCTGATGTTCAGCCAGCAGTAAGCATTCAAATGGCTTGAAACACAATTGCTTTTCTTGCCTTTAAATGTCTATCTGCTAGCTCTTAGGAAATCACATAGATGTCTTTGTTGACCATTCCACAGAAAGCTATTTTGAGGATGATGCAAATTTAAGTCATCTTTAAGAGATCCAACCAAATGTTTTTTCAGATGTCTGTTTACAAGTTAAACTTTGTGGTAAGTATTCAATTTTATAATTAAATACAGAAAACATTTCATGAATATATGGCAGATGTTATTTATATGTCTTCATTTTTATGAGGAATTCAGTTTTAACCGTTTAGCTTAATGTAGTAGATTTTGTTCCCATCGAATTTTTAATTTTTGTGATATTTAGCGAATTTTTGAGATTTTTTGCATAAGTATTTTGTTATTTAAGAAAGAATTTAGGTAACATTATTTTAGTGTATTAATGTCAATTTTGTCTCCTGCTATTTTTAAATTTAAAAATGATTTTATGCTTTTTGAATAAAATTTTTAGCCTTTTTACGAGTCCAGGCCAATTTTTTTCACTTTCGGAAAAGAAATTTCCTATGTAGCTTGTAGCTTAATATAGTAAATTTTGCTATCAACAATTTGTAGATTTTAGCTTGTTTAATGCGATTTTCAGCATTTTTCGATTTTTTTCCCTTTTTCAAAGATTGTTATTACAGTGTTTTGTATCAGTTCAGATTGTAATAATTTGTTCCATTATGATAAATTTTGTCCACATGGATTTGATACTAACTTTTATCCTACTATAGTAAATTTTGTCTTCTGGATTTTTTAAATCTGTTTTTTAGTAATTTTTCAAATTCTGTGACAGTTTTTTGACATTGGTAAAAGAATTTTGGTTTCTAATTTTTAGCTTAAACTGTACAATTTGTTTCCTACGCTTTTTGAATTTTACCAATTTCTAATGTGATATTCAATGCAACTTTTAGCAAGTTTTGGGGATTTTTGGCATTCCATGTTGATTTTTAGTTATTCATGAGCGATTTCCAATTGCAGTGTTTTCCGACTGAATATAAAATTTTTACAGGAACGACTTACAAACATTCAGTGATTTTTAATATAATTTTCAATTAAATTTTCAGCCATGTTTAAGTTTTTTAATGATTTTTTGCCATTCAGAAACCACTTTCAATATCAAACTTTTCCCCTAATATAGTTATTTTTTGATTGCAATGTTTTATCTCTTAATAGGATTTTTGGCGTTCCATGTCAAACATTTTGTTATTCATGAATAATTTCCGATTATTTTTTCGTGATGCATAATATCTACAGCAATTCGGCTAAAAAATTAAAATTATCAATACCGTAATTTTCGGAAGAAACGCCACGGCGCTTACGATTTTTAAGATAAAATTTCAAGCTATGTGGCGTTTAAGCGCTTTTTTTTTTTTTTTTTTCAAACAAGCGTGATATTTTTTCTGAAAATTTAAAAAAAAAAGTCAGTGATAAATCCAAAATTTCGAACATAAAATATATACGTATCTTAGGTCATTGGTTCCCAAAAGGATTGAATCCTCGGAATCAGTCCAAAATGCACAAACTCCGAAAAGGAACGATTCCTCGAACTCTATCTGAAATGAAACGACTCTGGAAAAGTTCGATTCTTTGAACGCTTTCTGAAATGAAACGACCCTGTAAAGGAACGATTCCTAGGAATCGTTTTGAAAAAATCAGACTGCTCTGAAACGTTCCGGAATGACATAAATCAGGCACATTTTTTGTTCTTTGCAACAGGATAGGGTACCAACTCCGAAAAGAAATATTTCCTCGGACTCTATCTGAAATGAAACGACTCCGGAAAAGTACGATTCTTTGAATTCGTTCCGAAATGAAACGACTCTGTAAAGGAATGATTCCTCGGAATCGTTTCGAAAAAGACCGACTGCTTTGAATCGTTCCGAAATTATATAAATCACACACTTTTTTTTGCTCTTTGCAACAGGGTAGGGTACCAACTCCGAAAAGAAACGATTCCTCGGACTCTATCTGAAATGAAACGACTCTGAAAAGTTCGATTCCTTGAACTCGTCCGAAATGAAACGACTCTTTAAAGGAACAATTCTTCGAATTTGTTTCGGAAAGAGCGACTGCTCTGAATCGTTTAGAAATGACATAAATCACGCACTTTTTATTGTTCTTTGCAACTGGGTAGGGTAGATAAATTTTTTTGAAAAATAAACTAAATCTTAAATTCAGAATCGTTGAGGCTGGAAGGGTTCCGGATTTTGGATTTTGTACTCGACAAACACAATGGGGTGCTGCAGCACCGATTCACTAGCAAATTATTTTCTGATATTTGATTTATAGATTTTTTTTTTTTTTTTAGGTCTCGTGTATAAGTTGACCTCCCCCCCCCCACTTTGAAGTTCTTTTTTTTGTCTAAAATTTCACGGCTTATCACGGTAGCTATTATAGATCTATCGTTGCAATACTTGGCGACAGCTCTTCCAAACCAAGAAATAACTGTATTTAAGCAGTAAAAAAAATCCTTTACAAACATGGGAGAACTCTCTAAATTTTGCGGCATAGCGAAAAAAAATTACAAATTTTGATGTTTTTTTCAAATTTTTTGAGGTTTAAAAGTTGTAGAAAAAAAAATCACGATTTCCAATTTAAAAAAAAATCTTTGTATAAGCCGCAGCGGCTTTTTGGAAGGTTTTTTTCTTGTATAAGCCGCGGACTATACACCCGAAAATATGGTAATAAAAATTTTAAAGTGCCGATGATGTTTTGAAGAGACTGAAGTATGAAGAGCTACAAAATTTTGGAGAAGGTATTTCTATATACAAAGTTTTGCACCTCAAAAACCGATTTTTGATTTTTTAATTTAATTTTTATACAAACTTTAGCAGAGTTTTTATAATGTTTCGAGACGATTTTTCAAAATTAGAGAAAAGAATACGGTTTCATTCTTTTAACCTAATATAGTGAATTTTCATTTCAATACAATTCATTTGAATTTTTTAATGCAATTTTTTAATTTTTTTTTCTTTTTGCATTTTGCCGCTGTTATTTTATATTAGTTATAAGAATTTTGTTTCAAACTTTTAGTCTAATGTATCAAATTTTGTTTGCTATGATTTATGAATTTTAGTTAGTTTTAATGTGATTTTTCAAGATTTTTTGCATGATGTTGATATTTTCTTATTTATGATTTATTTCCAATTTAATGTTGTCTTAGAGTAAATTTTGAATCCTACAA
This sequence comes from Maratus speculifer, assembly GCA_964019185.1. Classification (NCBI taxonomy): domain Eukaryota; kingdom Metazoa; phylum Arthropoda; class Arachnida; order Araneae; family Salticidae; genus Maratus; species Maratus speculifer. The sequence continues at coordinate 18,088,060 of OZ025302.1, read as the reverse complement.
TTTTTAGCATTTTTTTAAGTTCTGTGGTGATTTTTTTAAATTCAAAAGTAAAAATAGATTTTAAACTTTTAATCTAATTTTAGCGGTTTTTAAAGATTTTTTTGGGTGCCGCATCAGTTTTTTTATCAATCATGACAGATTTCAGACTACTACTTGATTATGCTGCTGACCAATTTTGCCAAATTATATAAATCGCTAAATTATGCAAACTGGTGTAATTTTCATGTTTAATTATGAAAGGACTAATAAATTAGAAAAACAAATAAAACAAAGAAGTAAATAAATCATTTGATGACATAACAAACATATTTAATGTCAAGTGAATGATGAGATTTACGATCACCCATTTGGTGATAGTTTCTTGGTCGACGGATAATCAAGTTGTACAGGTTAGTGATGGGCGATTCTCAAAAATTCAACAATCAAGAAAAATCGATATAGTCACCAATTATTTCCTAGAATCTACAATCAAGATGTTTTACATTCGATTGTAACACAGAGAAACTAAAAGCAGTTGTTGCGGTTCTTAGTTATTATTCTGGCAAAAAACGTCATGGTAATGGTAGGGCTTGCTCGATAATTCTGCTGTCACAATTATTTGCTTCAGTTTTAAGTTTATGGGTTTACTGCAAGAAGCGAAAAGGCCTGCTCACTAATGTTAATTCTGTGGAACAAATTCATAGAGATCTCTTATTTGCATTTCAATATTTTTATGTGGTTTTCATTACATTGAACAGATGACAAGGAAGGTCTCCATACAGGCATACCCCGAAAAATCTGAAAAAATTACAGAATGTTCTTCTCGTGTGGATATGTTCGTTTATAAAAAAAAATTTCGGCGGAATCTCCATTCAGTAACCGTAAAAAAATAATGAAAATTTCGTTATTTGGTGATTTATCGCCGGTTGGCAATGGAATATAATTTCAAAAAAATTCTTTACAAATATACTTGAAGAAAAAAAAAAGTTTCATGTTGAACTTGTTTTGATAAGTTTAAATAACTTTAGTTTTGTAAGTTTTAGTTTGTTTTAAGTATAATTTTGTTTATATGTATTTATATTCAAATTTAATCATCAAAATTTGAGATTTAAAACAAAATTCATAATTGAAATTTAATTAAATTGGTTTTAAGCTCAAAGTCCAATAGAGAATTGTTGATTAGATTTTGTTGCTATGGAAAATATGACGTTTAATTTTGAATATGCTTAAATGTATGAAGATAATTTTTCTCTGATTTTTTTTTAGCTAGGAAAACATTTTTTCCAGCGATTAATTAAATAACTACTTCAACGAGTAATATATATATGTAATACAATATGTATATAGATGTATATAATATATTAGTCTCTCATCATAGGCGTAACTAGCGGGGGAGCTGGGCCCACCCCAGACATCCCAGTGCCCCCCCTAGAATTTTAAACTCTTGTGGTAATGTTAGAACGTAAAAATTTTATTTTTTCAAGAGATTACACATGCCTCAAAGTGGGACGCTAAACAGACTATTTTTTACATTTGTCTTAAGTCTATATTTTTCAGATTTAGTCTCTTTTCCCGCTTTTTTTACAATTTTTTCTTACTCATCGATCACCTCCAACAGCACATGGTAACAGTATCAGCTTTTAACGAAAACCGGTCACTCATTTTGAAAGAGGCCGGCATTCATTTATACTATTGGAAATCAGCCGAAGGCTAAAAGGAATGGTCATTTCTTGTCACTGTCTCGGGTTTTTCAATACTGCAACATTGGGGGGGGGGGCTTAATTAGTTACATCTGTCTCTTGCTCTTTTTTTGGGACTGGACACAAAACACATGCTCGTATGCTTTGAAGGTTAGACAAAACATTCCACAAACATTTTGTTGTTAGTTGCTTTAGTGCTAAGGTATTAGTTTCTTTTATTGAGCATTCCGCTGTGACTGATATTAAATCCTCTTCTGAGAAGAAAATTATGAAAAAGATGGATATATCAGTTCATTTTTTTAAATCTTCGAATTCCTTGAAGCATTCATTAAATCCAGGTATGTTTGGAAAGTTTATAATTCATTTGTATTTATGTTTCTGGAAAGATATTAACTTAAACGTTAAAGTTTTCGTATATTATCCTTTTGTTAAGTTTGTTCTCAAATCCACAGGGACTACTTTCAAACAATTTTTAGGTGTGTTCGTAATTATGTAAATACATAGCACCTGTAGTTGTCGTTCAGTCTATTTGTCCGTCCGCATATAACAACGTAAAAACTACCCAACCAAATCATTTGAAATTTAAAAAGTATAATTATTACATAATTTTGTTGAATTTTATTTAATTATATTAATCGTTAATTATTTCAAATTTTATGGAAATCAGATGCATAGATCAATAACAGGGACAATCAAAAGTATTCCGTTACACTACGGTCAATGGGGAAAAAAGTTTCAAATGCATTTTAATCGTTTGAAATTTAATAAATATAATTATTACATAATTTTGTCGAGTCATTTCAAATTTTATGAAAATCGGATGGTTAGATTAATTACAGGTACAATCAAAAGTATTCCATTACATTACGGTCAATGGGTGAAAAGTTTCGAATGCATTTTAATGATGTTACACTCATTCAAACATAATAAAATTGATATGCATTTATGAAGTACATACATTTTATAATACACATTTTGCATAATCTGTGGTGCAAAGAACATTTGTTATTGATTTACAAGGTCAGACAAAGGTATTCTATTACAAAATGGAATAGGGAGAACATTGGTGCGCATTTTAATTGTAATTAACTATTTAAAATTTTATGATAGATTGATATATGTTACTGAAGAATGTTACAAGTTATTTTCTGTATAAAAGAAAACAGATAGTATTTACAGGGACACACAAAAGATTTTGGCAACTATACTGTATCCGAAATATTGTGTACTGTTATATCAAGATCTGAATAATTTTAAGTGAATCCATAATTATATAAATAAGTAGCACCTATATTCGTTGTTCAGTCTGTCAGTCCGTTTTTTCGTCCATCTTTACAATCTATACTACAAAAAATATTTATTAATAATTTACAGGGCCACTCAAAAATATTCCCCTACATAATGGTATACGAGGATATATTGTTTGGGATGTGTTTTAATTATATTCAACTGTTTCACATTTTATGAATATGATATACGTTGCTGAGGTGTAATACAAGTTGTATGTCCATGTATATTTACAAGAGCACACACACACACACACACAAAAAAAGAAAGAAGAAAAAAACGACCATTATATTATATCTGAAATACTGTCTACTATAACAGCAAGATCTGAATATTTTTAAAACTTCGTTATCGTACGAACGCACCTCATTTGCTATGCTTCACGTGCAATTTCCAACTTGTTTTATTAATTCTTATTTAAGGGTGTATTTAAATCAAAAAGGGCAACTTTGTGACACATGCTTTAATTTATTTTTATTCGGAAATGCGTTAAAATAGCAAGTGTTATTCAGAAACTGTCTAATTGCACTTAATTTTCTGTTTTTGTAAAAATACAATACATCTTTCATAACAAGCCTTCAAAGTTGCCGTTTTTGAACACATTTCCCGACGAAAGCAGAAAAACCGGTCTAAAAGCAGGAGAAAAACGGGTGATCATGTGATTGAAATAGCTTAGAACTGGATAGATAATTTAACTATCATAAAATGGAAAAATAAGTTCGATTCGAAATCGCTTCCATTGTCAAGCATTCTAATTTTATGTATTTCCGTTTTAAAAAATGAGTTTGTAAATGTGTCAAAACGTTTTGCGTTTGTTGAGCGGAGCAGTTGAAACCACCCTTAAAAAACGCACGAAATAGGCAAGTGGTTAAACGAAAAAAAAAGTGACCGGAAAAAAAAGTTATCGGAAAAAATGACATAAACTACAAAAGCGGAAAAAAGTGATTCAGAAAAAAAGTTACCGGAAAGAAAGTGACAAGGAATTGATTTTGGAGATTCATTGGTTAAGTATATAGGGGGGATCAGGGGGAGGCTCTTAATTTAGGTAAATGTGTTTTTCATGCTGAATTAACTGTTTTGGTTCAATTTTTGAACATAAGATTACCACCCCCCCCCCCACCCCATCCGCCCTTAATTAGATAAAAGGGGTTTTATGCAGAATTATACAATGTGTGTAATTTTTTTTGGTATAGGTTCTTTCTGATAAGGGTTATATATAGTATTTAATGCCTGAAGAGTTTTAGGAGTTTAATGGTTAAGAAAAAGGGGGATGGGGGAAACCTCTCTTAAATTTAATTAATAGTTTTTTGTGCAGTTATCCGATTTGTTTGGAATTTTCGATTTTTAGCCCTCAAATTAGATTAATCGATTTTTATCCAGAATTATCCGATATTTCAAATTTTAAATATAGGTTCTTTCTGATAAGGTAAATTCCTGAATAGTTTTAGGGGTTTAATGGCTAAATATAAAGGGGGGGATGGGGGATAATACCTCTTACGTTAAATAAATGCCTTTTTACGCAGAATTATCCGATTTACCTCGAATTTTAGACATAGGTTCATTATGATAAGACGTATTTCTGATTAGTTATGGGGGTTCTTTTGTTTATTAAAAAGAAGAGGGGGCAAGCAATTATTTCGCCTCCTCAAATTAGATAAGTCGGTTTTTATTTAGAAATATCCGATGTATTTCAAATTTTAAATATAGGTTCTTTCTGATAAAGTAAATCCTTGAATAGTTTCAAAGGCCTAATGGCTAAGTATAGAGGAAGAAACAGAGGATAACCCCCCTTAAATTAAATTAATGGCTTTTTACGCAGAATTATCTGATTTGCTTCAAATTTTGGATGTACGTTCATTATGCTAAGGCGTATCCTTAATTTGTTACGAGATTCTTTTGCTAAGTATAGATGGGGGAACGGGCGATTATTGAAAGAAGCTTGCTTTCCCCATTTGACGGAGGGGGATGTCCGGTACATATCGCGGGTGGCTAGCATCTTAAGAAATTTGACTATTAAGGATTTCTCGGTAAAGGTTTGCCGCAAAAATGACCAAGTAAAGTAAAAAAGTGAGATCAATGCAACTGAACGCAAATAACAAATAAAAAGAAATTTTCTTTATTTTTTAATTTAATGATTGAAAACAATTATGCCAGAAAACATAACACATTTTACCTTTTTCCTTATAATTATTAATTACAATTCATTTTGCATTTAAAACTGGTTTATTTATTTTATTTTATTTTTTATTTGTGAAAAAAGTAATATGCTAAATGATTTGTTGTAATTGTCATTTTAATTTCCGCTGAATATTTATTATTTAAAACTGGATTTTTACTAATTAATGTCCCATATTACACATCACAAAATATAATATAAAACATTTTAAAAAATGTATGTTAGAAAATTTGGTACTACTCTGTTATCCCGTCGACCAATTTCGCCAAACTGATAATCAAAATATACAAAATGACATAATTTTTATTTTAAATAAAGAAAAAACAAATAATTAGAAGAATATTAATAAAAATTCAAATAAAATAAAACTAAATAAAATCACTTAATGACATTTAAAACACGTGAACCGTATTTAATGTCATTGAATGTGACATTCACGATTACCCATTATTGGCATTTAATCTTACAGTTTGGCGATAATTTTTTGGTCGACCGGATAACCTATTAGTACCGAAAATTTTAATGTCCTATGTAGTTCCTATGTCCTATATCCTATGTTATGCTCTTATGTAGTTGTAATGTCTTTTTATTTATTTTTTTATTAATTGATCTACAGTTTTAATAAAGAACTTGAGGAACAAAAAATGTGTTATTGATGAACTTAATAAATAAACCAACTGAATAAAGAGAAACTGAGGACACGATACCACAATACTATATATAAGCCTTATCAAAAAGAATCTATATCCAAAATTTGACACACGTTAGAAAATTCTACTTAAAAACCCATTCATCTTATTTAGGAAGGAGGGGGGTGGGGTAATCATCCGTTCCCAAAACTAATCAAACAAGCATCTTTTCAGTATGAACGTATATCCAAAAATTGAATCAAAACAGTTAATTTAGCATGAAAAACCCATTTACCTAAATTAAGAGCCTCCTCCCGACACCCTTTCATACTTAACCAATAAATCCCCAAAATCAACTCCTTGTCACTCTTTTTTTCCTTGTCCCTTTTTTCCGGTAACATTTTTCCCATGTCACTTTTTTTTCGCTATTTTAGTTTGTCATTTTTTCCGCTAACTTTTTTTCCTAGATTCAGAATTAAAAAGCTATGTAAAAAAGAAATGTTCTTCATTCTTTGATAAGATCTTTCAGAAGATGATTCTCACAGTAAATGATTTGAAACGAATTTACGTTGTGGTAGCGACAAAAAGAAGGAAAAATGGTTGTCATATGATCAAAATTGCTATAACTCATTAACTAATTTATTTATTTATTTAAAAAAATGGCGACTCTGTTGTTTATAAGCAACTCTATCCACCCCTCCTCCCCCCAGAGCCGAATTCTGGCTGCATCACTGCATTAAGAAATTTTTTCTCCCTCTCTCCCAGGCACTGTTTTGAATCGAAAACCTGATGTATAAAACCGCTATAAGATTCACCAACATTTCGAAAGGTTTTTGAGCCAACACTTGATTTCCTCCAACTTTTCGTGAAATATCCTCACAACATCCAGTGTGATAGCAAACAGCAATGTCCCCCAACTTTTTTCTGCAGTTCAAAAAAAGTCTCCACTAACCAAGACTTTTCACCGAACATCGAGCATTTCAACAAATCAAAGATAAGCGATTGACAGGAATAGGCGATAAATATTAAGGGTGTATTTCGATTCAAACTGCTTATTTTCCGATTTATTTTTAAATTCATTTTTGCTCTCATATGCATCAAACTTGCAAATTGTCTTATTTAAAAAGTATACAAGGTGCCATGATTGTCCATTCTTTGATAAATACAGAAAATATTGCAAAAAAGCAATCGAAAACGGCATTTTGAACAGATTTTCCCCAAACGGGAGATCTGTGAACGAAAAAAAGTGTCAAATTGAGAAGGTAATTGTTTATAAATCAAATTCTAACGAATTGAGCATAAAATGATATCACACAACACCTTATACGTCTCTTCAAATATCCCCTCAGCAAGTTTCATGTTTCTACTTACTTTTAAAAATGTGTCTGAAATTGAATCAGAAAATTTCGAGCTGTTGAAGATGGAAAAGCATTTTTCGAATACACCCTTAACGGCTGGTACTAGTAGTACTGGTTTTCCTACTATTCCTCCAACTTTTTCACAAATAATTGTAACCCTTTTCTCTCTTTGAACGGGAAAAAGTTGGGGTTAAAATCTGCTGAAAAGTTTGTTGCTCGTAAAGTTTATGAATCTGATAGCAGCTAAAGACAGAAGAAAGTTTCATCCAATTAGTTTCTTTGATAGATTATACGTTTTCAGGAATGTATTAACAAGTGAGCTTTCCTTTGAGTTTATCAGTTCTAACAAAACTATTTTTACTTACTTCTATCTTTACGGAAGAAAATATTGGATTCGTGAAAATTTTCGAATTCCGATTTTTGACAGATTTACCCGTTTTAGGGATCAGAGATCCCTAGTTTTTAGTAAGAACAAGTTTTTACAAAATGTCTGTCTGTGTATATGTGAATCTGGGACTCTGTCTATATGTGACATAAATTTTGTGGACACTCTATCTCAAGAACTAATGCATGGAATGTAATAAAAATTTATATTCAGGTAGTCCTTAATACAAATTGATACTGATTAGTTTTTGTTGCAAATCAGTCAACCGATGGCGCTTTTACGCTGCTTTTTTAGCCTGCCCGTTCTGTATGTACGTTCGTACGTAATGCGATAACTCATGATAAAAATATCCGATCCACTTGAAATTTTGTATATAGATATATCCTGATAAGGCGCTACCCTGATTAGTTTTTGGAGTTCATTCGATATGTATAAGAGGGGGAACGGGGGGCTCATGCCCCTCCCCTTAATAGAAATAAATGGGTTTCTCATGCAGAATTAAGTTTTCGTTCAAAATTTAGATATAGGATCATTCTGATGAGGCGATTCTGTGACTCTTATTAGGTGTTCGTTGAATAAGTATAAACAGTGGGATGGGGGGTTCTAATGCCCCTCCCCGACTTATATAAATGGGTTTTTCAAGCAGAATTGTCAGATTTAGTTCAAATCTCTGAATAGTTTTGGAAATTTAATGGTTACGTATAAAAGAGGGGAATAATTCCTCTTAAATTATACAAATGCTAAATGGGTTTTTATTAAGAATTACCCAATTTGCTCTGAATTTTGGATATAGATTTTTTTATGATACAGCATGTCCTTGATAGTTTAGGAGGTTCAATGATTAAGTATAAACAAGTTGGAAATTGCACATGAAGCGTAGCAAATGAGGTGTGTTCGTACGATAATGAAATTTTAAAAATATTACTCTCATATATCAATCTCATAAAATTTTAAATAGTGAATTACAATTACAACGTTCATCAAACAATGTTCTCCCTATACCATTATGTAATGGAATACTTTTGTGTGGCCTTGTAAATCAATAACAAATTTTCTTTGCACCACAAATTATGTAAAATGTATATTATATGTTATTTTTATTTATTGTTGCATATAAATTTTATTAAGTTCGAATGAGTGTAACACAGTTAAAATGCATTTGAAACATTTTTCCCCATTGACCGTAATGTAACGGAATACTTTTGATTGTCCCTGTAATTGATCTATGCATCCGATTTTCATAAAATTTGAAATAACTCGACAAAATTATGTAATAATTATGTATTTTAAATTTCAAACGTATAAAATACATTTGAAACTTTTCCCCCATTGACTGTAATGTAACGGAATATTTTTGATTGCCCCTGTAATTGATCTATACATCCGATTTTCATAAAATTTGAAATAACTCAACAAAATTATGTAATAATTATGTATTTTAAGTTTCAAACGCATAAAATACATTTGAAACTTTTTCCCCATTGACCATAATGTAATTGAATATTTTTGATTGCCCCTGTAATTGATCTATGCACCCGATTATCAAAAAATTTGAAATAACTCGACAAAATTATGTAATAATTATGTATTTTAAATTTCAAACGATTAAAATGCATTTGAAACTTTTTTTCCCATTGAACGTAATGTAATGGAATACTTTTGATTGCTCCTGTAATTGATCTATGCATCCGATTTTCAGAAAATTTGAAATGACACGACAAAATTATGTAATAATTATGTATTTTAAATTTCAAACGTATAAAATATATTTGAAACTTTTTCCCCATTGACCATAATGTAACGGAATATTTTTGATTGTCCCTGTAAAAAAAAATGAGCCGTACGAATGTCAAAATATGATCCTAAAAAACGAAATTTAGCAAACCAACAAACCAACCTCTGTATTAATTTGAATTTTGCATAGCATCATTTCTTATTTTCAGAGGAAGCACAGATTTGTACTAGAGATGAGTTCGGGCTCGATTTTTGAAACCCGTGCCCAAAAGATTTTTAGTACATTGGAGCCCGATACAAAAAGTATACAAAAATAAATAAAAGATTTAATGATATTTAAAAATTGTTTCAAATGTAATATCCCATTTTAAAAAAATTTCCTATTAAATAAAAATTTCTTATAAAATTTACTATTAAATAAAAATTTAAATTCAAACTCATGAAAAGAGCAATTTGGTATCAATTAAAAATATCCTTCCGACCTAAAATGATTTCTTGTCCTTTAAGAAGAAAATTTGATGTACATATTAAAGAAGTGCAATGAATAAATGGATAGTGTTTATAGAAATTACTACAGTAAAACCCCGATAGTTCGGATTAATTGGGACCGGACGCAATCCGGATTATCGAAAATCCAGATTATCCGGAAAATTAGAAAAAAAAAATGAAATAAAATATAACATACTAACAGAAAATCACCTTTATGTTAAACTTATTGAATATTTGCAGACAGTAATGATGTTTACTTTGCTTAATTATTCTGAAAACATGTCAGAATATGTTTTTAATATTTTTTAAATTTAATTATTTAAAATATAAATTAATAATAATTTTCTAAATAAGTTGTCTGTTATACAAACAAACACAATTTTCTATATTTGATATGGGGAAAACTAAAATAAAGAATCAAAATATTTTATCGAGTAAATTATTTTAAATTTAAGATATATATAGACAAGCATTATTCAGATATTATACACAAACAAAAACATACATTTGTCTTTTTTTCAATTGACCTACAATATATAATTTACATCAAAAAACTTATTTTAAGTAAAAAAGGGCGATATATATTATTTACAGTAGGATAAACAGTAAGAGGAGACCATTTATGCATTTTCAATACTTCAGGAAAACAAACAGTGAATGAAGATTTGTGTTACTTAAAATAAATTAAAAATGAGAAATAACATGTGTTTCAAAAGAAAATGATGAAGAATGTTATCTTTTTGGATATACAGTTAGGCCTAATAGCATAAATAAAAACAATTCTTCAGCCAAAATTATTTAACTGAACAGAATACACAAATAACATTCATGAGCAATAATTAAAAAATACTTAGGTTAATTATAAGAACTTTTCAATGTAATAAACACAACATATTTAAATTACCAGTTCAAAATTTTTGTTTACATCATGAAAAACAAATATGGCTTCCTTTAGTTGTTAACTGCAGCTGTGGAAATATATTTAAAATAACTAAGTAAAATCTATTAATGCTTAAATAAAAACAATTCTTAATCCAAAAATATGTATAATTGAATCGAATACACAAATAATATTAATGAGAAATAAAAATATTTATCTTGATCATAAGGGTTATTTAATACAATACATACAAGATATAATTTCCATTTCTAAATTTTTGTTTACACTAAGAAAACAAATATGGCTTCCTTTAATTTATTTGTTAAAACTTCAGCTATGAAAATCTATTTAAAATAACTATAGTAAGATTCTTGAGGTATAGAGGAATAAATATCAAAACAATTATTAAAATACTTTTGAATACTTATATATTTTTATAGAATATAATTACTTTTAAATTTAAAGTATTTAACAGCTTTGAAGCAGCATTTTCATTTAGCACACTAATGCTTACATTTTTAAAACAGAAATAATCAAATACTTGAAAACATAGAAACATTTTAAAATTACTTAATTATAAAATAATAGACCATCCTTAAAATGTCAAGAGATAATCTTTTTAAAATATATGTAAAACACTGATTCAAAGACAGACAACAAGTAGGTAGCCATCTTGAAAAGCAACAGAAATTCAGATAAATAACAATGCCTGAGATTAGATAATCCAACACTAATGAAAAAGGGTTTTTTACCAAAACAAAATAGAATGTTAAAATTCAACCTTAACATAATTAACTTGAACAGAACGTATTAGATTATGCATTTCAAAATTCACATTCTGGGATTAAATTTCATCATTTTAGAAATTGTAAATACATAATTACAGTAATATTAAATGCAGAAATAGTTAAAGCAATGTACTCAAATTAGAAAATTAAGGAGTAAAAGTTTAAATAAGATGTGTGCCATACATTCATAGGTCGTTTTCTATATTTAACTATAAAATTGAGTACTTACCACAAAGTTTAAAATGTAAACAGACATATGAAACAATATTTAGTTTGACCTTATCTACTTAAAAGTACAGTACAACTTAAGTTTGCATCATCCTCAAAAAAGCTTACTGTAGAATGGTCAACAAGGACATCCATACGGTGACCTAAGAGCTAGTTTAAAGATATTTAAAGACAAAAATAAGCAGAAATAAAAAAGCAATGCTATACCTTTTGAAATATTCAAACATTATAATGTATTTTCAATTTCATACTTTTTAATAACTGAATAATTCAATTAATGTTATTTTAAATTGAATAAACAATCTTATATTTAAGTGTGTATATCTGTTTTCTTTCTTGTACCTGTTTATGTATATTTGTAAAATTGGTAAATATAGCAAAACCAGGGATAATTCCCCGAGTGAGCGGCCAGACATTACGTCAGGCGCTACCCGCTCTAGAAATTCTCCAGGCGCTTGCCTCTATTTACAATTTAAATTTATTTTTTATATTTAGATAGTGTGTGATTGTCAAAAAATTTTCTTGCAGTCTCAAGATTTAAATAAGATTTTTTTTACTCTAAAGATGCGTGTTGATGGATTATATGCCTTTCTGGAGCTGGAAGTTGCCGGAGTGCGGGATCTAGAAGCGGCTGGTGCTGTTAAACGGATCCGATTGGTTTAAAAATATGTCCTAGCTTTTTTTTCCCCATAACCTTCGAATCACGAACAAAGGCTGTAGGAGAAGTACTGGTATCAAAGAGAATGAATATCTCCTCATTTGTGATGCAGGCTCTGTGCAGCTTACGGTTCTCTCAAAATCCTGAAAAATAATAAATAAAGGGTGATTCTTTAAGAAACAGGTCATGGATGGTAAAACAAAAAAAACTCTGAAGCAAAAAGTACAGATTTTTAATTTATAAACAATTTTTTTTTTACACTTATTGATTTTAAATAATTTCAGAAAGACAAACGGGTATCCAGAATAGTACAGTGATAAATATCCATATCAAAAGTTTATGAACATGAATACTATATATATCATATGCTAAATTTCTATTTGTTTGGTTTAAATATTGTTTAAAGATCAGAAAAAGCAAAAACATGTGGATAAACAAAAATCTTGATAGAAATTTAGATTCGAGTAAACATACATTAACGATAAATTTAATTTGGCGTAAACAAATTTGCGTAATATTAGCGTAAGAAAGTATTGAGAAAAGATTTATACTGAAGTCAGAAAAATGTATAAAACTACTGTACAACGTTGTTTGATTGTTGACTCAGAACAGCGCCACATTTCACTATTTCGTTTGAGTCGCGAATAACAATAATTTGTATCATCAACAAAAACCTCATAAAATGAATTATATCTCAAAGCGACAATTTATAAAACTACACATGCTTCTACTTAGATTAAGCCTAAATTCCATCAATTATCACGAAACTTTAATAAAATATATATTTATTTTAAAAAAAATAACATCATTACATACCAACTAGAAAACTCTTGGATTATAAAACCGCCAGTTATTTGCCAATTATCGATAATACTTCCTAATTTCAATCTAATCAATTTAATAAGTTCTTGGTAATTCACATTTACAAAACCTCAAACTTTGGACATGGACATAGAAACCTACGCATGCGCAATCTATTTTTACAAATCCTCTAGCTTTGGACAGCAATCGCTGAACGCGCATGCTCGCATTGATCTCTTCTCGCCAAATTATTTGGCTACTTTTTCCCTTCGCCAAGGTTGTCCAAAGCTAGAGGGTTTGTAAATTAGCTCCCCGTTTGAATTCGATGCTGGGATTTCGGCAATGTTTCCCCAAAACACGTGTTCTCACGTCACAAAAATATGTTCCGTTACTATTCTACAGCAAAGAGCTACGAGTTGGGAAACGAGTCATTCCATAATCTCGTCACCACCAGCAGCGATTCGACTGCCTTGCATTTCGGCCCGAAAATTCTCCCTTCTCTGGCACAACTTAGCATTTCGTCCATTTTAGTTTTAGTTATTTATTTTTTCTAAATCCCCTTCAAAATTGTCCCCACTGCTGTCTGCTAAGGACATGCCGCCGTCTCGGCTCAAAAATTTTAGCTCCAGCCCCATTTCACTTGGCACGGCAAGTGGGAGTGATGTGCGGCGCCAAACTCAGTACTTTCAAAAAGGCAATAAACTACTAAGTCCAGCAACGGTTAGCCACAATCAGCCGACCTCGGCACTTGTCTGCGTCGATCGCCCCCACTCTGCCAGCTATAATGCCATCATGTACGCTAATGGCACCTGGTGCATGTAAAATCCGTCGTGGGTGCAAAGTCCTCCAAGTTACCTATGAATTATACCTCTGGAGGTGCCTTGCCAGGTGAAGGTCTCGTCATCTGATCAAGGCTCTAAATTACGAGACCATCTTGCGGTTGCCATGTGTAGTTCATCATTTATTGCCGCTTTGCGGCAATTAGGCAGTAGTCCGACCCGATACCAGGTATCTGACCCATTAAGCTGAGATTATTCACTCGGCAGGTAGGGGCCTGGTCATCGGTTAGAAAGAAAGAAAGAGTCATTGTATAATTAATGATTATGATATGAGAGAATGTTTCCCCAAAGCACATGACTTTGACGTCATAAGGATAGGGTCCATTGATGGGAATCTTCACTTATAAATATTGCAAAACAATTCTATTTATTTTTACTAGTGTTAGTTTGCACAAGTATTTAATGTTTTTTCTGACACAGCAGTAGGTTGTCACAATGTGGCGGAAGTATTACTGCTGAAATAAATTCCTACCAGTAAAAATAAATATCAGTTTTTGCCATTATTTTCTATTACTAAGGCTTTTCAATAAAGAGATACTTTCTACTTAAATTTACTGGTGGAAGTTTTACGCGATGGTAATGATCCTCTAGAAAGCGGTTACAGTCGAAACTTCACTACTTTAAGGGTATATCAGTTCCCTTTTCTTAATAGCTCTATTGTGTTGAGAAGCTAGTCTGAATCGGCTATAATGCACCAGCACCTTTATACCCTGTTCACACTACACTGTTAAAAATCTGCTGCATTTTGCTGCAACGCCCTCCACCACTTGTATATAATATCTCTATTCCAACCAATGAAAAAGCGCCATTTCACGGCCAAGTAACCGTTTTCTATACAAGCAGGGGAGTGCGTTGCAGCAAAATGCAGCAGATTTTTAACAGTGTATGGATAGTTAAGATATCTCAGGCCTGGAACTCTCTCAGAGAGTTCCACAAACTCTCTCAGAAAGTTTCAACTCCCTTGGGCTAGATACAGGAACAACCACCTACTCTCATTGGCTACAAAGTTTCGCTTTTACTGACTGGCTGTTGTGGCCGTCTGTATTTCAAGCGCATGCGCATACGCTATATTTGTTCAGTTCAGAGATACGGTGACATTCGCTGAGATATCTTAGGTAAATTTTTCAATGTGAACAGGCATCCAATTCCGGGAGGGTCCACTTCAAACACGGCGATCTTAAGATATCTTATGTTTGTAGAGTGAACAGGGTATTAGCCTCAAAGATTCGGAATGCTCCTAAAATCGATCTGCGCAACTTCTCGCGCATTGTTGCTGCTCCAGAAGTTTCGGTTTACATTTTTTGTGGCACATGAGAGACTGTTCAAATCTATGACAAAGTATGTGTTGCTCAGCGCAGTGCTTAAGGTAGACTCATCGTAACCGATAGATTGTGACGTGTGTCATTTCTGTTGCTTTATCGCTTTTAAAATTTTATTTGGACTTTATTTAAATTGTTAATAGAAACCATATTTATAAAAATCAAATGCTTTTTATTAATTGTCAATTAGATAATTAAATTCAAAGATAAGATAAGATAATAAAAATTAGATAATTAAATTAAATTCATTTTATAACTAAGTTATAAAATTTGATTTAATTCTTTTATAGATAAAATTTAATTTTAAATGGTAATTTAAAAAATATATTTTTTAATAATTAAATAAACCTAATTTAAAATTCAATAATTTTTAAAATAAAATTAAAAATATTTGTCTGTTAGACCGCTCTGTTGTATTTTTTATTGCCAATTACACAATTAAATTTTAAGTTTAATTACAAATAATTTGTAAAATTTATTATAATTTGTTAATACATAAAATATAACTCTAAATAATTTAAAAAAAAATCTATTTTCTTAAATAATTAAATGACTAAGATTTAAAATGAAATAATTCTTAAAATAAAATAATTTTTTTTATGTTATTTGTGTTCCCGCTCTGTTGTAAGAGATGAATATGAAATTAATAAAATCAATTTATTGAAGTTATCAATTTTTTTCTTGCGTTTTATAGTGAAGTGTTATCGTTCATGCATAAAAAATCTCTGTTAATTTACTAGTATTCATTTTAATAATTACTGATTAATTATCGCTATTTAAATAATTATTAATTAATATCAGTTATACATATTTAAATATTAGTTAATTATATAAATTTAACATCAAGAATGATTATATATTCAAATAACATTAAAAAAAAAGAAAATCTTTTACGATTTTATAGATAACATGATAAAGATTTTCTTTTCTTTCTTTCTTTCTTTATTTTATTTTATTTTTTTTTTACTTATAATATTATCACTATTTAAGTGTATAATTGATTATTATCAATTAAAATTTAAATATGTATGAATTAATGGAAATTAATATTTTATTTAAATACAATTAATTAATATTTTCATGTTTCACTACTTAATAATTACAAATAATCAGTGATTATTTGTAATTAATATTTAAATATGTATAACTGAAATTAATTAAAAATTATTTAAATAGCGACAATAATATATTTTTCTTATATTATAATTACAATTTAAATAAATAATTGATTTTAATTTATTTTAATATAATTAATATATAGGGTTTTCTTTTTTTCCTGTATTTTTTAAATATATAATCATTATTGATACTAAATTTATGTAATTAATATTTAAATGTGTATAACTGATATTAATTATAAATTATTTGATAGTAATATCTTATTCTTATATTATAATCACAATTCAAATAAATAATTGATTTTAATTAATAAAAAGACAGCATTTAAATGACAATAATATTTTTTTTCTTACATTATTATCATTAGTTAAATATATAATTGATGTTATCTAATAATTATTTGAATATATATAATTAATATTAGTATATATTAATAAGCATTAAATTTTAAACATAGCATGTTTTAATGTTTTTGCGTAGTGGTTTGTTATTAATTCTCTTCGATTTTCAGTATTTAACCAATAATTTATTTTTAAAAAATGTTAGATTAAAACTTGGATTATTTAGATATAAGTGATCTTTTGCTTTGTATTCCACACTTTGTACAAACTCAAATATACATGCATGTAATTTTAGTATAGATATATTAATTACAAATAGGAAGGGTTTGTTAAATGACAGTTGTACATAACATGGAAAATCCTTTAATTTAAATACAATTTATTGGTAATAATTGTGCAACTGAATTGAATGGCATGAGTGACCTGAATAATTTTAGGAAAATTGGAGTTGATGATAGCAGATAATATCAAAACTATATTCAATTTTCTTACATGCGTGTATATTAGAAACATACACGCATGTAAGATTAATGCAGACATGTATGAATTTGAATGCGTATATTTTAATACACATTATGTACATATATTGATGTGTATGCATATATTCATTTATAAATAGGTGTATGATTGTGTATGTTTTCTAATTTACGAGAAAAAATAGTCAGATTTATTAACTTGTAATGTCATCTGAGACTCTGAGAGTAAGAAATGCAAAATTACAGTAAAAAGATGCAATATTAGATTAATTATTAAAAGCTTTTAAAAAAATTAATCTTAGAGCATAATTATACTCGAAGACATTTACCATATTGGTAAAAAACAATAAAAATCTGATCGAGGAGATCACTATAAAATCTATATTTTCTTAGTAAGATTTTGAGTTGATGTTAAACAAAATAAAATGTGTTTTTAGCTATTATCAACCGAATACAATAACAACTCTCATTTTTTTCTGCTTCTTTTATTTTTATTTATTTATTTATTTACTTTTTTTGCATAACTTAGCATGCCATGATTTCATGTATGTTTTCAACATTAAAGAGTTTTAATTTATTAATTATATCACACTGGTAAATAATAATAATAATAATAATTTGATATAGCAGACATTTATATTTTCTTAGTAAGGTCTTGAATTGATACTTATGAAAAAAATATATAAATAAGCAAAATAAAATGTATTTTTAGCTAATATTTTGTACACTAATAGAACACAATAACGGCTTTCTTTCGTTCTCCTTCTTTTTTTCTTTTTAATTACTATTGATTATAAATTGGAATGCAATAAGAAATGTAAAGAAATATAAACTAAAATTTAAAAACTAAGTTTATGCAAGTTAAAACAAGTTTCGTATATAATTATTTAATATTTGATGATAATAAAAACAAAATTCCATTAAATATATTTCGTTTGTTTTTTCAAACAAATTATTTGTATAGTACAATTTTATAAAGCATGGTTTAATTCAGCCAAAGTCATTAGATGAGTTTGAGTAAACAGTGCTTTGAGGTCTATAGCTACAATGGCTGTTACCTCGAAAGATCTAGAATGCACAGAAACAAATACAGAACACTTTATTATTACAGAAAATACAGTACACACATTTTAATACACAACAGATACCCATGCTGCTAGCTGGATTCGAACCAGGGTCCAGCGGTGTGTGAGGAGCTGACGCTACCAACCACCCCACTGGGTCGGCTCATTAGATGAATATACTGTACAGTAAAACCTCTAAATAACGGACACCTCGGGAACACAGAAATTGTCCGCTATTCGGAGGTGTCCGCTATTGGGAAAACGTCAGAGATTCAAAAGTAGCTAAGAAATGCTTAATGCTTCATTAATTTACTTTTATATGCCATACAACTTTTATTATATAAATAATCAGAAATTAAAACTATTTTTAATCAATAAAATTGTGCATAATTTTATCCATTGTTTATTATATTCTCGTATAATAATCTGTTACAAAAGTTTACTTTTGCTAGAGATTACATGTAATTTGTTCTTCTATGTGACGTATTGGACATTGTAGAGTTCCGAGCTAGTAAGGGAAGAATTGTACTTTGTGACCTTTAAAGGCATAAAATCTAAAAAATATTCTTGAGTGACATTTCAATACTCTGGGAGACATTCCTCCCGAGCTTCACCCTGAATTTAACACTGAACGTAAGGGGTGGGGGATTTTCCTCTTTATCTAAATTTATCTGTGATCACAAAATTTGTGTTACGTTGTCCTAAAAAAATTCAGAGGCTTTTTTGCATTTTTTTTCCATATTTTTTTCTCTTTAAAACATATTTTTTCATCCTTTATCGCCGAATAAAGTGTCCGCTATTCGGAATGTCCGTTATTCAGAGGTTAAACATACAAAAATTTAGGTTTTGGGAGTGGGGATTGGAAAATTGTCCGTAAAATAGAGGTGTCCGCTATTCGGGAGTGTCCGTTATGGAGGTTTTACTGTATTATCTTCTGCCTAGATGGCGACGCCAAGAAAATATACGATTTTAGCAAGTAATCTTTGAAGAGCAAGACTTTGCGCGAGAAGTTGCGCAGATCGATTTTGGGAGCATTCCGAATCTTTCAGGCTAAAGGTGCTAGTCTGTAAATATTGCGAGGAAAACTTAAGGCCCCTGTCCTCGCTCGAGGAAACGCTAGCGAGCTAATGCTATTCCTATGGGGAAGCATTTTTCTAATAACTCATTCGCATCTTGACATTTTTGAATAATTTTTTTTGCATCGGATAGCTGAGGTGCATGCCGACAGTGCACCTTTTTTACTTTCTTGATTTTGGTTGCAGATGTTTCTTACAAAGTTAGTTTCACTTTCAAAACCGGTTTCGAAACTGAAAGTGCTTTTTAAAAATTTTATCGGCAACCAAAATCGAAAAAGTAAAAAAGGTGCGCTGTCGGCATACACCTCAACAATCCAATGCAAAAAAAATTATTCAAAAATGTCAAAATGCGAAAGAGTTATTAGAAAAATGCTTTCCCATAGGAATAGCATTAGCTCGCGAGTGTTTCCTCGAGCGGGGACAGGGGTCTTAACACCAGTAAAGGCGCTCACTCGCTTTTGAAATTCTCGCCTGGATCTGTGACATACACTGACAAGGCATTGTAAAACAATAACATGTTATTTAATAAATTTACTGGTATAAGTTGAAAAACACTTTTCTAATAGTAATTCAAATATAAATTAATAAAATAATATTCAATAGCAGATTTAATAAGCTTTCATCCCAAGAAAGCTTTATCAATTTGATCTTTTGACATTGCATACTGAAAAACATAAAATTGCCCCTCCCATCGAAAAAGAATTATGTACATAAAAGAAAGCAACATAAAGTGGAGTTATACCTCGACATGAATAACACCGCTATACCTGAATGCTAGCTTCATGGTTTATAGTTTTTCAAGCATTTGTTTACAAACGTACGTGGTCGTCCGTTCAACTTTGCCCTTCAATTGCATTGTTTGTATTAAAAATAAGAAATGAAAGAGTCGTAACTTAGTAGAAAAAAATAGCTATCCAAATTATTTAAATGTATTTAAATATCTCGAGAGTTATCTCCAAAAAATAGTATGGAACATTAATTGAACGGTCGCCTTTTTTTTTTTCAAATTTATATTGCAATGTATCCAATATCCATTACAAAATTATCAGTCCTCTCCATCCATAAAATTTCATTAATATAAAATGGATGTTATGTATATAATTGTAAATTACTTTTAATGATTAAATTAAAATATGTATACAAGCTGTTCTTATGAAAAACTTATTACTTATGAAAAAAGAATTGAATTTTTCTATGTTGCATTTCAATGCAACTTAATATTTTAAAATTCATTAAATAATATTATAAAACTTATATGTCTGTGATAATATGCGGAAAATGAAAATTTCATGCAGAATGTTGAATAAATTTATTATAAAGTTATTTATCAGAGCTTAAGTAGTAGAATAACTGCAATTTTTAAATTACTCAACAATCCGAATTTTTATTTCTCTCAACATCGGAAATGTTACCAAGTCTAAAATTTTCGTTCTGAGATTGCGCTGCGGAGACATCGCAACAACATTCACTCATTCACTGATTCAACGTCCTCAAACAACTGACTTACAAGTGCTAAATTGATATTTATTAAAAACAAAAAAGGAAAATGTCTTTTCCGCTTCGACCACCGCAAACTTAAAGAAAATGTCACATGAATGAATGGATTGTTCCATTATCGCTTCATTCTTCCCTTTCACACTATCCCTTCCACGAGCTTAACCCTTTAACACATTCGTTGCCGCTCACGGGCTAGTGCGTGAAGTTCTCATTCATTTAACACAGAGGGCGAAGTTATCGGCAGCGAATGTGTTAACTGACAAAGCATTTTCATTGATAAGATGTTGAAATAAATGAGTGCCGCCGGTAATTGCGGACAAATATATTTGTAAATAAGATAAAAGATTTCTTCACGTATGTAATAAAATGGATTTTTTAAAATTAAAATTCCAGTGCCGTTAATGCATATCGGAATTAAAAATGTGTGGTTTTGTAGAGAAGCCAATAAATGTTAAAGGGTTAATAGGCCACTCGACTCGATGAAAAAGACTCGTTTGATAATGTTATGTCAATTCAGGCTTTATTTTCAAATATCTTGTTAAAATTAAATATTTTCACTTTTTTTTTTTTTTTTTTTTTTTTTTTTTTTTTAGATAGGATAGCTGAGGACGATCTACAACCGGGCTAATTTTTACGTTTTCAATTTTTGTTTCAGATTTTAAAAAAAAAAAACAAGTTGAAAATTGCACGTGAACGTAGCAAATGAGGTGCGTTCGTACGATAACGAAGTTTTAAAAATATTCAAATCTTGCTGATATAGTAGAGCGTACTTCGGATACAGTATAATACAGTATAATAGTCGAAATCTTTTTTGTGTTCCTGTAAATATACAGAATGTAATTTTTATTACACCTCAGAAACGTATATCTTATTCATAAAATGTGAAATAGTTGAATATAATTAAAACACGCCCCGAACAATGTTTCCATATAGCATTATGTAGTGGAATACTTTTGTGTGGCCCTGTAATTTAATAATGAAAATTCTTTGCATCACAGATTGTACAGAATGCATATTTTAGTATATACTTCATAGATTCATGCCAATTCTATTATGTTCGAATGAGTGTAATATCATAAAAATGCATTTGAAACTTTTTTCCCATTGACCGTAATGTAATGGAATACCTTTGACTGTCCCTGTAAATGATCTATGCATCCGACTTTCACAACATTTGAAATGACTCGATAAAATTACGTAATAATTATATGTTTTAAATTTCAAACGATTAAAATGCATTTGAATTTTTTTTCCCCATTGACCGCATTGTAACGGAATCCTTTTGATTGTCCATGTAATTGATCTATCCATCCGATTTTCATAAAATTTGAAATGACTCGACAAAATTATGTTATAATTATATATTTTAAATTTCAAACTATTCGGTTGGGTAGTTTTTGCGTTGTTATATGCAGACGGACAGACAGACAGACGGACAGACGGACGGACTGAGCGACAACAATAGGTGCTACATATTTACATAATTACGAACGCACCTAAAAATTACTTTAACTTTCGGAACCGGCTGAAACAGATTCTTAAATTGAAACTATTATAATATTAAAAATATCTAAACAAATCGAAAAAGTAAAAATTAGCCCGGTTATAGATCGTCCTCAGCTATCCTATCTTGAGGGAAAAAAAATCATGTAAAAATGTGAGCGAGTTATTTTAAAAGTACGCTTCTATAGTCTTAAAATTATCAACCGGGTATTTTTCAGTGAATCGAGTGGCCTCTTAACCCTTTCAGGGACAAGGCATTTCTACTCCAAAAATGTTTACATAACTAATTCACACCGTAAATTCCGAGCAAATTTATCTTATAATAATAAAAGACTCATTTTCACGTTTATTATGAGATGGAAAAATTGTACTAAAAAATTACTTGTGGTACATGGAAATTTGGGCTTACTTTAAAAAAATTACAATAACTTTTGGAACCGGCTGAAACAGATTCTTAAATTGAAACTATTATAATATTAAAAATATCTAAGCAAATCGAAAAAGTAAAAACTAGCCCGGATATAGATCGTCCTCAGCTATCCTATCACGAGAAAAACTAGTCGTTGGAGGCCACCGTAATACTTACCCATCATGGATAGGTATATCAAAATAAAACATGTGAAAACTAATTATACAATGCATTGCAATTCCAAAACAAAATTTAAATATTGTTAATATACATAATAATGCTCTATTAATGAATTGCTCATGTACCAATTTCGACAAATTATATAAAACGCCAAACTACTCAAGTAATACCGAACTGCGTGAAAGAAACATCCTTATAACTCCAAAAATAATAATAATATAAACTAACAGTTTACTGCGTTGGATTAAACGTCTCATTTCCAATTGAAATATACCTCTGAATCGAAATTTGAATAAAATACAGGGTCATGAAAAATCGAAGAATGTGGAAAACAGGATTACAAATATCTCGGCAACTAATAATTCGATTGACTTCGCTCTGTATGCAAAATGCGTGTTATTTTATTGCCTTTTACGTGCATTCCTTAGAACAAAAAAACTCGAAAATTTTTGTATACCTTTCATCAGAACGAATTTTTTGAGAGTCCGAAAAAAAAAGTTCCGGATCATCGAGGTTGCTGATATTAAATAGGCTTCGTCTCATTCTTACATACTAACTACATACAAAATTTCAAGTCTCTATCTCAATTTGTTCGGAAGATAGAGCGTTTACAGACAGACAGACGGCAAAATTATTTTTCTAAAAATATGTTTTTCGGAATCTCCACTATCTAAAACGTCAAAAAAAAATTTCGTCAAAAAAAAATTTCGATTTTCAAAACGATTGCAAAACTTACCCTATACTACGTATGATGGGTAAGTAAATATCATGTAAAAATATTGAAATTTGAAAATATGGAAATTTGAGTAGTAAAATTAACCCTTTTGCAGACTGCAAACGACGCCCCTGAAAGGGTTAAGCTTCTTCAAACACAGGCCGCACCTCACTCCGGTTTCGAGAATTGCACTCAATCAAGACACTCGTACACATTTTTTCATTCATCCTGAAACGACCCACCGCCTGAAATTGGAGAAAACATGATAGAATTTATGGGACTCCTCCAACCTGAAATTGGAGGTACTGGGACGAATTGTCACGATGTATGGGACAAATGAGCTGCCTCCTGTATGAATTACCCAGCACTAGAAAACTTCAAGTAGCCGGTAACTATAACAACTGCATATGTTTGGTGAACGCTAAATCGCACAACGCTTTGGGATAAACAAACTTCAGACGCCTCCCACACTAGAAACGAGCGCCATCTACAGGCTTTTTATTTAATGATATGATATTATAAGTTAGTAAATTAAAAATAAAGGGTTTTTTTTTAAAGTAAAATTAACAAGTTGGAAATTGTACGTGAAGCGTAGCAAATGAGGTGCGTTCGTACGATAACGAAGTTTTAAAAATATTACTCTCATATATCAATCTCATAAAATTGTAAATAGTGAATTACAATTAAAACGCTCATCAAGCAATGTTCTCCCTATACCATTATGCAATGGAATACTTTTGTGTGCCCTTGTAAATCAATAACAAATGTTCTTTGCACCACATATTATGCAAAATGTATATTATTATATGTATTTTATAGTTGCATATAAATTTTATTAAGTTCGAATGAGTGTAACACCATTAAAATGCATTTGAAACATCTTTCCCCATTGACCGTAATGTAACGGAATACTTTTGATTGTCCCTGTAATTGATCTATGCATCCGATTTTCATAAATTTTGAAATAACCCGACAAAATTATGTAATAATTATCATTTTGAATTTTAAACACATAAAATACATTTAAAACTTTTCCCCATTGACCATAACGTAATTGAATACTTTTGATTTCCCCTGTAATTGATCTATGTATCCGATTTTCATAAAATTTGAAATGACTCGACAAAGTTATGTAATAATTATGTATTTTAAATTTCAATCGATTAAAATGCATTTGAAACTTTTTTCCCCATTGACCGTAATGTAATGGAATAATTTTGATTGCCCCTGTAATTGATCTATGCATCCGATTTTCATAAAATTTGAAATGACTCGACAAAATTCTGTAATAAATATGTATTTTAAATTTCAAACGATTCGGTTGGGTAGTTTTTGCGTTGTTATATGCGGACGGACGGACAGACAGACAGACAGACGGACGGACTGACTTTTCCCCATTGACTATAACGTAATTGAATACTTTTGATTTTCCCTGTAATTGATCTATGTATCCGATTTTCATAAAATTTGAAATGACTCGACAAAATTATGTAATAATTATGTATTTTAAATTTCAATCGATTAAAATGCATTTGAAACTTTTTTCCCCATTGACCGTAATGTAATGGAATAATTTTGATTGCCCCTGTAATTGATCTATGCATCCGATTTTCATAAAATTTGAAATGACTCGACAAAATTCTGTAATAAATATGTATTTTAAATTTAAAACGATTCGGTTGGGTAGTTTTTGCGTTGTTATATGCGGACGGACGGACAGACAGACAGACGGACGGACTGAACGACCACTATAGGTGCTACGTATTTACATAATTACGAACGCACCTAATAAAAAGAGAGGGGGGGGGTTACATTTTAAAACGAAATATTTAATTTAAATAATTTAACATTGAAGTTACGTTTTGTATCTTGACTTAGAACTTAGCTCTTATTATTAGAATGTTTTATTTATTTATTACTTACAGATTTACTAGTTTATGAGGTCATGCAATAAATTGAAAAAATTACGGCTGGTCATTGAAAAATTCATATTTAATTATTATAATTATTATTTAAGAATTCAAAGAAGAGCTTTATTTTATTCATTATTTTTGCATCTTGTTAAAAAATAAGAAAAGTTTACTTAAAGAAACCCCCATAATTTTATTTTCCATAGTAATATTTTGAATTTATATTTAATAAAAGAGAAATGGATATAAATATGAAATGAAATAGTAACAAAAAAATTCTGATAATTTTAGCTGACAATTGCTTTCCAATACCTTAGATATGCAAATGATTTGCATAAATTAAATAAACAAATTTATACAAAAGTATTTATAAAAAATTATCTTAGTGATCTTTAATAAATTAATAGAGAAAATAAATTATTTTTCAAGTAAAAAACAACAAAAAAATGTACAATTTATTTAACTTATTTCTAATAAATAACTATTTAAAAGCCTATTACTTAAAAAGACAATGGCGTAGCTAGATGAAGGGCGGGGGGGGGGGGGGTCAAGGGGGTGTGGTCACCCTGAAGCCAAGGTCAAAAGGGCGCCAAAATGAGAGGGGTTTAAATCGAAATTAAGAATTTCTCCACCAGTGACCTAGAGGTTCTGCCCTCGAAGCTGGTAGATAGGAGGCGTAGGGCTCGACCCCAATCTCGCCCGTCGCCTAATCGTTCGGAGTTTTCCGTGTTTTTCTTCGAACCTTGGATCGCCTTGCGTAAATATGGATTAGGTTCCATTAGAAAGACCTCCACAGAGGGCACCTTCCCTAGGGCCTATATCCCTCGTGGAGATAATTGGCCATCATAAATACAACAAACAACCAAAAAAGGCATTTTCTTCTCTTGTGGGAAAATATAGTGGATATTTTTCTTCTTTTGTTTTTTTTATAGGGTGGTGTGGGTGAAAAAATTCTTCCTTCGCAAGCCGCCAAAAAAAATCTAGCTATGCCACGGAATTACTCTCATATTTGGGCTTAAAAATAGTATAAAGGTTTTTTTTTTAAATATATTTTAAATTTTAAATTTAAATTTAGTATAACACAAAAATTAAATAAGATTTAGCTAAAAGTGTTGGAAAGTATAATTGATAGCTAAAATTATTAGAAAGAAATTGTTAATTTTTTTTCTATCCCTTTCTCTTTTATTAAGAACAAATTCAAACTATTACTGTGAAAAATAAAATCCTAGGGAGTTCTCAAAATTGATTTTTTTTTTAAATTTATTAACAAGATTTAAAAAAATAAAAAATATCTTACTTGAATTCTTCCATAATATTAATAATAGAATGCGATTTTCATATTTATTGCATAACATCATAAATTAGCAAATCTCAAATATTTTTTCTTTAAAAAAATGAAAGAAAAAACAAATAAAACATGCTAATATTATCAGATGTTAGTCTTAAGTCAAGATAAAATATAACGTATTTCATTGAAAGAAATATATTAGTATTTTAAGAATATTATGAAAAATGTTTTTAATGAATTACAAATAAGAAAAAATGTAAAATTAATTTGGATTTAAATTTTAACGGTAAATACCATTAAAATAAATATTTAAATTCGTTTAAAATGCCTTTAAAAAAGGGTTTTAACAAAAATCTTTTTAATGCTGTAAGTCCAAATGTAAGAGTATTTTTATGTTATAAGCTCTTAAATTATTATTTATCGAAAATAAATTAAATTAATCGTGCATCCTTATTTTTGTTTTTACATCAAAATAATCATTTACATATTTTTACATACACAATAAAAAATCATTTGCATATTTAAATTATTTACATATTTGAGTAAGATTTGGTTAAAAGTTTTTGAAAGTAACTGATAGCAACTATTAGAAATTATTAGTTAATACACTTCATTTCATATTTATTTCCATTTCTTTTTCATTAAATATAAATTCAAAATATTATTAGGAAAAATAAAGTTATAAATTTTTCTTTAAATAAACTTTTATTGTTTTTTAGTGAGATACAAAAATTAAGAAAAAAAAAATGCTCTTCTTTGAATTCTTAAATAATAATACAAATTAAATATGGATTTATCTGTGAGTAGCCGTAATTTTTTTCAGTTTACTGCATGACATCATAAACTAGTACATTTGATTTTTATTTATTTATTATTTTTTGAGAAAAAAAATGAATAAAACATGCTAATATTATTAGAGGTTAATCCTATGTCAAGATACAAAACAACTTCAGTGTGAAAGCACACATACTCCCTTCCTTTTCTTTCTCATTTTATTAATTTTACTTAAAAATATTACTTTAAATTTATTGGCTTATCATAAAATGGTGTCATATCATAAAATGAAAATATTATGGGTAAGCGCAGAAAGAATATATTATTATTATTGTTTTAAGAATGTAGTGAAGAATGTTTTTAATTCATTGCAGAAAAAAAGAAATTTAAAATTAATGTAAAGAGCTCTGCGTGACGTATTTTTAAAGTGCTAATCAGTAGATGGCACTCATTTATTAGTGTGGGAAGAGCTGCAGTTTGTTTATGGCTAAGCGTTGTGCGATTTAGCGTCCACCAAAGAACTATTGCAGGGCTTTTTAAAACAGTTAGTTTTCGGTTCTCAAAAGGAAGACTATAGTCCACCCGAATTCTAACACTATCAATTATTTTAAATCAAGAAGTAGTTGCTTCTTGATCTTGAAACAAGGAAGCTATGAGTATAAAGACGGAGTATGAAACACAATAGAAATAAATAAATAGTTTTACATCAATACTATTCTGGTGTGAAAGATAAATTATTTTATCAATAATGATTGCATCGTACTGACTCAATTCGTTACAATGAATATCTGTAGGTCTGTGAAATTCTATACCATTCACAGTAGAACAATATCTTCACTCTCTCTCCAAACATACAATTTTTTTATTATTTATTTTTAATGTTTAATAATTCATTAGTCAATTTTTATTAATTATTATTATTATTTTTGTTTTTTAAATTATTTTTTTTTTATTAATTTATCTATTTCTTTTATTTTTTTATTATTTAAGCAGTATTTCGGTTTTACATATTTTTAAAAGATATTTTTTTAACTGATCGATTTTAAGGTAAGCTGAGACTTCATTCAACTACAAGAGCATACAGACCTACAGCATGGAGCCGGTTTCGGACAGTCTGAGTGAAATCGTGGTGCCTGTAGCCGAGCGAAGGTGTTGTTGGAGAAGAGTAGCGTTCATGTTTCGGTGTCTCCGAGCTGTTAACGCTAAATACCGATCTTCATTGGGCGTTGTTCCCCGTCTACGACCTTGCCCTGGTCTTCGGCCTGCACATCCACTCTCCAAAAAACGGTTCCAGATCCTGGAAATAACACTTTGTGACACTCCAATGGCTTGCGCTACTTTGGCTTGACTTTGGCCCCCTTCTAACCTACCAACAATTATCCAAGCTTCTGAATCTGTCAAATGACCTGAAACATCGTACTCATCGAAACAAAGCAATCCCTGAATGCCGATCATCCTTGTCTTCATTCTCTTTTATCCAGTTGAAAGTCAAATTTCATTCGCTGCCGCTGAAGCGACGTTTTTGACGTCGAACTCAAAATTTGCATACTCCACAGTTTGAAAACCAGAAAAATTTGCATTTGTGAATCTCTTCTTCTATTTTCGGCAAAAAAAATTCGTTTATATCTTTTTTTTATATAAAACTTCAAATATCCTTTAATTGTTTTGAGCAGTGTATATGCTTCATTTTCTTAATGTTGCATAAGGGTCATTCCATTTTAAATCAACAAATGGGGTGTGCATCACCATTTTTAATTTTGATAAAAATTTGCATGTCCATTCCCCATGTTTCCTAGACCTAAAAAAAAATTTTTTTTTGTTTTAAAAAAATTATTTTTGATGTATAGGCCAACTTTGTCGTTTGGCAACAGTAAAAATTTGGTATTTTAAGGCTTTGTCTAATGAGCTGCAACTTTTTTTCTAATAAAGTTTTAGAGCACAGCCATATCTCATGTGCGAACATTTATCAACTCTTCTCCGAAAGAGAGCAAAACACTGAACAATATACTTTTGCATGCTTTGAGAGTTCAGTTTTACTCTATGTCTTCAGGTGTTAGATTTCTTAAATTAGCTTATTAAAGTTTAAATAAATTCTTTGATAATTCTTCTTTGCCTTTTCTAACTGTTTTCAACATATAAAATTAGCATTCTTTCACAAAAAACTAATATCAGGAAGTATGAAAAAAAATTGTCGTTTCAGAGCGATTATTTGAAAATTCAGACCCCCTAAAGCTCCCAAATGCCTTTGAATAACAAAGCAATCTTTTTATTGTTTGAAAACTGGTATGAAGTACTTAAGATCAGGCAAGTACAAAAATTTTTACCTTGCCCCCCCACATTAATTTTTTTAGCATTGAAAACTGGATTTTTTAGAAAATGTGCAACTTTGGAGGGCCATATCTTGTGAAGGGGGCAGAGTAACAAGACAATTTTTTTAATACAATAAGTATTCATCCATATAAATGTAAGAAAAAAAAGAGGGCTTGTTATTCCAAGCCCTTCATGACTTTTTTAATTTTCAAAAATGGTAAAAAATCAATTTTGTATCACTAACTTTGACCTTGAAAAGATACGCTTTGTTTTTAAATCTCAAATTTATTGATACCATATGAAATAAGACCATTCTCTTAGCTTTGCAATGATATATGGCTGTGCTCTAAAACTTTATTAGAAAAAAAGTTGCAGCTCATTAGACAAAGCCTTAAAATACCAAATTTTTACTGTTGCCAAACGACAAAGTTGGCCTATACATCAAAAATAAATTTTTTTTAAACAAAAAAAATATTTTTTTTAGGTCTAGGAAACATGGGGAATGGACATGCAAATTTTTATCAAAATTAAAAATGGTGATGCAACAACTTTTTTGAAAATTTGTTGATTTAAAATGGAATGACCCATAATGTAACATACATATAGTTTGGTTTATTTGGTGCCGTCCGATTATCTACACTAGGGATATAGGACCTGGGGGGAAGTGCCCTTCGTGGGGGTCTTTCTAAGGGAACCTAACCCGTATTTACGCAAGGTTCGAAGAAAACCACGAAAACTCCGAACGGTTAGGCCGACGACCGCGATTGGGTTCGAACCCAGCACCTGCCGTCTACCAGTTGAGAGGTCTAAGCCTCTCGGCCACTGGTGGGGCGTAGCATACATATAAGTTGATTTCTACATATCAATTTAACCAATTTACGGGTAATGTCTGGCAAAACTTTGAAAATTTTAGACGTTTGTATGAGGTACTTTCAAAAGACTTTTGCCATGACAATGTCATACTTCAGAGAGGGTGAGTATTTGATTGGTTTTCAGAGAATGGATGTAATGCCTCCTACTAATGGCTGTATACTGCTTAATCTGACAACCTGAAGTTAGGCTTAAGGGGAGTGGTCATTTTCAGGTTCTTCGAAGAGAGAAAGCGAATTACTGGCAATTGAAAGTAATAAATACAATAGCTCGCTGTTTATTTGATTATTACATATTCGTTTACAGAAAGAGTATTTAACCCTTTGTTGCATAGCTTAACACTTTGAAAATTCATTGCTTAAGTGTTGAAATTGATGACTGACACCGGAATTTGAAAACAGCTTTATTTGTAAACAAGAAAAAGCTATTTTGCAGGAATTTAATAAACCGAATTTTTTTAACCAAAATTCCGGTGCCAATGTGGCATTTGGGAATTAAATTCATTAGCATTTGGGAATGAATTTTTGACCATTGTAGTGGACAGTATGCAACAAAGGGTTAAAGATAGAAATTGTGTTAGAAATAGTATTGTGTGGATATAAATTGCGCACTTCTGAAGGATAAAATTGATTTTTTAAAATATGATTAGATTGTAAAAAATTTAAAACTGACTGTTTATCTTGAATTAAAATTCTGTATGTACAGAGAAAAAAAAATTAATTAAAACTTTTTTGCAAGGAACTGTATTGATTTTCTCATAAAATTATAGGAAAATTTAAGGACAAGTACTACAAATTGTAAAGCATATTTTGATTTATATTATTCACCTGAAAAGTTATATTCGCAAAATACTTAGCATTGTTATATCTGACAGACTGTTTTGTCTATCGAAAAAGAAAACTTTTATTATTTTCATCTTCTCCTTCCCCTGTCCTTTTTTTACGTGACGTTGTGATCAGCTCATTTATTTATTTTGCAACAGAGTAATAAACAGGACATATAAAATTAAATAAGTTGAATATTAAAAAGCAAAATAATTTCAAAATATGGGAGCATTTTTTAAGATTAGATGCCTGCTGAGATGGATTTATAGAAATCTTATTTATTCAATTTTACTGCAAATTACGAAATGTAAGATAATTTTTTTAAAAGTTAAAGAATTTTAAAGTTTTATAGACTAGTGAGATGTAGTACGGACACATAGGCCGTTAGAGGGGGATGGCGATTTAGAGTATTTTATAGCTTATGTAAGGCATTTCAGCTTTGTTTCTTCAGCTTTGTTCGTTGCAGATATTCAGCCTTAACTGAAACCTCAATAATAGATTACACATTTATTTTTTTTACATAGTTACCGGATGTGACAGCAAACGAAAGAGATTAAACTGTCGTCTTGACGCAATAATTGCTTAAATTCAAGATGTAAATCATTTATCCAAAAAAAAAATCTGTTTGATTTCAAATTATTTAAATAATAATGGCCGCAAGTATTATGCTTTCAAGTTTCAAAGAGCAACAATTTTTCGCGTTACTGAGCGAAAAAATATTTTTTTGAGAATTACCATAAATGTAACAGCGTTTATATTCCAATAAAATCTTTTTGTCAAAATTAAAGATAAAAAATCCAATATTTGATTTTAATTCTAGCACTATGCTCTACATTCATGCTGTGTGTACTGTCTCATTATTAAATTTATCAGTTTATAAATTCCATACATAATGAACGAATAAATATATTGACAGCGCTACTCAAGACATGATTTAATTAATCCAGTTGGGAAAAAATCCTTCTCTTCATTATGAATATGTATTAGCTTTAATTTTTTGGCTTTGAGACCCCTCCCCCCTCTTATGTTTAACAGGATTTCAAACCCACGTCACGCCCGTCGGCCTCATCCTTCGGAGTTTCCCATTTTTTTTCTTTGAAGTTAGTTTCGCTCGCGTAAATCTGAGTTTAAATCGCTTAGAAAGAACCCCTCCTCAAATGGAGGGTATTCTACCTTTGTCTGTCTCTTTTTGTCTTTCTCCCTCATGTAGATAATCGACCACACACAAGAGAAAAAACTAATAAAATTGTAATTTAACAAATTATAACGACTATTTGGAGTATGATGTTTTCAAAGACTTATAAATAAATTCTACATTTAAATAAATAATAATAATAAACATCATTTTTAGAGTGATCATAACGAGTCACATATTACTTACGCCATGCATTAAACCTAGACCTCTATATTCCTGGACCGATGATAAAAAAACAGCAGTTTCTAGATATGCAACTTTAAATGTTTAAAATCTGCATTTTAATTGGACGGAGTGAATCAGACTCACCCCTGAAAGCCTCATATTGCGTACGACATGGATTTAACATTAATGTTCCTGGACACATAATAAACAAATTTTAAATGAAATTTCAGTTTCATGATTTTCGAAGTTGTAAATTTTTAAACTTCTAAACATTGTACATTTTAAATTTTTACACCGTAACGTAGAGAAAAAAAATGCTCTTTCAAATGAAATTCTTTTCAAATCTTTATTAAAATTTGTTTGTAAATTATTATTTTTTTTAAAGTTTTTATTACTTTTTTGTCATCGTGGTAACAATCAGAGAACGAAAAATAAGTTGCTGAATAAAACCAATAAAAAGATTCAGATATACTTCAGAATTCTCAGTTCTCTACCGAGATCAACAACTATATTCCAAATAGTTAATAAATTATTAATAATATAACTAGAATATCTAGAACTATACTTCAATACACTGTACTATAACTGTAGGTGGCTTGGTTTAAATAACTGGATCATTCATTAACTTGATATCTTCGAATTATAGAAACAGCGTATATTTTTAGTACACCCTTCCTCCTTAAATTTTAGAAACCTTTAAGCCCGGGTGTCTTCTGCGTGTTGAAAAATCATGTCATATACAATGGGAGACCTAAAGGTAAAAAATATTAAAATAAATAAATAAATAAATAAATAAATAACAAGTAATAACCAGTAATTTTAAAATTTACAACGGCTGTTTGGAAAATAATATTTTCAAATACTATAATTTTAAACTTATGAGTGATATATATATATATATATATATATATATATATATATATATATATAAAGCAATAATAACATCATTTTTAGGATGATCAAAATGTAGCTTACGTAATAACAGAGTTATATGAATATATATTAGTGCCTGGACTTTTAGAGACACGTTAATATTCCAGGACCAATCATAAACAAATACTTCAATTGAAAATTCCATTATTCAATTGAATAACTTGAAAAATAGGAAATATATTCGATAAGCAATAATTTTGCATACTTATTTTTGAAAGGAATGGCTATAATAATAATATTAATATTAAAAATAGATAAATATATAAATAAATAAATATCAATATTGCTTTTACCCAATGAAATATGGGTATGTTTTTAGATTTTTAAGAAAATATATCATCGTTTTTCACACAATTTTTCACTAATATAAATTGTAAAAAACTATCAAATAAAAAATTCTTCAGTATCCTTAAAACATTTTTAATTCATGAAATGCGGTGCTATGATTTTTAAAAAAGATGTTTTTGCAATATTCGAAAATTATTTATTTCTCTTAAATAATATTAATACAATTTACGTAATAAATTACATTAAAAGGCAAAAAAAAAAAAAAAAAAAAATGCTATTAACAAATTCCTTTTTTGACATCGCCGTTTTTTTTTTTAATTATCTGATATCGTTGACTGCTGTTAACCTCTTTTAAAATTATTTGCATTAAGAATCTACGACTCTGGTTTTGAAATATTTGAAAATGTCGTAAATACTTTTCTAATTTTTTTATGTATGTTCAATATTAATCAATAAATTGTTAACCAGCTGAAATTTTTGAGCAAAAAGAATAGTTTCAGCATGGCACGAAAATCAATTTGTGAATGAAAGAATTCAAAGAAATGAAAAACTTCAGTTTAAACATGTCTTATCTCAATTGAGAAATTAAAATTCTTTAAGGTTAGAATTCTAATATTTTCAGTCTTAATATAAATTTAATCTTTTAATGTAATTTGTCAAGATAAAATCTTGAAACACAAAAATAAACATTATGATTTCGGTTGAATATTAAGTCTATTTTTTTAGATTATTCAAAAATAATAAACAAAATAAAAGAATTTAACCCTACTCACATCGAAATTTTGTCGTTTAGAAGAATTTTATTTTGAATTATTTTTTCTATTTATTCTCAAGTATGTTGAAGATGAAAGGGATTTCCCTTTCATCTAGACGCCTTTCAAGATTTAAAGTTAAATATACTCAAGAGTAAACGAAAATACAAAATGTTTATTTAAACTCTCACACCATAAAATATTAAAAGTAAATAATAACAGTAAATAAGTCTAATTTCGTTATGTGGGTCGAACGTGTTACCATTGATTTAATTCTTGCTCCGCTGATTCGTCAGAAGCAGTTGGCAAGATGTTATTAATCGATGTTATTAATATACATTTTTAATTGCGTCATAAATTAAGGAAGGGCAATTAAAATTTTGGACGCGTGTATGAGCTATAACGAAAGAGACTTTTGTCATATCAATGTCATGCTTCGAAGAGAGTGACCGAAAGAGACTCAGTGAGTTGGGGTTGCTGTTATGGCTCCCCCTTCCTGAGTGTACCGTTGTTTTCTGCTAATCCGACAACCTGAGCTTAGGCTTTAGGGGAGTGGTTATTGTCAGGAAGGTAAATTGAAGTGTAGATTTCTCTGAAGAGAGAAAAGGGAATTACAGAAAATTGAAGGTCAATAGATACAATAGCGCGCTGCAGTTTTTGTGATTATTACATATTCGTTTATATAAATAGTATTGCGTAGAAACAAGTTATTGCACTTCTAAGAAATAAAATTGATTTTTGATAATATAATTAGATTGAAAAAAATTGAAAACTGACTGCCTATTTTGAATTAAAATTCTGTAAGTACAGAGAAAGAAATAATTCTTGGCAAGGAAAGTTAGTAATTTTTCACAAATTTATAGGAAAATCACTAAAAATTATAAAGTATATTTTTAGTTAATATTATTCATGTAAAAAAATTTATTTAAAATTTTTTAATTAAAATTCATATTAATGAATTTAATTAAAAATCACATGTAACAGGAGAATTGTTGTATGTGACAAACAAATTTGTCTATCGAAAAAGAAAACTTTTATCATTTTCCTCCTATCTTTCTCTTCCTACCTTTAATTGACGTCGTGATCAGCTCATTTATTTATTTTGTAACAAAGTAATAAACAGGATATTCGTAAATAGTTAAAAATGAAAAGGCAGAATAATTTTAAGTTATAGAAGCATTTTTAACATTAGATGCCTGCGGAATTAGATTCGGAAGGTTTATAGAAATCTTATTTATTCACTTTTACTGCAAATTACGAAATGTAAGAGAATTTTTTCAAAACATTAAAGAATTTTAAAGTTTTTTGTACTATTGAGATGTAATATGAGTTTACACAGGGGACGTAAAGATCGGGAGTAATTTATAGCTTATGTAAGGCATTTCAACGTTGTTTCTACGTGCATGTATTCAGCCGTAACTAAAACCCCTTTAATAGATTATACAACTTTTCTTACATAACTTCCGGATGTGACAGCAAATAAAAGAGATACAACTATCTTCTCGAGACAATAATCGCTCGAACTCAAGACGTAAATCATTTATCCAAATACAAACACTTGTTTGATTTCAAATTACCTTAATAATCATGACGACAACGATTATGTTTTTAAGATTCAAAATGTAACAAAATTTCCCTTTGTTGAGTTGGAAAAATATTTTTTTGAGAAACACCAGAAATGTAATAACGTTTATAGTCGAAAAAAAAAAAGAAAATTTTTTTAGTGCTTGAAAAAAATAAATAAATAAATAAATAAAAAAATACGATATTTGATTTTAATTCTATCATTATGCTTTATACTCATGCTGTGTAAACTGCTTTTTACTTATTATTAAATTTATCAATTTTTAAATTCCTTAATAATCAACGAATAAATTCTATATCGACGGCGTTACTCCACCCGTGATTTAATCTATCTAGTTTGGGGGGGGGGGGAATACTTCTCTTCACTATGAATATGTATTAGCTTTAAATTTTTAGCTTTGAGACTCCTCCCCCCTCTTATGTTTAACAGAATTTCAAACACACGTCGCGCCCATCGGCCTCATCATTCGGAGTTTCCCATTTTTTTCTTCGAAGTTAGTTTCGCTCGCGTAAATCTGGGTTTAAATCGCTTAGAAAGAACCCCTCCTCAAATGGAGGGTATTCTCCCTTTGTCTTTCTCCCTCATGTAGATAATCTACGACACACAAGAGAATAAAACTAATAAAATTGTAATTTAACAAATTATAACGGTTATTTGGAGTATAATGTTTTCGAAGACTTATAAATAAGTTCTACATTTAAATAAATAATAATAATAAACATCATTTTTAGAGTGACAAGTCACATATTACTTACGCCATGCATTAAACCTAGACCTCTATATTCCCAGACCAACGATAAAAAAACAGCAGTTTCTACATGTACAACTTTAAATGTTGAAAATCTGCATTTTAATTGGGCGGAGTGAATCAGACTGACTTCTGAAAGCCTCATATTACGTACGACATGGATCTAACATTAATATTCCTGGATACATAATAAACAAATTTTAAATGAAATTTCAGTTTCATGATTTTCGGATTTGTAAATTTTTAAACTTCTAAACATTGCACATTTTAAATTTTTACACCATAACGCTGAAAAAACATTGCTCTTTCAAATGAAAATTTTTTTGAAA
This sequence comes from Maratus speculifer, assembly GCA_964019185.1. Classification (NCBI taxonomy): domain Eukaryota; kingdom Metazoa; phylum Arthropoda; class Arachnida; order Araneae; family Salticidae; genus Maratus; species Maratus speculifer. The sequence continues at coordinate 18,050,459 of OZ025302.1, read as the reverse complement.
TCTTTATTACAATTTGTTTTTAAAGTATTATTATTTTTTAAAGTTCTTATTACTTTTTTTGTCATCGTGGTAACAATCAGAGAACGAAAAATAAGTTGATGAATTCAACCAATGAAAAGATTCAGATATACTTCAGAATTCCCAGTTCACTACCGAGAACAATAACTATTTTCCAAATAGTTAATAAATTATTAATAATATAACTACAGTGTCTAGAAGTATACTTCGAGACACTGTACTATAACTGTAGGTGGCTTGGCTTAAATAACTGGATCTATCATTAATTTGATATCTTCGAATTATTGAAACAACGTATAATTTTTAGTACACCCTTCCTCCTTGAATTTTAGAAACCTTTAAGGGCGTCTTCTGTGTATTGAAAAATCATGTCATATACAATGGGAGACCTAAAGGTAAAAAATAATAAAATAAATAAATAACAAGTAATAACAAGTAATTTTAAAATTTACAACGGCTGTTTGGAAAATAATATTTTTAAATACTATAATTTTAAACTTATAATGAATGATTTATATATATATATACAGGGTGTCCCAAAAGGTCATGTCCAAACGGCACACATGGTTGTGTCAGGTCATTAGGAAACAGAATTACATAGGAAAGGGGGGTCGGAAACGCGATTGTAATCCGCTAGAGGGCGATAAGCGATGTCAGACGAAAGCGCGGGCAGTCGGATCATTCGAAGCGCGGACGTTGCAGAGAAAGGATGAACCAGTACAGCAATGCAGAATTGACAGACATGCATTACGTGTATGGCGCTGTAGATGGTAATGGACGAGCAGCGGTACGCATGTATCGACAACGGTTCCCGAACCGACGTGTACCCGACCATAGACTGTTCGGACAATTACATCGCCGATTGCAGGAGGCAGGATCGTTCAGAATCAGCAGCCACATCGGCCGGCAACGTACAACAAGGACACCAAACATCGAGAACTCTGTATTGGACGCATTTACACGGAATCCGCGTACAAGTATCCGCGTTGTGGAACGCGACCTAGGTGTCAGTCGCTCCTCCATTATGCGAATACTGCGGGAAGATCTCCAACATCCGTACCACATACAACGGGTGCAGGCGCTAAGCGATGCGGATTATCCCCAACGTGTGGCATTCGCACGTTGGTATTTACAGGCAAGGATCACAGACCCACAATTTCCATCACGGATACTGTTCACCGATGAAGCTACCTTTTCCCGGGATGGTGTCCTCAACCAGCACAACATGCATGTGTGGTCGGTTGTAAATCCCCATGCCACACGGTCTCACAACCACCAATACCGTTTCAGCGTTAACATCTGGGCTGGAATTATTGGTGACATGCTGATTGGTCCATACGTAATGCCTGGCCGCCTAAATGGGGTTTCGTACGCCATTTTTTTGGAAGAAGTATTGCCCACGTTGTTAGTGGATGTTCCCGCAACGACACGCCTCAACATGTGGTTCCAGCATGATGGGGCTCCACCACATTTCGACTTGAATGTACGTGACTTCCTGGACTTGACGTACCCAAATCGCTGGATTGGCAGAGGCGGCCCTGTCCCGTGGCCCCCGCGATCCCCGGACCTAACCCCCCTGGATTTTTATCTCTGGGGACACCTGAAGTGTATGGTGTACGAAACACCCGTTCCATCGGACATGGACCTCATGGCACGTATCGTTGAAGCGGCGGCACGTGTCCGGGAGACTACTGGCCAATTCGAACGAGTTCGCGATTCAATGCGGCGCCGATGTGAAGCATGCATCGCAGCTAATGGGGCCAATTTTGAGCACTTACTATGAGTTGTAGCATTTTTCTTTTTTATTTGGTACTGTTTTGTTGTAAAATAAAGATATTTTACACCGTTTGTTATCTTTTCTTTGCGTGACGGTTACGATGCAATTTCACTGTTTAGATCGCGTTTCCGACCCCCCTTTCCTATGTAATTCTGTTTCCTCATGACCTGACACAACCATGTGTTCCGTTTGGACATGACCTTTTGGGACACCCTGTATATATATATATATAAGCAATAATAACATCATTAATATATACAGGCCAGTTGCACCCTAAAATTTAACTAATAAGAATGTATTTATTAAAACACAACACATTGCTCTGTGGTGCACAAAACAAGAATTTTAATGTACACTTGTACAATTAAAATAAAATATAAATATCAACGTTTCGCGCCGTCTTCTGCGGGCGTCTTCAGTAAATATGACAATTGAAGGACTAAGTTTGCATCTTGATCGACAGATAATATTTCTAATAAATTAAAATCGAAATGAATTAAAAGTTTAAAATTTTTATTTCGTTGCAATATTTTAATTTTTATTCGCGTGTAAGTGGCAACATTTTTAAACTTTTAATTCATTTCGATTTTAATTTATTAGAAATATTATCTCTCGATCAAGATGAAAACTTAGTCCTTCCATTATCATATTTCCTGAAGACGGCGCGAAATGCTGATATTTATATTTCATTTTAATTGTACAAGTGTACATTAAAATTCTTGTTTTGTGCACCATTGAGCAATGTGTTGTGTTTAAATAAATACATTCTTATTAGTTAATAACATCATTTTTAGGATGATAAAAACGTAGCTTACGTAATAACAGAGTCGTATGAATATATATTAGTGCCTGGACTTTTAGAGACACGTTAATATTACTGGACCAATCATAAACAAATATTAAATGAAATTTCAGTTTAACAATTTTCGGTACTGTAAATTTTAAAGCGTCTACATATTGCACATTTTCAATTTTTACTCCGTCGTATAAAGAAAAAAAATTACTTTTAAATGCAACTTGTTTGAAACCTGTATCTAAATTTGTTTTTGAGTTATTATTTATCTATCTATTTATTTGTTTGTTTGTAGTTTTTAATGTTTTTTTTTTTTTTTTTTTTTTTTTTGTCATCGTCGCAACAGGAGTATCCCATTTTTGGACATTAAACGTGGACCAATCAGAAAACGAATAAAATAAAAAAACAGAAATATTTCATTTCTAGTCATTAAACATGGGCCAATCAGAAAAAGAATAAAATAAACCAATTTTATTGCGGAATTCAACCAATAAAAGATTCAGATATACTTCAGATTTCCCAACAATTATTTTGCAAAATAGTTAAAAAAAAAAAAAAAAAAAAAAAAAAAAAAAAAAAAAAAAAAACGAATGAATGAAATTTATTTATATATTTTTACATTGGTCGTTTTCAACCTTTGTGATTATTAAAAATTTTAATTAATAACATTTACTGATAATGCACCTAAAGGTTTTTTTTTTTTTTTTTTTTTTTTTTACTTTAGAGGGGGGGGGGGAAACTGTAGTTTAATGTATAATTTAAACATCTCATAAAAATATACGCATTCCTGTAATTTGTACGGAATAAGTGAACAAGTATACACAATTTTTTTAATGTACATATTCTCATTGAATAATGCATGCTGAGACGATATTATATTACAAAATGTGTGTACTGAAAGAAATCATATGTACATTCTTAGATGGAAATACATGTACAAGAATTTAATGAACTCGCAACCAGGTCTTCCAGTAAGACCTTCCTTATATTCATAAATTCCAATTTCTTATGAGAAATTTTTTTAAAAAAAAGTAAGTAATCACAATATTTCCGCGCTTAAATCAAGCAAAGAATATTGACATGGATTTAACCGTTTCTGGCACAAGTCAAATTGTATTAGTAAAATGAGAAATTATCGACTGACAATATTGAAACAACTTTCTTTTAGAAATCAAGAACCTCTAAATATAAACCTTCACCGTAAAAGAGAAATTTTATTAAAATATTAATGGTGCTGATTGCAAGTTTGGGATTAAAATTACATATCCCGGACTGGGCACAGGGTGCCGGAAAGGGTTAAGTTATGAAATCCGACTTTCTAAATAAAAATGAACTCGCAACTCTTTTTCGCAATATTCAATACATTTGTCTGGGACCACCCTTTTCTCTCCGTTTTTTTTATTTTATTTATTTATTTTTTTATTAAAGCCATTTCATTAACAAAGAGCGTTTTTAAACGAACAATTACTGACGCATGTATATGTATAAATATTTCACTTAATAATATGAAAAGTTTTTATTCATTTCTATTCTTATTGTTTAGTTGTAATTTTTGTAATTATAGATACAAGGTGGAACCCATGGAATTTCGACGAAAGAAAATATTTAAGAAGGAACAGTTTTATTGATTTATAATAAACCTACCAAGTTAGTCACAACAAAAAATGCACCTTATATGAGTAAGTCTAATTTTTAAAGAAATGATATTTAACCTAATGTTAACAAAATACTATTTCTGTAAAACTCAGTTTGAAAAAACTGTTAAAATTAAAATTTTACAGTAAAAAAAATAAAGATCTGTTATTGTCATAAAGTTATCAATTAAGGCACTTATGCTAGTATTCCAAAATGAAAAAAAAGAATTTTTTTTTTTACTTTAATTGATTCATAAAATTTGTTCTTTGTGAAATCTAAACCCAGCATCATTTTCGCTGTATCAAAAATGCATTTTTCATATCTTTATTCATCTTTTTTTTTTTAATGGCATTTTAATTTGATCATTTTGATGCAAAACTTGATGTCTCGATGCTTTTAACTGAAACATATTAATGAAACCAAAATTCACCGAGTTTTAAAACGGATGCATTCTTGTCACAGCACGTATTTAATTTTTTTTCTCTTTTAAAAAGAAAATGGCAACATAAAGATACAGTAATCCTTTTTTTCCCTTTTTTTCTTTGTTTTTAATGGAAATGGAATACTTCTATTGCCACAATTAAGAAAACGGCGTTAAAAACTAAAAAAAAAATATTAATATTTCAAAAATAATTTAAAATACAGTTTTCAAATAAATAGCAGTACATTTCATTTTCTCTAAACAACTGTGTCAAAATTGAAAATTGCGGTGTTTAGAAGTTTTAAAATTTGCAGTAGTAAAAATTTCAAAACTGAAATTTCATTTTAAATCTCCAAATATTGCCATTCACAAAACGACGTATGCTTGATACACAGATACGTTTGATTTTTATAATATAGATATAAGAACTTTGCAGATTAAGTTCCATCTAATACATTCCAAGATGAATAACTGTTATACTATATTTTACAGATAGATATCCTAGATAAGAGAAAAATTGAGCGCATTGTCCGCCATTTAATTCGGAAACAGATGACTGCCGTAAAACAGAATATATTTTCGCCAGCATCTAATAATTTTATTCTTTAAAATCACAGAAACTTTACTTTATATGCCTTCAGAGAATCCGGTATAACATAAACGGTGACAGATGCAGTATTCGCCCGGAGTCCGCCATCTTGTTTCTTGGTCGGTCACTTATGACAACTTTATGCTTAATTTTCGAACAATTAAGAAATTAAACATAAACAACAACAAATTTTTAAACTGAAAATCAGCACTCGAAACATTATTTGTAAAAAATAGGAGAAGGGAGAGGAGGAATTCATAATTAGTACACGCTAAATACACAAAGTTTAAAACAGTTAAATAAAGCAAAGTTTCATTAAAAATACAGTCGAGTCTCTATATAACGAAATCCATCGTTCCAGTAAAAAATTCGTTATATAGAAAAATTCGATGTATAGAAAATGATGTTAAAAATCGTATTTAATGTGTAAATTTTGAATAAATATTATTTTTGATGTTTTTAATTAAGAATTTGAAATGCTTAAAAGTAAATATTAACCTAACATTCTATTTCTTAATTATTTAAGCAGTTTCAAAAAAAGAGAACATACATTTATTTGAAAGCTTAATGAAAATCAAATAAGGAAGACTTGCATTAATTTCAGACGTAAAAATCTGTAATTTTTTGTTGTTTTGATTTTTAAATTGTTACACTCTCAAAAAATAATGCTCAAATTTTAGCAAGGAATGAAAAATTGTAGTTAACGTTTTCCTCCATTTGAACACCTCTCTTATGTGCCTCTCATTGATTCCTCTCTTATATGTGTAACAATCCAATTGATTCTGTTTTGAGAATGATGTGGAAAGGTGTGTGGGAGGTGAGATGAATTCGTTGGATTTAAAGAACAAGGAGAGAATTAATATAAAAAAAACTCAGCACTGAACGATAAATCAAAAATAAGTGATGGAAAATTGATTCCATATGATTTCAAAGCTTTTTTAAAACTGAATAAATTAAGACCAATTTATGAAAAAATTCTTTGTATGGAGATAGTTATTTCGCTATATAGAGACTGTTTTTAAAGTAATCATGCGAATAGGGGACCGTTCTTACTAAAAATTCGTTATATAGAGAAATTCGATGTATGGAGTTTTGTTATAGAGAGACTCGACTGTATATAGATTCCGAAATTACAGTAAAAAATGCAAGGTTCGCACTGTTCCTAAAATTTTCCATACTCTCCTACCAGAGTTTTAAAACGGTAGTATTTATTACATAAATAGATTGTAGATGTTAAAGAAACTTTCGATGGAGAATTTAGATGCAAAATACTGGTAGCAAAGTGTGAAAATTTTCAGGAACGGTGCAAACCCTGAAAATCTTTCAGATTTTATACATTTAAAAAACAACAAGTTGGAAATTGCACGTAAAGCGTAGCAAATGAGTTGCGTTCGTTGATAACGAAGTTTTAAAATATTCAGATCTCGCTGATATAGTAGAGCGTACTTTGGATACAGTATAGTGGTCGAAATCTTTGTGTTCCTGTAAATATGCAGGGAGTAATTTTTACAAACACCTCAGCAACGTATATCTTATTCATAAAATGTGAAGTAGTTTAATATAATTAAAACACGCCCCAAACAATGTTTCCCCATATAACATTATTTAGTGGAATACATTTGTGTGGCCCTGTAATTTAATAATAAATATTCTTTGCATCACAGATTGTACAAAATGTATATTTTAGTACATATTTCATAGATTCATGTCAATTCTGTTATATTCAAATGAGTGTAACACCATTAAAATGCATTTGAAACTTTTTCCTCCATTGACCTTAATGTAACGGAATACGTTTGATTGTCTTTGTAATTGATCAATGCATCCGATTTTCATAACATTTGAAATGACTCGACAAAATTATGCAATAAATATACGTTTTAAATTTCAAACGATTAAAATGCATTTGAAACTTTTTTCCCCATTGACCGTAATGTAACGGAATCCTTTTGATTGTCCCTGTAATTGATCTATCCATCCGATTTTCATAAAATTTGAAATGACTCGACAAAATTATGTAATAATTATGTATTTTAAATTTCAAAAGATTCGGTTGGGTAGTTTTTGCGTTGTTATATGCGGACGGACAGACGGACTGAGCGACAACATTAGGTGCTACGTATTTACATAATTACGAACGCACCTAAAAACAACAAAAATAAATGAATAAATCCAAATGCAGAAATTTAAAATCGACAAATAAATAAATAAATAAATAAAAAATGGCCGCGATCTTTGAGCGATAACTACATGAAAGCCCATAAGTGTAGCTCCATTTGCCGATTAAATATAATTGCAATTTTCTTTTTAAGAATTTTTATTTAGTGAAATTTGAATTCACTTTTATTTATTATCTACACCAGGGCTGTCCAACCTTTTCGTAAGCAGGGGCGCAACTCAGTTTTTGGTATTCAATGAAGGGCGCCATTTTTCATATGGAAAAAAAGAACATGCGGCAGTATTATTGCACAGTTTTACTTGTATACATGCACATCTTAATGATGTGGAAATGAATCTTATGGTAGTAGACAAAAGGCACCCGTGGTTTTTAAATTGCATGTATTAAATTTCAAACTATACATTTTTCTACGTAAGGTCTATCTCAAAAATGTTTTAGCGTAAAGTACCAAATACTTTAAACATGCCTATAATAAAGATAATAACAAAAAATAAAAATAAAGGTTTCTTTTAGAATACTAAAATACGTTTTGACTCATTTTGAAAGCGTGAATTTAGTTTTATAAAAAGGGCGAAAAGAAAAGCAAGTATCATAGCGACCAATTCATATAGCTGATTCCAGGGAGATAGTCTGGAAGTGCTTTTGTAGATGGAAATCATTTTGCAATGTTTTATTAATATTTCTAAGTAAACTGAAAAGTAAAAGCCTAAAATTTCAAAAATCAGGAAGGAAAAATTGAGCTTTTTTATCCTTAGTATAAAACAGCAAATCCACTGTGACAACAGCAAGATAAAAAAAAAAAAAAAAAAAAAAAAAAAAAAAAAAAAAAAAACTAGTTGGATGTGTCAATCCCAAAACTTTCTTCTATCTCATAAGTACATTTTAATAATAATAATAATAATAATAATAATAATAATAATAATAATAATAAAAACATGGTGACCCCAAAGTTACCCACTATCGAATTTCCTCGAACATTTGACATAGCCTAATGAGATTCTGGTATCCGAAAAGCCTAAAACGCAAAATTTAATTAATATTCTGAGAAAATGAGCTTAGTAGTGTTTCATGTTGGGTAATTTATACTAAAACCTAATAAGCATCTATTTATGTCAAGACCTAACAGAATCTGAAATTTGATGGAATTTCGTCCATTAGTTCTTGAGATATAGTTATAAAAAAAATTTGCAAAACGTAGCACAGCAACACCATATCTTGGACAATTTATGCCAAAACGTTAAAAAGCGTCTAATTATGTTATGATTCAAAAGAATCTGAAGTTTGACGAAATTCTGTGCATTAGTTCTTGAGATATAGCTAGTTTAAAAAAAAAAACGTGTAAAATATAGCACAGCAGCACCATCAGTTGAAGGATTTATAACAAAACTTAATCATCGTGTAATTATATTGTATGTCATTTTGTAACAAAATCTGAAGTTTGATGAAATTCTGTGCGTTGGTTGTTGAGATATAGGTATCGGAAAAATCGTGCAAAATGCAGCATAGCTGCACCACCTGTTGCAAGGTTAACACCTAAATGTAATCAGCGTCTAATTATGTTATATATTCTAGTGTAACATAATCTAAAATTTGATGAAGTTCTCTGCATTAGTTCTTGAGATATAGTTATCGCAAAAATCGTGCAAAATGTAGCATAGCTGCGCCACCTGTAGGGCAATTCACACCAAAACCTTATCAGTGGCTATGTATCTCAAGGTATCGCGGAATTTGAAGTTTGGTGAAATTCTGCGCATTAGTTCTTCAGATATAGCTATCATGAAAATCATGAAAAACGTGGCATAGCAGCGCCACCTGCTGGCCAATTTACACCAAAACTTAATCAGCATCTATGTATATCAAGGGGTCACAGAATCTGAAGTTTGGTGAAATTCTGTGCATTAGTTCTTGAGATATAGCAATCTTGAAAATCATGAAAAACGTAGTATAGCAGCGCCACCTGCAGGCCAATGTTCACCAAAAACCAATAGGCACTAATTCATATCAACTTATAACTGAATATAAAATTTTATTAAATTTAGAGCATTAGTTCTTGAGATAGAGCGCCCACAAATTTTTTGTCACATACAGACAGACACACAGACAGACAGACAGACAGACAGACAGACAGACGGACAGACTCACAGACAGACATTTTCTAAAAATAGTCAAAACGTTTTCAGGACCTTCTAAAACGTATAAATCCGTCGAAAACCGGAAGTCGAAAATTTTCATGAATTCAATACTTTCTTCTTGTAAAGATAGAAGAAAGTAAAAATGCTGAAATTTGATGCACATGCAAATTCGTCTTCAAAGGGACGGGCGGGCGGGGAGAGGGAAAAATGTGTATTTTTATCTTACTTCTTAAATATTAAAAATAGCTATTTCAGATTATTATCAAATTTAACCATGTTAATTACACTTTATAAACATTAAGAGAAATCATCAAAATATGCATGATTAAATTTTCAAAGTATGTTTCTGACTTTTAATATGTTTTCGCAGATTTTGAAAATACCTCTCATGAAAATAAGAAAGATTTTTAAGAAAAAATTCTTTATAATGAAATTTTACTGCTAAAAAGTATAACAACAGGAAACCTTCAAAAGGGCGCCAAAAAAATCTGCAAAGGGCGCCATGGCGCCCGCGGGCGCCGCGTTGGACAGCCCTGATCTACACTAATCTTTGAACACGCATAAAATCTTTTTTTTTTTTCATGAATAGCATGGGAAAATCTATTATTTTTTTAGATGAAAAAATAAATTAAAAAAAAATAAAATATACTTACTAAGGGTTAATTAGTACTCCCAGGATTTTATCATTACTATTTAATACATACATACTGTGCATAGAATCGGCTTCTCTGTTCAAACAGAGAAGCCGATACTATGTACATTAAGAAATAATATCTATAGCATTAGAATACCCTTTGTTTATTTATCAAAACCATACTTTAATATTCATTGTTTTAAATAATAGGCCTCTTACGTTAGATTAATTTTTAACACAATTACTCAATCGGTAAATCAATTATAGTAAATGTAAATTTTCCAAGTTGCTGAAAAAAGTCCGGGCCAGGATTCGAACCGGGGATGTATTGGCTATAGCCGCCAATACTCTTCCCACTGAGCCATCCCGGACGAATACTAGAGGTTTATTTCACCCAACTAACCTTAACAATCACTAAGTCTGATCTGATACTCTGGATCAATTCAATCGAAGGTCAAACTGTGATCGTTAAGGTTAGTTGGGTGAAATAGTTCTCGAGTATTCGTCCGGGATAACTCAGTTGGAAGAGCATTGGCGGCTATAGCCAATACATCCCTGGTTCGAATCCTGGCCCGGACTTTTTTCAACCATTTGGAAAATTTACATCTATTATAGACCTCGTAGATCTAAAGGTTTGTGCATTACATTGATTTCAAATATAGCTATCAAGGAAATGCGAATAACATATATTAGCAAAACGACCCATTCAGTGATATATATTAATACGTAACTAGCGTCAATTTACATCTAATTCTAACTAAATATCGTGCTTTATGGAATTCTCATCAATATTCTTAAGCGATACTGTTCACAAGTTTAAAACGCCAGGCTGATTATTATACAGTATATACTAAATATAACTATTTATTTGTGCATTTGACTCGGAAAAAAAAAAAAAAATACTTAATTGATTTGCCCATACCTCGTACGAACAAAAAGCGTAGCTTAATCTATCACTTATAGTTTTTTTACACCGCTAAATTTTAAAAATACGATTCATTATTATTTAAGAGAAATGTTTAAACTAAATAATAAGAATATTTCAGCTTAAAAAAGTGATTAGTTTTTCAACTTATTGTACTTAGAAAGTGAATAAGTTAAGTGGTTAATAAAAGTTTGCATTGAAAACATAATAATTTTGTACAGCAAATATGTGAGAGGTTTTTATAACTCTCATATTTTCTATTTTCTTAAAGTTTCAGGTTATAAGTAGTTTGAGCTGTATTTTTGCGGAAGGGATTTTCCTTTTTGAATTATTCTAGAAAAAACTCTCGCAGGAGAGTTTAAACTAATATAGTGTCTGTACAGTGGTTGTAGTGTTGGGTAGGAGATGGAAAATTCTGGATATTTGAATGAGGGCTGTATGCTGCGTAATCTGACAACCTGAGCTTAGGCTTTAGGGGAGTAGTTATTTTCAGGAAGGTTAATTGAAGTATAGAGTTCTCAGAAGAGAGAAAAGGAATTAATGACAATTGTAGGTATTCAGCCGTGTTTAAAACCCCTATAATAGATTACAAAACTTTTCTCACATGATTTTCTGGTGTGATAGCAAAGGAAAGAAATAAAACTGTTGTCTTGAGACAACAACACTTAAACTCAAGATGTAAATAATTTATCCAAACATAAAAATTGATTTCAAAGTACAATAAAGCATCGCTTAACGACGATCACTTATACGACGTTTACATTTATACGACGTTTTAATGTGGTTTCGATTCATTCCTATTCATTTTAATGTAAAAATATATCTTTTATACGACGCCCAAAATCATTTATACGTCGATTTTGTATAGGCTTTTTTTTCTTGTGTATTTTACGAATGAGCAGAAGTTGGCAGCTATGAATGACACCAAAGAGCATGTTTAAATGCACTCCACATTATAAAAATGTGGGCTGCTGTTCGATTAGTCTGAAAAATCAACTTACGTGTAACAGATTACACTGGGAGAAATCATTCTTTTTTCGGGGATGGTCAGCTTTCCCAACCTGTTTTAAGTTGCAAATAGACTATCCTTCTAACTGTTATCAGTATTGGCGACTTTTAGTTGGCCACGCGGGGTTTTTGATCTTTAACTTTAAATGGAAAGGAAATGATGTACTACAAATGAGAAACCTTTCGGTGAAACATAAATAAAGGTACGCATATTTAAATTGCTTACTAATCCCCCCCCCCCGTTTTTAAGATTATTTGTTTATTTTGGTTTGTTTAATTTAAAAATCAATACAAATCATCACATTAAACATTAAAATTAAGCGAAAACAAAATTAATTTTAGTTTTGGAAGTGAAAATCGATTATACATCGTTATCGTTTATAGGACATTTTTCGTTAGTCCCTTCGGAGTCATATAAACGATGCTCCACTGTACTTCATAATCAAGCCATTAAGTATTATATATTTAAGTTTTAGAATTTTACAAATTTTCATGTTGTTGTGTGGGGAAAGTATTATTTTGAGAATTACTCTAAATGTAATAATGTTTATACACCAATAAAATCTTTTGCAAACAAAATTCTGAAAAAAAAAAAAAAAAAATCCTACGTTTGATTTTAATTCATTTGCTCAATTCTTTATCTGTGTGACACGTATTATATTCATTATTGAAATATCAATTTAAAAATTTCATACCTAATAAACAAATAACAATTATACTAGCGGCGCTAATCCAGCCATGAATGAATTTATCTAGTTGGGGAAAAAAACCCGTTTTGTTCATTATGAATGTATATTAGTTTTACTTTTTTAGTTTTAAATCTGATCCCTTTATATATAAGAGGATTTCAAACCCATGTCGCTTTCGTGAACTCTTGCGGAAGACGTAATGCTCACTTCTTATTTTAACTCACTTTTTCAGAGATTCACAGAGATTCATTCAGAGAGTGCCCCTTCACCTCAAAGATCATAGTTCTTAAATGATTAGGGATTCAGCGTGATATTTGTTTCAATACCGCGCTTAGATTTCTTGTGTTTGAATTTCTACTACGTGTTAATTACGTGTGATAACATGTATTTAAGGTCGAGGAACCTGTTTTTTATTTATTTATTTCTTGCAGGGAAGCTAAAATTTATTTGTCGTCACAGCTTGTAATATGCTTGACTGTTTTTTTCCCTATGAGGCACTCATTAATTGTGCAAATTGTTAAAAGTATCATTGAATTTATTATATTTTTGAAATAGTTGTTATTGTTAGAATTTAGATATGAAAGCATGAATAAGTCCATTTTCAATTACCATATTTTATCTAAAATTCTTCAACTAAGTAGTACTAGTTAGAAATAATAGGTTAAAAATAGTTTAAGTAAAAAAATTAGACAGGCGATTTTTTAGTAACAGGACTAATTTACAACAATAATTTTTAATATATATATGTGTGTATGTGTGTGTTTTAGAACTAAAATGGTACAATAAAGAAAAATATTCAAAGATTTTTCTTTTCTAAAAGAGTAAATTATGAAAGAAAATAGCTTCCATTTCAGTTTCAACCCTTTAATTTTTTTTAAAGAAAATTTTCGAATTTTTTTGAAAGAAGTTTTTAGCTTCCAGTTCAGTTTAAAGACTTTAATTTAAAAAATATATATATATATATATTTTAGTCAAATTTATTTTTTGCTACAATTTAGTAACTTTAAAATTGCCATGATTTTTTTCTTTCTTTTTTTTTTTTTTTTAATTAGAACTATTTTTTTAATTGCGAACAAATCAATTGATAATTCACATTAAATAAACATTTTCATGAAGTTAAAATGTTATGGTAAATAAAGCTATAGAAAATGAACGATTAATATTTCAAAGACATAATAATAATTGTTGCCAGAATTAATTGCAGAATTTCTATGATTAACTAAGATAAACATTTCTGGTCAAATGTTTAATTTGTTAAAAAAAATCACCCAAATAATAAAAACTGGATTTTTTTTTTTTTTTTTTTTTTTTTTTTTTTTTTTTTTTTTACAGAAGGACAGTCAAGATTCAAAATAAGGTAAGGGACAAGAGAAAATTAAACATTAATTAAAACTAGAATTGATTTTAAAAAAATCTCATGAAAGTGTTACATTTTAATAATGATTAAAAGTGAACAGTTCAAAGAATAAAAAATATATTTTTTATGTAAGAAATTGAACAAGGATGATTTTTCTCCAGCATTTCAGAAAAATAAAATATTTTACTTTGCAATTTAAAGAGTTTCAAAACTACTTATTTCTTGATCGTTACATTTTAAATTGCATTCCTGTTTGTTGAGAATGAATGTTAAATGAACAGTTTTATAATGGGAGAAAAAGATCTATTTTTAATATATAAAAAGCTAACATTATTTAATCGTTCAAGGAAAATCATGAATAAAAGATTTATTCATTTACTTATTTTAACTGATTCGGTCAGTGAAAAACACGGTTGCGGAGCGCTAATAAAGTCGTCAGCCGCTGTGAATGCAGGTATGTTTAGAAACAATACCTAATCACATCCACCACGTTTTTTTTCTTTGTCTCTAAAAAACCGATTAACTGCCAAATGCTGCAGTCGTGTGACAACCATGTCAGGTGTTCTGCCGTCCCTCCCTAGATGGCACTACTTCCTAGGCGAATCCAATGGTAACTGCAATTTACATTGCTGTGGATGGGCGTTTCCCATCTGAATTCATTTAATTATTGGCCCCACCAGTGGTCGGGTTTTTCTTATCTGGAAACCAGACAGCAGGTGCTTGGTTCGATCTTAGTCGCGCCCGTCGGCCAAATCGTTCGGAATTTTCCGTGGTTTTCTTCTAATCCCGGACTTCCTTGCGTAAATACGGATTAAGTTCCCCTAGGAAGATAACCCCCCCCCCCCACGGAGGGCATGTGCTCTTTAGGGTCTTTACTACGCGTGTTGATTATCGGCCGTCCTAAAACAAAACAAACTCTTTTATCATTGAAAAATACAGCGAGGAGAACTAATTACCGTTAAAGCCGCTCACTCGCTTTTCAAAATGACTACTGAAACAGCATTTTAAAACAATAACATATCATTTAATAAATGGTTATTTATAATATTATTTATATATTTATTTATATATTATTGATTATTTATAAATGAATTACATGACTACTCAAACAGCATTTTAAAACAATAACATATTATTTAATAAATTTACTGTTATGAGTTGAAAAATAAATTTTAAATGTTACCTTTAGTTTGAATTACTAGCATTCAATACTACCCAGCAAAGAAAGAAACGGTGGGCCATCAGCTAGAAAAATGATGGCAGCCAACTGTGCCATCAGCGGTAAAGTGCAATGGTGCCATTACTTAAACCTGTACTAAAGTGTCCGTGCGAAATGCAGCTGGCCCATCAGTGATGGCCAACAGCAGACCAGCACTGGTATGCCATCACATTACTTCAATCCATCAGTTTTCCTGCAGTGCTAGCAGCTATCCTACAGCAATTACTTTGCTGGGCCAGCACTTTTAATCCAGCACCATCACTTATCCTACAGTTTTTATACAGTGGTACACCGACAGACTGCTTTTTTTTACTATGGGCCAACAACTACCCTACAATGTTTATAAAGCGGTAGATTATCAGATAGTGTATGTGCTGCTGGACCTTTGTTGTACCAGCGGTTTTTAATCTGTATTAGCTTCTAACCTGCTGCTAGTTCTCTGCTAGGTCAGCACTTTTAATCGACCACCACCACTTATCCTGCAATGTTTATACAGGGATAAACCATCAGTCAGATTTGTTTTTACTACGAACATACATCCACCCAGCAGTGTTGATAAAGCAGCAGGCCATCATCCAAAGTTTATGCTGCTGGACTTTTGCTGTACCAGCAGTTTTCAATCAGTAATATCCTCTATAATGATTTTAAATTTTGCTGGACCAGCACATTACTACCATTATTATTCCCATGACCAGCAATTACTGCTCTCTCTGGAACAGCATATTTATTCAGAGTTTGATTTGCAGCAGAGCATCTAGGCCACAGACTTGGGCCAACGATTTTGGGAGCCCCAAAATAATATTTGCATTTTAAACTTCTGAGATCCAGTATTTGACTTATAACATTTATTACTAAAGGTCTGTGGAAACCTAAATTAACACTCATTTAATAAATTCTTTATTTTTTCCAAATAATTCTCTAGGAATTTTTTTGTTCGGCTTCATTAACAATATTTTTTATGCTAATGCCTAGAGCCCTCTAGGATGCAAATCAATCTCTGAACAATAGTTTTGCTTCGATATATATTATGTTGATATAATTACCACTGGCATAAATATAAAAAGAAATTAAATCCATCCAAAAAGTTATTTTTATTTTATATTACTTGTAAAAATAAGTCGTATATCAGTTAACTGAGTTCATACTCTATTTGAAGAACAAAATTTCCCGACTACAATTCACAACATTTTTAAATAATTAAAACTAAAATACAATTAAAATGAATTGAAAGGAACTTTTACTCATGTAAGATATGTAATTAAGCTAAGTTTTAATAATATATTAATAAAAGTTACATAGGCTTATATTTACATACGGATTTATATAAATTAAACATTAATGCTCACTTCTTATTTTAACTCACTTTTTCAGAGATTTCATTAAAAAATGGTTAAATGTAAAGAAATTTTGTTACATTTAAAACAAATGTTAAAAAAAATCCTTTATTAACAAAACGAAATTTTCGGACAAGAATTTTGACTCTCTTTATTTCTTATAAAGTAAAATATGGGACAATTTCAGATACAACTTTATAGAGTCGATGTTGATTTCTTTTCTTTTTTCTTTTTTTTAATACATATATTTGTAACTAAAAAATGTTCAGTGTATGGTCACGGCCGAGCTCGATCCGTATACGGCTTCAACAAACAGTAAAACATCCTTTGTTTTCTTGTAATCATTTTTCGCTCTGGAGAATTGAAGGGTGCACTTTTTTTTATGACTGTGTCTATTGGGGTATTTCCTTATCTCACTCTTGTGTTTCGTTAGGCATAAGTTGAATGAAAGTGCGATTTCGGATTTCTTTTTAGTTGTATTCTTTTTTTTATTGTAAAAATTCTCAATAGTTAAAGTATAATTAAGAAAATCTGAAAATCATTCGCAATGTATATATATATATATATATATATATACAGGGTGATTCTAAATTTTTTTTACAATAAAAGAGGGGTGATAGTACACATCAAGACAAACAATATTAAATAGGAGACCAAGGGCCAAAACGTTTTCCAAAGAAGATAGCCGCCATTAAAGTTTAGGGACCAAAATGTCAAATAAACATAAAAAACGAAAAAATCGGTCGATTGATTTGCAGTTTTCACTAAAATTATTCTTTATGTCGGCATTTTCTTGAAATTAAATTATAAAGATAAATTTCAAAAAATGTCGATAGAGGGCGCTTTAGACTTTGGAGTAACGAACAAGTATTTTTTGACGGTATTTTTTGCATCTTATTAAATTTTTTCGTAAGCTTAGACTCAAACTTAAATTTTGAGCTCAAAATCTGTAGTTGGGAGTGGTTAAGTAACACAAACTGAGCTGTTTTCAGAGGGTTCAAATTTCAAATGATTATAAAAAACGGAAAAATTGATCGATTGATTTGCGGTTTTCACTAAAATTATTCTTTAAATCAGTATTTTCTTGAAAATAAATTATAAAGATAAATTTCAAAAAATGCCGATAGAGGGCGCTTTAGACTTTGGAGTAAGAACAACTCTTTTTTGGTGTTATTTTTTGCATCTTATTAAATGCTTTCGTAAGCTTAGACTTGAACTTAAATTTTGAGTTCAAAATCTGAATATCTGGGAATGGTTAAGTAGACAAACTTAGCTGTGTTCAGAAGGTTCAAATTTCAAATACTTGTAAAAAACGGAAAAATTGGTCGATTCGTTTGCGGTTATCGCTAAAACTAATTTTTAAATCAGCAATTTCTTGAAAATAAATTTTAAAGATAAATTTCACAAAATGCCGAAAGAGGGCGCTTCAGATTTGGGAGTAGTGTACAACTATTTTTAACTGTTATTTTTTTAATCTCATTAAATGCTTTCAAATGCATAGACTTAAATTTTGGGCTCAAATTCTGAATCGTTGGGAGTGTTTAAGTAGCGAAAAATTGAATTGTGTTCTAGGAGGAAGGAGGGTTCAATTTCAACTCCTGAACACACTTCAGTTTGCGCTTCTTAACCCCTCATAACGATTCAGAATTTGAGCTCAAAATTTAAGCTTAAATCTAAGCTTCCGAAAACATTTAAAAATCTTTTGCAAGCATTTAATTAGAACCAAAAATAATTGTTAAAATGAATTGTTGATTACTCTGAAGTTTAAGGCGTCCTCTGACGGAATTTTTTGAAATTTATCTTTAAAATTTATTTTCAAGAAGATACTGACTTAAAGAATAGTTTTATTTTAAACCGCAAACGAATCGACCAGTTTTTCCATTTTCTATAATTACTTTAAATTTGAACCTCCCCCTCCCGCTTAAACACAGTTCAGTTTGTGCTACTTAACCACTCCCTACTATTCAGATTTTCAGCTCAAAATTTAAGTTTAAGTCTAAGCTTCCGAAATCATTTAATGAGATGCAAAAAATAACGGCAAAAAATAGTTGTTCATTACTCCAAAGTCTAAAGCGCCCTCTATCGACATATTTTTGAAATTTATCGTTATAATTTATTTTCACGAAAATACCTAAATAAAGAATAGTTTTAGTGAAGACCGCAAATCAATCGACCAATTTTTCCGTTTTTTATAATCATTTGAAATTTGAACCCTCTGAACACAGCTCAGTTTGTGTTACTTAACCACTTCCAACTACAGATTTTGAGCTAAAAATTTAAGTTTGAGTCTAAGCTTACGAAAAAATTTAATAAGATGCAAAAAATACCGTCAAAAAATACTTGTTCGTTACACCAAAGTCTAAAGCGCCCTCTATTAGCATTTTTTGAAATTTATCTTTATAATTTAATTTCAAGAAAATACCGACATAAAGAATAATTTTAGTGAAAACCGCAAATCAATCGACCGGTTTTTCCGTTTTTTATGTTTATTTGAAATTTTGGTCCCTAAACTTTAATGGCGGCTATCTCCTTTGGAAAACGGACCCTTGGTCTCCTATTTAATATTGTTTGTCTTGATGTGTACTATCACTCCTCTTTTATTGTAAAAAAAATTAGAATCACCCTGTATATATATATTGTAAATAATTAAAAATCGTGTAAATATCCAAGGTAAAAAAAATATGATTTGATTGCAGGACAATGACGAAAAGGCTTTTTTATTTATTTATTTATTTATTTATTTATTTATATATTATAAAGCATGTAAATACCATGACTGTCCAGAATTAGAATAGTTAATTTTATATGTATTTATTTATTTATTTATTTATTTATTTATTTATTTATTTATTTTTGTATGCTTTTATATAAAATAATTCAAATTTATAAAATGTAATAATAATTTATAAGATAATTCAAATTATTTAACTATTATGCGTGTAATGGTTAAATGTTTTGAAAATTGTTTGCAATTTACAGGTAATTATTATTTTCTAAGTAATTAAGAATCATAAATATCTATGTTTTTTTTTTGGGAGGGGGGGGGGGGGAAATATCTGTATAGTTTTACTGACAGACATTGGCGAAAAAATTTGCTTCATTTGTTTATATTATGAAACATGCAAATATATTTTTATTTTCATCATATGCTTTAATACCATGTCTGTCCGAAGTAAAAATATTTCATTTAATATACAAGTGTGTTATTTTTCTATACGGTTGTAATTTCAGATCAACATATAATGGCTCAAATTTAGTGAAAATTGTTTGTAATGTATATATATGTACATATCTATATTTTAAAAAAGGATTAAGAATCATGTAAACTTCCATGTTTTGAATATAAAAAAAATAAATTGATATCATTTTTTTGCCGGATATTGGCGAAAAGGTTTGTTTATTTTGCTTATATTATGAAACCATGTAGCTACATTTTTATTTTTATCATATACTTTAATCCCATAATTGTACAAAGTTAAAATATCTAATTTTAAATGCAAGTTTGCGAATTCTTCTATATTCTTGTATATTTCAGATCATCGCATAGATATTTTTTTCTTAAGTGTATTGCATTTTTTATGATACCACTGTCCAGAATTCGAATATTTGATTTTATAATTTCCCTTAAAATAAAATATTTTTATTTTTTTAAACATAATAAAAATTTATAATAATACATAAATATACACATATATTAATATTTCCCAGTGCACTTCATCTTCTGTACCTCAAATGTTTAAAATTATAATGAGAATTATCTGCAATCAACTTTATATATCTATATTTTTCATCCGAAGCATGGTATTAAATGTTCTAAAAAGGTATCCTTTTTTCAAAGAGTTTATATAAATAAAAATATATATATGTATGAAGTTTTGGTTAATTATTTTGATATTTTGAAACGGTAAATATTATTTTAAAAAATGTTTTATTGTTTATTTTACGGTCAGAATTCTCAGTGTTTCAAGTAATCAAGAATTTAAATGTATTTATAAGTAAAAATTTAATTATAATTTTTGTTTTCGATGCTATGGTAGAGTGTTATTAAAAATATTTATAATTGCATAAAGCATAGTATTTATTTATTTTTAAATCTTTCAGTTTTCCCTGTCTGTAGAATAAGAACGGCCATACAAAATATACATATATCTGTTATAAAAATTCTTCGTATTTTTATGAGTAAACGTAACGTTTAGTAAGCATTATTTATAGTCAGAATCAAGCCATCTAGCGTCGAAAGTAGAAAATTAATGATTCCTAAACTAAGCGGTGATTATGAAGGCCGTATACGGAACGGAAGTGCGCATGGAGTTTGGCCGTACCGAGTACAAACTTCGAAAAATTTCCTTGTCTTACAGAACACTATGCCTGACGACTGTGATCAATCACAACGAATCGCACCTTTAATTATCTTTTTATCGGCTGCTTGAGCACAATGATCAGCGGTTTTTTAAAAGTATTTTTTTTTACTTTTTCATTTTTTCGAATATCTTTTCTGGTATGAGTTTTAATTTAAAACATTCTTTTATTTTTATAGGCCATTTAGTGGAATAAAATATTTAGCATATGAGGATAATTCTAAATGTTCGTCTAATGCTGACCACTGATGGATGGACTAAATATGTTTAACCCTTTGAGGACGAGTGACACGTATACGTGCCGCGAAAAGGCTTAAGAATCCGTGATTATCCCCACAATTAAAATTATATTGTAAAATTTACTTAATTTATTTGGAGCATATCTTCGATTTAAAAAGGCACAAATTTCTGTTTGTGAAAACCGGTGATAAAACATTAAAAATTTCCTAAAAAGCTTCCGTTGCGAAGGGATTAAATTGGTTTAGTTATTAAAATAACTTATATCTTGCCTACATATATTACCTTTGTCAGTTAAAGTGCATTTGCCTGATAATGCCATGCACCGGCGTAAAATATAGTTAACGTTTGTTTGCATTTCCGAGCTTCCCCTATTTTAGGAAAAGTTTCAATCGTATGATATCATTTCATATTAAATCATTGTAGCTCCATTCATTTCATTGTTGCTCCAATTTTTTAAAAACTGATATTTCTTTTTTCACTTTCTATCAGTTTTCAATATAATCTGTATTATATAAAATCTCAACCGATTTCGTGAAACATGATTACACAAAAGACCAAAATCGTTAATAATAAATTCAAAATATTTTTAATAACATTAATTATATGAATGCGCATTAGAAATTTATAAAACAACAGAACAATAACTTTAAGGTATGTTCCTATCTCCGGGGTACTTATAAAAAAAAATGAAACTTATATCAAACTGTGCTAGTAGTTAAATCAGGGAATAAAGCTGTGAATTTATATAATATTTTAATGGAATTATAATTAACTTTTCAAAGGGCATGGCAAAATAAGCATTGGAAACATGCCTTTCAATCAAAGGGTATAGCCGGGTTTCTTAGTAAAATATGCCCTTGAGTAAACCACATCGAGTCCTACATGGATCGATAGCCTTAAAAAGAAATTCATTTCTCCCCAGTTTTAAGTTTGTATCTCAAGACCATGGGGGGTAATGACCCTAAATGCCTGTTTTGGAAAAGAGCGCATTGTGATGAAACTACTAAGGAGACTTCAACGAAAAAAATAAGGGATGTAAAAAAACACCTTACGAATGTTTGACAATTTTTTCAGATTTTTTTTAAAGAAAAGAACAAGTTTTCTAACATTTTTCCTGTTTTTAAATGTACATTTTAATTAAAAATAAACTGAAATTTCTGAGTGACCACCTTAATTATTTTGCAGGAAATACTATGAGATATGATGCATATTCACTATCAATTTCAACTTTCTACGTATGGTGCATCATATTTAAAAAGGGAAAAATCATATTCCGGCGTTATTGTAAAGCGTGTCTCGGACAAATTTTACGCCTTCTTTTAAAAAATACCGTGTAAATTAATATGTGAGATTTGAAAAGAAGGCTTGAAATTTGTCCGAAACACGCCCCACATTTCCGCCGGAATAGGATTTTTCTCTTTTTTAATATGATGCACCATACGTAAAAAGTTGAAATTAATAGTGAATGTGCATCATGTCTCATAGTATTTCACGCAAAAAAATTATGGTGGTCACTCAGAAATTTCAGTTTATTTTAAATTAAAAAGTACATTTAAAAACAGGAAAAATGTTAGAAAAGATTATGTCTGAAAAAATTATCAAATATTCGTATGGTGGTTTTTTACATCCCTTATTTTTTTTTGTTGAAATCTGCTTAGTAGTTTCGTCACAATGCGCTCTTTTCCAAAACAGGCATTTAGGGCCTTTACCCCCCCATGGTCTTGAGATACAAACTTAAAATTGGGCAGAAATGAATTTCTTTTTATGGGCTATCGATCCATGTAGGACTCGATGTGGTTGACTCAAGGGCACATTTTACTAAGAAACCCGGCTATACCCTTTCTTGATTTTTGTTCCTCAGGTGTGTCTGTCTACCTATGTGTGAATGTATTACCCATATAAATATTGATATTTTATGTGATAAATGATTTTTATCGATTTTTTATAAATCTCATTTTCTCAAAAACTATCTCACATAATTATATGCCAATCATTGAATTTAACCCCTCTTTCCCTGAGTACCCAAATGGGTACATCAGTTTTGTCCCATTTTATTAATGATACTCAAATATAAACGAAATATCGATATGACAATAATATGTTTCGAATTCTAAGATAATGAAAATAAAACAAAAATCTCGCTCTGAAGTCAAACGAGAGAAGAAATAATTCAGTAATAATTAAAAATACTGTAATAATCGCCAGTAGCGAAGAGGTTATATAAGCATGAAACATGCATAATTGTGAATTTTTGTATAATTTTCTGATTATAAAATGTGTGGAGAAAAGGCGATTAAAAAATTTACAAAAATTAAAATCATATCTTATAGTTGTCCGAAAATTGCTATTTTCTTGTGTCTTAACTCCTCATATTTGCCTGCAAATTATGCATAAATGCCGAAAGTTTGCCTTGAGTATTACATATAAGTATCTACAAAAATATCTATAAAAAATATAAAACTGAAGGGTGAGTTCTAATTCAGGTAAATGATATTTCAATAAAAAAGTATATAAGTTGAGGCCTACCTTGCTAGGAATCTTCTTTGTAGATAATAACTTTCTTCTCTAAGCGCTGGTTGAATGTTGCTGGAATGATAATACGTTATTATTTCATTAGTATGTACTGTAGAATAAATAATATGTGCACTTCCGTTTTGGATAGACAGAGTCTTTAATTACATAGAGGCACATTTTACGTTAATACACAGACGAGAACAAGAGTTTTAAATCTTGAAATTGACAGTTCTTTAAAAAAAAAGAAATATTATCGGAGCTAAAAATTTTGCTTCCGATTTTACAGTTTTAGGAAAAAGTCAACATCATCCGCTGAGAATCATTTCCGGAGGAGGAAAAAAACAGCTCTGCAGAAAGTGTGACGTCAGTGAAAAAAAAATGTTTTTGGTGGATTCTGTTTCGTTTCAGGACAAGAGTTTCATAGTGCTGCCATCTTGCGTAAGACTTTGGAAACAAAAAAAGTTTCTAATGAAGAAAATAGTCTTTTTCCATCAAAAACTTCATTTAATTTTTTTTTTAAGGTGGGGGGTGGAGAGCTTCTCATCTGCGACAGCTGAAGAATTTATGGAATATACGCTTACAGAATTACTGTAATTCAAATTTTAACTAACCCATGGGCATCATTCTCAAAGCTGGCGATACTGTTATGATATAAAAATTTGTTGTTGGTCCGCGTACAACAACAGGAAAGAATATTTTGTCTTAAAAACAAAATACATTCTTCGATATCGAAATGTAACAACAGTGATTACAGACAATTTAAATGAAAATGGTTTTCATCAGTTTTTATGGAAATAACTTATAGTTAGTAGTTTCAAGCTTTTTAATCGACTGATGTACACTGTTAATCATCACGTTAAATATTTAAATAATAGTTAACCGCTGCGAACAGAAGCGGATTTATTATGGTGAATGATTTGTATTTTTTACTACGTCATCTAAGAATTATAAGCCAAAATATGATTGCTGTTAAAGTTTTTTGAAATAAACTTGTGGCTACAGAAAAAAAATTAAAAACAGACAAAGAAACTTTCATTATTTTCAGTAGAGACTGCCAACAATTCATCAGTTAAAAATACCATACGTGCAAAATGTAAAGAACGTGATACTCCAAAAGAAACGATATCGAACAACGTTATCAAATATTTCCTTTATTTTTATTTATTATTTGCATGAGCTTATGTTCTTGTTGTATTTTGAAAGTCTCGTGCACGTGAAATGCTCATCATTTTTATTTTAATGCTAAATAGCGTAATACATTATGAAGTGCCAGTTGTTTTTTCTTTCTCATAAAAGTCACTGTTATTGAAAGTTAGGCCTAAATTACTGAACCCGACTATGAAATTGCATATAAGTTTCTAATATATTCGCAAAAATTAGCTATATTATTACAATATTTTAATCTCCTGGCAATTATTCCACTGATTTATTGGACTAATAATTATTATTTTTTTAAATTTTCAAATTACGTAATTATTTATAAGAATAAAATAAGAATAAAAAGTTTTCAGCCATCAAATCCGTTAAATTAAAATTTTAGTTATGTTAGGATAGTCTGAAATTTTCATGATCTATTATTTTTGTTTTTTTTACTATAACATAGTAGATTTCTTCGGGGGGGGAGGGGGCTCCGCCCCCTGAACCCCCCGTAGTCTCATTAAATATAAATTTGCAACTTTCTATTAATTGTGCTAATGGTTATCGTATACCTTGCATTTATTCATACATTTTGACTTTTAAGGATAAGTAACAGTTTGGTCAAGGATTTTTCATTAACCTCATACTTCTACATGCCTGCCAACCACAAACACCTAAATCTGATGTATCAGGAACTTTTTAAAGTGTAAACTCTATAATCTAGAGTTTTACTTTTTTTCCGAAAACAAAAGTTTGATTGCATTTTGCAGCAGTTATCGCGGAACAGACAGACAGAAGAACAGACTGACAGACGGAATAAACAATAAATTTCGAATTTCAGTTATCGCGGAACAGACTGACAGACGGAATAAACAATAAATTTCGAACAATTTCATGAACAATAAATTTCGAGTTACCAAAGTAAGCCTTCACTAAAGTTTCGGCAATTACGTCATTATTCATAAGTTATTGATATCTATGTTTCTTGTATGTTCAACAACTACTATAAAATACCTGTTTTATTTCAATTATGACGTCATATTTTACCAAAAGAAATGTTTGTTAAAAATATAATCTTTTTTATTTCTTTTACTTCTAATTATGTGCCCATTTTTGTCAGAAAAATTCTTATTAACGATAAAAACTTCCGTGTTTAATATTTAACAAAGTACTATATTTATTTTTATTTTAATTCTGACGTCATATTTATTTTTTCTTAGTTTAATTTTTCGAATGGAACTTGCTCAATTGAAACTTATTGCCGTTGAAAAATAATTATTCCAGACTTTAATTTTTTTGCCAACGACAGAGGAAATTGGTTAAATTGTATCTAAAATATCTCTATTGATTGTGTATGAAAAAGAATGAAATTTTGAATTATTAAGGAAAATATTTGAATAAAATTATATAAATGTTGTAATCTATGTTCTTTTCTGGGCTATGTTATATTTATACGCGAAGATACAAAGACATTAATTAATTCATCAGTTTTGATATCGACTTCATTTAAATTTTCGTACACGCTTTCAAATTATGGATAAGGATTAATTAGGGTGAATGGTTGCTTAGCAACCATTATGAGAAAATAAAGAAAATGAAATAAATACATTTGAAATAAGTAAATCTCTAAAACAAATTAGTTTATATCATTGGAACACATTTATAAAAAATCTCCAAAATTTACAGTAATAATTTAAAAAATCTGACAAATGCGTAGACAAAATTTCAAAACAATACGAATAATTTAACCGGTAAATTTCAGTATCCATTTATCATTTAATTCCATTAATCAAATGTGTCATTTTCTCTCAAGAAAAAAAATTAAAAATTAGTGGATTCGCCATAAAAAAGCATTATTGCGGAAAATAAAATATTCTATATTTTGCGAACGAATGAATCAAATCTAACAAAAAACTATACAGCTTAATCCCAGTGCCTCACTAACATACCCACTTAATTTCAAGTCAATCGAATGCTTTTTGCGTCAGTTATCGCGAAACAGACAGACAGACTGACAGAGAGGCAGAATTCAAAAAATTTCGTATCTCCAAAGTAAGCCTTCACTGACGTTTCGGCAAAAATATATTTATATATTGATTTATTACATTACAACGGATATTTTTAAATGGACAAAATACATGGCATTTTTTTATGTTTTTTTTTTTTTTTTTTTTTTTTTTTTTTTTTTTTAATAGATTAAATTTGTCCAAAATATTTAACATAATAATTTCGAATTTTCTACGTTTACTCTTTGCCAAGATTTTATTTATAAATGTGGGCAAGAAATATTCTTACAGTAACATGCATAAACTAACTCAATAAACTTGCTCCTTTTGGAAAAACAACAAGAACTCGGTCAGTATTACTTAATTTCAGAATGAAAAATAGTCTTTTTTCAGAAAAAACTTCCTCAGTTTTAAAACTTTTTAAATTGTCCATTGGATGAATGGGTCGGAGGCATATTATGTTGTGGGTATATAAGGGAGGAGTAAACAAATCAAAGAAATCACTTAAAAATAAATTTCAAACTTGTTCTCTTTAAATGGTACACTATTAAGAACTTTTATCTTGAACGAAGGTTTGTTATGTTTTACTTTTATTTTTATTATTATTTTTTTTTTCGAGCGAAGACTTTTGAATACTAAAAAACATCCAACCCAGCATCATTACATACTATGATTAACACTCAAGTGAAGAAAATTTATTAATAAAAGAAAAAATTACACACTAAATATTGAACTTCTGCAAAATAAATATTTAAAAGCATTTGGTAGCAATGCATTTTTAGGTGCATTCGTAATTATGTAAATACGTAGCACCTATTGTTGTCGCTCAGTCCGTCCGTCCGTCTGTCTGTCCGTCTGTCTGTCCGTCTGTCCGTCTGTCCGTCTGTCTGTCCGTCTGTCCGTCTGTATGTCCGTCTGTCCATCTGTCCGCATATAACAACGCAAAAACTACCCAACCGAATCGTTTGAAATTTAAAATACATAATTATAACATAATTTTGTCGAGTCATTTCAAATTTTATGAAAATCGGATGGATAGATCAATTACAAGGACATTCAATAGGATTCCGTTACATTACGGTCAATAGGGAAAAAAGTTTTAAATGCATTTTAATCGTTTGAAATTTAAAACATATAATTATTGCGTAATTTTGTCGAGTCATTTCAAATGTTATGAAAATCGGATGAATTGATCAATTACAAGGACAATCAAAAGGATTCCGTTACATTACGGTCAATGCGGAAAAAGTTTCAAATGCATTTTAATGATGCTACACTCATTCGAACATAATAGAAT
This sequence comes from Maratus speculifer, assembly GCA_964019185.1. Classification (NCBI taxonomy): domain Eukaryota; kingdom Metazoa; phylum Arthropoda; class Arachnida; order Araneae; family Salticidae; genus Maratus; species Maratus speculifer. Next base: position 18,022,197 of record OZ025302.1, on the reverse strand, counting down.
TGGCATGAATCTATGAAATATATACTAAAATATGCATTCTGCACAATCTGTGATGCAAAGAATATTTATTATTAAATTACAGGGCCACACAAAAGTATTCCACTACATAATACTATACGGGGAAACATTGTTTGGGGCGTGTTTTAATTATATTCAACTATTTCACATTTTATGAATAAGATATACGTTGCTGAGGTGTAATAAAAATTACTTCCTGCATATTTACAGAAACGTAAAGATTTCGACTACTATACTGTATCCGGAGTACGCTCTACTATATCAGCAAGATCTGAATATTTTTAAAACTTCGTTATCGTACGAACGCACCTCATTTGCTACCTTCACGTGCAATTTCCAACTTGTTTAAAATTATTATTATTTTGTAAATAAAGCTCGTATGCAATAAAATTATTTAAGCGGAACTGAAAATTCAGGGCACGCCTTTAGTCATCGACTTTGGTTCTGAAATTGTAGAAAATAAGATTTATTTTATTTTATTTATTTATGTGTGTATGCTCAATACTACCCGACAAAGTTCTTACTAGCTGATATTTTTATGCTGGAAGATTAGTTCAGCATGGCACAAAAACTTTCCAATTTGTGAATAAACGAATTCAAAGAACAGAAAAACGACTTCATTTTAAACATGTCTTATCCTACTACAAAAAATATAAATTCGTTAAGATTAGAATTCCGAAGTTTTTAATTCTTAATATTAATATGATCTTTAAATGAAATTTGTCAAAATAATATCTAGAACAAAAAATTAAATACCATGATTTCGCTAAAATTATAAGACTATATTTGTACATTATTCAAAAATTAACAAAATAAAATATTAAATTGTGTCTATCGAACGTTTGTCGTTTAGGAGTACTTTTTTAAATTATTTTCTCTGTTTATGTTACAGAATGTTGAACGTCAAAGGGAAATGATGCTTTTCAAGATTTAATAGCTGAATATAATCAGGAAAAAATGAAAATACAAAATATTTTTAAACACTCACACCATAAAATATAAACGGTAAATGGTATAAGTAAAAAAAGTCGAAAGCTGTTACATCGGATATAAACATGTAAAATAATTCTTACACGGCTGTTTCGTCAGGAGCGGCTGATAAAAATCGCAATCGATACTACTATTGCCGCTTCCCAATGTTGGTCCTTTCTATTGGAGAAATTTCACCCGGGAGGAATACGCTTTCTTTTGTGTGTAACTGATAAAGTTTATCTTGAAATTCTCAAAAATCCACTCAGAATCGTTAAAATAATTCTAAATAATTTTTAATTACTGTTTTTAACAACGTAAAAACATAAACAAAACCACGTGATACAAAAACGCAACGTGATTGGTTGTGACGTCATTTGCCACGAAGTCGAAATGTTTAAGTTTTGCACGCATTCTTTTTCCCATTGCTTTTCATATTTGCAACCTTGTTTCATCAGTTTCTACAAATTTATTTAACGTTAGCAACTTTAAATTTATAAAAAAGTAAGACTTAACTTATCTTAATATAAAATAGATCGTTTACTTTTTATTTTCATTAAAATTTTAATTTGAAAATGTAGATTTTCGGCCTTAAAAATGTAGATTCGGGCAATCGGACAATAGGCTCCCAAAAATGGATTCTATTTCCATGTTAGTTTTTTTGGAAATGATTCTGATTTCATCGGCCCAGAAATACGAGGATTAAAATCTAAATGATATGTATTTCTGTTCTACTTTTATTTTTATTTACTAAATAATAATAATGATTAAAATGAAATGAAAGATTAAAAGCTAAAACAGTAATTTGTGATTCTTGATTGTTGTTCTTGAAATGAGTTATCTTCTTAATCCGTGGCGTGCTCGTAGAGTATCCGCTAGCTGGCCAGATACCCCGGGTTCGATTCTGCGTGTTGACATTTTTTGAAACAGGAATGCTAATGCTTCGATTTTTTTTTTTCATTTTCATTGAAAATATACGCTTATTAATTACGCTTGTTTTTTTATGAAAGTTTCTTGTTTCATTTTTAAAGTGACATTTATGGTGGCGGAATTACAGGTTACTTTGTGTTTAATTTGTGAAGATTTTTTTTTCATAAGACTGTCTACCTTTTTATATTTTAAATACTTGTCTCAAATAATGCATAATATTTTATTTAAAAAAAGAAAAAGCGTAACAAAATGAATACTTTTTTAATATTTAGTTTTAAATATTAATATATGTCAAATAATGAAATAGAAAAATGTTTATCATTACTGACTCTGAAATTTACTAAATGTACAATTAATCGGTGACATATATCAAAAATATTCAGAACAGAATATTAATTTGGAAAAATTTCCTATACTGAGCATTACTTCTTAGCTAGTATTTGCCTTCAAAAGAAAATAAAAACGATATAAATAAAAAAGTATATGTATCTATTCTGATTTATTATGTAAATCTAGCTGACGATTTATTATAAGAAGTACAATTGTATATGTATGTATCATAGATTATATGTCATGTGGGATCAGCAAACAATTTTTAAATTTCTAGTTGAAAATTTTTGCTTTATTTTTGTTAGAGTGAAAAAAAAATAATATAATTTGTCCATTTTTATTCATCTAAAGTTAAATACAATTAGACATTTGATATCAAAATTATTATTTATAATTTACAGAAAATAATAAATTTTCACTTGAAATTCCATAAAATACATATATACATTAAAAATATATAATGGTAAATAATAACTATAAATAAAATAAATAAATAAATAAAAACCTAGGCATAAAATAGCTTATATTTTCGGTAGTAGAAATTTTATTTTACAATTCAGATAAAATATAAATTTTCATGAAAAAAAAAAAAACTTAATTCTATACACACAACATAAACATAATATTAAACTCCCCTCCCCCCCCCCCCCCCAAAAAAAAAAAAAAAAAAAAAAAAAAAAAAAAAAAAAAACTTAGAACCAAAAAACTTAGAACTTAGGAGCCAGAATCTGCTTTAAAAATCCCCCAAAATTTGAATTCCCCAGTGCATTAAAGCTACTGTACATTAACGTAGAACAAACCTTTTCTTACTCCCCCTCCCCTCATTTTTTTTCTGGATATGCTACTAATTCAAAAATACTTATTAAAAAGTCTGAAAATGCTTCGTTGTGAATGTAAGTTTGACTGAAAATTTGTTTTCATAAATGATTGTTTTCTTTTTTTCTTTTCTTTTTTTTTACATATTATGTTAATGTTTGTTACGTACATTAAACATGGATATCAAAATTAGAGGTGTTTCCAAAAAAAAAATGCATTATGATTATTGAATAATGAACATATATATATATTTCAAACATAAGCTATCGATTACTTGAAGGCACTTCTTAATATGCATAAATAAAAATGAATGACTATATGTATGATACATAAATATTTTTCTTGTATTACAGATGCGATTATTCCCGTTCATATTTTCAGAAAAAAAATTATTAAAATTATATTTATTCAATTAATACAACTTATTACAACTAATAATTACAACTAAATTAATACAACTAATTATTCAATTTATTCAATTAATTAAACACATACAAATGAAAAACGAAGAAATGAAAGTTAACATCAGAATAAATTATCGTTATCATAATAGTTAGGAACGCTAAAAAAAAAGTGCTTATCAGGCGAATTTACTGTACTATATGTGAAACATGGCACTATACAACATTTATAACACACTTTGCTACTCATTTTTAATATAGAAAATTTAAAAATATATAAGAAATGTATCAAACGCTTAAGCCAGCAACGTAGTACTGTGGTGTTTACATGGCAAATGACGTCACAGTCGCTTTCGTCCGCGATGCAGCGTTTTCGCGCCAAGCCAAAAACTGCAGTTTTAAAATTCATTTAGTGAATTATTAAAGCTTCAAATATACATAAAAATGGTATCAATTTTCTTGATTTTTTCTGCTCTTCAATATAAAAGTGAAAATGAAAATCGTGAAATTTCTCCTTTGTCTCGAAATTGTTGGCCTCACGTCCCTTCACCTCAAGGATCTCAATTCTTAAATTATCGTGTAAATAGGGAGCGTGTTGCATGATACCTTTTTTGCAATACGACGCTTTGATTTTTGGTATTATCGATCTTTTGTGTTTTTATTATGTGTTACGTTGATAACATGCATATAAGGTCTCAGAATCTTTTATTTATTGCGGGGAAGTTAAAACATATTTTGTTGGTACTGTTTTAAATTATACTTGACTGTTTCTTTTTTTTTTTTTTAATCTGTAATAATTCTTCAAATTGTTAAAAATGTAATTAATTTCATTATGTCATTGAAATAGGTGTCATTGTGAATTGTATACAATTTAAAGTATGTATATTACTTAAAATTATATATATATGCAGGGTTGGCATGGTTTAAACCAATTGGTTTTAACCATGGTTTAAACCACGGTTTAAACCAAATGGTTTTTTTCTCAAAAAAACCAATTGGTTTTTTTAGAAGAAATCTAATGACATTTTCTTTTTGTCTTTATAATTTACGTGTTTCAGATTATTGGACATAAATAATTTCTACTTTTAACACTTCATTTCAGTAATAAGTGTTATATATAGTGGGTTTAGGTCTTTTTTTATGCATAGGATTAAACCAATTGTTTTTTTCTAGAAAAAAAAAGCAAGTCGTTTTTTAGAAGAAATTTAATGACATTTTCTTTTTTTCTTTATAATTTACGAGTTTCAGATTATTGAACATAAATAATTTCTACTTTTAACACTTTATTTCAGCAATAAGCATTAGATTATTAGGTTTATGTCATTTTTTCCTGCATTGGATTAAAATCAGTATGCATTGGTGAACATATCTATTGCTCCAAAGAAAAAACTTTAAACATGTGAATTGATCAAAGATAAAATATATTCAATATTTAGTATAAAATATTTTAATCTTTTTAATAATGCAGATTTCTTAATGCAATCAATAATGTAACACAATGATATTTTAAGATTTTGCACAAGCTGTAAAAGAAATTTTTCTTTAAGGAGATTATCTTGAAAAATTAAAAGCAAAGACTGGTTGCTAGTTTTAGCATTTTAATAATAATTTTTTTCTCTTTGCTATCTGCTGAATCTAACGACTAAAAATGTTAACTTCAAATTGTCACTCAGAAAGAAAAAATCCTAAGATTTGAATGATTGTGGAAAAGAATATTTATCAAACTACATCCAAATGTTTATTATTAGTAATCAAAAGATTGTTCATAAAGATTTACAGGGCCTCAATGGTTCACTGTGTTGAACAATTAAAACTTTCAACATAAGGCTGTTTGCTAAAACTGTTTAAATTGAAAAATGAATTTTTTCAATTTTCAGCATAAATTCAATTTAATTATTAAATTTAAATTATTTTAAATGAAGTTACATTGCTTATAAACCAATAATGTCTGCTTTTATCAGTAAATATGCATGTATATATAATAAGAAAGGATGTTTTAAAAAAACCCGGTTTAAACCGAAAAAACCTGGTTTAAACCAAAAAAACCAGTTTTTTTGGTTTTTTTAAAAAAAACCCGGTTTTTTTCTAACCCTGTATATATGTATAAATTACAATCTTGTTATGTAACTCAGGACTGATATTATGTCCAAAAGAAATTAAAATAAACGTTTTCATTATTTTTAGAGGACTATTTTCCAAAAACAGACTCATATATGGGTTTTTTTCTGAACGAAATGAAAAAAAAAAAACCATGCTTGAAAAAAGTTTAAGTACTTGACGCTGTATTTATTTCTGCGCTACTGAGGCCCGAGACCACATCCCCTAATGTGGCCAGAGACCCTGTCCTAAAAATAGGAAAAAAAAAGAGAGAGAGACGGGCTTCTGATAGATGCACCTCATTTAAAAGTAGATCTTTGAAAACAATGCCCTTTCCCTAAAACAGTGCAAAAATGTTTGAATTAATGCTCTGTACTTCTCTCATTCAACGTGAATCTGTGATCCGGGAGATAATTTTGGGCGTCTGCAGTAAAATCAGAACAAATGTTTGCATTTTTCCTGCTTTATTATCAATAAAAAATAGTATCTTAAGATTTTGCTGTATTTATGAAAATTTAGTTTTGCAAATTTTAATTGTAGCAAATAATTATGGCATTATTGCTTTGCAAAACTAGTTACTTAAAATAAAAACTCAATTATTCGATCGAATAAACTAAAAAATCTGCAATATACTCGAAGCAATAATTTTCCATACCTATTTCTCAAATGCACCATGTGAAGATCCCTATAACACACACACACAAAAAAAAACCCTTTAAAAAGATCCTTTGGTATCCTTAAAACGAATTTTTAATTCATGAAATGCGGTGCAATGATTTTTTTAAGATCTTTTTTCAATATTCAAAAATTATATATTTTTCTGAAATAATATTAATACAATTTACGTCTATTTTCAAATCGTACCGCGAAGACGATGCTCCGCTAATTTACGTAGCTAGATTTTCTGTACTGTGCTTTTATTTTGAACAAATACGTTTCATATGACGATGGGCGGAGTTTAAAAAAAAAAAAAAAAGCAGCGAGGCCGGAGTACAGATGTCAAAACATACTGAGAGGTTTCTTGGGTATAATCAGCAATTTAATACTTATAGCTTGATACTTTGGGAAATTTATTGTTTACTAAAAAGAAATTTTTGATAAAACAAAATCAATAAATTACATTAAAAGGCAACAGTATGCTTTTTAAAAATTTTTGTTTAGCATGGCCGTTTTTTTTTTTTATTTATTTATTTTTTTAAATCAGATATCGTTGACTACTGTTAACCTCTTTTAAAATTATTTGCATTAAGAATCTACGACTCTGGTTTTCAAGTGTTAGAATATAACGTTATTTTTTTCTCTGTTTTTTATGCAAATATTCTCAATACTACTCGATAAATTATTAACTAGCTGAAATTTTTGAGCCAAAAGACTAGTTCAGCAAGGCACAGAAACTTACCAATTTCTGAATGAATGAATTTAATTTATTTTGAAGAAAAACAAATCATATGATAATGAGCGGAGTTTAAATATAAAAAAGACAGCTAAGTCGGAGTACAGATGTAAAAAACATATTAATAGGTTTCTGGGGTATAATTCGTAGTTTAATATTGATAGCTTTATACATTGGGAAATTTAGTGTTCACCCAAGAGTAATTTTTGATAAAAGAAAATCGGTAAATTATATTAAAAGGCAAGAATACCCTTTTAAACGAATTTCTTATTTGACATCATCGTTTATTTTTCTCAGATATTCCTTGACTGATGATAACCTCTTTTAACATTATTTACATATAAAATCTATAATAATAATGATAATAGCAATAAAAATCCTTGAATGAGGAAGAAAACTGGAATAAAGATCTAGTTTGCATGATTTTCGAGAATTGAGCGCTGTTATTAGGACTAATACTTATAAGTTATAGAATAAAAATTCTATATAGAATCAGGATGTTTTATTTTGTAGCAGAACTTTCCATCTAACATTTGTGTTTCTTTTCATACATTATACATAGTACTATATTTCATTAGCGGTATAGTTATAATAAATTTTCCCTTATGCTTGTAATACAATATTTTCAAACGGAAAGTACATGAAAAATAAATAACCTAATACTGTAGACTCTCTAAAATCCGCACAGCTTGGAAACAGAGATTTGGCGGATTTCTGGTCATTGCTTTGTTCACATTTTTTAAGCAGTAATTTAAATGCAATTAATAATATAATCGAATCTATAATAAATGCTTACAATGTAATAAAATGTTAAAGTAAGTAATAAATTAAAATAATAAAAATGTAGATATTTTTTAATATGATTAAAATATTAAAAGAAAAGATATGGTCAAATTGATAATCAATAATGTATGATGAAATATTCATTAGAAAGATTAAATTTATTTTTCCTTAATTATTCAATGAAACTTGTTTCAAAAAATTACTTTATTAATTCACATCAAAATTACAAATTAAAGAAGTTTCATTTCAAGTTTAGTCAGACTGAACAGCCAGAAAGGTTTGATTAATGCACACACACACACACACACACACATATATATATATATATATGTATTTGGTAAGAAGATTGATTATCAAGGATATAAGCAATAGCTTGAATTTTTTCAGAAAAAAATATTCTTCCCCCATTTTAAAATATGAATTGAGTAATATTAAAAAAAATTAAAAATTAAAATACATATAGAATTGATGTAAATCTAAAAAAGTCAATTTTGTCCCGATATCTGAACTGAATGTATTACTATTTACATCTGTAAATTATGTGCGGATTTTAGGGTCGCAGATTTGAGATAGTCTACTGTAGATATTTCAATAAAAAACGATTTTCGCCAACACTATTTTCTTGCACTGACTTATATGTTTTAAAATTTATTATTTACAATATTGATAAATGGAAAGTATTGTAAAGATATTATCACTATAAATATTGCCATAAATATTGTGAAAACCTGTTAAAGTTGTTGTTTTTATGGACTTTTTTTAAAAGCCCTTTATAATTTATCAATGCATTTCTTTTTTTTTAGCTTAGTTTATCATTTTATTTCATTTTATTTCAACTATGCAAATATGACACACCTCTCGAATCCTAATAGAAACATTACTTTTGAAATAGGGGCGGAGTTATATAAAATCTTCATATATTAATGATAATGAGGCAGAACTTTATTCATCAACTGGGATAGTCAAAACTGAGCTCCCTGATATAATTATTTTACTATGCTTTTGTATTCTGTGTACTTTGCTTTTTTTTATTTAATTTTTATCATTTCTATAAATTTATTTTACGAGTTTTGACGCTTTTTATGTATGTATATTTATTTAGGAAATTGTATTTAGGTTAGTTTCATTTTTGGCATGCTTGAATCGCCTATATGTGCAATTATTTTTTTATACTTATTAGAATGAATTTTCACGTATATAACACGCTGAGGTAAGTTCATTTATAAAGGAGCAACTTGCAAATGGAAATTAATAACATTATTTATAATTAAATATAACATATCTAAGCAAAATACGATTTTTTTCAGTAATTAATCTAAGCTTCGTTCGATCAATACATCATTACTGATTACTGATGATGCTATCACTGATACTAAAAGATGAACAGTAATCCCATATTAACGCTATTTTTAGCCATCTACCCTGAGCTTTCTGCAGAGTCAATTTTAATAATATTTTTTTATATACTGTTCATTTGGAAATGTGCTTGCACTACCTCTTTCTTTTCGTCATCGTTTTTTCTTTTTTTAAATAATCCTATTTTTATATTTTAATTTAAGAAATATTATACTAAATTTCTTGAAAACGGTGGTAATTAGCTTTTTTTTTTAATTCTCCAAAATTTTAAGGAAAAGCAGCAAAATGTAAGTATTGTTTTTGTTTTATTTGTATTCGGGCTAAACATGTGTTTTCGAATTTGATTGCAATTCTGAAGCACCAACAAAATTCATTTTCAAACATGGCGATTACTTTGAAAATTTAATATCATTAGCTTTTTAATTTTCTTGTAAAATTATACTTTTGTATATGTTTGTAATGAAATATTTGTACGCTAAATATTACTTCCTGAAAAAAAAAATGTGTTTCCCTTTTTTATATAAAAATTAATATTTTTAAATATTTATTTTCATTGTTAAAAAAAATGCAGATTTTAAAAAGTTTTTAAAATGTTCAATATATCTAAAAACAACTTTTTCTCGTAGTTTTAGATTGGTTATCGAAAACAGCATTTTGGGGTGAAAAGAATCGCCAACTTTTTAGGGCAGACTTACACTTATCTATTAAAAAAAAAAAAAAAAAAAAAAAAAAAAAGTGGTATTAAAAAGCTGTGAGTGATGATTCAAACAAACCGTTCTTGTCCGTAAGGCATAACGGCAAATCTGTTAAGTGGTTATTTAAAAACGATTTTCTTTTTTTCTTTCCTTTCCTTTTTTTTCAGATTAATTAAATATGCAGTACTTTGGACATCTTACAGGAAATTCAGTATGTTATGAAAGTTGGCTTATTTTGGAAAATAAGAAATCGAGTGGGATAGTGGAATGTTTTTAACTGTCTTTCTTGCATATAACATAAAAATAATTTAAAAGATAGGAAAATAAAATTTTATTTATAATAATTGAGTAGTAAAAATATATAAATTTATTAAATTTATCATTGATATTTTTTAGATTAAAGTGACGACTTTTTAGTTCACATGCTTATCTATAGTTATTTTAAATTTAGCTAGCTTGTAAACTAGTCCCGTTTACCTATAAATTTGAAACAGTTTAAGGAATCGATTTTTGTAATTTTTCTCTTTGGGAATTAGATAAGGAAATTATTTTCAGTTTTTTGCCCTCCCTTCTTTTCCATTAAACAGAGAAGTTGGGGTGGAACATTAAAAATATATTTGGTTTTATCATGGTTTTAGAAATGAAATTTGTTAATAGTGGTGTGGAATTGCGGGATGCAATTAAAATATTTAGGCGGGACTAAAACTTCAGGACACGCCTATTGTCATCGACTCTGGTATTGAAATGTCAGAAAATAACGTTATTTTCTTCCTATTTTTTATGTATCTACGCTCAATATTACTCGATAAATTATTAACTAGCTGAAATTTTTAAGCCAAAAGACTAGTTCTGCATGCCACTAAAACTTCCCAATTTGTGAATGAATAAATTCAAAGAAATGAAAAACGATTTCATTTTAGACTTACTTGAGAAATTCGCATTCATATAAGTTAGAATTCCGATATATATATATATATATATATATATATATATATATATATATATATATATATATATATATATGGGAAATCTCCTCCACTATTAGATCTGCATATTATTTCCTACGCATCGCAACTCTGATAGAAAAGGTCTTTAGAAGCAGACGATTTTCTGAAAAAACTCCATTCAGACGAAAAGCCGAAGAAAAAAAGAAATGAACTGAAGAGATGGCAGAATGGAATGTTTTGGGGAGAGTTGGTGGACTTTAGAAGAATGTTGATTAAGATGACGCGATTAAGATGTTTTAATTAAAGTTTCCTTTTGAAGGTTCGAATTGTAAATATTAATATGTAAATATCTTTTTTGTAAATATTAACGTTTAATATAAGTCATTTAAAAGTTAAACGGTGTCAGAATTTTAATTTACCTCCGAGTTTATTTATTTATGTGTTCGAAAGAACTTTTATAAGAAGAATTTCCATAAATTTTGGTCTCAGTAAGTGAGATACAGACGTACGCCCACAGAGATGGAAATATTTTTTTTATATTCTGGATGCCGATATTTTTTAGAACTGTGATGGAATGTCAAGCTTACACAGCTAATTCAGAAGAGGTAAAATTTTTCGACGAATGTGCAGTCACAGTGTGAAGCTGAGCATCTGATTATGAAGTGAGTTTATTATTTCATTTTTCTTTTCAATAATGGAAAAATTAGTTGATTTAAAGGAATTAGAGTTTTCTTTGAAAACTGAAAAATCACCTAGTATTAAGACATTGCATAAATTAATTTTTGGAGAAATCGGTGACAGAAATAATAGACGTAGAATTCGGAGTTTTACTGGGTTTTCGTTTGAAGTAGATTCCAATGAATATCAAACAAAATTGAAAGAAATCAAAGATAATTTTTCTGTTAACGATTTGATAACCATTTGCAATGTTTTGTGTATAAATAATTCGGGAACTTTTGATGAAATTGCTGCCAGAATAATTTCTAGTTTATGTGATTTTAATATTTTAAAAATTAATATGATAGCCGATGTAGGTACTCTTAGTGATGACGAAAGTGTCGATGAATTTAATGATGATTTACATGATAAAACTAGAAATATTTCAACTGTTTTTGAGAATAATATGAGAAATGATTCTGGTAGTTCTAATTGTGAAAGTAATGAAAATCTGAAAATTCTGATTCCTGATTATGTTATTAAACCAAGCATTTCTATTAATGATATTGAAAGTATGATTACAACGTTTGAAGGTACTCAAGTACAAAATATTAATAAATGGATTGCCGATTTTGAAGATATTGTTTCATTATTTAACGTTAGTGATTTGCACAAATTGATTTTGGCTAAACGCCGTATGACAGGCAAAGCAAAATTATTTCTTGAAAGTGAAACAAATATTAATTCGTGGTCTAAATTAAAAGCCCTACTCATATCTGAATTTGGTCAAACGTGCAATTCAGCTGAATTACACGAATTGCTGTCCAAAAGAAAAATTAGACCACATGAATCGTTAGATGAATATTTTTTAAATATGAAACAATTATGCTCAAAAGGCAATATTGAAGATTCTGCCCTTATTCAGTATGTAATAAATGGAATTAATGACCCCATTTCTAAAAAATCTTTTTTGTATGGTTGTCCCAATATTGCTGAATTTAAACAAAAATTAAAGATTTATGAAAAAATCAGATCGGAGTATGAAAATGCAAAATTTCATAAATATGAAGGAGCTAAGCCTAAAATTAAATCCGAAGTTGAAGTTAAGAACAAATTTAAGCCTGTAAAGCCAAATATGCGTTGTTTTAATTGTGGCGGGAATAATCATAAGAGTATTAACTGTGTAAATAAAGATAAAGGGCCGCTTTGTTTTGCTTGTAACGCTTATGGTCATAAATCATTTCAATGTAATAAATCTAAAGATACAAGTGTTAAAAATGCTCAGTCACAAGTAAACATTATTACATCCCAAGATTTAATTCTGAAAGAGATAAAGCTTTATTCTTTGCGTTTAATCTCTTTAATAGATACTGGTAGCCAAAAGACTTTGTTAAAGAAAAGTATTTATGATAATTTGAAGAACTTTGTAGAATTAAAACCTACGAGTATCTCTTTGACCGGTCTAGGAAAAGCCTCAATTAAACCAGAAGGTTGTTTCAATTCAGAAATCGAAGTAGATGGTTCAAAATTTAAAGTTATTATTTTTGTCGTTAAGGACAGTTGCATTAATTTCGATTTAATTATTGGCACTGATGTTATTCATCAAGGTACATTAACTATTTCTGAGAATAAAGTGAAACTGTTTAAAGCTGAAGTTCAGTCTAATGACTTTTTAGTTAATATTGTAAATGTTTTGGATGAACCTAAAATTGATTTAACTCACATTGCTGACAAAAAATTACGTTCAGAGTTATACTCTTTAATTGAAAATTATGTACCAATTAAAACTAAAACAGTAGATGTTAAAATGAAAATTAATTTAACTGACGAAATCCCAGTTTGTTCTTCTCCTCGAAGATTACCGCCATGCGAGAAAAAAATAGTCGAAAACCAAATTGAGGAGTGGCTAGCTCAGGGAATAATTCGAGAAAGTTCTTCTAATTTTTCTTCGCCGGTTGTGTTAGTCAAGAAAAAAAATAACACAATGAGACTTTGTGTTGATTACAGATGTCTTAACAAAAAGACAGTACGTGAGCATTTCCCCTTGCCAGTTATCGATGATGTAATAGACCAATTACATTCTGCCGAAGTATTTACCACCATAGATTTGAAAAACGGTTTCTTTCATGTAGATGTTGAAGAAGACTCGCGGAAATACACCTCGTTTGTTACTCATGAAGGACAATACGAATTTTTGAAATGTCCATTCGGGTTGACCAATAGCCCTAGTGTTTTTCAAAAGTATATTTATAATGTATTTCGAAACTTATTAAAAGATCACATTGTTGTCATTTATATGGATGATTTAATAATACCTGCTAAAAACGAAGCTGAAGGTCTAGAAAAATTAAAACTTGTACTCGAAACTGCATCGGAATATGGATTAGAATTAAATCTTAAAAAATGCAATTTTTTGAAGCGTGAAATTGATTTCTTGGGGTATAGAATCATGAATGGTAAATTGTATCCCTCTCCACTGAAGACTAAAGCAGTAATAAATTTTCCCGAACCAAAGTGTACCAAAGATGTTCAAAGTTATTTAGGATTGACAGGATACTTTCGAAAATTTATAAGAAATTATTCGGTTATAGCTAAACCGTTAAGTGACCTGCTAAGAAAAGATTCAAAATTTAAATTCGATATAGAAGAACAAAGAGCTTTTAATGAACTCAAACGTATTTTGTCGTCAGAACCAGTACTTTTAATTTACAATCCCAAAAGTGCGACCGAAATCCATTGTGATGCCAGTATTGATGGCTATGGAGCCGTTTTAATGCAACAATCTCCAGTAGATAATCAATTTCATCCAGTTTATTTCGCAAGTAAAAAAACCACCGAAGCTGAACGGAAGTACACTAGTTACGAATTAGAAGTTTTAGCTGTAATTGAAGCCCTGAAAAAGTTTAGAGTATATGTGCTAGGTATCCCATTTAAAATTGTAACCGATTGTAATGCATTTAAAATGACTATGGATAAAAAAGAAATGAGTACAAAAATAGCTAGATGGGCAATAATGTTATCCGATTTTGATTATGTTATTGAACATAGACAGGGTAGCAGTATGAGACATGTCGATGCATTAAGTAGGTATCCTATTTGTATGGTAATCCAAGATAGCTTAACTTTAAAAATTATCCAAGCTCAAGAAACCGATGACCATATTAAAACAATAAAAGAAATCCTAAAGGTGAAATCTTATGATGATTATCTAGTTAAAAATGATGTTCTTTATAAATGTGTTAATGGTAATGATTTATTAGTTGTACCGGAAGACATGCAAATGAATATAATCAAGGCCGCTCACGAAAAAGGTCATTACGCAGTTGCAAGAACAGAGAAAAGTTTAGAAAATGATTTTTACATCCCTAAAGTTAAACAAAAAATTGAGAAATGTATAGCAAATTGTGTTCCCTGTATTTTAGTTAATAGAAAATGTGGTAAACAAGAAGGCTTACTTCACCCAATAGAAAAAGAAGAAACTCCATTACATACGTACCATGTTGATCACTTAGGTCCATTAGAAAGCACTAATAAAACTTACAACCTCAGACGAAAGAAAGCTAACAAATTTAAGATTAATGATGTGGTTGCTATAAAACGCACACAACAAGGTCCAGGTTTGAAGTTAAAACCAAAATATTTAGGTCCATATAAAGTCATAAAAGTAAAAAATAATGACACCTACGATGTACAGAAACTTGGATTTAACGAAGATGGGACCTTCATTACACCAGTACCCATTGTCACCAGTACTTGCGCAGAGTACATGAAGCCGTGGACGGACGAAGCTTGACAAAGAAAAAAAAAGAGAATTTCACCGATTTTGACACTATACCGACCATGACAAACCACTGGACTGACAACTAAAAGAATTTTAACTTTATTCTCGAAAAGACGTAAGAAAAAAGAAGACGAAAAGACGTGAAGAAGAAGAAAAAAAAAGAATACGAATTTATTTTGAAAGAAATTATTTAAATTTTCATCATGATGACTTCTTTTTTCCAATTTAGACTTTGGAAGCTGCTGTGTTTTTTTTTCTTTATCTTTTCAGATGATCCAGCTGCTGTTTCCAGCCAACAAGAATACATTCGAGGACGAATGCCTCATCAGTATGGCCGAAATATGGGAAATCTCCTCCACTATTAGATCTGCATATTATTTCCTACGCATCGCAACTCTGATAGAAAAGGTCTTTAGAAGCAGACGATTTTCTGAAAAAACTCCATTCAGACGAAAAGCCGAAGAAAAAAAGAAATGAACTGAAGAGATGGCAGAATGGAATGTTTTGGGGAGAGTTGGTGGACTTTAGAAGAATGTTGATTAAGATGACGCGATTAAGATGTTTTAATTAAAGTTTCCTTTTGAAGGTTCGAATTGTAAATATTAATATGTAAATATCTTTTTTGTAAATATTGACGTTTAATATAAGTCATTTAAAAGTTAAACGGTGTCAGAATTTTAATTTACCTCCGAGTTTATTTATTTATGTGTTCGAAAGAACTTTTATAAGAAGAATTTCCATATATATATATATTTAAGTCTAAATATTAATATGATCTTTTGATGTATTTTGTCAAAACAAAATTATTACAACAAAATAAATGATTTCGGTAAAATTATAACACTATTTTTGTACATTATTCAAAAATAATAAACAAAATAAATGCATTAAATTGTGCTTACGTCAAAAATTTTTGCTTTGGGAATTTTTTTTTTAATTAGCTCCTCTGTTTATTCTAGAGAATGCTTAGCATGATAGAGAATTCACGTTGTACAAGATTTAATGCTTCAGTACACTGAAGAATAAATGAAAATATAAAAAGTTTATTTAAACACTCACACCATAAAATGTATATTGTTAATGACAAAAATTATAATAAAAGCCAATAGCTTATTTATGATATAAATTTGAGAGACAAATTCTTGCCCGGCTGCTCCCTGAAGGGGCGGCTGGTAACTATCCTAATGTAATATCCTCAATATTGCCATTTCCAATTTAGTAATGAATGGAGTCATGCCCCTTCACCTCAAAGATCATAGTTGTTAAATGATTAGGGATTCAGCGTGATATTTGTTTCAATACCGCGCTTAGATTTCTTGCGTTTGAATTTCTACTGTGTTAATTACGTGTGATAACATGTATTTAAGGTCGAGGAACCTGTTTTTTATTTATTTATTTCTTGCAGGGAAGCTAAAATTTATTTGTCGTCACAGCTTGTAATATGCTTGACTGTTTTTTTCCCTATGAGGCACAAATTAATTGTGCAAATTGTTAAAAGTATCATTGAATTTATTATATTTTTGAAGTAGTTGCTATTGTTAGAATTTAGATATGAAAGCATGAATAAGTCCATTTTCAATTACCATATTTTATCTAAAATTCTTCAACTAAGTAGTACTAGTTAGAACTAATAAGTTAAAAATATTTTAAGTAAAAAAATTAGACATGTGATTTTTTAGTAACAGGACTAATTTACAACAATAATTTTTAATATATATATATGTGTGTATGTGTGTGTTTTAGAACTAAAATGGTACAATAAAGAAAAATATTCAAAGATTTTTCTTTTCTAAAAGAGTAAATTATGAAAGAAAATAGCTTCCATTTCAGTTTCAACCCTTTAAGTTTTTTTAAAGAAAATTTTCGAATTTTTTTGAAAGAAGTTTTTAGCTTCCAGTTCAGTTTAAAGACTTTAATTTAAAAAATATATATATATATATATATTTTAGTCAAATTTATTTTTTGCTACAATTTAGTAACTTTGAAATTGCCATGATTTTTTTCTTTCTTTTTTTTTTTTTTAAATTAGAACTATTTTTTTAATTGCGAACAAATCAATTGATAATTCACATTAAATAAACATTTTCATGAGGTTAAAATGTTATGGTAAATAAAGCTATAGAAAATGAACGATTAATATTTCAAAGACATAATAATAATTGTTGCCAGAATTAATAGCAGAATTTCTATGATTAACTAAGATAAACATTTCTGGTCGAATGTTTAATTTGTTAAAAAAATCACCCAAATGATAAAAACTGGATTTTTTTTTCTTTTCTTTTTTTTCTTTCTTTTCTTTCTTTTTTTTTTTTTTTTTTTTTTTTTTTTTTTTTTACATAAGGACAGTGTGGATTCAAAATAAGGTAAGGGACAAGAGAAAATTAAACATTAATTAAAACTAGAATTGATTTTAAAAAAATCTCATGAAAGTGTTACATTTTAATAATGATTAGAAGTGAACAGTTCAAAGAATAAAAAATATATTTTTTATGAAAGAAATTGAACAAGGATGATTTTTCTCCAGCATTTCAGAAAAATAAAATATTTTACTTTGCAATTTAAAGAGTTTCAAAACTACTTATTTCTTGATCATTACATTTTAAATTGCATTCCTGTTTGTTGAGAATGAATGTTAAATGAACAGTTTTATAATGGGAGAAAAAGATCTATTTTTAATACATAAAAAGCTAACATTATTTAATCGTTCAAGGAAAATCATGAATAAAAGATTTATTCATTTACTTATTTTAACTGATTCGATCAGTGAAAAACACGGTTGCGGAGCGCTAATAAAGTCGTCAGCCGCTGTGAATGCAGGTAAGTTTAGAAACAATACCTAATCACATCCACCACGTTTTTTTTCTTTGTCTCTAAAAAACCGATTAACTGCCAAATGCTGCAGTCGTGTGACAACCATGTCAGGTGTTCTGCCGTCCCTCCCTAGATGGCACTACTTCCTAGGCGAATCCAATGGTAACTGCAATTTACATTGCTGTGGATGGGCGTTTCCCATCTGAATTCATTTAATTATTGGCCCCACCAGTGGTCGGGTTTTTCTTATCTGGAAACCAGACAGCAGGTGCTTGGTTCGATCTTAGTCGCGCCCGTCGGCCAAATCTTTCGGAATTTTCCGTGGTTTTCTTCTAATCCCGGATTTCCTTGCGTAAATACGGATTAAGTTCCCCTAGGAAGATCCCCCCACGGAGGGCATGTGCTTTTTAGGGTCTTTACTACGCGTGTTGATTATCGGCCGTCTTAAAACAAAACAAACTCTTTTATCATTGAAAAATACAGCGAGGAGAACTAATTACCGTTAAAGCCGCTCACTCGCTTTTCAAAATGACTACTGAAACAGCATTTTAAAACAATAACATATCATTTAATAAATGGTTATTTATAATATTATTTATATATTTATTTATATATTATTGATTATTTATAAATGAATTACATGACTACTCAAACAGCATTTTAAAACAATAACATATTATTTAATAAATTTACTGTTATGAGTTGAAAAATAAATTTTAAATGTTACCTTTAGTTTGAATTACTAGCATTCAATACCAGGTTTAATTAGGTTTCAAAAGAAAAAAGCAGGGTTGGAGAGTTCTTTCATAGTGGAAAAAAACATCCGGAAGAAATAAGTTTCTTGCAAGTGAAAGGATATGTTATTCTTTAAGAATTTACAATACATCTTTCAACTTTGTAAAACACAATAAATGTATTCTTCCTTTAATTTATAAATATTAATACCTTTAGACCACAAAAAATATAATAAAGTATATATACTAAATTAATAATTGCGCTGGTCTTTCAGCCAAGATCACACACAACAGCTGTCTAAAGATATTTCAACCATTGGCTAAGTGAAGAAAAGTAATTTTATGCAAAAATACACAAAATCAAATTTTTATCTTTTTCAATTTAACAAACATATTTTTTAATTATTTAAACTTTTGAAACTAATAATAAATAGTAGGGATCATTCGCCAACTATAGTATGAAGCCCGTATAAAAAAAGACAGTGTTTTGAGTTTATATCAATTTTATTAAAGTAATTAATGTACAATAATTTCAGTACTAAAAAAAGTCATTAAAATACTCATTTTCTTACTGCAATGCAGCATAGAAAAGCAAAAAAGTTTGGTAGCAACAGGCTGTTGCAGTCACTTTCTCAACTTAGAATGGATGAATGCAAAAGATGAAAATAATTCTTTTTCAGTCCTACACTTCTGGAAGGTTTAAAAGAATTTCGACTTACCCACCGATAGATATTTTTAGAGAATTAATCTTTTAAAATCAGCACTGAGCTATGCACACTAGATGCTAGTATAAATAATCACAAATTTATTGCAGTTTAAAATAATATCATTTTTCAATAATAATAATGCATTTTTATATGAGGAATAAATAATTTGTAGTTAGCACCTTCTCCGTACCAAAATTAGTTGCTACAATTAGGTCGAATATTTTGTTCCAAATTAGTTATTATTTTCAAGGAGGTTGAGTCAAAAATAACTTCCGATGCATTATTTTAGATCGGTTACACTACAATGGATATAGTATACCAGGTTTTAAAAGTTATGGTCACTCGAATGTGAAATAATTAAAATAAGAAGAGACGTGACATTAACTAATAAAAAAAGTTACGAGAATTGTTAGTATGAATATGAATTAAATTAATATCCTATAGAAGGAAAGAGCGTAACACTGTATTACACTTTTCACTGCAACGTTTGAAAAATAGTAAAGTAATCCATGATGCCATGTGTGCTGCAGCGATTCAATTTAATGTACTTCGTAATGAGAAATTCCATTTTTGGAAGCAGTCAAAAATATCCAAAATCGATTGTGATGAAATTTACAATATAAATTCATAAAAAAATTGTTAAAACAAAATAATAAGTAAAATAAAATAAAATAAATCTATCAATAAATTGAGCAATATAAAGGGGGTTCCAATATAATGCCCTAATTCATTAGCTAGAAGATAGTTTTATGCCATTACTGATAGAAGAATTTTTACAACATGGGGCGTGGCTTGAAAGTACAAAATCAATAATGATGTAATTTACAATGTAAATTCACAAAAATTGGTAAATGCGTGCAAATAAATAAATTAAATAAAATAAACTCTTCAATGCATGAGTTTTAATTTCGTTCGAAAAAAATGATATTTGAGTCTATTTTTGGAAAATTATCTCTCTAGAAAAATTGTGAAAGCGTTTATTTTCTTTTTTTCTGTTGGACATAATGTCAGTCCTGTTACATAACAAAAAATGCTGAAAAAAATGATAATTTTAATTCGCTTCAAACTGTTTACACTGAACAATAACAGCTATTCAATGACATCATAATTTTAATTATGCTTTTATTTGCATTTTTATTACTATATTATTAAAAATTGCCTTATATGGAAAAAAAACAGTCAAGCATATTCCAAGCAGTATCAGTAAAAAATGTTTAAACTTCCCGCAATAAATAAATTAATAGAACTAATAAAACAGATTCTACAACTTTAAATGCATGATAGCAAACCTAAGTAAAACATAATAGAAGCACAAAAGATAAATTTCGTAAAAAATTAAAGCGCAATATTGAAAAAAAAAATTATGCACCACCCTCCTTAATTGCACAATGTATTTAGCAATTAAGATCTTTGAAGTAAGAAATGAAACAATCCATTGGGCTCCGTTCAGATTCCAATACTCTTCCTTTAAACTGAATTCTTGGAAAAAACGGGGAAGTCTTTTGTAAGGATCCATTTACGGTTTCTTCATAATAGAGACGAGGGGGAATTAACGAAAGAATCGGGTGATAAGCAATCTACCCTACATGATGGAAAGGTTTTTCTTTTCTCGGACAACCATCCCTTTCCTGCAAAACTCATTAAGATTAAAAAAAAAAAAAAAAAAAAACACGTCGCCACAAGAAACGCGCCGATACCGAACTTCAAGAAGTGGTCAAATGTGCTTGAGCCTTTACGAGAGAGATGCGAACGAGAATATTGGATAATGATGTTAAGCACATCGGTAAATATTTAGAAGACAGAGGTTTTTGATAGATTATTATCAGCCGCTCCTTACGAAACAGCTGAACACGAATGGATAACAGATAAGTTTAATTCCAGTCATGCGAAATCTGACTTTATTTTATTTATTATTTACTCTTAATGTTTTACGGTGTGAGTGTTAAAATAGATATTCTTTTTTTCCGTTTATTCCTGAGTGTATTTAATTATTAAATGTTGAAAGGCATCAAGGTTCAACATTCTCTGTAATAAACCGAGAAAGTAATATTTAAAAAATATACTCCCAAACGACAACCTTTCGATGTGATCACAATTTAATATTTTATTTTGTTTATTATTTTTGAATAACCTACAAAAACAGTGCTATAATTTAACCGGAATCGTAGTATTTATTTGGGTTTTCTAGATTTTATTTTGACAAAGTACATTAAAAGATCATATTAATATTATGATTTAAGAACCGCGGAATTCTAAATTTAAAGAATTTGAATTTCTCAAATAAGATAAGGCATGTTTAAAATAAAGGCGTTTTTTATTTCTTTGAATTCATTCCTTCAGAAATTGGAAAGTTTTTGTGCCAAGCTGAACTAATATTTTGGCTTAAATGTAACAGCTAGTTAACAGTTTATCGAGTAGTATACAGCACAGATACATATTTAAAAAAAAAAGTTTATTTTCTAACATTTCAATACCAGAGTCGATGACTGAAGGCGTGGCCTGAAGTTTTAGTCACGCCTAAATATATTTATTGCATACGAACTTTATTTTTTAAAAATAGTTCTACTTGGTTACCCCTTCTACCATGAAACTATCGCCAAATTATAAGATTAAATTCCAATAATGGATGATCGTGAATGCCACATTCAATGATATTAAATACGATACACGTGTTTAAAACGTCATTAAATGATTTTTATTTCGACTTTTTATTTGTATTTTTATGAAAATTCTACCAATTCTTTTGTTTTTTCGTTATTTAAAATAAAATTTATATCAATATGTTTTATATATATAAATAGATAAATAAAATTTATATCAATATGTTTTATATTTTAATTTATATCAATCAAATTTGTCTATTAGTTTGGCGATTTAAATAATTTGGCGAAATGGGTCGACAGGATTTACTAAATGCTTTTAAATATTTATTTTGCAGAATTCAGTGTACAAAAAATTTTCTTTTATTAATAAATTTTTTTCACCTGAGTATTCATCATAGTATGTAAAAGTAAAGCCTGATACTGGTTTGGATTTCATGTGTTTTTTAGTGTCCAAAAATGTTTATTCAAAATTTAAAATAACAATAACAATAACAATCTTTGTGTAAGATATAAATTCTTAACAGGCTACCATTTAAAGATAACGTTAGAAACATATTTGAAATTTATTTTTGAGTGATTTATTTGATTTTTTAACACCTCCCATACATATAATTCATAATGTACCACCCACCCATTCATCGAATGAAAAATTTTAAAATTTTAAAATTTGAGGATTTTATTTATTTTTTTTTCTGACAAAAGACCATTTTTTATTCTGAAATTAGATAATTCTGAGAGATTCTACGTTATTTTTCCATAAGGAGCAGGTTTTTAGAGTTAATTTATTTATGTTACTGTAAGAAAATTCCTTGCCTATATTTACTAATAAAATTTTGTCAAACAGTAAGCATACAAAATGGATTGTTCCAAATTATTAAGTTAAATATTTTGAGTGGTCCAATTTTAATGTCCATTTTTATGGATTACTTCTGTTAAGGTCCACGCACATAGTACTAACTTCTTGCGGTCAGGTGTCGCTATTTTTGATCTTTCGTGTCGGCACTTTGATGTATAAAGGGCTTTTTCAGTGAACTTTTTTGAACATCAAGAGAGAAATTGAACGTGAAATCAGTTGACAACTTTACGAGTGAAGATTGGGTAGATAAAAGTTCCCCTTTTTTGTCAATTTGGTAGGGTCAATCCCTCAAAAATCATTTAAAGAGGTTTTACCTTTCTTCCCTTCTTAAACAAAGATTGATTGATTGCTCTTTCAGTGTAATAAAAACTAGTGCTGTTCGCTCGCAGCCTTACCACAATGACAAAAAGAGTAATAATTTTTTTTAAAAATATAATAATTTTAAAACAAATTGTGATAGAGGTTTCAAACAAATTTCATTGAAAAGTGCATTTTTTTTTTCTCTATGCAACGGTTTAAAACTTTAAAATGTGCCATGTTCAGAAATTGAAAAATTCAGTTCCAAAAATTGCAAAAATGAAATTTCATTTAAAATTTGTTTGTGATGGATCCAGGAATATTAATACTCAATCCATGTCATAAGTATTATGAGGAATTCAGAAGTCAGTCTAATTATCTCCATCCAATAAAAATGCACATTTAAAACAGTTGAAGTTGTCTATCTATAATCTACTGTATTTTTTTAAATTATTGGTTTAAGGATATTAATGTTTCATGCACGGCGTGCGTAATATAGAACTCGTTATAACCATCCTAAAAATGATGTTTATTATTATTTTTAAAATAATGAAATTGAAATATAGAATTTTTTTATGTGTTTTTAAAATTTGAGTCTTTGAAAATATCCTTTTCCAAATATTCTTTGTAATTTGTTAAATTGCAATTTTGTTGTATTTTCTTATTCTTTTTTTAAGTATATGTTAGTTGTTTTGAATTTGTCCGAAATAAATAACAAGTCCATTACTGTCTTGTTCTTAAACCTATAAAAATTGTTGTTGAAATTACTCAGTAGAATCCAACAAATGCTTCAAATATTACTTTAATATTTGAAGTAATGATTCATTAACAAGTGGAAGACATTTTGAAAACATTCGTTGAACCAAAAAATAATATTAACTGTTATGTACTTTTAATAAAATGAGAATTTTTTTTATATGTTTTATTTATTTATTTTCACATAAAAAAAATTCTTAACCTAGGTACGAATATAAAACTTTTAAGTTATAATTATTTTTTCATAATACATGTTATTAAAAAGACAGAAATGTTATTAAAATTCTGGTTTTAATTAAATCACCTAAGGAGTCGAACGTCAGGCCGAGTCAAAACGAGTAGACAGTTGAAAGTCTTACCTCTATACTAAAACGTTCTTTGTCAGACTATACTTAGAATATTATGTTAAACGAAAAATAGCCACGTCATGCGTGGATCGGTATGTGCAAGCGCTGATCCCACAGGTTCAGAGGAACAAAATGAAAAATCATAATCACTTCACGCTAGTTTACAATAGTCAGTTATCACTGCGTACCGTGAATATTAAATATAACGAGGAGAACTTTAGTAAGGGGCCGTCCATTAATCATGCAAAACTCGAGAGGGGAGGGGGGTCCATAAAAAAAATCGCGAAATATCACGATTGGGGAGGGGGGTGTAGTAATATATCACGAGTATTTATTTTATTAGCAAACGCGCGATACTGAACCGAAAAACGGCGTTTCGTGTATTTATTTTTTCGTCAAACGCGTACAAAGTCGAAAGCGGCTTGTAGTGTGACTTTGATTCACCGTTGCCAGGCAACGAACGAAGTGAAGTTCCCGCGAGCCGCGACAAGCGCCTGCCGGACTCAGCTTGTCAGTGTCAGTTATTCTGTTGTTTTGGCACTGAATACATGCGTAAATTGTTTAGCCTTGTACGTTTTGCATTAAAACAATGTCTAAAATAGGTGATCTGTATAAAGACCTATTTGCAGAGTATAAGAAGGGAAAAAAACCTAGTGTAGCTCAAAAAGAATTCAATGAATTGTGGGCTAACGAAAAACAAAAATAGTGGCTTGATGAAACCGATGCCAATCTTCAACAAAGCACTGTGCCTGCAACTAACCTGCACGAAGCTTATCCAGTTATTGGTGTTGAAGAAAGTCTTGCTAATCCGTGGTCTGAGGACATTGTAAATTAAATTACGTTTACGATTACTACAGAAAAGTTTTTCGCCTTTCTTTTATTATTTTTATGTCAGTCCAAAACAACTTGCAATCTTTCTGTTTACCTCTTAAGATTATTATTGTAGGTTTTTTTATTTTCTATAGTAAAATTTGATGATAATTGAACCTGTATTTTATAATAAATATTCTAAAAAAATTAAGATTCTTTGTAGGTACTAAAAAATACACGTGATATAGGGTAGGAGGGGGGTAGTCTTGAACCTCACCATGTATCACCAAGGGGGAGGGGGGGGGTTAAAAATGCCAAAAAAACATCACATGATTAACGGACGGCCTTAATATCGATTGAGAATTTTATCAGCCGCACCAAACGACACAGCTGACCTAGATATGTGCAATTTCGGAAAAGAGAAACATAAAATTTCAGTTTTTTTTACCGTTATCATTTACTCTTTGTATTTTATGGTGTGAATGTTTAAATAAACCTTCTGTATCTTTGTTTATTCCTGAGTTTATTTAATTTTTATACCTTGACCTTCCCTTTGATTTTCAACATTCTCCAGAATAAAAAGAGAAAATAATTAGAAAAAACCCCACTTGATATGATTACAATTTAATACATTTATTTTGTTTATTATTTTTCAATAATGTACAAATATAATGTAATAATTTAAGATAAATCTCAGTATTAATTTTTGTTTTCTAGATTTGGTTTTGAAAAAGTACATTAAAAGATCATATTAATATTAAGACTTAAAAATCTTCGGAGTCTATCCTAAAAGAATTTGAATTTGAATAAGATATGTTTAAAATAAAGTCGTTTTTAATTTCTTTTAATGTATTCATTCAGAAATAAAAAATGTTTTTTTTTCTTCTTTTTTTGTTATGGTGAACAATTTTTTTTTTTTTTTTTTTTTGGGGCTCAAAATTTTCAGCTAATTCAACATTTTAAAATATTATATTGACCATACATACAGGTTCAGCCAGGTGTGTGTGTGTGTGGGGGGGGGGTACCTAAAGGCTTTAGCCATCACTAGCCCCACCCATTGACCATACATACATACGAAAATATAAAAAAAAACATTATTATTTTCAGACATCTCAGTACCAGATTCGATGATTGAAGGCGTACACTGAAATTTTGGATCCGCCTAAATTTTTTTGTTGCATACGAGCTTTATTTTAAAAAAAGAATTGCTACCAAATGCTTTCAAAAAATCTATTTTGCAGATTTTCTTCACATCATCATAGTATATAAATGATGCTGGATTGGATTTCAAATATTTTTTAGTATTCAAAAATATTCGTTCGAGATTTCAAAAAGATATATATATATATATATATATATATATATATATATATAAATAATCTTTTTTCAATATAAAAGTCCTTAACAGGCTGCCTTTTATCGATAATGGTAGGAACAAATTTGAAATTTATTTTTAAGTGTTTTCTTCTATTTGTTTTCCCCTCCCTTATACATCCAACAAATAACATAACTGTCCACCCATTCATCTAATGGACATGGACAATTTCTAAATTTTTAAATTTGAAGATTTTTTTTGGGACAAAAGACTATTTTTTATTCTGAAATCAAATGATACTGAGCTATTCTATGTTGTTTTTCCAAAAGGAGCAAGTTTTTAGAGTTAATTTATGTATGTTGCTAAAAGAATATTCCTTGCCTATATTTATTAATAAAATTTTGTCAAATAGTAAACATAAAAAACGGGCAAATCAAAATAATTAGGCCATTTTTTTTTGTTTTTTTTTGTCAAATTTAATTTGTTTTAGATTAAAGGTAGCTTTAAAAAATACTATGCATTCTATATACACTGCTCAAAACAATTAAAGGATATTGCACTTTTAGGTGGATTTTGTATCTGGGAAACTTTTTAGCTGATTGATACATGGTCGACAGACATAGTAGGTAATATGAGAATAACTTACACATGTTTGTCAGAAAAAAATGCATTTTATTGCGCATTTGTGTACAAAAGGAAAAAAACACAATTTGTGCATATGAGAAAAAAAGAATAAGAAAAGGTGTTTTCTTCAAAGAAAATCATTTTCAGTAGGGGGTATGGTTTCCACGGGCGGCCAGCAACGTTGAACACCTTTGAGGCATGGACTCAATGAGGCTATTAATGACGAGTTGGGGTATTCTGCCCCCACTCTTCCAGAAGAGCTCTTTCCAGTTCTTGGAGAATTTGTGGGGGTTGTTGGCGGCCAGAAACTCGTCTTCCTAGAGCGTCCCAAACGTGCTCGATTGGATTCATGTCTGGAGAACACGCTGGCCATTCCATTCGAACGATTCTTTCCTCGAAAAGGAAATCCTCCACCAGGTTTGCACGATGTGGCCTGCAGTTATCGTCCATTAAAATGAAGTTATCTCCGATTGCTGCAGCGTAAGGGACTACAATAGGTCTGAGGATCTCATCCCTATATCGGCGACCAGTCAGAGCTTCATCTCGAATGATGTAGAGGTCAGTGCGCCCGTCAATGGAGATGCCACCATACACCAACACTCCTCCACCGCCAAATCTGACACTTTCGTGCACGAACGCAGGATTATTCCTACTGCCACGGGCCCTCCAGATGAAAATACGCCTATTATCCGGATGCACAGAAAAACGGGACTCGTCAGAAAACAGAATATTGCTGCATTCATTTCTCCTCCAGTTGACATGCCCGGTTGCCCACTCCCTGCGGTCGCGACGATGCCTTGACGTTAATCTAACACATACCATCGGTCGGCGAGCATACAGACCTACAGCATGGAGCCGGTTTCGGACAGTCTGAGTTGAAATCGTGGTGCCTGTAGCCGAGGGAAGGTGTTGTTGGAGAAGAGTAGCGTTCATGTTTCGATGTCTCCGAGCTGTTAACGCTAAATACCGATCTTCATTGGGCGTTGTGGCCCGTCTACGACCTTGCCCTGGTCTTCAGCCTGCACATCCACTCTCCAAAAAACGGTTCTAGATCCTGGAAATGACACTTTGTGACACTCCAATGGCTTGCGCTACTTCGGCTTGAGTTTGGCCTCCTTCTAACCTACCAACAATTCTCCAAGCTTCTGAATCTGTCAAACGACTTCGCTGAGACATGGTACTCATCGAAACAAAGCAATCACTGAATGCCGATCATCCTTGTCTTCATTCTCTTTTATCCAGTTGAAAGTCAAATTTCATTCGCTAACGCTGAAGCGACGTTTTTGACGTCGAACTCCAAATTTGCATACTCCACAGTTTTCAAACCAGAAAAATTTGCATTTGTGATTTTCTTCTTGTATTTTCGGCAAAAAAAATTTCGTTTATATCTTTATTTTATATAAAACTTCAAATATCCTTTAATTGTTTTGAGCAGTGTATTTAAATATATATATAAAGTAACGTAATAAATCAATATGTTATGGCTGTTTTTAGTATAAATTAGTTGTTTTATTTTGTCCGAAAAAAATATCAGGTCAGTTAGTGTCTTGATATTACTCTGTAGACTCCAGCAAGCGCTTTCAATATTAATTTTCGTGATTCAGTAAGTAGTACAAGACATTTTCCAATGATACGCTGTATTAACAGTTTTTATTTTTCATAAGCTGAGATTTTTATTATTAATGATTTTATTATTATTATTATTATTATTATTATTATTATTATTATTATTATTATTATTATTATTAACGTAATCTTCATCATGTCAGGTCTGTTCAATTGCACTTAACTGATTTGCCCGTACGTCGTATGTTTGATCCATAACTTAAAGCTTTTTGACGCCGCTATTTTTTTAAATATAATTTCATACAATGTAAAGGCAGAATTGTTTAGACTGAATATTATAAATATTTTCACTTTTAAAAAATGGCATTTTATTCATATTTTATATTTATTGTACTAAAAAAGAATCAATTAACTGGTTAAATTAATGTAGCATTGCTATCTGCTTAGCTCATAAAAGCCCACGCGATAAGTATAATTAAGCTATATTATCCTCATCCTAAAAATTTTGCAAATGGTAATAATTTTTAAAAATGTTAATTTGTCAAGTTTTGTATCTGCCGGGTCTGTCACCCATTAAAATTAACAGATCTGACATCTTTAAATAATAATACTGCTAACCATTCGATAATTGTCGATATTTTAAAGTAAGTCTTTTTGAACAGAATGTTAATTTCAATTTCAAATCATATGTAATACTAGCGGTCTTCGCCCGCTACGCTGGTCAGTTTATCTAATGAAAACTTGATAGGACAATCAAAAATTATATTTTTGATTGTCCCTGTTATTAAACTATATAATATTATAACTATTTTCATTGAATTTTAATTGACTAGCCAAATTTATGCAACAATTATATATATTAAAACTCAAATAATTTGGTTGGGTAGTTTTTGCTCTATTATATGTGGACAGACAGACGGACGGAGGAAAGACTGAACGATGACCATAATTTGGTGTAATCCTGTGCAACATATATCAATTTCATAAAATATTAAATGGTTTAATATTATTAAAATGAGTACCAAACAATGTCTCAATATATAATTATGCAATGGAATACTTTTGTGTGGCTGTGTAAATCAATAAAAAATATTATTTGCACCGCAGATTGTACAGAATGTATATTATAGTATATACTTCATAGATGCATATCAACTTTGTTATGTTCGAAAGAGTGTAAGTCCATTAAAATGCACTTGAAACTTTTTTCCCCATTGACCGTAAAGTATCAGAATATTTTGATTGTCCCTGTAAATGAACTATGCATCCGATTTTCATAAAATTTGAAATGACTCGACAAAATTATCTAATAATTACATATTTTAAGTTTCAAACGACTCGGTTGGGTAGTTTTTGAGTGTTTATATGCGGACAGACGGATAGACAGACAAATGGGAAACTCGGGATCCCGGGATTTTTTTCGTTCATTTCAAAACAAACCCGACGTTTCTCCGTTTCCGGAATTGGAGAAGATAGCGTCACATACATACAACATCTACGGTCGAATTTTAATAGTGTAGATTTAAAAAAGCAATAGAAAAAAATTCTTGCCGATTCGACCTACAAGCACAAGTAGATTTCGAAGTTAAATACTAATTTTCTCTAAAGAAAAAAAAAATCAAGATTAGTGATAAAACTTGTTTAACAATTTTATCTAGCCGCTTTTGATGAGTTTTTAATTTCGTTTTTCTGTAAAAGTTGATTTTATCACAATCATTTTAATTCAATAATTTCTTTTTAAATATTTTTTCTTTTTAACTTTGGAAATTTTTAAATAATACCATCCTTAGTAGAGTCCATAACATAAAAAATTTGTCACTGGAAAAGATATAGATAATATTTAGAAGATTTACATAATAAATTTAAAGAATGGCGATGGTTGTTTCAAACATTAAAATAAAATTAAGATATTCAATAGTTTGATCACCTTCTGCGACCTTCATCATAAAAACCGTCTTGAATTTAAAAGGTTCATTATATAATCAGTCAATTGTCGCTTTAACCGATTACCAGCAAGAAACTATGCAGTGGCACCATCTATCGGACAAAAATGTAGAATAGATTTTCAAATAATAAAATAAAATTTCAAATTTTTTAAAGGATTATGACGACGTCTTCCTGATGAATGTCACAGAAGATGATCGACACATTGAATATCTTAACTTTATTTTAATGTCTGTTTAGTTTTTATACTTTACAATATTTGATACACCGTTTAGTAAACTTGTGATAATTTATTGTCACATTTATATGCAAGTTATCTTTGTATGAATGTTCAGCTCTTTTATTATGTTTGGTAAAATTCCGAATCATCCATATTCATGTATAGATAGGTAATAGTGTTGTGTATACACCTCCAGGATCAAATAGAAGTATTCAGGTAAATTAATTTCATTGGGTTTTTGTTCATCATTCGTTTTCTGTGATGTAACGAAAGTTTCATTTTACAAGGAAGGTCTCCATGCGAGCATACTCAGAAAAATCTGAAAAAATTACAGAATGTTCTCATACGGATATGTTTGTTTATAAAAGAAATTTTGTCCATAAAAAATAATGATATTTTTGTTTATTTGGCGATTTATCACCGGTTGGTGATGAGACAGAATTTTAAAAAAAATACCGTAATTTCCCGCGTATAATCTGCGGATCAAACAATTCTTTTTGGATCCAGAAATTTTATTTAGTAATTGAAGCCAAATATTTACGGCGATCTGAAAAGTTATATTTTATTTTAAATAATTTCTGGTGAAATGTTATATTTCATTTTAAATAATTTCTGGGTCGAAAAATTATCCGCGGATTATGCGCCAGAAATTACGGTACGCTTGTATGTCGGATACTCTTTAACTTTCTCGTTACGAGAGTTGTTTGCTTAATTTTTAATTTTTATAGCCGGTTTTTCAAAGCAGAACATTTTTTGGAACTGAATCTCGAAAATTCAGTGGTTAAACAAATTCAACTTATAATAAACTATAACTGGTACGGAATAATTAAGGCAACAATTAACTAGAAATTTTCAGACGCATAAAAGTCGTTTAGTTTTTGGCAAGGAAAAGTCCCATTCTTCAAATCGCGTGTCACTTTCATATTTTCTCCCGAAATATTAAAAATTATTTTATTATTTTACAGTCTTTCTACTGGAATTCCGTCGCAAAATTTAACTGACCTTTTATTACATACTTAAGCAGTATCACGATCATTTTTTTCAACGTATTCCGAGTATGTCCACTAAGATAGCTTTTTTAATCCCCGAAACCGATAATCAGTCAATGTCCTGTTTGCAGCAGCAGTGCCAGGTAGACCAATAGAAACAGGTTCTTTATTTGTTGCTCATTTATTTCGAAATTACGTGACCTGTCCCGAAGAAACGGATAAGAGAACGCGTTTAAGTTTTTTTTTTTTTTTTTTTTTTTTTTTTTTTTTTTTTTTAAAGTTCGCTTTCGTTTTTCAAAAAGAGTAGGAACGGCCATCGCTGGTATTATAGAGCAAGATCCCAGAGCCCCCAGACGTTACTCATTTTCTCACAAGTAAAATGTATTGGATAAAGTAGTGTTAGTACGTGCTATGAGCGTAGTGATACCTGCTAGCTTGGACCGACGGCCAATTTACGGGTACCAGGTACCAAAGGTAGGTAAAAACACTACGAACTTTACTTATTTTCTCAGTTAAAGCATTCTTGTTTTCAAAGAAATACACCCTAATCTTTAATGTCTGCTACAGTTAAAATTTTCAAAACTAAAATTTCTTAAATAGAGCAAATTCTTAGCATGTTATTTCTTTATTGTTAATTAAAATTGTTCTAATTTTACTTCCAATTCCCCAAATTATCTCAATGATCACAGATTCACGTTGAATGAGGTACGTACAGAGTATTGTTTTCCACCCTTCTGTACTGCTTGTAGAAAAGGCGAATTGTTTTCAAAGATTTACTGTTAGACGACGTGTTCTCTCCCTAAGACGTTTGTTTTTGTGAGGACAGGGGTGTGGTCGCTTGCCTCAAAAGCGCACAACTAAATAAGGCGTCTCCGTACTTCTTAAAAATTTTAAAGCATGATTTTCATCTTGTTCGGAAAATAATCATATTTGAATCTGTTGCTGTAAAATTATCTCCTAGAAAAGTAGTGAAAACGTTTTGTTTATTTTCTGTTGGGCATAATGTCAATCCTATTACATAACAGAATATGATGAAAAAAACGATAATTTAGCATAATATGCTTGCTTTAAAGTGTGTACACTGTACAATAACAACTATTTCAATGACGTAATGAATTTAGTTGTGCTTTTAACAATTTGCAGTATTAATGACTGCCTTATAGAAAAAACGAAAACAAACGAGCATATTTCAAACATTATCAACTAATAAATAAATAAATAAAAACAGATTCCACGACCTGAAATTCATGTTATCACACGTAACACATAAGAGAAATACAAAAGATGAATTTCGCCAAAAATCAAAGCGCTGTATTGCAGAAAAATATCATGGTACTCCCTCTTTTTTTGCACAATATTTTTATCAATTAAGAACTTTCATTTTTGAGGTGCAGAGACGTGAGCCCACTCATCACGAAAATGGTAACGCTTACATATACAGTCGGTTCTCATTAATTCGAACTCCTTGGGATCACAAGAAATGTTCGAATTATGGAAAATATTTGAATGAGAACGGGCTTAATATGGTAATATTACAAAGAAATTAATGTTATAGTGTTTTTTAAAGTTATTACGTCTGTTATCATCAGAATAGGAATCAATATAAAATTGGAATGTATAAATACATAAACTAATTAAAAGATTAGAAACAATCGCAATGGAAGAAAAATTTGAAGTGTCACTGATGGACAGACGGGGCACTTAGAAGGTGGATATCAAGTGCATGGGATTATATGTCTGCTCGTTCGGAACAATTTTCACAAAAAATCAAAGAAAGAAAGTTATTCAAATGATCTTAAATCCGTGAGAAAGAAAGGAAGAATTCGAAGAATCGGAATTCTCGTTAGTTCGAATGAAACGATGTCAAGAGAAAATGAGTTCGAATGAATGAAAAGGTTTAACACTATCCTGACATTGAAAATTTCGACACTTCATGTTTATTTCGAATACTAGCCTGTAGAAGCCACCGCGTTCCGCGTACTTGAGCATTTTCATTGGATCGTACGTTGGGAGCCGAAACTCGGAGTTAGCCAATCAGCGTACACCGTACAAAGATGCAATAGCAGTGTTTAGAAACTGAGTGAAGGATCAATGACGTCACGGCTTCTGATCATGTGAGCCGGCGACGTACAAACAAACAGCACAAGCGCATGTTGCTTTGCTTTTGTGTTATCCATTAGCGAGTTTTTGATACTCTCTTATTTTTATTGCTTAATCTTTATTGTTACGTTTATCTTTATTACCAAAGGCCCTTTTCAGAGCCATATACATCTTTTGTTATCTGCTATTGTTATTATTGTTACGTCGCGTAGTGCTCTTGCTTGTTTTCAAAAACATTGCCTTATGCCTTTGAAAATGAGATCGCACGAGTGCGATATCTGCCGAAAAGTATTTTCGCGGCCTTCGCATGTAATTAGGCATAAAATAGATGAGCATAAAGTTGCTGTTGAAGAAAAAAATGCTCCTGAAAAGAAATATCCGTGTGATATATGCAAAAAAGGATTTACACGTCCAAGCCACGTGCGTCGGCACAAAGAAAGTGCTCAAATGGAAGTTCAAGAGAAACAAATAAACATTGTTTCAAAGACTTTGTTCCCATCCGAAAAAATTAATTTATTACCTAAGGAGACTGTTATACAACCTAAAGAATCGCCTGTGTTCTGAAGTGCATTCCTTTGATAGAAGTAAGCCTACAATATGACAATGCTTACAAAAATTGTACTTTATAGTTTTATATTCTTTATAGTGAAAAGAATTTGTTCTGAGAGATATGACAAAATAATGAGGCGAATTATAGTGAGCGAGACTATTTCTCTGGACATCTTTGAACATACTAGAACCACCCCCCAGGTCCCTGGGGGTAGAATGTATTAGCCATGCTGTTTGTTTGTAAATAAAGTTTTTAATTAATGTATTTGTAATGTATTTTATGTGCTATTTCAATAAAGTTTGTTTTAACAAGGTTCTGAAATAAAGAACCGCAAAATGACTTAGGCCACATGGACACAACACTATATTTTAAGTTTAATTGTAAAATTCGAGACCCACATGATGTAATATTTATGTAAGATTCCATCTGTTCTTATAAGAATTCATTCTGCAATAGTGTTATTACAAAAAAGGAATAGTTAGCTGCTATGCATTTTTGTGAAAAAATTAAATTTACAGAAACTAATATTTATGTGCTGAAAAATGGAATTTTTTTTTTCATTTCTAAAAAGTGATAACTAACACAACACCTTTCGCAAAAAATTAAGGGGGGAAATAGATACCCCCATTTTTATACATCATTGAATCCCCTAAACTAATCAAGGATATGCTTTTTCGCATAAAAAAAAGCGTATATCCATAATTCATAGCAAATCGAATAATTCTCCATAAAAAACCCATTTAAATAATTTAAAAGGAGTTATCCCCCTTCTTTATGCTTAACCATTAAACTTCCAAAACTACTCAGAGATTCGTCTTATCAAAAAGAATGTTCATCCAAAATTTAAAGCAAATAGAATAATTCTGCATAAAAACTCATTTATCAAATTTAAGGGGGTTTGAGGTAATTACCCTTATTCCTTTTATGCTTAACCAAAATAAAAAAAAACACAGCTAATCAGGGAAGCATCTTATCAATATGAACCTGTATCCAAATATTAAAGCAAATTGGTTAATTCTGCAAGAAAAATCATTTGCCTAAATTAATTGGGGTAGTCCCTCCGATCCCCCATTTATACTTATCAAATGAACTCCCAAAACAAATCAGGGAAGTGCCTTATCAGAATGAACCTATATCGAAATTTTGTAGCAAATCGGTAAATTTTGTGTGAAAAACCCATTAAACTAAACTAAAGGGGGGAAGAGTTAACTCTCGTTTCCCCCTCTTAGATTTATCTGATGAACTCGCAAAATTGATCATGGAGGTATCCTCATCAGAATGATCTTATGTCTAAAACTTGAGTGAAATCTGATAATTTTTCATGAAAAATCCATTTATCTAAATTCAGGGGTCAATTTAGAAAAAGAAAGTTGCATAGCATGAACTGCTATACAAAGTCAGTTTTGAATAGCAGTTAGACACTTTTGTACAGCAAGTAAAAAATAGCTAACGTAACTTTTAAATCTTGAAAATTTACAATTTTTTTTTTAAAGCAATATTTAACCAAAAGCATAAATGAAAGCACTGTCTGTTTCGATGCATAAATAAAGTAAAAGGATTGCAACACGCACGTCAAACTTCTATGAGCAAACGATGTGATTAGCGAGTAACCATGATTCAGTAATCAGCCACAGCGTCAGGGTGGGAACAAATCATGTGTTTACTGGGAAAACTGCATCCAGCAATGGCATCTTGCTGTACTTCCATTGTAAATAAACACTTGGGGAGAGTGAAAACACAACGTATGTCGTGTAAAAACAGCTTTAAATTTTAACTTTTAAGTGTTCATGACATAAAGGGTGTGGGAAATATGCATCGCAATGATTGCGATTTAATGCATTTCTTGGATCGCATTTTAGTTAAATTTAAATCGCAAATTGCGATGCGATACCGCTTAAATTGAACCCTGTCTAAATTGAAGGTGGGGCATTAACCCCCCATTCTTCCTCTTTATACTTATCCAATGAACTCCCAAAACTAATTATGGTGGTTCACTCATCAGAATCTAAAATTTGAATGAAATCTGATAAATATGCATGAAAAACCCAATTATTGAAGTTAAGGGTGGGGAATCTGCCTGCCGTTTCACCTCTTTATAATTATTCAATGAGCACCTAATACTAATCACAGAGGTGCTTCATCAGAATGATCCTATGTCTAAATTTTGAGCGAAAACTGATAATTCTGGATGAAAAACCCATTGATATAAATTAAGGGGAGAAGTATTAGCCCCCATTCCCCTGCTTATATTTATCGATTGAACCTTCAAAACTAATCAGGAAGTGCCTTATCAGAATATATCTGTACCCATAATTTCAAGTGATTTGCATATTCTTATCAGGAGTTGTGGCGTTACACATGTACATACATACAGAATGGGCGGGCACATAAGCTTTCAGGCTTCGATAGCCTGTGAATTAAAAATCATTATTACAGTATCCTCTTGTGGCGAAATATTTTCACATTGAAGAAAGTCCTGACAGGCATTCCCAGAAACGTATCCAAAGAAATTTGGTTCAATTCTATGCATAACTTCATACAGTGTTTGATGTAGAATAATGTAAATGGCACAAAAATTGTGATTACAGCACCGCCTTACAGTAAAATGTTTCCATATTGAAGATGGACCTGCTGGCTACAGCCAAAAACATGCATAAATATTTGGTTTACTATATGTATAACTTCATACACCTTTTTGATGATATGATGGCGACAATGGGACAGACAGATTTTGAATAAACATATTTTTTGGGATATTGGATCCTTAAAACATATAAATTCGTCGAAAAAAATTGGTTATATTACTTTCTTCTATCAAGCATAGAAGAAAGTAAAAAGTGTTTGATTAGTTGTTTAACTCAAAAACCAATTAACCCATTATTTAAATTAAGCGAAAGAAAGAAAATTAATAAAATCATAGTTTATTAAACAATTTCAAATTTTATAAAGACTAAAGACAGAAAATCAATATTTAGGCATGCATAAATAATGCATGTAAAGGCAGCATACAGCCGTTTCTAATCTACTACCATTCGCTCCTATAATTGGTATATAAGCCTGTACTTCTCTGTCGCTTTGCTCAGCTTAGCTTTTTCTACATGCTGAGTCTTGTATTAATGAAGAATCTTGATAATAGACTCGAAACGGCTGTTTTCTACCTTTTCATGCATTATTTGAGCATTTCTAAATGTTGATTTTGTATCTTTATACATTTTTACAAAAAGGCTTAATTTGCTATTTTCACTTCGAATTTTGTTTTACAATCTAAGATACAATTTTCTAAGAGATATAAACGTAAATTCTTGAGTTCAGAGTTTAAATATAAATAGTAAGGAAAGCTGGCAATTTTTTAAACTTTTGAGAATTACCTTTTATTCATTGATAGAGAACTTATTATTTCATCTTTTGCATTATAAACAAAAGTTTTTCGGCATTGTTTGCGATCAAATGATTACTGTTATTCATCCATATTTGCTTTACTGCATTCTGCCGGATATCCGGTGATTGTGATCCGGATATCCGATGATATTTGAGATATTGAAAAATCAGCCGGATATCCGGTACATCCCCAACAGTCACCAGGGCGAAACAAAACTTTCTATCATAAGACTTTGTCAAATGGTGACCGAGACCCTGCTGTGAAAAGTGGTGAAAATAACAACATTTAATAATTTTTCATACTGCAGCGTTCACAATGACTTTGAAATTGAGTCTCCAAATGAGAGGTCACACGAGAGTTTCAATGAAACAACATTGTAAAGTTACTTGGTGACTCGCCACAAAGTAATGGCGGATCTAAGGGAGCGGCGATCGCCCCTCCCTTGGGCCCATAAAGGTTTTCAAACTAACATGAGAAACCTTCATGGAATAGGACTTGGACTGAAGCTCAAGTTCGGTGCAGCGCGGCAACAATCTGAACATCAATTCATGAATCAGGCAATAGCGAAGGGGCGATCGCCCACCCTAGGGTCGGGCTGGGTCAGGTCTTCTGATTTTTAGAGCCGGGCCGTATCCTGATATTTATTTTTCTGCTGATTTGGGGCCCCACCAGTGGCTGAGAGGTTCTGACCTCTCAACTGGTAAATGGCAGGTGCTGGGTTCGAACCCAATTGTGGCTGTCGGCTTAACCGTTCGGAGTTTTTGTGGTTTTCTTCGAACCTTGCATAAATACAGGTTAGGTTCCCTTAGAAAGACCCATCACGAAGAGCACCCCCCCCCCCTGGGCCTATATCCCTAGCGTAGATAATCGGGGTGGGGGAATTGTAATTTTTGTCCATTGAATACGCAAAATTTCAAATTTTCTGAGGGGGGGGAAGGGTTCAGTGAGTGATTAATGGAATTTACAATTTTTATTAGCAAAGCGATGCTTTGTTTGGATTCGTGAAGGATTATTTCCTAAGATATATATTTGAAAGTAAAAATATTTTTATATTATTTTTGAATCTTTATTACGCAAAAACTTTATTTTATATTTTGCCATACTTTAAAATGTAAATTCAGCCCAATTCCATAAATTGTTTTTAAACTGCAAGCATATTAGAAATAATACTAATAGTAATTACTTCTTAACAGTAAATATGTTTCATTTGGTTCAATTTTCAATCTTAAAATTAGAATAACACTTTGTATAATGAATTTAACAATTAATTTTATCTTTTTACAATTCTTTTGTCGCCACTTTACAAAAAAATAATCATAATATAATTCTTATAAAATGAGCTAAGTATCGTCTGCATAAATGAAATAATGATTCATATAATAAGAATAAATTGTGTATTCGGGTTATTCTCTGCAATAGTGCAAAAAGTGTTTTCCAGCCATATAAATGCTCTAAATTTCATTTTATTTTTATTTATTTATACTTTTATTAGAAGGTCTAAAGTTTGTTCAGTGGCGCAGCCAAGGGGGTGGTTTTAGGGTTAAAACCCGTCCCAGAGCTGAGAAAGATCACTATAATTGCTGCTTATATGAATGAAATCCAAACTTAATATTTAAATGTTTTGGCGCATTTCAGAATCCGCCACTTTATTGAATCAGATTTCATTTAATAAAGTGATTCAATTAAATGGCGAAAATTCTACTTAAAATTGTGAAAGTGCATATTACATGAATCAGTTAAGTAAAAATTGGTTATTTGAACTAAATTACTTTTCTTAGATGCTTCATGCTAAAAAATAAAAAAAAAAAAGATTTCCGGCCACACACACGCTTTTTGAGTTTAAGTATTATACAGTAAATATTCTAATTAGTACTGATTCTATTAACCGGCGATTCAAATAACCTTTATGAGAAACTCAAAACCCCCCTTAGAACCGAATTCTGGCTGCACCACTGAGTTTGTTTATTAGGGGCAGGGCGTAAAATTTAAAAATAAGCAAATTTAATATTTAAAAATGTAAGATATATCATGCAAATATCATTCCCTCACCTCTCCCTAACCCATACTACCATACTTTACTGCCTGACTTTTTCCATTCAGAAATAAAAATAATTAAAAACACCCTAACCAAAATAAAGTTCTTAATTGGTACCTTACAAAAAATTTTAAAAATATTTTTTTTTACTATAATTATGTAGTCTACTCAATCAATTATATGTTTCCCCATGTTAGACCATCATTCCATCACACCTTGCTATTATCGCAAATATCCTATCACTAAAGATGAGCAGCAGTCTAGCATTCTTCACAGAGAGGAAGCTAATTTGAGTACTTGTCAGTCCAGCATTCGATTAAAATACATTTTTTTAATTATTTAATCATGATTCTATCATTAATTACTAAATCCACAATTTATTTTCTCTTCTGAAAATATGCATGTTTAATTTTTTGTTTGCTAAAATGCGTCAGTTATGGAAAAATATGTAAAATGAATTAATTAAAATAACAATTTTTAAGGTTTTTCTTAAAAAAAAAAATATTGTGCAAATCTACAGATCATAATTTATTTTTATGTATAATTTCAAGTCAAAATATTGAATAGTTTTTTTTTGTAAAGTGTACGACAAAATGTAATTTGTTAGTCTAGTAGAGGATTCGCTTCGCTCATCTTAATAAATGAATGATTGAGAAATTTCTTGATCTATTTCAACAACCAATTGTCAAAATCTGAAATATTTTGTTTTGGCTGATTCTTTTTTTTTTCTTTTTTTTTTTTTTTTTTTAATGCCTTTACTGATTAATGAAATGTACTACAGTCTCATACGAGTAAATGCCATATTTATCAATGGCAGATCTGCACATTTCGTGATATATTACAATGAGCAATTGGTGAAACAAAGATTTATTAATTCATAGTACTAAAGGAATTGGTGTTTTTTTTTTTTTTTTTTTTTTTTTGTCATGACTGACTGAAGAATTTTCTTTTTCAAACAGTACTTTACAGACGATTTCTATTGGTGATCTGTTAACAAAATATGTAATTTTTTCCCAATGACTGACAAACATAATCTATAATTTTTCTTTGGAGATGTATAGACAAAAATAATTTTTCGCACTTGAATGGCAAAGTTTCCACTACTGCAACAAATAAAAGAAATTTGCAATTTCATTTTTTTTTTCATAGGACTTACAAAATTAGTGATTCTGTACACAGTTACGAGTGATTGACAAAATTCATGATTCTTTACATAAGTGATTGGCTATATATATATTCAAAGAAAAATCACATTTGGATTGCAGAATGTCACAGCCGAAATAAAAGATAGTCATAGCGTGCTGAAAAATATAGGAAAAGGAATTTTTTCAAATTTATAGGAATTATAGCAACACATCTAGGCCTATGTGAATTAAAGGTACCTTTTTGAGGAAAGTTTCATTAAAAAAAAAAAATCAAGAAAAATATACATTTATGGTGCATATTTAATTACACATTACTGGTAATAATTTTTATTACTTATATGTTTTAATATTCTATTATATTGTAAATATTCATTATAATTTTCATTGCATTATAACATTCAAATTAAATTTTTAAAATGTAAACAAATAAATGACCAGAAATTTGAAAAAAAAAAGAAAAATGTTACGAGTATCGCAAAAGTAATTTTAATAACATTATTCTATAAAAGCTATGAGTCTAAGTCACAAAGTGAATGACAAAAAAGTTTTACATTAAACTCAAATACATTCAGTTTTAAAAGCTATTACGAAACACTGCCGTTCCACAAACATATAATTGAACACAGAAATAGCATGAAATATGGAAGAAAAAAGTAATTTCCCTTTTTTTTAATCACAAAATTCAATATTTTAATATCAGTTAGCTAATGATTATTCACTACATTAAGAAGAAATTTTGCTGTTTTCTCATTTCAAACATTAAAAAACGAATTGTATAATATCCTCTATGCAATGAAAATTTACTAGCTTAATGACATATGAAAATATATAATTTTTCTGAATTATAACCCCTTTAAAACAAGCTAAAAGAGTGTAATATGTAATGTATCAAAATCATTTTCTTTTTAATCTTATTTTCAAGGTGTTTTTGTTTATTTTTTACAACCTTACGAAATGAAAGTTTATAGTCTGCGCGCGCAGTTTCAGACAGTCAAGAACCCATTTCAAAGGCCTTTGTACGATGTACGCTGATTGGCTAACTCCGAGTTTCGGCTCCCAACGTACGATCCAATGAAAATGCTCAAGTACACGGAACGCGGTGGCCTCTAAAGAATAGTCATGTATTCTTCGTCACTTTTCGTAATTTCATAAGCGAGTGGGCGCCCCTGCTGGCATTAAGTTCTCCTCGCAATCACATGCAAAGAAAGTGGTGTAGGGACGGACACTGAAAATTTTGGACCCATGTATGAGGTATTCTCCAAAAGACTTTTGTCATGACGATGTAATACTTCAACGATAGTAACAGATGTTCTTTGCACCCCAGATTGTGCAAAATGTATATTATAATATGTACTTCTTAGATGCATATCCATTTTATTTTGTTCGAAGGAATGTAACACCATTAAAATGCATTTGAAACATTTTTCCCCATTCACCGTAAAGTAACGGAATACTTTTGATTGTTCCTATAATTGCACGTAAAGCGTAGCGATGACGAAGTTTTAAAAATATTCAGATCTTGCTGCTATAGTAGGCAGTACTTCGGATATAGTATAGTGGTCGAAATATTTCTTGTGTTCCTATAAATATACAGGAAGAAACTTTTATTACACTTCAGCAATGTATATCATTTTCATAAAATATGAAATAGTTTAACATAATTTAAATATGTATATATTGCTATAATTTTCTTTTAATGAGGTTCGAGCTGCTGTAGAACACGTTTGGTACGAAATAAACCCCCAAGTGACACAGCATTTAGTTTTTTCGATGAAAAGTCACATTCTTGCACTAACTGCAAACAATTCGGGTGCAACTCGATTTTAATTTGCAGTTATTTTTCTGTAAATACACAAATTGTCTATACTTTTGCCACAGTGTTAACTTTATTTTTTTGTCATTATATTTTACGTAAAAGGTAAAATTCAAAATTTATTGTGTGTGAATAAAGGATAAGTCACAAGTAATATATGACAGAGGAATTACAAATATTCGGTAAATACTTCTGAAAATAGAAGCGTAATCGATCATTGTCTAAACTTTTGCTGAGCACTGTATATAAATATTCACATACTAATTCATAAATCAATGGTTGAAGCATTTCAGCGCTGATTAAAAATGATTTAATATGCATCCCCATTAAACTCATTTCGTTGTTGGCTTCTATGAAAGGAAATAATGTCCAAAGTTGAAAATATTGAACTTTAACTTGCGAATTTAGAATTCCCTAAGAGAAACTCATAATTGTAATCACTTTTCTTGTCTTCTGGAGATCAGAACATAAAACTTTAGAAAAGAAAGACCAAGGAAACAGTTCAACCCTTGGAAGCAGAATTTTATAAATGGAGTCTAAAAGTAGAAATAAAACATAATCAGTTACTGGATGTCTTACATTTGGATAGGACTAGTTATCAGAATATACAAAAAAACATTTCATGCCCGTAATAGAAGGTTATGTTATGCAATTCCACGCTATGCATAAATTTCATTTCTAAAACCACGAAATAACCGATATATTCTTAACTCCGCCCCCAACTTCTCTGTTAAATTAAAAAGAAGGAAGGGACAAAGATTCCGAAAATAATTTCCGTACCTGATTCCCAAAGAGAAAAATTACAAAAATCGATTCCTTATACTGTTTCAAATTTACGTATAAAAAGACTGATTTACAAGCTATCTAAATTTAAATAATTATACATA
Organism: Maratus speculifer; assembly: GCA_964019185.1. NCBI lineage: Eukaryota > Metazoa > Arthropoda > Arachnida > Araneae > Salticidae > Maratus > Maratus speculifer. Next base: position 17,978,536 of record OZ025302.1, on the reverse strand, counting down.
CAGATGTGAGCTAATAAGTATTTACTTTTACCTGAAGTATATCAATAATAAATTTAGAACAAAAAAAAAAAAAAAAAAAAAAAAAAAAAACATAAACTTTGCTATTATTTTGTTATTATACATAAAATTGTATTTCCCTATCTTTTTAATTAATTTTATATTATACGTAGGAAAAATGCTGAAAACATTCCAGTAACCTTCGATTAAACGAGTAAACGATTTCTTATATACCAAGACAATCCAACTTCGATAACATACTGTATCGTCTATATCTATATCGTGTACAAAATACTGCGTATTTAATTAATCGAAAAAAAAAAGGTAAAATATATACAAATTTAACGATACGTTTCGTATTTTCATATTTATCATTTAAGATTATAAATAATTGAAAATATTGCAGAGGTATTATTGAATTATTAAAACTGCACTGAAATATCGTGAAAGTCTTATGCCGACATTATTTTCTTCACTTATAATTAAAAAGTCAATCAAGTTCCATCTTCATTTTCGATGTAAGTGTGGCACGCCTTTCGAAACTTTATCGAAGCATTAATTTTAAAATGAGGGCGGAGTCATTCAGTCTTTCACCAAATAGGGGAATATGACTGGGCGATCATCTTGAATATTTAAAGTTTTTGTTCTCATGTTTTATAATTCTTTTATTAGAATATTTTTTATTATGTTAAAAATGTGTTGTTAATTATTTTGATCATTTGGAGGTAAGATGCATTATGAGCTCTGATATTTGATTGCTTTAATCACTGAAGAATATTATATGTTGCTCACTTTTGTAATGTGCTTGAAGCAGCATTGAATAAAGCAAGTTTTCTGATACATACGAAAGAAATATTTATTTGCACACGTACATACGAAATTATGATGTAAACGTCTTCAATCGAGTGATGAAGTGTGTCGTTAAAAGCCAGATGTCCATTAAGCCCTTAACGGTTGTATTAAATTAAAGATCTAAAATTCATCTTGATTATTGCCGCAACTTTTTTGAAAAGTAATATTCACCTTATTTAATAAAAAGTAAAATGGTGTCAGACTAAAAGCAATTACAGTATTTTATAAGACTTGTGGTAACACATAATAGAAATGCAAAAGTTGAATTTCACAAAAAGAAAAAAACCCTGCTGTATTGCAACAGCCTCCCTATTTGCACAATGCATTTAACAAGTTAGTCTATGTGGTGAAAGCCCAAGAGGTTACTGTCTACGAAAGGCAGAAGCGCAAATATCGGTGAGTGGTATTGAATATATCGATTGGGATTTTTATCAGCCGTTCCTGGCAAAACAGCAATGCAAGAATAATACGACATAGGAGAATACATAGGTGAGTATTAGACCTTTTTGGTTTTTATTTTTTAAACCTAATATATTATGGTGTAAATTTAAAAATAAAATGTTCAATATTTTCATTTTTTTCTTGAGTATTCAAGTATTAAATCTTGAAAGGCGTCATTTCCCTTTCATACACAACATCCTCTAGAATAAACAGGGAAAATAATGTAAAAAAAAAAAAAAAAAAAAAAAAAAAAAGATTCCTAAACAACAAACTTTTGACAGAAGCTCAATTTAATACTTTTCTTTTGTTTATTATTTTTGAATGATGTACACAAATAATGTTACAATTTGATCAAAAAGATAGTAATTAGTTTTGTTTTTTACATTTTATATTGACAAATTAAATCAAAAGATCATATTAATATTAGGACTTAAAAACCTGAAAAATCTAACCTAAATAAATTTGAATTTCTCAAGTAGAATAAAACATGGTTAAAAATGAAGTCTTTTTTTTTTTTTTCTTTTCCTTTAAATTCATTCATTCATAATTGAAAAATTTTTGTGCCATGCTGAACTAATCTTTTGGCTTAAAATTTAAGCTGTTTTACGATCTGTCAATTAGTATTGAGCATACATAAGAAAAAATAATTAATGTCAGCTGCTAATTTTTCAAAATCAGCTTCGATGACTAAAAGCGTGTCCTGAATTCTTAGTTCTTACAAGAATATTTTTATTTCATACTAGCATTATTTAAAAAAAGATGTATTGCAACCAAAGGCTTTTAAATTTTTCTTGAAGAAGTTTAAGATTTAATGAACCTATATTCCAAGTGGAAAATTGATCTTTTATTAATTAATTTTCTTCACATGAATATTAATAAATGTATGTAAATGTAAAGTGTTATGCTGGTTCAGCTTTCAAATGTTTTAACGTATCAAAAAACGTTCCTACAAAATTAAAAAAAAAGAAAAGAAAAGAAAAGAAAAGTTCTTTGTTCATACGTTCAAGATAAAAATTTTCTCAACAGACTACCATTTTAATTATGTATTTAAGATGATGGTGAAAATAAACTTGAAATTAATTTTTGAAGTGATTTCTCCGATTTGCTTGCTCCTCCCTTACTACATCCAACACATGATAGCCCCGCCCACCTGTTAACCTAATAGACAATTTTCAAATTTGAGGCAGTTAATTATATCTGATAATAGACAATTTTTTATTCTTAATTTAAGTAATACAGATATATGTTGTTTATCCAAAACTAGCAATTTTTAAGCGTTGTCCTTGTATGTTACTGTAAGAATAACCCTTGCATATAATTATTTATGTAATTTTATCAAATACTAAGCGTAGAAAATAAACTGCTTGAAATGATAAAGTCTAATTTTATCATAACTAATCTATTTCAAGTTAAAAATAACTTCCAAAAATACACAGTGCAATATAATGTAACAAATCAATCAATATACGTATATCTTTAAAATTCATGTTTTATTCGGGATTGACATTATGTCCAACAGAAATTTAAATAAATGTTATTACTGTTTTTATAGCATATAGTTTTCAAAAATCGACTCAAATATGATTTTTTCCGGACAAAATAAAAAATCATTCATTAAAAGCTTCAAGTATGGAGATGCCTTATTTTGTTTGGCATTACTGAGGCCAGCGACCGTGCTTCCTGTTTTCTCAAAAACGAGTGTCCGGAGAGAGCACATTGTCTCAATGTAAAGATTTATATGTAGTAATATATATGTATTATTAATATACTATGCGTAATTATATGTATTATTATGTGCTATTAATGTAAACTTAACATTTTAAAAATATTATTTCAAATCATACCGGTAAATGTATAAAGTAATATGTTATGGTAATAAAATGCCGTTTTCGCATGTATATATTTTCGCTTTCTTATTTTCATAAGCGAGTGAGCGCCCCTGCTGGCATTAAGTTCTCCTCGCAATCACATGGAAAAAAAGTGGTGTAGGGACGGACACGGAATATTCTGAATAGGGTTGGGCATTTCGATTCATCTTGAGGTGTCGACTCTGACTCGATTCACTTAGTTAATGAGTCGAGATAGTGACAAAGATCTTAGAGGAAAAGATGTGAAGGCTCCATAGGCGTAATGTAAATCCACCGCTGTCAGTGAAACAGTGCAAATAGCTAGGCAATAGAAGTCGCATACAGGGGCGAAAGATAAGAAGCGTTCACTTGGCGCGCTTTGGCATTATCACCAGTTGCGATAATGGAGAAATTTCACCCGGGAGGAATACGGCTTCTTTTGTGTGTAACTGATAAAGTTTATCTTGAAATTCTCAAAAATCCACTCAGAATCGTTAAAATAATTCTAAATAATTTTTAATTACTGTTTTTAACAACGTAAAAACATAAACAAAACCACGTGATACAAAAACGCAACGTGATTGGTTGTGACGTCATTTGCCACGAAGTCGAAATGTTTAAGTTTTGCACGCATTCTTTTTCCCATTGCTTTTCATATTTGCAACCTTGTTTCATCAGTTTCTACAAATTTATTTAACGTTAGCAACTTTAAATTTATAAAAAAGTAAGACTTAACTTATCTTAATATAAAATAGATCGTTTACTTTTTATTTTCATTAAAATTTTAATTTGAAAATGTAGATTTTCGGCTTAGAAATGTAGATTCAAGCAATCGGACAATAGGCTCCCAAAAATGGATTCTATTTCCATGTTAGTTTTTTAGGAAATGATTCTGATTTCATCGGCCCAGAAATACGAGGATTAAAATCTAAAGGATATGTATTTCTGTTCAACTTTTATTTTTATTTACTATATAATAATAATGATTAAAATGAAATGAAAGATTAAAAGCTAAAACAGTAGTTCGTGATTCTTGATTGTTGTTTTTGAAATGAGTTATCTTCTTATTTCAGTATATTTTAATTTAAATAAAGTTTAAATTATTTTACAATGCTGATAAAGTATATTTGATATAAAATAAAATATTGAGAAATAAGACAGACGTTTTATTTATTTAATACTTAATATGTATTTTCTGACTTCTGAGTAAAAATTTTCTCGGTAAACTACAAAACTTTGTATCAAAGCTGAAAAAAGAAGTTTATAGCAATACCTGAGAAAATTAAAATTGTTGCAGTAAAATCTGTCCTATAGAAAGTTACAAAAAAGAAAAAAAAATCATCCCTTCCCGTCCCTTTGACACTAAAAAAAAAAGGTCATAATAATTATAAGAATAATTAATGTTTTTTTTTTCTTTTAAATATATAAAGTATTATTTAAAACTTTCATTAAAAACATACTATACGGAAAAAAATAAGCTCAAGTTGAGACAAACATTGTGATATGGATCATTTTCTAAAAACTACTGTACAACTTTTTAATATAACATTGAATAATGAACAGGAAATCAATCTAAATTTTTAGATTTATTCAATTTTTTAATTAACAAATATAGAACCAAGTGTAATTTGTTCAAGTTTGAACAATTTAGTTTTCTTAAAACATTTATCTTGTAGTCGTGACAGGTTACTTCTTCCAACTAAAATTTGAGTAGCTAGTTTGCAACAATTTTTTACATAATCCGTGGCGTGCTCGTAGAGTGTTCGCTAGCTGGCCAGATAGCCCGGGTTCGATTCTGCGGGTTGACATTTTATTAAAAAAGGTTTGCTAATGCTTCGATTTTTTTTTTCAATTTCATTGAAAATATACGCTTACTAATTACGCTTCTTTTTTTTATGAAAATTTCTTGTTTCATTTTTAAAGTGACATTTATGTTGGAGGAATTACAGGTTACATTGTGTTTAATTTGTGGAGATTTTTTTTTCTCATAAGACTGTATACCTTTTTATATTTTAAATACTTGTCTCAAAAAATCCATAATATTTTATTTAAAAAAAGAAAAAGCGTAACAAAATTAATACTTTTTTAATATTTAGTTTTAAATATTAATATATGTCAAATAATGAAATAGAAAAATGTTTATCATTACCGACTCTGAAATTTACTAAATGCACAATTAATCGGTGACATATAAAAAAAATATTCAGAACAGAATATTAATTTGGAAAAATTTCCTATACAGAGCATTACTTCTTAGCTAGTATTTGCCTTCAAAAGAAAATAAAAACGATATAAATAAAAAAATATATATATCTATTCTGATTTATTATGTAAGTCTAGCTGACAATTTATTATAAGAAGTATAATTGTATATGTATGTATCATAGATTATATATCATGTGGGATCAGCAAACAATTTTTAAATTTCTAGTTGAAAATTTTTGCTTTATTTTTGTTAGAGTGAAATATATATATATATATAATTTGTCCATTTTTATTCATCTAAAGTTAAATACATTTAGACATTTGATATCAAAATTATTATTTATAATTTACAGAAAATAATAAATTTTCACTTGAAATTCTATAAAATACATATATACATTAAAAATATATAATGGTAAATAATAACTATAAATAAATAAAAATCTAGGCATAAAATAGCTTATATTTTCGGTAGTAGAAATTTTATTTTACAATTGAGATAAAATATAAATTTTCATGGAAAAAAAAAACTTAATTCTATACACACAACATAAACATAATATTAAACTCCCCCCCCCCCCCAAAAAAAAAAAAAAAAAAAAAACTTTAGCTAAAAGTGTTATTTAGGGAGCCAGATTCTGCTTTAAAAATCCCCCAAAATTTGAATTCCCCAGTGTATTAAAGCTACTATACATTAATGTAGAACAAACCTTTTCTTACTCCCCCTCCCCTCATTTTTTTCTGGATATGCTACTAATTCAAAAAATACTTATTAAAAAGTCTGAAAATTCTTCGTTGTGAATGTAAGTTTGACTGAAAATTTGTTTTTATAAATGATTGTTTTTTTTTTTTTTTTTTTTTTTTTTTTTTTTTTTTTTTTTTTACATATTATGTTAATGTTTGTTATATACATTTAACATAGATATCAAAATTAGAGGTGTTTAAAAAAAAAAATGCATTATGATTTTTGAATAATGAACATATATATATATTTTAAACATAAGCTATCGATTACTTGAAGGCACTTCTTAATATGCATAAATAAAAATGAATGACTATATGTATGATACATAAATATTTTTCTTGTATTCCATATGCGATTATTCCCTTTCATGTTTTCAGAAAAAAATTATTAAAATTATATTTATATTCAATCAATAAATACGCATACAAAGGAAGAATAGCAGATTATAAGTTTACAAAAACATTTCTATCAAGTTAACATCAGAATAAATTATCGTTATCATAATAGGAACGCTAAAAAAAGTGCTTATCAGGCGAATTTACTGTACTATATGTGAAACATGGCACTATACAACATTTATAACACACTTTGCTACTCATTTTTAATACAGAAAATTTAAAAACATATAAGAAATGTATCAAACACTTAAGCCAGTAACGTAGTACTACGGTGTTTACATGGCAAATGACGTCACAGTCGCTTTCGTCCGCGATGCAGCGTTTTCGCGCCAAGCCAAAAACTGCAGGTTTAAAATTCATTTAGTGAATTATTAAAGCTTCAAATATACATAAAAATGGTATCAATTTTCTTGATTTTTTCTGCTCTTCAATATAAAAGTGAAAATGAAAATCGTGAAATTTCTCCATTATCAAAATGTGGAGTAATGATGTGGTCATCGCTGCCCGGCTCGGTCCCCGCGAAAGCAGTGCGCGTCCCCATCCCTCTTCATCCCTTTTCGTGGAGAGAGATGAGTTAGGTCAAAGTTCATACAATACGTTACAGAAGACTACTTACAGATGAATCTGTTGTGAAAGTGGAACTTTCGATACATAAAATTTATTATTTAACAAGTTCAGCATCACTGAAGACTTTTCAGTTGTACATGTTAATCGGCTATCTATTTGCAATATAAAAAATGTATCACAACAAACAAATCATATTAAAAAATCTCCCACAATCTTTAAGTCTCAAGACGAACTGCCAAAAGGAATGGCGTTTTGAATTCTCGCGGGGGAGTTGGCGCAAGAAGGTTTACTAGAAAAATATTTGGCGAATCGGTGGATGCAATGAACCAGCCTACGATTGGATCTACCCCTTCGAGCGTGTTTCATAGCAATGCTGTTTGCACTGTTTCAGTTAGTTACGGTTTCCAGAGCCTTCATGTCTTTCCCTTCAAGGTCTTTGATAGTGAGTCGACTCCCGACTCACGATTGGTTGGTTGGTTGTAAAAATGACGCAATTTTATGTCTTCTATCACGTATATCGAACAAAAGAGGATTTTTAAATGTATGCTCGAATTATTTTGTTTTAGATTTTAGATAAAAGATATATTTTTGTGGTAAGAGCCGAAATTTTCAGTCCTGTACCGTGCCAGAACGTATAAAAGATAATGACCTAGTTGGTAAAAAACATAAATGTTCGGCCAACTTGCTTCGTACAGAACAGTTATTAACCCGACAAAAAAAAAGTTAAAATCTTCTTCTTCTTCAAAAAAAATATTAGTACAAATTAAGTCAATTGATTTAATTTTTTTTTTTTTAAATATGTGTGCGTTTACATATGTGTCGTGTTGGTTATGTTGGAAAGATATCGTATCATCGAATTAAAAAGAAATTAATTACTGTACGTTTAGATTCTGTAGAAAATATAATGCAAAAAATATATCTCCCCCCTCCCCGGTCTAGTCTATTTCTGAATTTATTAAAACTAAAATTATGAAAAAAAGGGGACAACAGTAGTTTGCTGGAAAATAATAGCGATTATCCTGAGTCTCATTATTTTGTAGAAAATTGCATTTTTCGTTTCACATAAGCTTTATATTGCAGGGCTCAATGTCAGCATGTTTTAAATGTACAATTATAAAATTGATAACCTAACTATTGAGGGGATTTCGAATCAAATAACGTTTTCCATTTGTTTAATAAATGAACTGCTAATCAAACTAAATACGAAAAAGAAAAAAATGGAGCTGTTGTAGTGTGTTTGAAGAGGTGAAGAGATATTAGAAAATTTAAGATTCAACTCTAGAAAAAAAAACTCAGCATTGACATAATTTCTGATACATTTTTATTTAGAACTTTAAAAATTGATAGGCAGCTATAGAGGAGATGAAAAATTAGACAGCATTTCTATTTTTTAATCAATACATTACATATGAAGCAAAAATGTATTCTTGTCATGAAACGACAGGTTTTTCTCTTTTCCCTTGCAATACAAACTTCAATTTTAAAAGTAATTTTCTAATGTATTTTGCCAAAAATTGGAAAGCGCCAATCAATTACATAATTTCGGAATAAGAAAACTTTTCAATTTTACGAGTTTTTTTTTTTTTTTTTTTCCAACTAAAAATGAATTCAGAAATGTGTAAGAAAGTGGCTTTTTTGAATTTAAGAACAGATTTAATAAATTCAGAGAAATATTTTCGGAAATCTACTTTATATTATACAGCTTTAAAAGCTACGACATTTTTAATCCTCTTTTTTTTCTTTTATTCCAAATTACATTATTTTTTTTAACGAATGTTGAAGAGTCTAAAAATCTAAGTAAACGATAACATTGCTGTTGCTATTGTGTATTTTCTATCTTGCGAGTACATACTAAAATAAAATATTGCTCATGAATGTGCATAAAATATTCTTAAGAAAACTATTGTATGGTAAGAAAAATCGGATTTTTTTGTAGAAATTGAACCGGGCCGGGTAAGTTTATTAATTTATTTATTTGTACGGATCGGGACCGGATAGAACTTTTTATTTTACATTAGCCTGGGGTAGCTTTCGTTTGTACCGGGCCTGGTTGGACCTGAATATTTGCAAGGTTTCTGTAATTTTAATAAATGTCATTTTACAAATCTATCAAAATGTTCAGTGTCTGGGACATAATTTACCCCTTATGCGATCATAAAAAAGCGGCGGGGAGACTAATTTTTTAATTTTTTCCCTGATATTTACAGTTTTTATAATTGACTTCCTTTTGAAATTCTATTTATAAAATCATGATAATATACTGAATAACTGCCAGCTTTTATGTTTTTATCCTACCACTATTTAAAAAATAATAACAATAAATAAATAAAATGTATTTTAAAATCATCGGAAATTTAGGAAAACAAGCAAATTCCCTTCATAAAAAATAACTGTAAAAAATATGCGTAAAATTTGGCAGCTATGACATTGTGATCCCCTCTCCTCACGATTGACACCCAAAACTTACTTGCGCTACCAAAAAAAAAAAAAAAAAAAAAAAAAAAAAAAAAAAAAAAAAAATTAATAAAATAAATAAAATAAAATAAACAGGAAATATTATCCGAATCTGGTTTGAAAAAAGGAATATTTAAAAGAATCGACCATCTAAACTTAAAAAAATTATACGAAAATTATATCCATTTTTACATTATCTGCAAACATTTATAATTTATAAAAAAAAGAAACATATTAAAAGAATACATTCATAATGAAATGAAGGACAACACTTTATCTAAAATACATCAATCATAAAATAAACTCATAAAACTTTTTAGCAGTGGTGAATTCGGAAAGTGGCCCGGGGGTCAGGCATTCCCGCTGAACAATGATATCCCCCTCCCCCCTGAAATATCAGGCATTTTGTGTTTTAAATGATAAAAGAGTGCAGTCTTTACCCCACCCAAAATTCTTTATAACATTCACCTACACCCACAGAAATCTCCTCTCGAAAAAAATGTGTCTTAATTTAACTCTGTTTTTTAAACAATTTGCTATTACAGTAAAATTTTATTTCTCTCTCTTCAACTTTTTTTTTCTATATTGCATCAGATAAAGGCAGTTGAAAATATTTCCCTAACCAGTTCTACTTTCATTTAGCAAAAGATACAAACATAATATCTGCTTTGTTTGATCGTTCGATCTTTCCTCAATACGGAAATCGGCACAAGCTTATCATAAATTCAATTAATCTTCCCAGAAATATCCTGCTGAACGCCCCTTTTTCCATAAAATCAATTAATCTTTCCAGAATCCGACTCCGTTAGCCATATAGGAGTCGATAGTTCGATTCACTTGAAAGGAGTCGAGATTTAGAGTCGACTCCTCGGCCAACTCTAATTTTGAACCCATGTATGAGGTATTCTCCAAAAACTTTTGTCATGACAATGCAATATTTCAACGACAATAACAGATGTTCTTTGCACCACAAATTGTGCAAAATGTATATTATACAATATACATTATGTACTATATATTATAATATATACTTCTTAGATGCATATCAATTTTATTTTATTCGAAGAAATGTAACACCATTAAAATGCATTTGAAGCATTTTTCCCCATTCATCGTAATGTAGCGGAATACTTTTGATTGGTCCTATACTTGCACGTATAGCGTGGCGAATTCGGTGCGTTCGTACGATAACGAAGTTTTAAAAATATTCAGATCTTGCTGCTATAGTTGGCAATACTTCGGATACAGTATAGTGGTCGAAATATTTCTTGTATTCTTGTAAATATACAGGAAGAAACTTTTATTACACTTCAGCAACGTATATCATATTCATAAAACGTTAAATAGTTTAACATAATTTAAACATGCCCCAAACAATGTTTTCAGGTATAGCATTATGTAGTGGAATATTTTTGTGTGACCCTGTAATTTAATAATGAATATTCTTTGCATTCCAGATTGTACAGAATGTATATTTTAATATATATATATATATATATATATATATATATATATATATATATATATATATATATATATATATATATATATATATATATATATACTTCATAGGTTCATGTCAATTCTATTATATTCGAAAGGGTTCAACATCATTAAAATGCACTTGAAACTATTTTTGATATTGATCTTAATGTAATGGAATGCTTTTGATAGTCCCTCTAATTAAACTATATATCCGATTTTCATAAAAATTAAAATGACTCGACAAAATTACACAAACATTATACATTTAAAATATCGTGCGATTTGGTTCCGCAGTTCTTGCTTTGTTATATGCGGGCAGATAGACGGATTGACAGACTGAACGGCGAGTATAGAGGCTAACTATTTGTATAATTACGGCACACTTAAAATTATTCAGATCTTGATGTAGTAGTACACAGTATTTCGGATGCAGTATAGTAGCCAAAATCTTATGTGTAACCCTGTAAAAACTATCTGTTTTCTTTTATACAGGAAATAACTTGTAGTATTCCCCAGCAACATATATCAATCTCAGAAAATTTTAAATAGTTAATTACAATTAAAATGCGCACCAAACAATGTTCTATCTGTACCATTATGTAATGGAATACTTTTGTGTGACCTTGTAAATCAATAATAAATGTCTCTTGGACTACAGATTGCGCATGTATATTTTAATAGGTACTTCATAGATACATATCAATTTTATTTTGTTCGAATGAGTGTAATACCATTATAATGCGTTTGAAACATTTTTCCCCCATTGACAGTAATGTCATGGAATACTTTTGATTGTCCCTGTAATTTATCTATGCATCCGACTTTCATAAAGTTTGAAATGTCTCGACAAAATCGTGTAATAATTATATATTTTCAATTTCAAACCATTAAAATGCATTTGAAACTTTTTTTCACCATTGACCGTAATATAGCGGAATCCTTTTGATCGTTTCTGTTATTGATGTATGCATCCAATGTTCATAAAATTTGAAACGACCAAGTTTTGTAATAATTATTTGTTTCAAAATTTCAAACAATTCGGTTGGATGGATTTGCCTTGTTATATGTGGACGAACGGACAGACTGAACGAATACTATAGGTGCTACGTATTTACAGAATTACTAATGCACCTAAAAATTAAACAATTTATTTTAAACATGCGTTATCCTACTTCAGCAATTCAAATTCTTGAAAGTTAGAATTCCAAGGTTTTTAATAATAATTCACATAATTTAATTTGTGAAAATAAAATGTAAAAGTCAGAAAGAATTATAATTATTTTAGTTAAATTACAACATTAATTGTGTACGTTTCTCAAAAGTAATAAACAATTAAATGTATTAAATTGTGCTCGTATCAAAAGTTTATCGTTTACGGGTATTTTTTTTCTTTAATTATTTCTTAGAAAACTATTTTCTAGAGAATGTTGAGCATCAAAGGGAAATGTCGTCATTCAAAATTTAGTATGATCAGTATTTTTGAAACTAATTGGATGTGCCAATCCCAAAACTTTCTTCTATCTTATACGTACATTTAATATTTTAAAAAATAGTTACTCATTTTAATGCTTTAATAATTTTAACTCAATACCATACCAACTTTGATTTTCATCTTAAATTTCTGCTTCAATCAATTAATCGGAGTAAAAACAAATTTCCGTCTCTGTACGAGCCGATGGACAATAGTATGATAGGCAGATTTTTTTTAATTCAGGGAGGACTTACTTGCCTTACCAAAAAATAACCATATGCAAAAAATTTAGTTCAGTTCTAGAACTAACTTCATACACTTTTAAGTGGTGCAATATTGAAAATGGCATAAAATTCGCGATTGCAGCGCCCCCTTCGGGCGGATTTTTTTCAAATTCAAGGCGATCTAACTAGCCATAGCCACACACTTACACAAAAAATTTCGTTCAATTCGATGAATAACTTCATACACGTTTGGTCGGTACAATATTGAAAATGGCACAACTAGCCATAGCCATACACTTACACAAAAAATTTGGCTAAATTCGATGCATACATTTGGTCGGTATAATATTGAAAATAGCGCAAAAATCCGGATTGCAGCGCCCCCTTTTGGCGGAATATTTCAAAACTGACGGAGGACCTGCTTGCCACAACCAAAAACATTCACAAAAAATTTGGTTCAATTCTATGCATAACTTCATACACTTTTTGATGGTAGAATGGCGACATACACACAGACACACGGACAGACAGACATTTTGTAAAAACATGTTTTTTGGAATCTCTGACCCCTAAAACGTGTAAATCCGTCGAAAACTGGAACTCGAAAAAAAAAAAAATTCGATTACAATAGTTTCTTCTATTGAAGATAGAAGAAAGTAAAAATATTTCAAAGTAAGATCTATTTTTCATATCTTAGTTTTTAATCTTTTATCACCAATTTTTTAAAATAAAAATTTATGTCTAATTGAATCTGAGATAATGGAATAATGCAAAATTTACAATAAAATTTTACTTGTGAGAGTAATAAATTATACTTGGAGTATGGTTGCCCGTACAATACGGGCAAATCATAATTGGTAAGAACACGTTACCCCTTTGAGGTACGAGCAAAACAAGGAAATGGTTAATACTTGAATATAATACGGAAGAATAATTGAAAATAAACAATGTTCATTAAAACACTTTCACCATAAGATATTTAGACAAAATGATAAAAGTAAAAAACCGAATATTAAGCAAGGCATTCATATTAAACAAGCTTCTTTCATGGCTGTTTCCCGAAAGGGCGGCTGATAAAATTATTAAACTTAATCTACATACAGTCGACTCTCGTTAATTCGAAATAAGATAATTCGAATCTTCGCTTAATTCGAACTAAACATGAAGTCCCGAAATTTTCAATGGCAGAATAACCTTAAAATTTTTCATTAATTCGAACTTATTTTCTCTTGACATTGTTTAATTCGAACTAACGAGAATTACGATTTTTCATTCTTCCTTTCTTTCTCACGGATTTAAGATCATTTGAATAACTTTCTTTCTTTGATTTTTGTGAAAATTGTTCCGAACGAGTAGACATACAGTTGGCAAAAAAAGTATTTGTACACTTCATTTTTTTTCAATTATAATGAAATTAAACAAAAGATTTAAGCAAAAAAATACTGTAATACATTAATTTAATGCATTATAATATTATAGAAGCAAAAACAAAATTAAACGAATCGATTTTTTAAATTATAATAAACAAATATACAAAAATATAATGCAAAAAAAGTAATTGTACACTATATTAATGTAATATAATTAATGAAAATTTAGTAAAATGATACAAATTAATATTTTGTGTGAATTCATTTAGCGTTTATGACTACTTCTAGATGGTGTGACATAGATTCCATCAACTTTTTTGTAGCGGTCTGGTTAATATTATTCCATGACACAATAAGAGATTCTTTAAAACTGTTTTTTACTGATACATATTTTTTTTTTCGGATTTTCTCATCCAATAGCATCCGCAAATTTTCTATTGAATTCAAGTCTAGAGATTTTAGGGGAGTTACCAGTCGTCTTCGAGTATTGTCGTAAGCATGTGCTGGTGATCACAGCAGTATGCTTTTGTCGTTATCCTGCAGAAAATGAAAAGCTTCCTCTACGCATAATATCTTGGCACGGTTTAATAAATTATGCCGCGACACACCAATGTATGTTAAACCTGGCCTTCCATTGTCAATAAATTTTAAATGTCCTGCTCCGTTAGAAGCTATACACCCCAAAACTATACTATTCCCCCCAACATGCTTGATAGTTTGAAGTATACGCTTTGGATCTAGAACGGTTTTATTTTTAAGCCAATTTTTTCGAATGCTTGGTGGTAAAAAAATTCCGAATTTCCCCTCATCAGAAAAAATTACTGTTTTCCAAAAATCCAATGATTTACTTCTGTATGCGAAAGCGAATACTATGCGTTTTCGCCTATTTGTTTCGCTGATGAATGGATTTTTCCTTGAGGTTCTTCCTTTTAAATCTGCATTGAGAAGAATATTTTTTATTGTTTGAGGTATTACTCTGATGCGAGAAGATGTTGTAAGGTCTACAGAAAATTTTTGAACCGAACGCATAGGATTTTTTAAAGCTTTTTTAACAACACTCCCTTTTTCCCTCATTGTTAGTTTGCTGAGAAGTCCTGGTTTTCATTGAATTTCGATGCTTTTAATTTATTCATAGTTTCTCACTATACATCCAATAGTTGTAAATGGTAATTTAATAGCTTTTCCAAATTCTTGTTGCGAATTTAAATTTTTATTATGCTCAATCATAGGATTTCATATATCTAGAGGTGCCTCTCTAGTTTTAGGTTCTATACTCAATTACTTCAAGAGCAAATTAGATTAAATGTCAGACAAATATAATATGAAGTTAAAAATAATTAACAACTTCTGTAAAAGTAGTCCTTTGAACCACAAACACTATAAAACACAGTACATATCAGGATGGAGAAATGTACAAATACTTTTTTTGCAAGAAATTTTTAAACTTTTCCAGTAAGAAAATTATTTTACATCTTTATCGAAATTTTCATTTGTGTAATTTAAAACGCACGGTAAACAGACTGTATTAAAACTATTTTTTGACAAAATATCTGCTTTTATTTAGTTAAAAATTAAAAATTTTAGAGTGTACAAATACTTTTTTTGCCAATTGTATAATCCCATGCACTTGATATCCACTTTCTAAGTGCCTCGTCTGCCCACCACTGACGCTTCAAATTTTTCTTCCATTGCGCTTGTTTCTAATCTTTTAATTAGTTTATGTATTTATACATTCTAATTTTATATTGATTCATATTCTGATGATAACAGACGTAATAAATTTAAAAAACACTATAAAATTAATTCCTTTGTAATATTACCATATTAAGCGTGTTCTCATTTCATATTTTCCATAATTCGAACTTCGGATAATTCGAACATTTCTTGTGGCCCCACGGATTTCGAATTAATGAGTGCCGACTGTATATATAAGCGTTACCACTTTCGTGATGAGTGGGCTTACGTCCCTGCACCTCAAAAATGACAGATCTTAATTGATAAAAATATTGTGCAGAAAAAGAGGGTGTACCAGATATTTTTCTGCAATACAGCGCTTTGATTTTTGGCGAAATTCATCTTTTGTATTTCTATTATGTGTTACGTGTGATAACATGAATTTCAGGTCGTGGAATCTATTTTTTTTTTTTCATTTATTTATCAGTTGATAATGCTTGAAATATGCTCGTTTGTTTTCGTTTTTTCTATAAGGCAGTCATTAATACTGCAAATTGTTAAAAGCACAACTAAATTCATTACGTCATTGAAATAGTTGTTATTGTACAGTGTACACACTTTAAAGCAAGCATATTATGCTAAATTATCGTTTTTTTCATCATATTCTGTTATGTAATAGGATTGACATTATGCCCAACAGAAAATAAACAAAACGTTTTCACTACTTTTCTAGGAGATAATTTTACAGCAACAGATTCAAATATGATTATTTTCCGAACAAGATGAAAATCATGCTTTAAAATTTTTAAGAAGTACGGAGACGCCTTATTTAGTTGTGCGCTTTTGAGGCAAGCGACCACACCCCTGTCCTCACAAAAACAAGCGTCTTAGGGAGAGAACACGTCGTCTAACAGTAAATCTTTGAAAACAATTCGCCTTTTCTACAAGCAGTGCAGAAAACAATACTCTATACGTACCTCATTCAACGTGAATCTGTGATCCTTGAGATAATTTGGGGAATTGGAAGTAAAATTAGAACAATTTTAATTTACAATAAAGAAATAACATGCTAAGAATTTGCTCTATTTAAGAAATTTTAGTTTTGAAAATTTTAACTGTAGCAGACATTAAAGATTAGGGTGTATTGTTTTGAAAAACAAGAATGCTTTGACTGAGAAAATAAGAAAAGTTCGTAGTGTTTTTACCTAACTTTGGTACCTGGTATCCGTAAATTGGCCGTCGGTCCAAACTAGCAGGTATCACTGCGCTCATAGCACGTACTAACACTACTTTATCCAATACATTTTACTTGTGAGAAAATAAGTAACGTCTGGGTGCTCTGGGATCTTGCTGTATAATACCAGGGATGGGCGTTCCTACTCGTTTTGGAAAACGAAAGCGAACTTTTTCAAAAAAAATCTTGAACGCGTTCTTTTACCCGTTTCTTCGGGACAGGTCACGTAATTTTGGAATAAATGAGCAACAAATAAAGAACCTGTTTCTATTGGTCTACCTGGCACTGTTGCTGCAGACAGGACATTCGGTTTCGGGGATTAAAAAAGCTATCTTAGTGGACTTACTCGGAATAAGTTGAAAAAAATGATTGTGATACTGCTTAAGTATGTAATAAAAGGTCAGTTAAATTTTGCGACGGAATTCCAGTAGAAAGACTCTAAAATAATAAAATATTTTTTAATATTTCGGGCGAAAATATGAAAGTGACTCGCGATTTGAAGAACGGGACTTTTCCTTGCCAAAAACTAAACGACTTTTATGTGTCTGAAAATTTCTAGTTAATTGTTGCCTTAATTATTCCGTGCCAGATATATTTTATTATAAGTTGAACTCTTTTAACCACGGAATTTCCGAGATTCAATTCCAAAAAATTTTCTATTTTGAAAAACCTGCGATAAAAATTAAAAATTAAGCAAACGACTCTCGTAACATGGAAGTTAAAGAGTATCCGACATACAAGCGTACCGTAATTTCTGGCGCATAATCCGCGGATCATTTTTCGACCCAGAAATTATTTATAATGAAATACAACATTTCACCAGAAATTATTTAAAATGAAATATAACATTTCACCAGAAATTATTTAAAATAAAATACAGAAAACCTCCAAATAAGGGCCACCTATGGGACCGGAACTTTTGTCCCTTAAATAGAGATGTCCCTTATTCAGAGTTTTTTTTTTTTTTTTTTTTTTTTTTTTTTTTTTTTTTTTTTTTTTATAACAAATCACCCAGAAGGATATAAAAATAACAATACCTTAAAAGTGAAGTTTAAATATATTTGAAGTATATAAATTTACGTTAATCAGACCCAAAAGGAATAGACAATTAATTAAAATTTTCAATTGATTAAAGTAATGAAATAATTTGTAGAATTATTGATTCATATTTTTTATCAAACTGTGTATATGCAAAAAAAAAGCAATTTAAAGAATTTTACTTAAATTAATTAATTAAAAGTGATTGTTTTGCAAATTTCAATTTTTCACTATAAACTTTTCAAGTGTTTATTTACCATACTTATAAATTTTAGTTCTTCATTATCAGCAGTATTAACAAAGAAAAATATTGAACTGCTTTGCGTATTTTAAGGCAACAAATCTCTCAAACTGCTCAGCTCAGCAAGCAGAAAACTTTTTGATATATTTACAAACTCATTTTTCAACGGAAATCTATAAAATTTGAATAGCTGACTATGATGGAATCGATTAGGAATCGAACTGTGTTTTCAAGTTTTGATTAAATTACCTATTGAGTTATAAGCCATTTTGATCACGTGAAAGAAAAATGCTTTTCACCCTTTCTTGAGTAGTTATTCTTCGTTGGCGTAGAAATTTGGCTCAATACGCCCACTTTGACAATATTTTTTTAAAATCTATTGTGTTTTTAAAAAAGTTAGTTTCAGGCATTTCTGAATGAAAATAATTAAAACTTATGTCATAAAAATAGCCCTTTTGGATTTGAGAACAGCCTTAAAGCATTTGTAAAGTTCTTTATTTCACAACTTTCTTTTATTCTCAATTTCAGAATCATCCTCACAATTTTCAGTTTTACTGCAATGAGGATAAACCAAGTGGAGACGAATCGGAATTGCCCGTAAATAAATGTTCATCAATTGTATCGTATGCCTCTGGATCAACATGACTGTCTATATGTTTCATAATTTCAAAAAAT
Source organism: Maratus speculifer (assembly GCA_964019185.1). NCBI lineage: Eukaryota > Metazoa > Arthropoda > Arachnida > Araneae > Salticidae > Maratus > Maratus speculifer. The sequence continues at coordinate 17,959,618 of OZ025302.1, read as the reverse complement.
TTTTATTTTCTTTTTCATCACAGACTATTTCAATATTTGAAATGCAAAAGCTAGCCCCTTTAATCTTATTTTCAAGTGTCCCTTAAATCGAGTGTCCCTTATTCAGAGGTAAATACATTACACTTCCTATACCAAGGGACTGGGACCGGAAGTTTTGTCCCTTAAATAGAGGTGTCCCTTATTCGGAGTGTCCCTTATTTGGAGGTTTCACTGTATAATTTTTCAGATCGCCGTAAATATTTGGCTTCAATTACTAAATAAAATTTCTGGATCCAATAAGAATTGTTTGATCCGCGGATTATACGCGGGAAATTACGGTATTTTTTTTTTAAATTCTGTCTCATCACCAACCGGTGATAAATCGCCAAATAAACGAAAATATCATTTGTTAATTGATTAGTTGCATTTTAATTTGTTATTTTTTTATGGACAAAATTTCTTTTATAAACAAACATATCCATATGTGAATATTAAGTAATTTTTTTCAGATTTTTCTGAGTATGCCCGTATGGAGACCTTCCTTGTAAAATCAAACTATCGTGATATCACAGAAAACGAATGATGAACAAAAACCCAATGAAATTAATTTAGCTGAATACCTCTATTTGATCCTGGAGGTGTACACACAGCACTATTACCTATCTATACATGAATATGGATGATTCGGAATTTTACCAAACATATTAAAAGAGCTGAACATTCATACAAAGATAACTTTCATATAAATGTGACAATAAAAAATCACAAGTTTACTAAACGATGTATCAAATATTGTAAAGTATAATAACTAAACCGACATTAAAATAAAGTTAAGATATTCAATGTGTCGATCATCTGCTGTGACATTCTTCAGGAAGACGTCGTCATAATGCTTTAAAAAAATTTGAAATTTTATTTTATTATTTGAAACTCTATTCTACATTTTTGTCAGATAGAGGGTGCCACTGCATAATTTCTTGCTGGTAATCGGTTAAAGCGACAATTGACTGATTATATAATGAACCTTTTAAATTCAAGACGGTTTTTATGATGAAGGTCACAGAAGGTGATCAAACTATTGAATATCTTAATTTTATTTTAATGTTTGAAACAACCATCGTCATTCTTTAAATTTATTATGTAAATCTTCTAAATATTATCTATAACTTTTCCAGGGACAAATTTTTTATGTGATGAACTCTACTAAGGATGGTATTATTTAAAAAATTTCCAAAGTTAAAAAGAAAAAAGCCTTTAAAAAGAAATTATTGAATTAACAAGATTGTGATAAAATCAACTTTTACAGAAAAATGAAATTAAAAATTCATCAAAAGCGGCTAGATAAAATTGTTAAACAAGTTTTATCACTAATCTTGAATTTTTTTCTTTAGAGAAAATTAGTATTTAACTTCGAAATCTACTTGTGCTTGTAGGTCGAATCGGCAAGAATTTTTTTCTATTGTTTATTTAAATCTACACTATTAAAATCCGACCGTAGATGTTGTATGTATGTGACGCTATCTCCTCCAATTCCGGAAACGGAGAAACGTCGGGTTTGTTTTGAAATGAACGAAAAAAATCCCGGGATCCCGAGTTGCCCATTTGTCTGTCTATCCGTCTGTCCGCATATAACAACGCAAAAACTACCCAACCGAATCATTTGAAATTTAAAATATGTAATTATTAGATAATTTTGTCGAGTCATTTCAAATTTTATGAAAATTGGATGCATAGTTCATTTACAGGAACAATCAAAAGATTCTGATACTTTACGGTCAATGGAGAAAAAAGTTTCAAGTGCATTTTAATGGACTTACATTCTTTCGAACATAACAAAGTTGATATGCATCTATGAAGTATATACTATAATATACATTCTGTACAATCTGCGGTGCAAATAATATTTCTTATTGATTTACACGGCCACATAAAAGTATTCCATTGCATAATTATATATTGAGACATTGTTTGGTACTCGTTTTAATAGTATTAAACCATTTAATATTTTATGAAATTGATATATGTTGCACAGGATTACACCAAGTTATGGTCATCGTTCAGTCTGTCCTCCGTCCGTCTGTCTGTCCACATATAATAGAGCAAAAACTACCCAACCAAATTATTTGAGTTTTAAAATATATAATTATTCTATAAATTTGGCTAGTCAATTAAAATTCAATGACAATCAGATTTATAGTTTAATAACAGGGACAATCAAAAGTATTCCACCACATTACGGTCAATAGGAAAAAATAGTTTCATGTACATTTCAAGGATTGTACACTCTTTCGAATATAATAGAATTGATATTTCGTGTTCTTCAAGTTTTCTTTAGATAAACCGACCAGCATAGCGGGCGAAGACCGCTAGTATTACATATGATTTGAAATTGAAATTAACAATCTGTTCAAAAAGACTTACTTTGAGGTATCGACAATTAGAAGATTAGCAATATTATTATTTAAAGATGTCAAATCTGTTAATTTTAATGTGTAACATACCTGGCAGATAGAAAATTTGACAAATTAACATTTTAAAAAATTATTATTATTAGCAAAATTTTTAGGATGAGGATAATATAGCTTATCTATACTTATCGCGTGGGCTTTTGATGTGCTAAGCAGATACTAATGCTACATTAATTTAACCAGTTAGCTGATTTTTTTTTTTTTTTTTTTTTTTTTTGTACAATAAATATAAAATATGGGTAAAATGCCATTTTTTTAAAGTGAAAATATTTGTAATATTCAGTCTAAACAATTCTGCCTTTACATTGTATGAAATTATGTTTAAAAAAATAGCGGCGTCAAAAAGCTTTAAGTGATGGATCAAACATACGACGTACGGGCATGATGAAGATTACGTTAATAATAATAATAATAATAATAATAATAATAATAATAATAATAATAATAAAAATCTCAGCCTATGAAAAATAAAAACTGTCAATGTTATCCTTTTAGTTCAGCGTATGTTTCCAAAATGTCTTCCACCACTTACTGAATCACGAAAATAATATTTAAAGCGTATTCTGGAATCTACTGAGAAATTTCAAGACAGTATCAGACCTGATATTTATTTCGAACAAAAGAAAAATACTAACATATACTAAAAACAGCCATAACATTTAAATGCATTTACATATTGATTTATTACATTACTTTATGTACTTTTAAATGCATAGAATGCATAGTATTTTTTAAAGTTACCTTTAATTTAAAACAGATTAAATTTGACCAAAAAAAATTGGCCTAATTATTTTGATTTGCCCTTTTTTTGTTTACTATTTAAAAAAAATTTATTAATAAATATAAGCAAGAAATATTCTTTTAGCAACATACATAAATTAGCTCTAAAAACTTGCTCTTTTTCTTAAAACAACACAGAATAGCTCAGTATCATTTGATTTCAGAATAAAAAATAGTCTTTTGTCCAAAAAAAAAAAAAAAAAAAAAAAAAAAAAAATCTTCAAATTTAAAAATTTAGAAATTGTCCATTAGATGAATGGGTGGGCAGTTATATTATCTGTCGGATGTATAAGGAAAAGGGAAACAAATAGAAGAAAACACTTAAAAATAAATTTCAAATTTGTTCCTACCATTATCGATAAAAGGCGGCCTGTTAAGGACTTTTATATTGAAAAAAGATTATTTATATATATATATATATATATATATCTTTTTTAAATCTCGAACGAATATTTATGAATACTAAAAAATAGTTGAAATCCAATACAGCATCATTTATATACTATGATGATGTGAAGAAAATCTGCAAAATAGATTTTTAAAAGCATTTGGTAACAATTCTTTTTTTAAAAAATAAAGCTCGTATGCAACAAAAAAATTTAGGCGGATCCAAAATTTCAAGGTACGCCTTCAATCATCGAATCTGGTACTGAGCAGTCTGAAAATAATAATTTTTTTTTTTCGTATGCATGTATGGTCAATATAATATATTAAAATGTTGAATTAGCTGAAAATTTTAAGCAAAGAAAAAAAAAAATGTTTATTATGAAAAAAAAAAAACATTTTTTATTGCTGAATGAATACATTAAAAGAAGTTAAAAACGACTTTATTTTAAATATATCTTATCCTACTTGAGAAATTCAAATTCTTTTAGGATAGACACAGATTTTGAAGTCTTAATATTGATATGATCTTTTAATGTTATTTTTCAAAACAAAATCTAGAAAACAAAAATTGTTGCTGTGATTTATCTTAAATTATTACACTATATTTGTACATTATTGACTAATAATAAATAAAATAAATGTATTAAATTGTGATCATATCAAGTGGTTTTTTTTTCTAATTATTTTCTCTTTTTATTCTGGAGAATGTTGAAAATCAAAAGGGAAGGTCAAGGTTTAAAGATTAAATAAACTCAGGAATAAACAAAGATACAGAATATTTATTTAAACATTCACACCATAAAATACAAAGAGTAAATAATAACAGTAAAAAAAAACCGGAACTTTTAGCTCGCATTTTTTGAAATTGAATAGGAATGCACGTGGGACAGGTCATTTGAATTCGTCGTGCGGTCAATTCTCCATAGTAAATTTTTTCTTTAGCATTTCAAAAGACACAGCAACTTTGAGTAAAAAAAGCTAGTGTGGCAATATGTCTATTTCTCAACTGTATACAGAAGACGGTTCGTATTTTTACAATCAGTGAAATATGCATACATACTACATATACATCGATTTGGTACAATGGGTTATTCTGTATATTTCTATCCATTTGTAATAAAAACTTGAAAACACAGACATCTTATTTTAAAAAGTAATGATGTAAAACCTGCAATGTGGGCGTGGCTTACAATTAATGAGACGTAATATAGCAATCGCACACATATGAATGTACGTGATTGCCTTATTGTTTCATTCACGCCTAATTTAGAAAAAAAAATCCGAACTGCAATAAATTTTTCCTTTTTATATTTTTATTGATTCACTTTAGTTTTTTGTTTTGTTTATGTTATTTATTTATCATTTATTTAGATTTTCTCCTTTCGTAATTATCGATTTCGTATATACATTTTATTAACCTCTTCACTACTGAGTATTAATACAGTGTTATTAATTGTAACTAAATTATCTATGCTCCAATTTAACTCCAGAGCAAGATTTTTATTTCATTTGTATTAGTTCGAATATTAGACTTTGAAATATATCCTCTGATACCAAAAGTAATTACATTCGAGTACCATTAATAAAATGGGATAAAACGGATGTCCCCACTTGGGGACCCAAGGATAGGGGAGGTTAATAAACGTGCCTTTAATGAATAATAGTACTTAATTAAATGTTTAAAATTGTTCTCTTAAAAAAAAAAAAAAAAAAAAAAAAATTAGGCTTCTCAGTCTGTGAAGTATAAATAAAGAAAGTTATTACAAGGAAATATATTAAATTAAAGAAGTGAAGAATTTATGTCCAAATAAATAATTATATTTCAGAATCTTTTGGGAAACTAACAGAAACCCTTTCAGGGGTAAGATATTTCTGTTCCAAAAATGTTCAAATAAATGATTTACACCGCTATTTACGAGCAATTTTTTTTTTTAAATAATAAAGAGTTCTATTTTACGTGTATTACGAGATCGAAATTGTACTAAACATTTCCTGGGTCCAGTTCGCAACTGGAAAAGCAAGAACAATCGTTTGCAGATTGCAAAGGGGCTGGTCACGGAGCTTCGGAATTTTCCTACGTAATGTTAAGTATATGAACATTTTATGTATTGATATTTCTCTATTCTAAAAAAAAAAGAGACTTGCGCGGTCATCGCAGCTGACAATCGATTTTTTGTGACCTAGGTAATTTTTCGCTAATATTAAGAAAAATACTGCACACAAAAATATGAAAATTGGTGGCATTATAGACAAATGTTTGTTAAATACACTGATGCTGTCATTTTAAAAATAGAATAATTATTTTTAGAGATATTTAATGTTAAAGCTGGTCAAAATTCGTTTCATTAAAAAAGTTTTATAGGAGCAAAAAATATGGATAGAAATTTAATTATTTTTAGATCATTTCATACATAAGAATTTCTCGGTGTGCAGACTGTATTTATTTTTTTAATTTTACTCATTTTTTGAGGATTCATTTCCATTTTAAATTGAAATTTACAACATTTTGAGGCATATTTTAGAGCCGTTTACTATTTTAAATTGTTGTCAAATTATCAAAGAACATGTTCTTTTTCAAATTAAAATAGAAAAAAAAACCAAAAAATGAAAACTTTCACATGAGAATTAAATAATAATAAATTAATAGCGGGAAAATATTGAATATTATGTCATAAAACTATATTTACATATGAATATTAAGACGGAAAGAAACTATTAAAATAACGTTTTCATTAAAATGCGTTTAAAAAATACGCCTTATTTAAAATAGACCAACACATGTAAATCGAATGAATGAATTTAAATTTTAATATTCACATGCAAATATAGTTTTAAGACGTAATTATCAATTTTTCCGCTGTTAAATTGTAATTATTCAATTCTTATGTGAAGGATATTACAGAGAAAATTTGAAAATATATATACGTGAGACTTTTATCATTTCTCAATAATCTTTTTTAATAATGTTTCCAATTCTAAAGTAGACGAAATAAAAATATTTCCTTTTTAGCTTTAAAAGTATCTTTACGTGAATATAAAAGACTTACGTGCCTGTACAATAGCAATATTTGAATATTTTACTCAAATAAAGTTTAATTTTGTTAAAAGATATAAGTTTGTTTATAAATAAGTTTTAACACACTCCTTAAACAAAATAAGTGTTTTTTTTTTTTTGTTTTTTTTTTTAAGCTAATTTATTCAAAAACAAATATAATTAAATAAAATTTCAAGCAACTTGTCCGTGCTACTTTTTAATATTAATTATACAGATATACATAAAAATAGTTTGAAAATATTTAATTTATAGTAAAATGTTTTTGAAAATTCAAAAATTTTATTTAAATATGTAAACACTTATAAAATATATTTTAAATAAAAAATATCTAATAATACTAAGTAAAATAGAGTTATACTTTAAAATATATATATTTGTAAAATGTTATTAAATGTTATAAATATTTTTGAAAAAAAAAAAAAAAAAAGAAAGAAAGAAAGAAAGAAAAGAAAAGGAAAAAGAAAAAGAAAAAGAAAAAAAAGTTGCGTATAATAAAAGAAATATGAAATAAAGGGTACTTGATAATGATCAGTAAACTTCAATAATTTAAAATACATTCATCAAAGAAATGTTGATGATAAAATCTCTTTATTTATACTTACAAACAAACAAAAAATCTTATAAAAATATTTAAAAACATAAATAAATTTATGGAATTAAATGTATTGAATAATAATTCTTAGTATTTAATTAAACTAAATGATAAATTCAAATAAGCTAGTCACAAATTCCATTGATTTTAGAAGTATTTTTTTTTAAATGGAAATAAATAAATACGTATGGATAATTAAATATATCGAATAAATGTATTCTGTCAATGTCTATATCTGTATTTCATTTAGTTTAAGCGCCAAAGTCTATTAGTTTTACTTTCGGTAAATGATGTCCTAATTGATTGTTTTCGTGCACCTAAAATCAATCTTCCCTTACCTTTTAATATTAAAAGATACTTGAACATTTCAGTTTTCTTTCTAATATGAAGTTATATTTATTTTCTTTTAATTCATAATTTTTTTCATTTTCATGAAATACAATGAATTTTTCATGAAGTCATTTCATTTTCATGAAATTCGTGATTTTTTTCATTTACATGAAAATTCAAACATTAAGCTGACGCATTATAAGTGATTTTAATATGAAGAGGGTAAAGAGTTGCTAGGCAACTATAAAAAGTAAAAGAAAAAAAGGAATAAATACATTTGAAATAAGAAAAGCTTTAAAACAAATTGTTTTATAATATTGAAACACATTTATAAAAATTATCCAAAAATAACAGTAGTAATTTAAAAAGTCTGACAAATGCATTGACGAAATTTCAAAATAATTTGAGTAATTTCAGCCCCGTATTCGTAAATTTCATTATCTATTTGTCATTTAATTCCATTAATCAAGAGAGCCATTTTCTTTCAACAAATGAAAAATTTAAAAGCGTCTTAATTGCCATAGAAAAGCATTACAGTGTAAAATTAAATGTCCTGTATTTTCCGAACAAATGAATCTAATAAAACAAAAAACTATATAGCTAAACACAAGTACCTCAAGAACATACCCACTCAATTCCAAGGCAATCGGGTGTTTTTTGTGGCAGTTATCGCGGAACAGGCAGACAGACAGACTGACAGACAGACAGAATTAAAAAAAAATTCGTGTCTCCAAAGTAAGCCTTCACCGACGTTTCGGCAATAAAACAACTGAACAAAACTGATGTCTGCTAAATAACAATTATTAATAAAATGGAAAAATACAAATATTGTTTTGATTTTACTGCGAACTTCCAAAATTAACTTACGGATCACAGGCGTTCGTTGAGTGAGGGAAGTACGGAGTATTGATTCCCCCCCCCCCTCCTTTTCGTCTGCACTGTTTGTAGGAAAAGTGAATTGTTTTCAAAGATCTACTTTTACACAGACGCTCTTTTTTCCAAAGACAGGGGGCGTGGTGGCTTGCCTCAGTAGCGTCGAACTAAATAAGGTGTCGCCATATTCAACCCCTTTAATGCATGATTTTCCATTTTCTGCGGGGGAAAAAAATAATATTTGAGTCTGTTATTAATAATTATCATCTTGGACAAAATGTCAGTCCTATTGCATAAAAAAAACTGCTAAAAAAATGATAGTTTAAAACTTATATGCTTCTTTAAAGTGTCTGCACAAAAACAACTATTTTAAAGACATGATAAATTTCATTTTGTTTTTAACAATTTGCAGTGTTAATGATTGCCTTTTAGAAAAAAAAAAAAAAAAAAAAAAAAAAAACAGACGGACATATTTCAAGCATTTTCATCAAAATAGGTTACTTCCCAACAATAAATAAATAAATAAAAACAGATTATACGAACTTATATTTATTTTATCGCACGTAATTAACACATAATAAAAACACAAAAGATGAATTTCGTAAAAAAATAAGATGTAGCATTGTAAAAACATATTATGCAACAACCACCCCACAATGCATTTAACAATTATGTCTTTCAGATGAAAGGACTGGAAGTTACACATTACAAGAGGGAGAATATAAATTTTTGTCAGACATAAAAAAAAATGCCTCAAATTTGAAAAATAGTCCATTAGATGAATGAGTGGGTGGGGTCTATCATGTGTTGGGTGTGTAAGGGGAAAGGGCAAACAAGTCGGAGAAATCACTTCAAAAATTCAAGTTTATTTTCATGTTCATCTTAAATACATGATGAAAATGGAGAGTATCAATTGTTGAGAAAATTATTATCTCAAAATAAATTTTATTTTATTTATTTATTTATTTATTTATTTTTTGAACGAACATTTTTTGATACATGAAAACGTTTGAAATCTAATCCAACATGAAGCTTTACATTTTAATAAAAATTTTAATTTTACATAAGAAAGGTGTTATAATAAAAATAAAATAAAATACATTGACATGTTTCGGAACCGTCAAATAAGTTCCATAATCATAATATAAATAAAACAAAATTTCAAAATATTTCTCGGTCAATACAAATGACACGCGACAATGAAAAAATATAAATAACAAAAAACACACGCTCTATTGCAAAAAATTAAATTAAAAATAGACCATGATCTAAAATATAAATAAAAATAAAATTTCAAAATATTTCACGGTCAATACAAATGACACGCGACAATGAGATATAAAAACACCAAAAAACACACGCGCTATTGTAAAAAATTAAATTAAAAATAGACCATGATCTAAAAGAATTTCCAACATGGTTCATCCCATTCAAGCTCTCACGAGGAATTTATTCATTAATTCTAATCATAATTTGGGAATAATAAAAGAAACGGCATCATTGCAAACCAGATTTTTACGCGTATAAATTTCAATGGACTCTTTTATAATAGATTTACGATTACAATTTGATATGACACATAATTTACTTTGACTAAACAATATTTTTATCTCCTCATTTAAATATGTTCTTGATAAGGCAGTGTTAGTACGTCCAAATTTAATATCAGATTTGTGCTCCCTTTTTCTAATTCCAAACTTTCTCCCAGTCATGCCTATGTAATATTTAAGTCACCATTTTCAGTAATATAAGGTATTTCATAAACTCCAGCAAGATCATCATGTCCTATAGGATCCACTTGCTTATTAAGTAAACATCTTAATTTTGGTAGAGGAGTTGCAATCAAATGAATATTAAACTTTTTTAATTTAAATTTTAATTTCTCAAAACTGCCTTTCAGATATAGAAAAGAAATTCTTTAAATTTTTAGAATCACCCCCTTTATTGAATCTTTCAGTTAACCATGGATACTGTTGTTTAGGCTTCCCTTTTCTATAATTACTATTTACTATAAATAATATTAATATTATCATTAATATGTATAATTCTATAGTTATAAATATAAATAGATCGTATATTTATTAACATTTATATAATTTATATAATAATATTACAATGCAATGTTTATATAATATTGTCTTTTAATTGCATATTCTATTTTGCTTTAACTTTTATAAATTTGCTTAGATCAAGATAAAACTAAAAAAAAAAAAAATCACTTCCAGGGATGTGCAGTAGGGTGGAGTGAAAAAGACCAAAAAAAAAAAAAATTTTTTTTTCGGATATTTTTCTTTGGATAGGTCTAAAAAGTTGCCTTTTGTCACACTGAATATAAGGTTAAAATTTCATTTCGTTTGGAATTCATCTTTAGTCCCCTACCATCTCTTAAAGATTATGTTCTTTATATGTGAAAATCAAGATTTCACTATGTAGTGTAAATGACCAAAAAAAATGTTTTATCGGAATTTTTTCTTCGGATAGGTCTAAAATGTTCTTTTTGGCACACTGAATATATGGTTAAAATTTCATTTCATTTGGAATTCATTTTAGTTCCCTACCAGCTCTTAAAGAATATGCTGTTTTTTATGAAAATTAAGATTTCACAATGTAGTGTAAATTAAACAACCTTTTCTTTTTTTTTTAACTAAATTTCTGATTTCAGTAAAATAGCCCACAAAAATAACTTCTTAAAGTATTATTTGTGAGCGATCTAAGTATCGTTGCGTTTTAACTCTTTAAATCGCGAATAAAACCCTAAAATGTTAATCGTATTGTCTCACGGAAGAGAAAATACAATAATTAGACATGCATTTCACTTTTATTCTTCGAATGAACATGAAAGATAGTTGTCTAAATATAAAGGAAATGCAGCTTTCTGAATATAGAGTAATGAAATGAAAAGAATATATATGATATATTGTAAAACGATCTTTCATTTCACTCTAATTTATATTGGTCTTTGTTATCAAAATTAGGTATTACCTTTCGTGATTTCATTTTTGTTCATATATATACGGTTCTTGCTTTTACTACTACAGCCGCTGATGGCGCTTCAACAACTAAGTTTACGCATCTTTCGAATACTTGAATATAACAGGGAAATTTTTCATTTGAAAAGATGGGACTTTCAATTTTTTTCTGGGAATTTCCAGTTTCTCTCTTGGTATTATTTTAAGAATGTGGGGGTGATTTCATATTCTTGCCAGTTAATAATGTTTATGTAGTTTGTAACACTGAATTTTAATATTGGAATATGAAACTGACTTTTTGTAGAACATATAATATACTTCATCTTTATTATTCTTCAGAATCCAAATTCTCCAACATGATTTTTTTTATCAGTTATCGTTCCTGTAAATTTTCATTTCAATGACAGAAGTATACGTTTTGTTGAATATCGGGATTGAGAATTTTCTTTAAATATTCCCTCAAATAACGAAACAACTATAACAACAATAATTATAACAATAGTTATAAAAAAAAAAAAAAAACATTTTGAGCTCTACATTTGCAAGAAGAATCTTTCTTGAAGTGAAACAAAATAGACGAATGTACTTTCATTACAAATTCATTCATAATCTTCAGACTTTGGGATGAATTCTGACTTCCAATCTGCAAACCAAGTAATCAATTGTCAATCATTTAGAGTGTTACATTTTTGCTGAATTACGATTTTCCAGATTCAAATGTTTGATACATGTCATAAAAATAATTTTGGTCTACACTTAACTCTCTAACTTTCTCTGTGAGAGGAGCATATATATACTTTTTTTATTTCCATAACTGTCTATTGTTCACATTTATTCAACGACTTTCCAATTAGAACAGGAAAAGCTTGTGAGCCTTTATTTTGTTTATCAAGTTCAATGACTTAGTGGCAATTCGTTTGCAGAGAGCTGACATATTAACCACTACAATGGACGACTAAATCTTAGTTTCAAAAATCTATCTTACTGTTTACAGTTGTTCAGTTACAACCCATTGCCATAAATTTATCAAGGATTAAATGTTTTTCAGTGCAATATTTTAATACTTCCTGCAATGATCTTTCCTGGTCCAAAAGATGGTGTAATGTTTCCCAAATACAATTCATCTGACTCTTAAAATCAGAGATTATGTTTTTCACTTATAGTTCTTACACATATCTCCAATTTTCCATAATTTCCTTTGATTTTGTTGATTTGAATAAGCTTCTGATACTCTGAAAAATTGTTGTCTATAATTTGAACAATACGTCTTTGGAAAACTACAATAATTGATGCCTTCGATGTTTTCTCTTAGGATTTTTTTTACCTCTGATTTTGGTTAAACTTTACATTTACTGCTGTGTTTTATTTATTGTTTTGTATAATAATAATATTTTATAGCATTCTGCTATTGTTGGCAAAACAATTTTATTTAGTTTTGAAGAATCACCAACTTCTAGTAATGGTAAACTTCGATTTGCTTACACAAGTACTCATTTTGACTGTAAAAATGACAACATACAATTTTTAAAACTCAATAAACCGTTTCAAACATTTAAAAATATAGATTTAAGTTTGAAAATGATGAAAGGAATTACACTAAACATTTTAAATATAAAAATATCAAACGAGATAACTAAAAAATCCTGTTAATGTACAAGTTATGGTAAGACTCTATCGTATAAATCAATGAAAATATAAATGTCCTGGTAGGGGACTCAAGACGTTTTTCAAAATTCACGAAATTTTGCACGTGTATTAGATGTACTAAAAGGCAACTTTTGGCTGCTATCCAGAATCAAAATTCCAACTTTCGATTTTTCACTCCACCCTTTGTGCAGGTACTATAAAGAATTTTCAGTTTGGAAGCATTTTATAATTTATCAATCTTTTTTTTTTCCTTTTTAACGTAAAGGTATTGATAAATTATCAATGCCATTTTTTTCTTTTACCAAGCAAGTGTGATCGCCGTTTCAAAGTATGATTTAACTTAAACTAAATTTACTAAAACTTTTGATAAAACTAAAATTTTAAAAAGAAATCACTTCCGAAGGTGTACAGATAGATTACAGTATTTTCAGTTTCGGAGCATTTTATAATTTATCAATACTTTTATTTTTTTTAACATAAAGATATTGATACATTATCAATGCCATTGTTTTCTTTCCACTATGCAAGCGTGAAACGCCTTTTCGAAACCTGATACAAACATTACTTTAAAATAGGGAGGTGTTATAGAGACATTTTAAAAATAGAGGTGGGGTTATACAGAATCTTTATATAATTACGATAATCAGACAGATTTTTATCCATGAAGTGGGATGGACAAAATTCTGGCTCGCAAGCTTTGTAAATATTTTAATATGTTTTTGTACTCTGTTTTATTATTATTATTATTATTATTATTAATTTTGATCATTTCTATAAATATGCTTTTATACTGCAAGAACTTGCAAATGGAATGTAATAACGGTAAATATAATCCAATTATTGGCCGGACTTGATGAATCAGACAACACAGTCCAGTATTGGTGAAATTTAAGAATTATCCATATTACCTCGAAAGCTTTGAGAGAAAGCGAGGAGGCAAAAAATCACCGAGGATAGGGGAATTGACGTGATTTATCTTCAGTTTAGTACAAAATGAGGCGTTACAGATAAAATTAAATTTAATAGAATCTCAGAAATGTATTTAGATATTTAATAGATCATCCCATTGATCATAAATCCGACTCCAATAATATATCGACGATGCACTATTAACAAATAAATCTAATATAAGTAAGTGAGACAAAAATTAACTTTCAGTAAATGAACTTATTTAAGTGTGATGAATGTAACTATTATTGGTATCAATAGATGAACATTTACTGTTATGCTAATGGTCTTATAATTGTCTTATCACGACTAAAGAATAAAATATTTTTTGAAATTATGCATCTTTTAAGTAAAAACTTACACCAGAAATATTTGTCAGTGTAATATTAATAGTAAAATAATAAGATGCAGTAGAAAGCAGTATTGTTTGTTTCTGATTTATTCAATAAACCGACAAGTGGTATTACCAACTTGTCGGTAAATCATAATATCAATCCGTATGTCTGTTGTTTACAGCAGTTGGCATTTGGAGCTAGGAGTGAGTATTTCTGCTCCTATTGAAAATCGAAAACGAACTGACTAGCCTTTCGTCTCCACCTCGTTCCGTATACCTGAATATTTTTATCGGATTGTACATTTGGACGCCACTCTGATTTAGCCAATCGGCATGCACCGTACAAAAGTGCATGAAATTTGTGCGTTTGGCTGATTGAAACTGCCTAGGCTTACAACAATGTTCTCAACAAAACATTAATTGCACAATGATGAGGTTAAAAAGTAGTGAAAAACATTTATCTTTTATATTGATAATATGCTTAAAAACATAGTGTTTTGTTTGAAATTTTAAACTATATGTTACATTATGATCTTAAAACAAATATAAAATAGCAAAAATCTTTGTTTAATTATACTTCATACATATTCTTCTGTCAGTTTTTGCCCGTTAAGGCCCCACACTAGTCACAGAAAAAGACCCGGTAATGTAAAGAGAATGTAAAGTCTATGGGAGCGTTCTTTTCAAATATCTCGCTCAAATTTTAATATTTTTGCATGATTGTTTTTGCGTAGGATAGCTGAGAACAATATACAACCGGGCTAATTTTTACTTTTTCGATTTTGCATACATATTTTTTATATTATGATAGTTTCAATTCAGAAATGATTTAAACCGGTTTTGAAAGTTAGATTTTTTTTAATTATTTTTTTATCTGAAATCAAAATTAAAAAAGTAAAAACTAGGCCGGTCGTGGATCGTCCTCAGCTATCCTATGCGAAAAAAACTATGTAAAAATATAAAAATTTGAGCGAGATATTTGAAAAAAACACTCCCATAGACTTAACATTATCATCCGGGTCTTTTTCAGTGACTAGGATTGCGTCTTAATGAGAAATTTGCATTAGGCACATTATATAAACTATTTTTTAATTGATTTATTAAATATCTTTGCTGTTTTGAAAATTTGGGGATTTACTTATTCTTATTAACCTAATAAATGTTATGTAAAAAGTATCAAAATAAATGAAAGTTACTTTTACCTGCCCCCTCCCGTTTCGCTATATCTCACGTCATTTGTGTGTTCAATTACATGTATAGAGTTGCAATTTTTCATAATAGTTTAAAAATCTTAATTTATTTGAGCATAATATAAAATCTCATTTCGTCATACATTTTGCGGTGTAAATTTATAACTGAATTTGAATGTAAAAATAATTTTATCTAATGTTCAATACTGCTCTTTTCTTTTTTTAAGGAATTTGTTGGTTTAAGTTTTAAATTTATAATTATTATTTGCAATTTTACATATATTATGAATTACTTTAATACAGTTTTCCCCTAGATTTCACAATTACTACATAAACATACTTGTTCATGACGGCAAGTTATCTACACTTGAGATATAGGCCCTAAAGGTGGGCACGCCCTCCGTGGAGGTCTTTCTAAGGGAACCTAACCGATAACAAGGAAATCCAAGGCCAGAAGAAAACCACGAAAAACTGCGAACGGTTAGGCCAACGGCCGCGATTGGGTTCGAACCCAGTAGCTGCCGTGCACCAGTTTAGGAGGCAGAACCTCACTGCCACTGGTGGGGCCCCAGATTTCATGCATTTAAATAGAGCCTTTAAATTGCTATCCACTGAATGATACACAATAGTGATTTTTTTTTCCTTTTCAATTACACTTATAAAAAAATTTCTTCAGTATTTCAATTAGACATTTACAAAGTACTATATGCAAATATTTTCTCAAATCACTCCACTAAAGCCACACTCTTTAATTAATTTGAATAGGGATATATGTATTGAAGCACAAATATTTACTCTTTTTCTTATAATTTTTATGATAAAAATAATATATAATAAATAAATAAAACTACAGTAAATAAATAAATATATATACATAATAAAACGTAGTAAGTAAAACATGTTGCAACTTTATTTATGAGTTTCTGTATTAAAATCAAGCTTTTTTGGATGCTTCAATTTTGAAAAGTTGTTGTACTTCTCTTTTTTTTATGCTTTTTACCAATGTCTCCCTTTTTTCCAGAACTTATGTTTAATAAATTATTGTTTTATTATTAATTATATTAAGAAATATAAATTCCCGTAACTTAAACTAAAATGTTCATAATTTAGATTAATATTATTAATTTAATAAATTAAGAAAGCATTAAGTTATTTTTTTTAAAATAAAATATTAATTTAACTTATATACTAAATTTATTAACTATTTTAACAATTAATTAGTAGTATTTATACAACCATTAATATTTTTCTTATTTTATTTTATTTTATTTTATTTTTATTTATCCCATCACCAATGACCATTCCCCTAGAAAAAATCTGTTTACAAAAATCACTCAAAAACACAAGATTTAATTAAATACTATTCAATAATAATGATAACAAAGAGACATAGTACATATGCATAAAAATTAATATTAATAGTATAAGGTTAAATAATTGTGCACATGTAGATTTTGATTTCTTTTTTTAAGCAGAATCATAGTTTGCATACTTGCAATTCAGAACGAGCATGATATTATTAATTAACTACATTTAAAGAGCAAGAAAAATATTATAAAATGTCTAATAATTATATAAATAAGTAACATATTCATTTACAGAATCTATATCATTTTAATACATAATAGTAACTGAAATTTTAAAAGATATATTTATTTGCATTTATATACCCTGTAATAACTATTACATAGGTTACATAATGATTTTCAAACAATTGATTGATAACCTAGTAGCGTAAATAATTACTCAATTTTTTTAAACTACATTTAATAAGATTGTTTTTTGTATTTAAATTTAAAAAAATCTAAAATTTAATTTATTTTTAAAATAATATTAAATTTAAAAAAAAAACTTTTTTTTTTCTAAGTGCCACCTCTATGTACTTTGGTTCGACTCTCGCTAAAACCAATGAAATTTTCAGTTTTACTAAGGTAATAATAACTATTGAAAAAAATACTATGTTATTAAATAAATAAGAAATTTAAATCGAATGTCAGCGTTTATTTTTTATTTATTTATTCCTACTGGTGGTATATGCATGTGTGTGTGTGGTTGGGGGGGGGGAGGAGTTTACAGCACATATCTTACAGTTTCTCAGCTACGTTGTCTTTTTCTTATATAAAAGTATAAAATGCTAAATAACAAGTAAAATAATCATAATTAAATTAATAATAAAAAATATTTTTTCTGACCTCTTAGGCTGTGAAGATTTGGGGGGTTAAGAAGTATTAATAAATTTCTAATAAAATCAGCACACATAATAACTATAAAGCTGTTATAAGTCAGCGACTATTTTTTTTATTTGAAGTATCAATATACATACATACAGAATATTAATGTAAAATATAACAAGTAAGAAAAATCATTCGTTAAGCATTGATTATGAAGCACTTTCGAAATCTTTAGCAAAGCAAGTGGAAAAGTGTGTTAGCAGATCGCACATACGGTTTCATTTAATACTTCTTTCAAAACAACCTATCCTTTTAATTAATAAATCCAAATTGTTAATTTATAATTATTAAATTCTTACATACATGATAGCAACAACAACCTTAATTTAAGAATAATTATAAAATGTAGTTATTTATTTTAATCAAATTAAAAATGTTCAAATCAAACTATTTTTAATAAAACCCAAAATTTTTGAAAATTAAAAAAAAAAAAAATGCGGAGATATAAATCTACCCTATATATAAATATAATCATAATGAAACGATTTTATGAAACGACTGATTTCGTTTTATGGCGATTTTTACAAAAATATTGAATACTAGCTGACCCGCCCGGCGTTGCCCGGGCCCGTATTAACAATATTAAACGAACTTGAAATTTGTATGATTTTATCATTAACTCGAAACATGCAGAAATGCATTGTCTGAAATACGTGGCCACTGACTGTGTGAAAAATCGGTTTAAAAAACAGCTAATGTTAAGCTCTAAAAATACTCAAAATGAGCGATGAGAAATGTGGGAAGGAATATGTATTTAACGACTGCGTGATTTTCGTGTTAAAGTGTTGATATTTATCAAAAATCACTGTTAAGTCAAGTAACTAATTATTTTTTTTTTCACATAGAAATCCCAAGTGAAATATTTTCAATTTCAAACTAATTATATCACTCTTAAATCCGACTATACCATGAATGAAATCGATACTCGCTCGTAGCTAAAGTGTTGGTATGTAGTATTATAATTTCAGAGCCATTTAACGAAAGTAAGTGTTATTTTTAATCGAATCATGCATAATGTCCACTCTATGGATAAATTCCTAACCGTAAACTTTTTTACCGTAACCATAACCTGCCTGTAACCTAACTTTGATTTAACAGTAAATTAAATATAACATAAATGTAACCTAGCTTTCACTGTATTGTAACATATCCTTATTCTAACCATAAAACAAATGCGATTTAACTTTAGCCTAACTTTAACTTAACCATGACCTAATTGTAACCTAACGGGATATTAAATATAATCAAAGACTTACCGTAATGTAATTTCAACCTAAATGTTACCAAACCATATATTGGTTTCATGTCCATGGATATTATTTTGTCTTGTTCGGATCTGGTTATGATTCATTAGAACATTTTTGTCGGGTTCAGATTTTAGGTATTTTTTGATATTGAGTTATAATGTTCGGGTCGTATTCATGTCCATGGAAATTATTTTGCCTTGCTCGGATACAATTATGGTTCTTTGGAATATTTTTGTCGGGAACAGATTTGTTTCAATTCAGATTTCGGCTTTTTCTTCAAATGTAGTTTTTGGGTTCGGGTTTTCTTGCGTGTTCACAGAAATTATGCTGCCTTGTTCGAATAAGAACATGCTTCACTGGAATATTTTTTTTCAAGTTCAGATTTGGTTCAGTTCAGATTTCGTGATTTTTTTCAAAGAATTTTTTTAGGTTCAGATTCGGTTCAGGTGAAAGGAAATTTTTTGTCTTATTCAGATCCGGTTACGATTCTTTGGAATATTTTTTTATCAGGTTCCGATTTGGTTCGATTCAAATTTCAGGTATTTTTTCAAATAGAATTTTTAGGTTCGGATCTCGTTCATGTCCACGGATATTATTTTGTCATACTCGAATCCAGTTATGATTCTTTCGAATATTTTGGTCGAATTTAGATGTGGTTTGGGTCAAATTTCAGTTTTTGTCGAATCGAATTTTTTAGGTTCGAGTTGTGTTTATGTCCATAGAAATTATTTCGTCTTGCTTGGATTGGGTTATAGTTCTTTGGAATATATTTTTGTCAGGTCCAGATTTGGTTCAATTCAGATTTCGAGTTTTTTCTTCAAATATAACTGTAGAGTTCTGGTCTTCTTGCATGTTCACAGAAATAATTCTATCTTGTTCGAATAAGAACATGCTTCACTGGAGTATTTCTGCCAAGTTCAGATTTCGTTCAGTTCGCGATTTTTTCAAAGAAATCTTTTGGGTTCGGATTGTGTTCATGTCCATGGAAATATTTTGTCTTGTTTGGATCCGGTTGCGTTTGTTTGAAAAAGTTTTGTCAGATTCAGATTTGGTTCAATTCAAATTTCAGGTATTTTTTTGAATGGGAGTTTTAGGTTCGTATCGGGTTCATGTCCACGGAAATTATTTTGTCATACTCGAATCCGGTTATGGTTCTTTCAAATACCTTGGTCAGATTTAGATGTGGTTTGGGTCAAAGTTCAGGATTTTTCAAACGAAGTTTTTTAGGTTTGAGTTGGGTTTATGACCATGGAAAGTATTTTGTCTTGCTGGGACCGGGTTATAGTTCTCTGAAATATTTTTATGGTTTCAGATTTCGTTCGAGTCATATTTCGTTTTTTTTTAAAGAAAATATTTAGGTTCGTGTCAGATTTCATGCCCACGAAAATTATTTTTCCTTGTTTGAATCGGGTTATGCTTCACTTGAACATTTTTGCGGGATTCAGATTTGGTTCGGGTCAGTTATCAAATCCATAGTTTTTCCCAAACAGAATTTTTAGGTCAGGGTCGGGTTTATATTCACGGAAATTTTGTGTATCACAGATCGGAGTGTGGTCTGTTTTTTTTCTGGTTGGAATCGGGTTATGTTTAAATCAGTCTAAACATTAAGGTTATAAACAGTTTTGCTACTATTCTTTTTATGACTATTTCTGATAGATAATTTACTTAGCTATTTGATAATTTATTATGGTGTATGAATCGTTTGCGGATTCGAACAATTGTACACAAAACAGCTATTTTATTTTTGTTTTGAAAACAAATTAAAGCCATAATACAATTTTAAATTGAATAAAATACATTTAAATTTTATCAATGATAAAAAAATAAACCCCTGTTGTGTGATTTTTTTACTGCAACACAGCTAATGACTCATACATTCAAATGTTCGAAATGCTAAAAATCTGCGTACAATCATACAGTAAAAAGAAATTAATTGAGTGGAAGTATAATGTCTTGGGGTGACGCCAAAAATGTAACCCTAAATCAGCTACATTAAGTCCAAATAAGCACCAACAAAACCATGTGCTTTGACCCGTCGATCAATTCAAACTGGTTTAAACCCGTGTTGCTTTGTTATTATTTTTTTACCTTTTAAACTGTTATTGAATAGATGCCTAAAATTTCGTTTAAAAAAATAACGTTTTGTATCATTATTGGCTGTAATACACGATCGGAATGCATAAAAAATACAAATATATCAATCATAGGCAAGAATTATTTGATTATTTTTATCATATGACTTTGAAATATCAATATAGAAGCATCATTTAAGATTTTGCTTGAAAAGTTAACATTCTTTCGTTAATGTCTTAAAATCGTCTGCACTCTGAAATCTAGATTTTAGATTAATATTTGTTATTTAAGTTTTCATGCATGATTTTAAAAGAATGTTTTCATTAATATATTTTATATATTGACGTAGAATTATTAATAGGATGTTAAATCATAAACATTTTTCACCTACGTTATGAATATTAAAAAGTTCTGAAAAAAAAAAGAAAATTTCTAGTAATACAATTTTAGTTCAAATCAAATGTTTTCAATATTTTATTTTATTTTGACATTTAATTATTTCTAATTTTCCCATTTCAATTATTTTAAAAGCAAACATTTTTTAAATAAATAATATAACAGAAAAAAGACCATTTAAAAAAGTTACTATTTCTTCGTAAAATATGCTTCAGCTGCAATTCATTTCTTTCAGTTCGTCTTATTAATACAAAATCCCTTCCACATGCTTTTGTTTGGAACATTAAAATTTGAGCGATAAATGGTTTCATATTGCAAACTTTTTTTTGCGGTTTACTTCATCTCCACCTATCTTTTTCCTCCATGGCGTACAACAGCTGTCATAAAAAATCATCATTTAAACTGAGTTTGCCAGTCTATGAATTTTAGAGGTCTGTCCCAGCTTTGTTAATTATTTCTGTGAAACTTTTATGCAACCAACCAACCACAAGCAAATGAAGGGAAAAAAAAACGATTTTTTATGAGTGAGCTTTGGAATTTAATTAATTACTCAGTTAATAAATAGAATTTCGAAATTTTGAAGCTCAGTATATCAGGAGAGATTTGGGGCTACTTTAAAAGAAATTTTGAGCCTCGTACATACTGTTGATCTTGCTAGCCATCGCAATCACACACATACACAGACAGAGCGTTTTGTTCTTTTATTAGTATAGATAGCGAGGAGAACTTAATGCCAGTAGAGGCGCTCACTCGCTTATAAAATTAACGAGAGATGCGTATTTCACTTAAATCAAACGACATTTTAATACTATAACATATTACTTAATAAATTTACTGGTATGAGTTGAATTTGTTTTTTATAATGCTAAAGCTAGTTTATATTAATAACATTTAGTACCAAGTTTAATTAGCTTTTATTCAAAACAGCATGGTTCAAGAGTTCTTCCACTATGGAAGAATCCGTCTGGAAGAAATATGCTTCTTCCACTCGAAGGAAATGGAAGAAACTGTTATTCTTTAAGAATTTACGTAATAACTTTCAACTTTGTAAATTACAATAAATATTTCTTTCTATAATTTACATATTAATTCCATTGCACCCCCCAAAAATAATAAAGAAAATATATTAAATTAATTGTTAATTATAGTTAGTAAAATAGTTATTATATTAAATTAATAGTTAACACTAGTTTTTTAGCCAAGATCATACACAACACCTGTTTAAAGATATTCAACAATTCGCTCAATGAAAAAAAGAATTTTTATGCAAAATACGCAAAATTAAATTTTATCTATTTCAATTTAACCAACATATTTTTTAATTACTTGAATTTTTAAAACTAGTAGTAAATAGTGGGGATCATTCAAAAACTTTAGAATAAAAGTCGTTTAAATAAAAGACAGTGCTTTGAGCTTATATCAATTTCATTGAGGTAAGTAATGTCCAATATTTACTGTACTAAAAGAAATCATTAAATCTTCATTTCCCTTACTACAATGCATCTATATATATACAGTAAAACCTCCATTAACGGTCACCTCTGAAGAGCGGTCACCTCTAACAACCGGCCATTTTTTCATAGAACGGAATGAGTCGTATTGAAATAATATTAGATCGAACCTCCGAATACCGTCACCTCTGAAAACCGGCAGCGGCCAGGAAAATTCACTCCGACACGGCCACCAAAAAAAGTCGATAGCATTGTAAATTGCAACATTAAAAAAAATCCTTTGTTTTAGACACCTGTTTTGCCCCCCCCCCCCTCCTCTCTCCATTGCTGCTAGTGAGGAGCACTTTTTATTTCGTACAATAGTGTGCTGCCCTTTTTCCTCCCCTCTCCTCCTCCAGAACTTCTGTGGAGTCGTATTAGAGAAACTCTGTGTACACGCGTATTTATTCTCGCAGTGACGCAAGACAATTGCGAAAGTAACATAAACAAATTAAAGTACGTTAAATTGAAGTGAGAAACCTATTTTACTAATTTAAAATATAGTTTGAGAGCAGCGTGACCGTTTTTGGATTGTTGTAAGAAATCTGGACTGTTGTAGGACTTACAACAAGCTAAAAACTCAGGCTAAAAGATAGTTGTCAGTCTATTGATATACTGACCATCAATAGATCCATCCAGGACCATCGAATTTATTTTTAGCTGGTTGTCAGTTCAAATCTAGCCTGCTTTTAGCTTGAAAAAACGGTCACACTGTTTGAGAGAACTTTGTTTCTTCGTTTATATTTTTGCACTAGTTCACACGCACAATGTGGACAGTACCGTACTAAAGGGGCGGTCGCCCCGGGCGCGGAAATTTAGGAGGCGCCAAATTCATACTACCAACGTCATTTTTGGGTTTTACAAGAAAAAGTTGGGGGAGATGGGGCGCAAAATTGACACTTTGGCCCGGGGACAGTTTTCTCTTCACACGCCCTTGAAAGTGGATATTAAATATTTTTTTACATTTTTTTTCCACATCTGAAAATAATTTTGAAATTGGCAGTGAAAACGCATCAAATTTGAAAACCTTTTTTTAATACGGTCATGTTAATGACTTCACCCCCTATCTTTTCTGTATGTTTCCTCCCTGTCTAAGCAGAGAAAAAAAGCGGTAACTATTTCTCCCTTCGCCAGCCATTTGCTCTAGATCTATAATCGAACATGAGTAAAATTTATAAAAATAAATTTTTATCACTCAGTGAAAAATTGAAGGTTATTGATGGTAGTAAGATGGGCATTAGAGCATGGAAATTTGCAGAAAGATATGCATGCAGAAAAATGCAAATAAATGAAATTTTAAAGAATAAAGAAGTGCATCTTGTGAAACATCTTAGAGGCGAAAGCCTAGAAAACAAAGTCAAATGTCGCAAAACTGGGAATGAAGTAATTAATGAAATGTTATTAGAATGGTTTAGAAATTGTAGATCTAAAAATTTACCGATTTCAGGGCCCATTTTGCAAGAAAGCGCATTGAAAATTGCCAAAGAACTTGATATTAATGATTTCAAAACTTCTAACGGCTGGTTAGAAAAATTTCACTTGAAAAATAATTAAAATTATACATTTTTGAAATATTTTATTGAATTAAATAGTTTCGGTTATTTTTCTAATCAGTTGAAGCAAAACCTCCATATACCGGTCACCTCTAAGAAACGGCCACTTCCACCCAGTCCCATCGCTGGCCGTTCTTCGGAGGTTTTACTGTATATATATATATGTATATATATCACCTATATGTATATAAATATGGATAATTTGAAATTTTACCAAGCATAATAAAAGTGATACATATTTATACCTAAAAATGTTAAATACATATAAATGTGAAATAAATAAATAACATGAAATAAAAAATTTCCGCTCATGAAAAATAAAAACTGTTAAAATTATCCTTTTGGTTCAGCGTATGATTATAATATGCCTTCTACTACTAACTGAATCAAGAAAATAATATTTAAAGCGCTTATTGGAATCAATTGATTAATTTCAACATCTATTTTTAGATTTAAAAAACATAAAATAAATTAATATTATAATTAATATATATATAAAATATATATTAATTTTTAAATTTTCTTTTTAGATTTTTTTTTTTTTTTTTTTTTTTTTTTTTGCAAATTGTCAAGAAACTACGTTTGGAAGTTGATTCTAGCTCAAACGTATTATGAAATTTTCTGTTAAAAAATACCGATGTTCAGTTCGCGGACCATTTGAGAGCCCTGCAGACCTGATATTTCTTTTGGACAAAACAAAACCACTGATACATACTACTAAAAAAATCAGACATTTTAAATATATTTATATATCAATTTATTACACTATATTATACATTTTTAAATGCATTTCTATGCGTAGCATTTATTAAAATAATTTTTAATTTTAAATAGATTAAATTTGACCAAAAATTTTTACTTAATCATTTTGAACGGTCAATTTTCTATGTTTATTGTTTGACAAATTTTTATTAGTAAGTATATCCAAGGAATATTCTCACAGTAACAAACATAAATTAACTCTGAAAACTTGTTCCTTTTGGATGAAACAGCATAGAATCCTTCAGGATTATTTAATTTCTGATTAAAATACAGTTTCTTAAAAAGTGGTCGAAAAAAAAAAGAAAAAACTCTTAAATTAAAAAAGTTGAAAACTGACCATTAGGTGAATGGGTGGGCGGTATATTATCTGTGGCACTACTCTGTTATCCCGTCGACCCATTTCCCCGAATTATACAAATCGCCAAACTAATAGCCAAATTGTACATATTGACATAATTTTTATTTTAAATAACGAAAAAACACATAATTAGTAGAATATTAATAAAAATACAAATAAAAAGTCGAAATAAAAATCACTTAATGACATTTTAAACACTTGAATCGTATTGAATGTCATTGAATGGGACATTCACGATCATCCAATATTGGCATTTAATCTTATAATTTGGCGATAATTTTTTGGTCGACGGGATAACCTAGTAGTACCGACAAAATTTATTAATAAATATATGCAAAGAATATTCTTACAGTAACATACATGAATAACTCTGAAAACTTGCTCCCTTTGGATAAAATAGCATAGAATCCCTCAGAATTATTTAATTTCTGAATAAAAAATAGTCTCTCTTAAAAAGTGGTCGAAAAAAAAGAAAAAAAACCCGTTAAATTTAAAAATTTGAAAACTGACCATTCAGTGAATGGGTTGGCGGTATATTATCTGTTTAGTGTAAAAGGGAGGAGTAACCAAATCGAAGAAATCTGTTTTAAAAAAAAATCAAATTAGTTACTACCATTATCTTTAAATGGTAGCCTGTTAAAAACATTTACCTTGTATGGGGATTTTTTTTTCGTTTTAGGTTCGTTCGTAATTATGCAAATACATATAGCACCTACAGTTGTCGTTCAGTCTGTCCGTCTGTCTGTCTGTCCGCATATAACAACTCAAAAACTACACAACCGAACCGTTTGAAATTTAAAATACATAATTATTAGATAATTTTGCCGAGTCATTTCAAATTTTATGAAAATCGGATGCATAGTTCAGTTACAGAGACAATCAAAAGTATCCCTTCGATACATTACGGTCAATGGGGAAAAAAGTTTCAAATGAATTTTAATCGTTTGAAATTTAAATAACATAATTATTACATAATTTTGTCTTGTCATTTCAAATTTCATGAAAATCGGGCACTTTGATCAATTACAGGGGCAATCAAAAGTATTCCGTTACATTACAGTCAATGGGGGAAAAAATGTTTCAAATGTATCTTAATGGTGTTACACTTATTCGAACAAAATAAAATTGATATGAATCTGTAATGTACATATTATAATATACATTTTGCACACTCTGTGGTGCAAAGAACATTTGTTATAGATTTACAAGGCCACACAAAAGTATTCCATTGCATAATGGTATAGTGAGAACATTGTTTGGTGAGTATTTTAATTGTAATTAACTATTTACAATTTTATGAAATTAATTTATGCGAGTAACATTTTTAAAACTTCGTAATCGTACGAACGCACCTCATTTGCTACACTTCACGTGCAATTTCCAACTTTTTTTTTAAATCTCGAACGATGATATTTGGATACTAAAAATCTATTAATAAAAGGAAAATTTTGCATACTGAATATAGGTTCACTACATATAGAACTTCTGCAAAATAAATATTTAAAAGCATTTGGTAGCAATTCATTTTTTTAATTATTATTATTTTTTAATGAAGCTCTTATGCGATAAAAATATTTAGGCAGATCTAAAAGTTCAGGACACGCTTTTAGTCATCGACTCTGGTCCTGAAATATTAGAAAATAACGTTAATTTAATTTAATTTATTTTTTTATGGATGTGTGTTCAATACTACTCGTAAATTATTAACTACCTGAAATTTTTAAGCCAAAAGATACTTTAGCATGACA
This sequence comes from Maratus speculifer, assembly GCA_964019185.1. Classification (NCBI taxonomy): domain Eukaryota; kingdom Metazoa; phylum Arthropoda; class Arachnida; order Araneae; family Salticidae; genus Maratus; species Maratus speculifer. The sequence goes on along the minus strand of OZ025302.1, from coordinate 17,932,208 downwards.
CAAAAACTTTTCAATTTGTAAATAAATGAATTAAATGAAGGAAAAAAAAACTTCATTTTAAACATGTCTTACCCTACTTTGTCTTACCCTGCTTAATTTAATTGAGACATTTCGGAGATCTTCAAAAATAACCAGATTCTCTCTAAAATAACAGTGAAGTGCAAAAGCCGGAGACTTGGTAATTTTGTTTAAGGTTAGAATTCCGGGTTTTTTCAGTCTTCACACTAATATAATCTTTTAACGTAATTTGTCAAAATAAAATGTAGAAAACAAAAATAAATACTGTGATTTCGGTTAAATTATAACGCTATATTTGTGAATTACTCAAAAATAATAAACAAAATAAAAATATTAAATTGGGCTCATATCGAAAGTTCGTCGTTTAGGAGTATTTTTTTTTAATTATTTACTCTAAAGAAAGTTGAACATCAAAGGGAAATGACGCCTTTCAAATTTAATAGTTAAATATACTTAGAAAAAAAAATGAAAATACATAATACTTATATAACACTCACACCATAAAATATGAAGAGTTAATGATAACAGTAAAAAAGTCGATATTTTTTAATATTGTCTTTGGAAATTAGCTTCCATTTTTCTCGCACAGTTGGTTCATCAGAAGCGGTTGTTAAAAAAATCAATCCATGCCATTGTTGCTATTTTCCAATATTCATATTCTTTTTGTCTGAGGTAATTGTTTGCCTCACGGCCCTTCACCTCAAAGATCTTAATTGTTTAATACATTGTACAAACAGGGAGGGAGTTGTATGATAAATTTTTGCAATACGGCACTTTGATTTTTGGCGAAATCGATCTTTTGTGTTTTTATTATGTATTACGTCTGATAACATACATTTAATGCAGTATAATCGTTTGTTTGTTTATTGCGGAGAAGTTATAACATATTTTGTTGATACTGCTTTAAAATATGCTTGTCTGGTTATTATTTCTATAAGGCAGTTCATTATTACTGCAAACTGTAGAAAACTTAGTTAAATTTATCATGTCATTAGAATAGCTGTTATTGTACAGTGTAAACGATTTAAAGCAAGTGTATTATTTAAAATTATCATTTTTTTCAGCAATTCTTTTATGTAACTGAGGACTGTTTTTATGTCCAACAGAAAATCAAATAAACGTTTTCACTATTTTTCCAGCAAATAATTCAAAAGAAAAAAAAAAGACTCAAATATAAATTTTTCCAAATAAAATGAAAAATCATGTTTGAAAAAGTTTAAGTATTGACACGCCTTATTCCTTATTTAGTTTGCAACTATTGAGGCAAGCGACTGCATCCTTTGTCCTCCCAAAAACGAGCGTCTTGGAGAGAGCAGGTCGTCAAAAAGTAGATCTTTGAAAACAATTCGCTTTTCCTAGAAATAGTGCAGAAAGGGGGGGGGGCGAAATCAATATCCGTACTTTCCTCATTTGATGTAAAGCTATGGTCCTTAAGATAATTTTGAGAGTTCGCAAAATAATCAGAACAATATCTACATTTTTTCCATTTTATTAATAATAAAAAAAATATGAATTTGTTGTATTTCAGAAATTTAAGATGTGAAAATTTCAATTGTAGCAGACATTGATAGTTATGGTGTTATTGCTTTGCAAAACAAGAATAATTGAATTAAAAATTCAATTATTCAATTGATAAAAATAAAAAATCTGCTATATATTTGAAGCAATAATTTTCAATTCCTATATCTCAAATCAACCGTGTGACGATATACTTTCCACATGGCAGAAATAAATAAATAAATAAATAAATAAAGCCAATTCCGAGTTCTTTTTTTCAGTCTTAATATTAATATGATCTTTTAATGACATTTATCAAAATAAAATCTAGAAAACAAAATTAAATACTATGATTTCGGTTAAATTATAACACTATTTCTGTACATTATTAAAAAAAAAAGTATTATATTGTACTCGCATCTAAAGTTTGTGATTTAGGAGTATTTTTTTTTTTATTATTACTTCATCTGTTTGTTCTAGAGAATGAGGAACATCAAAGGGAAATGACGCCTTTCAAGATTTAGTAGTTATACTCAGAATTAGAGTCAGAGTTATACTCAGTAGTAAATGGAATATACTCAGGAGTAGATAAAAATACAGAATATTTATTTAAACACTCACACCATAAAATATTTTAAATAAGTGATAATAGTAAAAAAGACCACTTAGTTTCAGTTGTACAGAATGACCAAAAAACCCCTAAATTAAGCACGGCATCCTCGACGAGGGGTCGTTGTAACCACTAACATCAATGAAGTCTACCGCTGATGATAAATTACCATGTGTTACTTTAACCTCAGAGATCTTAAGAGGCTACTAAATTCTAAGGGTGGGCATTCCAGCTCCTTTTGAAAAACGAAAACGAACCGTTCCGACGAAATTTGGAACTGTTTTTTTTTTGGAACGGGTCACGTGATCTCGAAACGAACGAAGAATGAAGACCTGTTTCAGTTTCAGTGGACATTCTGGAACTGTTCCAGTAATACACAGGGCATTAATTGATTGTTTGCTTTCAGAGATTAAAGACCGCTTTTTCTCTCCTCCTTTCTTTGCTTTAGTACTGGGGTCAGGTTGTGCCTAATAGTGGAAAAGGAATTTAAATTACTGAAGAGGGCTTCTGATACAAAAGAACATCTGTATAAACTTTTTTTTTCAGTTTTCAAGTAAAAATTTCGTTACATAGAAATTAAGAGAATGTTATTTGGGAAAGATGATGAAATATTCAAAATGCAATATTTTATTAGTGGGTTCATCAATATAAAAAATATTGATTGGAACCCAGGACTAATATTTAAAATAACTGCAATAAATACAATTTTGGCGTTTGACTTTAATTCTTTAATTTCCAGTATCACCTGTAAGTGACAGAAATGTTATATTACGTTCGTTTTAGAATATTCCAAATTCCCAATAGAAATTTAACGTGTCAATAATTTCTTCGATTGATGATAGATATTCTGTATTTAAATAAATCAAAAAATATTATTGAATTTCTCTGGCTTAGATTATTTCAGATTATATGCCTTACTTAATTTCTTGAACGTATTATGTCCTGGGAATCACAGGATCAAATTGGCTGTGAGATTTTTTTTTTCAAACTTTATAATCCTAAACTTAAACTATTAAGATGAGATAAATTGAAATTATTGAGAGTTATTCAAATTATCAAGCCGAAAACTGAATGCCAAATGCTGAGCTATAATTTTGGCGCCAGCAAGATTGGGGAGGGGGGAGGGGAGAGAAAAGAGATTAATTGCTATTTTCTTGGTTTTCAGATTTACTTAACTCGGTTTTCCTTTTATCTGATGATAATTGAAAAAAGATATTTATTTATTTTTCAAGTAACTTAAAATAATTCACCAAGAAAAAAAATAAACTGCAGTTTTTCTTTTTCGTTGCTGGGGGAAAGGTTCTACCCCTTCCCCCCCATCCAAGAAAGGTTTTTTCCTCTACATTATGGTCCCCACCCCCCTCCAAACTTATGTAGTAAAAACAATCTATATTAATAAAAGAACAAAACGCTCTGTCTGCGTGTGTGTGTCTGCGATGGCTAGCAAAATCTACAGCATGTACGAGGCTCAAAATTTTTTTTAGAGTAGCCCCAAATCTCTCCTGATGCACCTGAGTTTCAGAATTTCGAAATTCCATTTATTGACTGAGTAATTAATTAAATTCCAAAGATCACTCTCATAAAAAATCGCCTTTTTTCTTCTTTTTTTCCCTTCATTTAGTTATGGTTGGTTGGTTGCATCAAATTTTCGCATAAATAATTAAAAAAGCTGGAACAGACCTTTAAACTTCATAGACTGGCAAACTGTCAGTTTAAATGATGATTTTTTATCACAGCGGTTGTAAACCATGGAGGAAAAAGATAGGTGGTGGTGAAGTAAACCGAAAAAAGGGTTGCAATATTAAACCATTTATCGCTCAAATTTTAATGTCCCAAACAAAAGCATGTGGAAGGGATTTTGTATTAATAAGACGAAATGAAAGAAATGAATTACAGCTGAAGCATATTTTACGAAGAAATAGTAATTTTTTTAAATGGTCTTTTTTCTGTTATATTATTTATTTTAATAAAATGTGTGCTTTTAAAATAATTGAAATTGATAAATTCGAAATAATTAAATGTCAAAATAAAATTAAATAAAATATTGAAAACATTTGATTTGAACTAAAAATTGTATTACTAAAAGTTTTCTTTTCTTTCAGAACTTTTTAATACTTTATAACGTAGAATAAAAATGTTTATGATTTAACAACATATTAATAATTCTATGCCAATATCTAAAATATATTTATGAAAACATTCTTTTAAAATCATGAATTTAAATAACAAATATTAGTCTAAAATCTAGATTTCAGAGTGCAGACGATTTTAAGACATTAACGAAAGAATCTTAACTTTTCAAGCAAAATCTTAAATGATGCTTCTATATTGATATTTCAAAGTCATATGATAAAAATAATCACATAATTCTTGCCTATGATTGATATATTTGTATCTTTTATGCATTCCGATCGTATATTACAGTCAATAATGACTCAAAACATTATTTTACGGGTAAATATCAACACTTTAACACGAAACTAACGCAATCGTTGGATACATGTTCCCTCCCGTGTTTCTCATTGCTCATTTTAAGTATTTTTAGAGCTTAATATTAGTTGTTGCTTTTAAAACCGGTTTTTCACTACGACATATTTCAGGCAATGCATTTCTGCATGTTTCCAGTTAATGATAAAATCATACACATTTCAAGTTCTTTAATATTGTTAATACGGACCCGGGCAATGCCGGGTGGGTCAGCTAATGTGTCAAAAAAAAAAAAAAAAAAAAAAAAAAAAAAAAAAAAAAAAAGGAGATTCTTGACGAAAAAAACAATGGATTGTTTCAATTCTTTATTTAAAAGATAAAAAATGTAGAAGCTCATATTTGAAATTTTAGTGTTTGTCATTTGCTTCATTTCTGATTGTTATTTTGCTTCCTAAAAAACTTTCTCATTTTTTGCATATGTACTCGAGTAAAAAATGTGCCGAAGGCATTGGTCTTAGAGGTCTGCACGGGCCAGAATTTCCAGCCCCGAGCTCGGCCCTTTTTATGAAAACATATAAATTTTACAGGTTTCTTATATTCAAAAACTATGTAATCGAATGGCGTTATCTATCTTTATATTAAGGCAATATATCTTTTAGAAAAATACTATCAAAGCTAGCGTTTTGAATTGAATTTCCGGAAGCGACAGCACGAGAAAGGAGACAAATCTGCAGCTACATAGCAAGAATCTGCATACAAAGAAAAATTGTGTATCTCAACAAGTAATTTATTAATAAATAAAGTAAAAACTATTCAATTCCAAAACCCTTCAGTAAGCAAGCTTATCAATTTTATGTCTTAGCAGTTAAAAATTAGGCAGAAAATTTGTCAAAGTTTTGTGTTGGTGAGCACTGAATTTGCGAAACACCTTAAAGTATATTTTCAAAGATTATGTTAACAGAAATTCTTTTTTTTTTTTTTTTTTTTTTTTTTTTTTTTTTTTTTTTGTTCTATACATCCTGAGAACAATTAAGTCCAAGTTCCGGCCCCGTTTGACTATGTAGAAAACAATAAAAAGTGTGAAACACCTTTTCTTAAATTTCCCAGACTGGCCAATGCAGTGGCTTCGTGTTTTTTTTTTCTTTCATATAAAACATAAAACAACAAGCAATGAATCTTTTACGATAATGAATACTAATAAACTTTTAAATATTAGCTAACATTTTTTTTCTTTTTATCCTTTCAAAGGCAAAGTATCTCTGCTAAAATGTTGAAATGATTCAGACACCATAATTTACAAATTTATTTTAAAATAAATAAAAATACATTATAAAAGCAAAGTTTTATAACAAACTTCTGATGTCATTGTGACATTTACGGATTACAATTATGTGGGGCGTGTAATATTCCATCGAGATTCAAAGAATTAAATGATGAAATAATACTAAGGGATTAAGGCTTTTCTAAAAAAAAAAAAAAAAAAAAAAAAAAAAAAAAAAAAAAAAAAAAAAAATTTTGCTTGAAGCATAATATTTTTAATACTTTGACACAGGGCCGAAACTAGAGGGGGGAAGAGGGGGCATGGGCTCCTGGCGCCAAGCAAAGGGGACGCCGAATGACGATTTCTTTTTTTGTCGATTTTTTTTTCACATTTTTGTTTAGCACGATATTGTTAAAATAGTCTTGTCTGGAATATGCTATAGTTTAGAAGAATCTAGAAGAATATAATATAAAGAATAATAATATATATAATATAATATATCTTTAGAAGAATATAATACAAAGAATGTTGCATAAAGCGATTTTGTTTTTCAATTTTTAATTTAATGAATTTATATTTGACAAAGTTGATTGCGTAGTTCTGTATAACATATTTTATGATTATATTTTTTTAAATAAGTCCAACTATTTGAAGCTTATTAAATTATCTTTCTAAATTTAATTTGCGTAGGGGGAGGGGGGCGGCCCGAATCTACGTTTGCCCCGGGTGCAAAAAAAGACTAGTTTCGGCACTGCTTTGACACATTCTTTGAAACCATTTTCAAGCATGAAATCCCCAGGTATAACTATTGAAATGATTTAAAGTAGAATAGAATTTTCCTATTTTTCGATAAATGTATAATGTCTTGAGTGTAAGAGACTTCCGTCTCGTGCCATCGACGTCTAGAAATTTGCTTCAAAACACCCAACTTTGACGGCTATTTTTTTAGATTCTTTGTCTTTATCGAAAAACAGAAAAAATGTGGCCGATTTATTTGTTTATGAATAAGAACATCTGCTACGTTTATGTGTTTAACAATAAATTCAAGAATGTGTTGGAAAGTATACAGTTTGAATCGAAGAACAATCATAAATTCAAAGTGTATTTTCTTTCACTTTTATAAAACTTGAAGATGATTATAAAGCAATAGCGCAAAGATACCATATAGATAAAAAGTTCGCAAAGTGATCAATTTTAATGCAAATTTAAAAGTTCATCATAAATTCTGAAATGTTACATTATATTTATGTGCTATCGTCTAATAAAAATTAGAAAACTTTACATAAACAAGAAACAATTGTCGATTGATTTCGATGCGAAAATTGTGATAGGTTAAAATTGTGGTTCGATCTTAGTCGCGCCCGTCGGCCAAATCGTTCGGAATTTTCCATGGTTTTCTTCTAATCCCGGACTTCCTTGCGTAAATACGGTTTAAGTTCCCCTAGAAAGACCCCCCCCCCCCAACGGAGGGCATGTGCTCTTTAGGGTCTTAAAACAAAACAAGGCCGTCTTAAAACAAAACAAACTCTTTTATCATTGAAAAATACAGCGAGGAGAACTAATTACCGTTAGAGCCGCTCACTCGCTTTTCAAAAGGACTACTCAAACAGCATTTTAAAACAATAACATATCATTGATTTAATAAACGATTATTTATAATATTACTTATATAATTATTTATATATTATTGATTATTTATAATATTATACGTAATATAATTTGATAAATGATTATTTATAAATGAATTAAATGACTTCTCAAGCAGCATTTTAAAACAATAACATATTATTTAATAAATTTACTGTTATGAGTTGAAAAATAAATTTTAAATGTTATCTTTAGTTTGAATTACTAGCATTCAATACCATGTTTAATTAGGTTTCAAACGAAAAAAGCAGGGTTGGAGAGTTCTTCCATAATGGAAAAAAACATCCGGAAGAAATAAGTTTCTTGCAAGTGGAAGGGTATGTTATTCTTTAAGAATTTACAATACATCTTTCAACTTTGCAAAATACAATAAATGTATTCTTCCTGTAATTTATAAAAATTAATACCTTTAGACCACAAAAAAATAATAATAAAGTATATACACTAAATTAATAATTACGCTAGTCTTTCAGCCAAGATCACACACAACAGCTGTCTAAAGATATTCAACCAATAGTTAAATGAAGAAAAGTAATTTTATGCAAAAATACAAAAAATCAAATTTTATCTTTTTCAATTAACAAACATATTTTTTAATTATTTAAACTTTTGAAACTAATAATAAATAGTAGGGATCATTCGCCAACTATAGTATGAAGCCCGTATAAAAAAAAGACAGTGTTTTGAGTTTATATCAATTTTATTAAAGTAATTAATGTACAATAATTTCAGTACTAAAAAAATCATTAAAATCCTCATTTTCTTACTGCAATGCAGCATAGAACAGCAAGAAAGTTTTGTAGCAACAGGAATCTGTATTTCTCAACTTAGAATGGATGATTGCAAAAGATGAAAATAATTCTTTTCAGCCCTACACTTCTGGAAGGTTTAAAAGAATTTCGACTTACCCACCGATAGATATTTTTAGAGAATTAATCTTTTAAAATCAGCACTGAGCTATGCACACTAGATGCTAGTATAAATAATCATAAATTTGTTGCAGTTTAAAATAATATCATTTTTCAATAGTAATAATGCATTTTTATATGAGGAATACATAATTTGCAGTTAGCACCTTCTCCGTACCAAAATTAGTTGCTACAATTAGGTCGAATATTTTGTTCTAAATTAGTTATTATTTTACAAGGAGGTTGAGTCAAAAATAACTTCCGATGCATTATTTTAGATCGGTTACACTACAATGGATATAGTATACCAGGTTTTAAAAGTTATGGTCACTCGAATGTGAAATAATTAAAATAAGAAGAGACTAATAAAAAAGTTACGAGAATTGTTAGTATGAATATCAATTAAATTAATATCCTATAGAAGGAAAGTGCGTAACACTGTATTACACTTTTCACTGCAACGTTTGAAAAATAGTAAACTAATGCATGGTGGCACGTGTGCTACAGCGATTGAATTTAATGTACTTCGTAATGAGAAATTCCATTTTTGGAAGCAGTCAAAAATATCCAAAATCGATTGTGATGAAATTTACAATATAAATTCATAAAAAAATTGCTAAAACAAAATAATAAGTAAAATAAAATAAAATAAATCTATCAATAAATTGAGCAATATAAAGGGGGTTCCAATATAATGCCCTAATTCATTAGCTGGAAGATAGTTTTATGCCATTACTGATAGAAGAAATTTTACAACATGGGGCATAGCTTGAAAGTCCAAAATCAATAATGATGTAATTTACAATGTAAATTCACAAAAATTGGTAAATGCGTGCAAATAAATAAATTAAATAAAATAAACTCTTCAATGCATGATTTTTCATTTTGTTCGGAAAAAATCCTATTTGAGTCTATTTTTGGAAAATTATCCTCTAGAAAAATTGTGAAAGCGTTTATTTTCTTTTTTTCTGTTGGACATAATGTCAGTCCTGTTACATAACAAAAAATGCTGAAAAAATGATAATTTTAATTCGCTTCAAACTGTTTACACTGAACAATAACAGCTATTCAATGACATCATAATTTTAATTATGCTTTTATTTGTATTATTATTACTATATTATTAAAAATTGCCTTATATGGAAAAAAACAGTCAAGCATATTCCAAGCAGTATCAGTAAAAAATGTTTAAACTTCCCGCAATAAATAAATTAATAGAACTAATGAAACAGATTCTACAACTTTAAATGCATGATAGCAAACCTAAGTAAAACATAATAGAAGCACAAAAGATGAATTTCGTAAAAAATGAAAGGGTAATACTGAAAAAAAAATTATGTACCACCCTCCTTATTTGCACAATGTATTTAGCAATTAAGATCTTTGAGGTAAGACATGAGACAATCCATTGGGCTCCGTTCAGATTCCAATACTCTTCCTTTAAACTGAATTCTTGGAAAAAACGGGTGAAGTCTTTTGTATAGGATCCATTTACGGTTTCTTCATAATAGAGACGAGGGGGAGTTAACGAAAGAATCGGGTGATAAGCAGTCCACCCTACTTGATGGAAAGGTTTTTCTTTTCTCGGACAACCATCCCTTTCCTGCAAAACTCATTAAAATTAAAAAAAAAAAAAAAACACGTCGCCACAACAAACGCGCCGATACCGAACTTCAAGAAGTGGTCAAATGTGCTTGGGCCTTTACGAGAGAGATGCGAACGGGAAAATTGGATAATGATGTTAAGTACATCGGTAAATATTTAGAAGACAGAGGTTTTTGATAGATTATTATCAGCCGCTCCTTACGAAACAGCTGAACACGAATAAATAACAGAAAGTTTCATCTCATCCATGCGAAATCTTACTTTATTTTATTTATTATTTACTCTTAATGTTTTACGGTGTGAGTGTTAAAATAGATATTCTTTTTTTCCGTTTATTCCTGAGTGTATTAAATGTTGAAAGGCATCAAGGTTCAACATTCTCTGTAATAAACCGAGAAAGTAATATTTAAAAAATATACTCCCAAACGACAAACTTTCGATGTGATCACAATTTAATATTTTATTTTGTTTATTATTTTTGACTAACCTACAAAAACAGTGCTATAATTTAACCGGAATCGTAGTATTTATTTGAGTTTTCTAGATTTTGTTTTGAGAAAATACATTAAAAGATCATATTAATATTATGATTTAAGAACCGCGGAATTCCAAATTTAAAGAATTTGAATTTCTCAAATAAGATAAGACATGTTTAAAATAAAGGCGTTTTTTATTTCTTTGAATTCATTCCTTCAGAAATTGGAAAGTTTTTGTGCCAAGCTGAACTAATATTTTGGCTTAAATGTAACAGCTAGTTAACAGTTTATCGAGTAGTGTACAGCACAGATACATATTTAAAAAAAAAAAAAAAAAAAAAAGAAAGGTTATTTTCTAACATTTCAATACCAGAGTCGATGACTGAAGGCGTGGCCTGAAGTTTTAGTCACGCCTAAATATATTTATTGCATACGAACTTTATTTTTTAAAAATAGTTCTACTTGGTTACCCCATCTACCATGAAACTATCGCCAAATTATAAGATTAAATTCCAATAATGGATGATCTTGAATGTCACATTCAATGATATTAAATACGATACACGTGTTTAAAACGTCATTAAATGATTTTTCTTTCGACTTTTTATTTGTACTTTTATTAAAATTCTACCAATTCTTTTGTTTTTTCGTTATATAAAATAAAATTTATATCAATATGTATAATTTGTCTATTAGTTTGGCGATTTGCATAATTTGGCGAAATGGGTTGACAGGATTTACTAAATGCTTTTAAATATTTATTTTGCAGAATTCAGTGTGCAAAAATGTTCTTTTATTAATAAATTTTTTTCAAATGAATATTAATAATAGTATGTAAAAGTAAAGTCTGATACTGGTTTGGATTTCATGTGTTTTTTAGTGTCCAAAAATGTTTATTCAAAATTTAAAATAACAATAACAATAACAATCTTTGTTTAAGATATAAGTTCTTAACAGGCTAGCATTTAAAGATAATGTTAGAAACATATTTGAAATTTATTTCTGAGTGATTTATTCGATCTGTTAACTCCTCCCATACACACCCAATTCATAATATACCCACCCCACTCCATTCATCTAATGGACAATTTTCAAATTTTTAAATTTGATTTTTTTTTTTTTTTTTCCTCACAACAGACTGTTTTTTATTCTGAAATTAAATAATCCTGGGGGATTCTATGTTGTTTTTCCAAAAGGAGCAAGTTTTTAGACTTAATTTATATATGTTACTATCAGAATATTACTTTGCGTATGTTTTATTAATAAAATTTTGTCAGACAGTAAACGTACAAAATAGACCGTTCAAAATGATTAAAAAAAAATTTTTGGTCAAAATTAATCTATTTTAAATTAAAAATAACTTTAAAAAATGATATGTATTCTATGCTTTTAAAAATATGTAATTTAATGTAATGTAATAAATCATTATATAAATATATAGATATATTTAAAATTTAGCTTTTTTTTTAACTATTTGGAAAAAATAATTTTTGTTCTCGGTTGAGAACTGGGAAATCTAAAATATATCGGAATTGGTTGAATTCCGCAACATATTTAATTATATTCTTTCCTGATCGGTTCAAGTTTAACGTCCAAAAATGGAAGACTTTTGTTTTTATATTATTCGTTTTCTGAATGGTCCAATTTTAATGTCCATTTTTATGGAATACTTCTGTTAAGGTCCACGCACATGGCACTAATTTCTTGTGGTCAGGTGTCGCTATTTTTTATCTTTCGTGTCGGCACTTTGATGTATAAAGTGCTTTTTCAGTGACATTTTTTTAACCTCAAGAGAGAAATTGAACTCGAAATCAGTTGACAGCTTTACGACTGAAGATTGGGTAGATAAAAGTTCCCCTTCCTTTGTCAATTTGGTAGGGTCAGTCCCTCAAAAATCATTTAAGGAGGTTATACCTTTGTTCCCTTCTTAAACAAAGATTGATTGATTGCTCTTTTAGTGCAATAAAAACTAGTGCTGTTCGCTCGCAGTGACAAAAATAGTAATAATTTTTTTTTTTAAATATAATAATTTAAAAACAAATTGTGATAGAGGTTTCAAACAAATTTCATTGAAAAGTGAATTTTTTTTTCTATGCAACGGTTTAAAACTTTAAAATGCGCCATGTTCAGAAATTGAAAAATTCAGTTCCGAAAACTGCAAAACTGAAATTTCATTTAAAATTAGTTTGTGTTGGGTCCAGGAATATTAATACTCAATCAATGTCGTACGTATTATGCGGAATTCAGAAGTCAGTCTAATTATCTCCATCCAATAAAAATGTACATTTAAAACAGTTGAAGTAGTCTATCTATAATCTACTGCATTTTTTTAAATCATTGGTTTAGGGATATTAATGTTTAATGCACGGCGTACGTAATATAGAACTCGTTATAATCATCCTAAAAATGATGTTTATTATGATTTTTAATTAAAATATAGAAATTTTTTTATGTGTTTTTAAAATTTGAGTCTTTGAAAATATCCTTTTCCAAATATTCTTTGTAATTTGTTAAATTGCAATTTTGTTATATTCTCTTCTTTTTTTAAGTATATGTTAGTTGTTTTGGATTTGTCCGAAATAAATAACAGGTCCATTACTGTCTTGTTCTTAAACCTATAAAAATTGTTGTTGAAATTACCCAGTAGATTCCAACAAATGCTTCAAATATTACTTCAATATTTGAAGTAATGATTCAGTAACAAGTGGAAGACATTTTGAAAACATTCGTTGAACCAAAAAGATAATATTAACAACTATTTACTTTTAATAAAATGAGATTTTTTTTATGTTTAATTTATTTATTTTCACATAAAAAAAAAAAAATTCTTAATCTAGGTACGAATATAAAACTTTTAAATTATAATTTTTTTTTTCATAATACATGTTATTAAAAAGACAGAAATGTTATTAAAATTCTGGTTTTAATTAAATCACCTAACGAGTCGAATCTCAGGCCGAGTCAAAACGAGTAGACAGTTGAAAGTCTTACCTCTACACTAAAACGTTCTTTGTCAGATTATACTTAGAATATTATGTTAAACGAAAAATAGCCGTGGATCGGTATGTGCAAGCGCTAATCCCACAGGCTCAGAGGAACAAAATGAAAAATCATAATCGCTTGACGCTAGTTTACAATAACAATAGTCAGTTATCACTGCGTACCGTGAATATTAAATATAGCGAGGAGAACTTAGTGATATCGATTGAGAATTTCATCAGCCGCATCAAATGACACAGCTGACCTAGATATGGTGCAATTTCGGAAAATACAAACTGATACTTTTGTTTTTTTTTACCGTAATCATTTACTCTTTGTATTTTATGGTGTGAATGTTTAAATAAACATTTTGTATCTTTGTTTATTCCTGAGTTTATTTAATCTTTAAACCTTGACCTTCCCTTTGATTTTCAGCATTCTCCAGAATAAAAAGAGAAAATAATTAGAAAAAAAAACCACTTGATATGATTAAAATTTGATACATTTACTTTGTTTATTATTTTTCAATAATGTACAAATATAGTGTAATAATTTAATATAAATCACAGCATTAATTTTTGTTTTCTAGATTTTGTTTTGAAAAAGTACATTAAAAGATCATATTAATATTAAGACTTAAAAATCTTCGGAGTCTATCCTAAAAGAATTTGAATTTCTCAAGTAGGATAAAATATGTTTAAAATAAAATCGTTTTTGATTTTTTTTAATGTATTCATTGAGAAATAAAAAATGTTTTTTTTTCTTCTTTTTTTGTTATGGTGAGCAATTTTTTTATTTTTGCTCAAAATTTTCAGCTAATTCAACATTTTAACATATTATATTGACCATACATACATACGAAAATAAAAAACTAATATTATTTTCAGACATCTCAGTATCAGATTCGATGATTGAAGGCGTACCCTGAAATTTTGGATCCGCCTAAATTTTTTTGTTGCATACGAGCTTTATTTTAAAAAAAGAATTGCTACCGAATGCTTTTAAAAATCTATTTTGCTGATTTTTTTCACATCATCATAGTATATAAATGATGCTGGATTGGATTTCAAATATTTTCTAGTATTCAAAAATATTCGTTCCATATTTAAAATAAATAAATAAAGAAAGAAATAATCTTCGTTCAAGAAAGAAGTCCTTAACAGTCTACCATTTAAAGATAATGGTAGAAACAAATTTTACATTTATTTTTAAGTGAATTATTCGATATGTTTGTCCCTCCCTTATACATCCAACAGATAACATACCGCCCACCCATTCATCTAATGGACAATTTTTTAATTTTGAAGTTTGAAGTTTTTTTTTTTTTTTTTTTTTTTTTTTTTTTGACAACAGACTATTTTTTATTCCAAAATCAAATAATACTGATCGATTCTATGTTGTTTTCACAAAAGGAGCAAGTTTTTAGAGTTAATTTATGTATGTTGCTATAAGAATATTCCTTGCCTATATTTATTAATAAAATTTTGTCAAACAGTAAACAAAAACAACGGGCAAATAAAAATAATTAGGCCAATTTTTTTGTCAAATTTAATCTGTTTTAAATCAAAGGTAAATTTAAAAAATACTATGCATTTAAAAATACATAAAGTAACGTAATAAATCAATATGTAAATGCATTTAAATGTTATCGCTGTTTCTAGTACATATTAGTTGTTGTTGTTTTTTTTTTTGTCCGAAAGAAATATGAGGTCCGTTACTGTCTTGAAATTGCTCAGTAGATTTCAATAAGCGCTTTAAATATTATTTTCGTGATTCAGTAAGTAGTAGAAGACATTCTCCAATGATACGCTGAAGTAAAAGGACATTAGCAGTTTTAATTTTTCATAGACTGAGATTTTTATTATTAATGATTTTATGATTATTATTATTAATATTATTATTATTATTAACGTAATCTTCATCATGTCAGGTCTGTTCAATTGCCACTTAACTGATTTGCCCGTACGTCGTATGTTTGATCCATAACTTAAAGCTTTTTGACGCCGCTGTTTTTTTAAATATAATTTCGCACAATGTAAAGGCAGATTTGTTTACAATGAATATTATAAATATTTTCACTTTTAAAAAATGGCATTTTACCCATATTTTATATTTATTGTACAAAAAAAAAAAAAAAAAAAAAAAAAAAGTTAACTGGTTAAATTAATGTAGCATTATTATCTGCTTAGCACATCAAAAACCCACGCGATAAGTATAGTTAAGCTATATTATCCTCATCCTAAAAATTTTGCAAATGGTGATAATTTAAAAAATTTTTAATTTGTCAAATTTTGTATCTGCCAGGTATGTTACACATTAAAATTAACTGATCTGACATCTTTAAATAATAATATTGCTAACCTTCTAATTGTCGTTACCTCAAAGTAAGTCTTTTTGAACAGGATGTTAATTTCAATTTCAAATCATATTTAATACTAGCGGTCTTCGCCCGCTACGCTGGTCGGTTTATCTAAAGAAAACTTGAAGAACACGAAATGTCAATTCTATTATATTCGAAAGAGTGTACAATCCTTGAAACTATTTTTCCTATTGACCGTAATGTGATGGAATACTTTTGATTGTCCCTGTTATTGAACTATAAATCCGATTTCCATTGAATTTTAATTGACTAGCCAAATTTATGCAACAATTATATATTTTAAAACACAAACGATTCGGTTGGGTAGTTTTTGCTTTATTATATGTGGACAGACAGACGGACGGAGGACAGACTGAACGATGACTATAACTTGGTTTAATTCTGTGCAACATATATCAATTCCATAAAACATTAAATGGTTTAATACTATTAAAATGAGTACCAAACAATGTCTCAATGTATAATTATGCAATGAAATACTTTTGTATGGCCCTGCAAATCAATAAAAAATATTATTTGCACCGCAGATTGTACAGAATGTATATTATAGTATATATTTCATAGATGCATATCAACTTTGTTATGTTCGAAAGAGTGTATGTCCATTAAAATGCACTTGAAACTTTTTTCCCCATTGACCGTAAAGTATCAGAATCTTTTGATTGTCCCTGTAAATGAACTATACATCCGATTTTCATAAAATTTGAAATGACTCGACAAAATTATCTAATAATTACATATTTTAAATTTCAAACGATTCGGTTGGGTAGTTTTTGAGTTGTTATATGCGGACAGACGGATAGACAGACAAATGGGCGACTCGGGATCCCGGGATTTTTTTCGTTCATTTCAAAACAAACACGACGTTTCTCCGTTTCCGGAATTGGAGGAGAAAGCGTCACATACATACAACATCTACGGTCGGATTTTAATAGTGTAGATTTAAATAAACAATAGAAAAAAAATTCTTGCCGATTCGACCTACAAGCACAAGTAGATTTCGAAGTTAAATACTAATTTTCTCTAAAGAAAAAAAAAATCAAGATTAGTGATAAAAATTGTTTAACAATTTTTTCTAGCCGCTTTTGATGAGTTTTTAATTTCATTTTTCTGTAAGAGTTGATTTTATCACAATCTTGTTAATTCAATAATTTCTTTTTAAAGGCTTTTTTCTTTTTAACTTTGGAAATTTTTTAAATAATACCATCCTTAGTAGAGTTCATCACATAAAAAATTTTTCACTGAAAAAGTTATCGATAATATTTAGAAGATTTACATAATAAATTTAAAGAATGGCGATTGTTGTTTCAAACATTAAAATAAAATCAAGATATTCAATAGTTTGATCACCTTCTGTGACCTTCATCATAAAAACCGTCTTGAATTTAAAAGGTTCATTATATAATCAGTCAATTGTCGCTTTAACCGATTACCTGCAAGAAACTATGCAGTGGCACCATCTATCTGACAAAAATGTAGAGTAGAGTTTAAAATAATAAAATAAAGTTTCAAATTTTTTTAAAGCATTATGACGACGTCTTCCTGATGAATGTCACAGCAGATAATCGACACATTGAATATCTTAACTTTATTTTGATGTCAGTTTAGGTATTATACTTTACAATATTTGATACACTGTTTAGTAAGCTTGTGATTTTTTATTGTCACATTTATATGCAAGTTATCTTTGTATGAATGCTCAGCTCTTTTATTATGTTTGGTAAAATGCCGAATCATCGATATTCATGTATAGATAGGTAATAGTGCTGTGTGTACACTTCCAGGATCAAATAGATGTATTCAGGTAAATTAATTTTATTGGGTTTTTGTTCATCATTCGTTTTCTGTGATATAACGATAGTTTGATTTTACAAGGAAGGTCTGCATACGAGCATACTCAGAAAAATCTGAAAAAATTACAGAATGTTCTCATACGGATATGTTTGTTTATAAAAGAAATTTTGTCCATAAAAAATAATATTTTTGTTTATTTGGCGATTTATCACCTGTTGGTTTTGAGACAGAATTTTTAAAAATACCGTAATTTCCCGCGTATAATCCGCGGATCAAACAATTCTTTTTGGATCCAGAAATTTTATTTAGTAATTGAAGACAAATATTTACGGCGATCTGAAAAGTTATATTTTATTTTAAATAATTTCTGGTGAAATGTTATATTTCATTTTAAATAATTTCTGGGTCGAAAAATGATCCGCGGATTATGCGCCAGAAATTACGGTACGCTTGTATGTCGGATACTCTTTAACTTTCTCGTTACGAGAGTTGTTTGCTTAATTTTTAATTTTTATCGCCGGTTTTTCAAAATAGAAATTTTTTTGGAATTGAATCTCGAAAATTCAGTGGTTAAAAAAGTTCAACTTATAATAAAATATAACTGGTACGGAATAGTTAAGGCAATATTTAACTAGAAATTTTCAGACGCATAAAAGTCGTTTAGTTTTTGGCAAGGAAAAGTCCCGTTCTTCAAATCGCGTGTCACTTTCATATTTTCTCCCGAAATATTAAAAATTATTTTATTATTTTACAGTCTTTCTACTGGAATTCCGTCGCAAAATTTAACTGACCTTTTATTACATACTTAAGCCGTATCACGATCATTTTTTTCAACGTATTCCGAGTATGTCCACTAAGATAGCTTTTTTAATCCCCGAAACCGATAATCAGTCAATGTCCTGTCTGCAGCAGTAGTGCCAGGTAGACCAATAGAAACAGGTTCTTTATTTGTTGCTCATTTATTCCGAAATTACGTGACCTGTCCCGAAGAAACGGATAAGAGAACGCGTTTAAGATTTTTTTTTTTTTTTTTTTTTTTTTGAAAAGTTCGCTTTCGTTTTTCAAAAAGAGTAGGAACGGCCATCGCTGGTATTATAGAGCAAGATCCCAGAGCCCCCAGACGTTACTTATTTTCTCAGAAGTAAAATGTATTGGATAAAGTAGTGTTAATACGTGCTATGAGTGTAGTGATACCTGCTAGCTTGGACCGACGGCCAATTTACGGGTACCAGGTACCAAAGGTAGGTAAAAACACTACGAACTTTTCTTATTTTCTCAGTCAAAGCATTCTTGTTTTTCAAAGCAATACATCCTAATCTTTAATGTCTGCTACAATTAATATTTTCAAAACTAAAATTTCTTAAATAGAGCAAATTCTTAGTATGTTATTTCTTTATTGTTAATTAAAATTGTTCTAATTTTACTTCCAATTCCCCAAATTTTCTCAAGGATCACAGATTCACGTTGAATGAGGTACGTACAGAGTATTGTTTTCCACCCTTCTGCACTGCTTGTAGAAAAGGCGAATTGTTTTCAAAGATTTACTGTTAGACGACGTGTTCTCTCCCCCAAGACCTTTGTTTTTGTGAGGACAGGGGTGTGGTCGCTTGCCTCAAAAGCGCACAGCTAAATAAGGCGTCTCCGTACTTCTTAAAAATTTTAAAGGATGATTTTTCATGTTGTTCGGAAAAAAAATCATATTTGAATCTGTTGTTGTAAAATTATCTTCTAGAAAAGTAGTGAAAACGTTTTGTTTATTTTCTGTTGGACATAATGTCAATCCTATTATATTACAGAATATGATGAAAAAAACGATAATTTAGCATAATATGCTTGCTTTAAAGTGTGTACACTGTACAATAACAACTATTTCAATGACATAATAAATTTAGTTGTGCTTTTAACAATTTGCAGTATTAATGACAGCCTTATAGAAAAAACGAAAACAAACGAGCATATTTCAAGCATTATCAACTGATAAATAAATGAAAAAAAAACAGATTCCACGACCTGAAATTCATGTTATCACACATAACACGTAATAGAAATACAAAAGATGAATTTCGCCAAAAATCAAAGCGCTGTATTGCAGAAAAATATCATGGTACACCCTCTTTTTCTGCACAATATTTTTATCAATTAAGATCTTTCATTTTTGAGGTGCAGGGACGTAAGCCCACTCATCACGAAAGTGGTAACGCTTACATATACAGTCGGCTCTCATTAATTCGAATTCCTTGGGGCCACAAGAAATGTTCGAATTATCCGAAGTTCGAATTATGGAAAATATGAAATGAGAACGCGCTTAATATGGTAATATTACAAAGGAATTAATGTTATAGTGTTTTTCAAATTTATTACGTCTGTTATCATCAGAATATGAATCAATATAAAATTAGAATGTATAACTACATAAACTAATTAAAAGATTAGAAACAAGCGCAATGGAAGAAAAATTTGAAGCGTCACTGATGGACAGATGGGGCACTTAGAAGGTGGATATCAAGTGCATGGGATTATATGTCTGCTCGTTCGGAACAATTTTCACAAAAAATCAAAGAAAGAAAGTTATTCAAATGATCTTAAATCCGTGAAAAAGAAAGGAAGAATGAAAAATCGTAATTCTCGTTAGTTCGAATGAAACGATGTCAAGAGAAAATGAGTTCGAATTAATGAAAAAGTTTAACACTATCCTGCCATTGAAAATTTCGGAACTTCATGTTCAGTTCGAATTAAGCGAAGATTCGAATTATCCGATTTCGAATTAACGAGAGTCGACTGTATGTAGATTAAGTTTAATAATTTTATCAGCCGCCCTTTCGGGAAACAGCCGTGAAAGAAGCTTGTATGTTTTTTAATGTGAATGTTTTGCCTAATATTCGGTTTTTCACTTTTATCATTTTGTCTAAATATCTTATGGTGTAATTGTTTTAATAAACATTCTGTATTTTCAATTATTCTTCCGTATTATATTCAAGTATTAACCCTTTCCTTGTTTTGCTCGTACCTCAAAGGGGTAACGTGTTCTTACCAATTATGATTTGCCCGTATTGTACGGTTAACCATACTCCAAGTCTTAATTATTACTCTCACCAGTAAAATTTTATTGTACATTTTGCATTATTCCATTATCTCAGATTCAATTAGGCAAAAGTTTTTATTTTAAAAAAATGGTGATAAAAGATTAAAAACTAAGATATGAAAAATAGATCTACTTTGAAATATTTTTACTTTCTTCTATCTTCAATAGAAGAAAGTATTGTAATCGAAATTTCTTTTCGACTTCCGGTTTTCGACGGATTTACACGTTTTAGGGGTCAGAGATTCCAAAAAACATGTTTTTACAAAATGTCTGTCTGTCCGTGTGTCTGTGTGTATGTCGCCATTCTACCATCAAAAGTGTATGAAGTTATGCATAGAATTGAACTAAATTTTTTGTGAATGTTTTTGGCTGTGGCAAGCAGGTCCTCCTTCAGTTTTGAAATATTCCGCCGAAAGGGGGCGCTGCAATCGCGATTTTTGTGCTATTTTCATTATTGTACCGACCAAATGTATTGAAGTTATGCATCGAATTTAGCCAAAATTTTTGTGTAAGTGTATGACTATGGCTAATTGTGCCATTTTCAATATTGTACCGACCAAACGTGTATGAAGTTATGCATTGAATTGAACGAAATTTTTTGTGTAAGTGTGTGGCTATGGCTAGTTAGATCGCTCTGAATTTGAAAAAAATCCACCAGAAGGGGGCGCTTCAATCGCGAATTTTATGCCATTTTCAATATTGCACCACTTGACCCTTTCCGGCAAGGGCAAAATCTGTTAGAAAAAGAAGAAAATATTGACTGACAGCGGAATTCACAAACGATTTTTTTAGATATTTTGAATTCCGTAATTTAAGCCTTTGTTGCAAAAGCAAAATTTTACTAAAATGTTATTGGTGCCGTTTGCAAGTTTGGAATTAAAATTAGGTATTCCAGACCGGGCACAGTGTGTATGAAGTTAGTAGTTAGTTAAAAGTGTATGAAGTTAGTTCTAGAACTGAACTAAATTTTTTGTATATGATTATTTTTTGGTAAGGCAAGTAAGTCCTCCCTGAATAAAAAAAAAAAAACCTGCCTATCATATTATTGTCCATTGGCTCGTACAGAGACGGAAATTTGTTTTTACTCCGATTAATTGACTGAAGCAGAAATTTAAGATGAAATTCAAAGTTGGTATGGTATTGAATTAAAATTATTAAAGCATTAAAATGAGAAACTATTTTTTTAAATATTAAATGTACGTATGAGATAGAAGAAAGTTTTGAAAGCACATCCAACTAGTTTAAAAAATACTGATCATATAAATTTTGGATGCTCAACATTCTTTAGAAAATAATTTTCTTGGAAATAATTAAAGAAAAAAATACCCGTAAACGGCAAACTTTTGATACGAGCACAATTTAATACATTTAATTGTTTATTACTTTTGAGAAACGTACACAATTAATGTTGTAATTTAACTAAAATAATTATAATTCTTTCTGACTTTTACATTTTATTTTCACAAATTTCATTTCACAATTAAGCACCGCATTCGCTACGCTTTACGTGCAATTATAGGAACAGTCAAAAGTATTCCGTTACATTACGGTGAATGGGGAAAAATGTTTCAAATGCATTTTAATGGTGTTACATTATTTCGAACAAAATAAAATTGATATGCATCTAAGAAGTACATATTATAATATACATTTTGCACAATCTGTGGTGCAAAGAAAATCTGTTATTGTCGTTAAAATATTGCATCGTCATGACAAAAGTCTTTTGGAGAATACCTCATACAAAAGTCCTAAATTTTCCGTGTCCGAACCTACACCACTTTCTTTGCATGTGATTGCGAGGTAGAGTTGGCCGAGGAGTCGAGGAGTCGACTCTAAATCTCGACTCCTTACAAGTGAATCAAACTATCGACTCCTATCTGGCTAACGGAGTCGACTCAAAAGAGTCGAACTTTCATTTCAACTCAGTTTGGGATTCGGAGTCGAAGAGTCGAAAAGTCAACTCACTCACTCAAAGAGTGGTTGGACCAGTTTAACAGAGTGTCGGACTTGGAGAGTCGAGAGTTGAAGATTGGGTGGTCGATTCTTCGATTCTTCGACTCCTTGAAAACCACTCTTTCGACTCCGTATCAGATTTCGACTCTTCGAATCCGCACTGGGCTTTTTAGCAAAAAACAAATGTCTTGGTATGACTTTATATTGCGGTTGGGGATTTTTGGAAAAGCGGAGGCAGTGTAGATGTGCATTTCAGGTGTAATTAGTAAGATACCGAATGAATGAAAAGAGTGGGAAGGGCAGAGAAAAAGGGGCGTTCTGCTGGTTATTTTTGGAAAGATTAATTGAATTTATGGAAAAAGGGGCGTTCAGCAGGATATTTCTGGGAAGATTAATTGAATTTATGATAAGCTTGTGTCGATTTCCGTATTGAGGAAAGATCGAACGATCAAACAAAGCAGATATTATATTTGTATCTATTGCTAAAAGAAAGTAGAACTGGTTAGGGAAATATTTTCAACTGCCTTTATCTGATGCAATATAGAAAAAAAAAAGTTGAAGAGAGAGAAATAAAATTTTACTTTAATAGCAAATTGTTTAAAAAACAGTGTTAAATTAAGACGCATTTTTTTCGAGAGGAGATTTCTGTAGGTGTAGGTGGATGTTACACAGAATTCTGGGTGGGGCTGGAGATTGGAACTTTTAAGATTTAAAACACGAAATGCCTAATATTTGAGGGGGGTGGTGGGGGATCTCATTTTACCGCGGGAATGCTTGACCCCCGGGCCACTTTCCGAATTCACCACTGCTAAAAAGTTTTATGAGTTTATTTTATGATTGATGTATTTTAGATAAAGTGTTGTCCTTCATTTGATTACGAATATATTCTTTTAATATGTATTTTTTTAAATAAATTATAAATGTTTGCAGATAATGTAAAAATGGATAGAATTTTCATATAATTTTTTTAAGTTTAGATGGTCGATTTTTTTTAATATTCCTTTTTTCAAACCAGATTCGGATAATATTTCCTGTTTATTTTATTTTATTTATTTAATTTAATTACTTTTTTTTTTTTTTTTTTTGGTAGCGCAAGTAAGTTCTGGGTGTCAATCGGGAGGAGAGGAGATCACAATGTTATAGCTGCCAAATTTTACGCTTATTTTTTTACAGTTATTCTTTATGTAGGGAATTTGCAAATTTGTTTGTTTTCCTAAATTTCCTATGATTTTAAAATACATTTTTTTATTTATTATTATTTTTTTAAATAGTGGTAGGATAAAAACATAAAACCTGGCAGTTATTTAGTATATTATCATGATTTTATAAATAGAATTTCAAAAAGAAGTCAATTATAAAAACTAAATATCAGGGAAAAAATTAAAAAATTAGTCTCCCCGCCGCTTTTTTATGATCGCATAAGGGGTAAATTATGTCCCAGACACTGAACATTTTGATAGATTTGTAAAATGACATTTATTAAAATTACAGAAAACTTGCAAATATTCATAATTTATTTAGAGGAGCTCACAGGTCCAACCAGGCCCGGTACAAGCGAAAGCTACCCCAGGCTAATGTAAAATAAAAAGTTCTATTCGGTCCCGACCCGTAAAAATAAATAAATTAATAAACTTACCTGGCCCGGTTCAATTTCTACAAAAAAATCGGATTTTTCTTACCATACAATAATTTTCTTAAGAATATTTTATGCACATTCATGAGCAATATTTTAGTTTAGTGTGTATTCGCAAGACAGAAAATACACAATAGCAACAGCAATGTTATCGTTTACTTAGATTTTTAGACTCTTCAACTTTTAGACTCTTCTCATTCTTAGACTCTTTCGTTAAAAAAAATAATGTAATTTGAAATAAAAGAAAAAAAAAAAGAGGGTTAAAAATGTCGCAGCTTTTAAAGCTGTATAATATAAAGTAGATTTCTGAAAATATTTCTCTGAATTTATTAAATCTGTTCCTAAATTCAAAAAATCTACTTTCTTACACATTTCTGAATTCATTTTTAGTTGAAAAAAAAACTCGTAAAATTGAAAAGTTTTCTTATTCAGAAATTATGTAATTTATTGGCGCTTTCCAATTTTTGGCAAAATACATTAGAAAATTACTCTTAAAATTGTAGTTTATATTGCAAGGGAAAAGAGAAAAACCTGTCGTTTCATGACAAGAATACATTTTTCTTCATATGTAATGTATTTATTAAAAAATGGAAATTCTGTTTGATTTCTGATCTCCTCTATAGCTGCCTGTCAATTTTTAAAGTTGTAAATAAAAATGTATCAGAAATTATGTCAATGCTGAGTTTTTTTTCTAGAATTGAATCTTAATTTTTCTAATATCTCTTCACCTCTTCAAACACACTACAACAGCTCCATTTTTTCTTTTTCGTATTTAGTTTGATTAGCAGTTCATTTATTAAACAAATGGAAAACATTATTTGATTCGGAATCCCCTCAATAGTAAGGCTATCAATTTCATAATTGTACATTTAAAACATGCTGACATTGAGCCCTGCAATATAAAACTTATGTGAAATGAAAAATGCAATTTTCTACAAAACAATGAGATTCCGGATAATCGCTATTATTTTCCAGCAAACTACTGCTGTCCCCTTTTTTTCATAATTTTAGTTTTAATAAATTCAGAAATAGACTAGACCGGGGAGGGGGGGGGGATATATTTTTTTGCATTATATTTTCTACAGAATCTAAACGTAAAGTAATTAATTTCTTTTTTAATTCGATGATACGATATCTTTCCAACATAACCAACACGACATATATATATAAACGCACACATATATAAAAAAAAAAATAAAAATCAATTAACTTAATTTGTACTAATATTTCTCTTTTTTTTGGAGGGAGGGAATATTTGTGAATAACTAATAATTTATAAATATAAGAACATAATGAACTTAAAGTATCCGTTTTAAATTTTTAAGTAAAGAACCCCCCCCCCCCCCCAAAAAAAAAGAAAGGAAAAAAAAGGAAAGAAAACAGTCTAATAATTTTAAACGCTGTGATTGCCGGATCCTGGCTCGAAGCTCAGGCCTATTTTTAGCGGCACTCGGGTCGGGCCTTACTTTATTTTACAAGCCTCGGATTGGGCCTTGTCATTGCATTCTCCCAAGCCGAGCTCGAGACTTACTTTTTACTAAAAGACTGGTTCGGGTCTAACCTTTTTTTTTCTCGTAGCGATCGGCAGATAACTCGTCTATAGCGAATTTTTATTTAATGTTATTCCGTCTTGGAGGATTTTACTTTGTAGCATTTTTCAGATTTTTAAGCCTCTAATGCGTAGAGTAGCACATAATATGTGGATTAACAATATTAATATCAACTGAAACATTTACATACAAATTAACATTAATTAAAAAATGAATATCATAGCATAGGGTTCTTCTTTAAAAATAAAGATTATAAACATAAAAAAAATCTAAAATATTAATTTTTGATTAGAACTTCTCAAACGGAAAAATCCATGTTTTCTACAAATTTAACTATGCCGGATCGGGCTAAGAAGAAGATTTTAACTGTTTTCTTGTCGGGTTAATAACTGTTCTGTAAGAAGCAAGTTGGCCGAACATTTATGTTTTTTACCAACCAGCTCATTATTTTTTACACGTTCTGGGCCGGTACAGGACTGAAAATTTTGGCTCTTACCACAAAAATATATCTTTTATCTAAAAACTAAAGCAAAATAATTCGAGCATACATTTAAAAATTCTCTTTTGTGCGATATACGTGATAGAAGACATAAAATTGCATCATTTTTACAACCAACCAACCAACCGTAAGTGAGTCGGGAGTCGACTCACTATCTCGACTCATTAACCACGTGAATCGAGTCAGAGTCGACTCCTCAAGATGAATCGAAATGCCCAACCCTAATTGAGAGCAGGGCTGTTTGCCCGCAGCCTTATCTAAAGCTACGAGTTTTACCGTATATTGTAAATATTGCGAGGAGATCTTAATGCCGGTAAGGGCGCTCACTCGCTTTTGAAATCCCACGACTAAACTTAAACAGTAACTCGACCAGCATTTACAAACAATAACATATTATTCTATAAATTTACTGGTATGAGTGGAAAAAAACTTTCTTATTATTATTTCAAGTTTAACTTAATATAGCATTCAGTAGCAGATTTAATGAACCTTCATCCCAAGAAAGCTTTATCAATTTAATCCTCTGATATCACTTACTGAAAAAAACATAAAATTGCCCCCCCCCCCTCGAAAAATAAATTGCGAACATATAAGAAAAACAAAATAAAACTCAGCTATACCTCGACATGAATAACACCGTCATACCTGAATGCTAGCTTGACGATTTATATATTTTTAAACCGTTTGTTTAAAAATATACGTGGCCGTCCGTTCATCTTTGTCTTTTTATTACGTTATTTGTTTTAAAATTTCGGTGCAAAGAATGAATGACTCCGCCCCCATTTTCAAAATAATACTTCAATCAGATTTCGAAAGGCGTGCCACACTTACATTGAAAATTGAATGATAAATAATTTTAAGCTTTTGATAAATAATTTTAATAATAATAATAATAATAATAATAATAATAATAATAATAATAATAATAACAAGACCAATGGAATAAGACTCCCGATAACCCACGACATCTTTAATAATTCAATAATGCTACAAATATAATATATTTACACATTGATTTATTACATCGCATTATATTTTTTAAATGTATAGAATGCATAGCATTTTTTAAAGCTATTTTTAATTTGAAAAAAATTAAATTTGACTAAAAAAATTTGGCTTAATCATTTCGAACAGTCCATTTTCTGCATTTACTGTTTGACAAAATTTTATTAATAAATATGGGCAAGGAGTGTTCTTATAGCAACATGCATAAATTAACTCTAAAAACTTGCTCCTTTTAGAAAAACAACATAAAATCGCTCAGTATGATTCAGTTTCAGAATAAAAAAGAATCTTTTGACAAAAAAATAAAAAAAAATTTCAAATTATAGAAAATAGGAAAATTGCCCATTAGATGAATGGGTGGGCGGTACATAATGTGTTTGGCGTATAAGGGAGGGGTAACCAAATCGAATAAATCACTTAAAAATAAATTTCAAATTTGTTTTTATTTTTATTTTTCATTTTTTATTTTTATTTATTTATCTATTTTTAATCTGGAATGAACATTTCTGGATACTAAAAAATATTTGAAATCCAACCCATCATCATTACATACTATTATTAACTCGGATGTGACGAAAATTTATAAATAAAAGAAAATTTTTACACACGGAATGTACGTTCACTAAATACCGAACTTCTGCAAAATAAATAATTAAAAGCATTTGGTAGCAATTCATTTTTTTTAAATTATTTATTTTTTAATAAACTCGTATGCAAACTCGTATGCAAACTCGTATGTAAACTCGTATGCAAATATACACTATATTGCCATTGATTATTGGACACTTGCGATTTTAGACATTTTACTAAATATCTAGAAAAATACATGAGGAATCATCTCGAAACTCTTAGTGTATAAATATAATAGTATACGTCATACATCTCCGTGAAGATTTTTTACCGAAACTCCATAGGGGACCGTCAACAAATTAAAAAAGAATGAATATCTTTTGAATAACCCTGTCAAAACTAATGTAGCAAAAGCGCTCAAACTCT
This sequence comes from Maratus speculifer, assembly GCA_964019185.1. Classification (NCBI taxonomy): domain Eukaryota; kingdom Metazoa; phylum Arthropoda; class Arachnida; order Araneae; family Salticidae; genus Maratus; species Maratus speculifer. The sequence goes on along the minus strand of OZ025302.1, from coordinate 17,903,888 downwards.
AGATTATGATTGAATGCCTTATTGTAATACACTGTGTTCATTTTTATGCAAATAGCAAGCATACTCGCAGAGTAATTAAGGGTTTTATAAAAATGGTCCCAATTTTTTCCAAGTTTTTCCCTTATAATTTTCAGAGTTCTTAATATAAAATAATATTTTTTTCAGAAAATATGACAAACAACATTGCACACAGTACCCTGAAATCAGAATTAAAAAATAATAAAAATTGTATACAAAATGAGTTGGTTTACTAAATAATTTTTTACTGCGCATGCGTCAACGATATCAAAATTTCATTTGCTTATTATGTTAGCTAAATGTATAGAGCAACTTTTGTGAAAGTCACAAAATCATAACTTGAAAATTCTGAAAATAACCGTCAATTGAATAAGTTGAAAATCCGTTATTCTCAAAATGAAACAAAAACAAGAGGGGTTGTATCCATATATTCATTGATTAGTGTCAATATAGAATACACAATACGGGATGTTACGACTACTTTTGGATAAAATCCCTCATTTTTTTGCTTCATTTTGGAAACAACGGATTTTGTCCTTTTTCTATAGACGATTACTTTCCGAATTTTCAAGCTATAATTTTGAGATTTTTACAAAAGTTGCTCTATATATTTAGCTAACATATGAACATTTGAACAAATGAAATTTTGATATCTTTGACGCATGCGCAGTAAAAAATTATTTAGTAAACCTACCCATTTTTCATACAATTTTTATTATTTTTTAATTCTGATTACAGGGTACTGTGTGCAATGTTGTTTGTCATATTTTCTGAAAAAAATATTATTTTATATTAAGAACTCTGAAAATTATAAGGGAAAAACTTGGAAAAAATTGGGGCCATTTTTATCAAACCCTTAATTACTCTGCGAGTATGCATGCTATTTGCATAAAAATGAACACAGAGTATTACAATAAGGCATTCAATCATAATCTAGAGTTTGAGCGCTTTTGATACATTAGTTTTGACAAGGTTATTCAAAAGATATTCATTCTTTTTTAATTTGTTGACGGTTCCCTATGGAGTTTCGGTAAAAAATGTTCACGGAGATGTATGACGTATACTATTATATTTATGCACTAAGAGTTTCGAGATGATTCCTCATGTATTTTTCTAGATATATAGTAAAATGTCTAAAATCGCAAGTGTCCCATAATCAATGGCAATATAGTGTATATATATATATATATATATATATATATATATATATATATATATCAGGGTTCGCACAGTTCTACCACTAAAATTTAAGAATATTTTCAAAGTGTTTCACTGCAGAAAAATGTCGTAAAATCTGCGAATAAAGGTGGCGTTTGCGAATGTTGTGGTTTAAAAGTTAAATGTAAATTTTCTTATTTTTAATAGTGGTGCCAGAGTCCTTGGAAATTCCAAGGAGTGCGCGAACCTTGATATATATATTTGGTCAGAACTAAAAATTTAGGACACGCCTTCAGTCATCGACACTGATACAGTCATGTTAACTGAAATGTTATAGAATAACCTTAACTATTTTTTTTCTTTCCTCTATGTGACACAAAAACTTTATAATTTGTGAAGTAATTAATTCAAAAGAAGGAAAAAAAAGACTTCGTTTTAAACATGTCTTAACCTACTCCAGAAATTCAAATTTTTTAAGGTTAGAAATCTGAGGTTTTTAAGCTTTAATATTAATATGATCTTTTAATGTTATTTTCCAAAATAAAATCTAGAAAGCAGAAATAAATATTTTAATTTCGATTAATTTATAAAACTAATGTTGTACAGTATTCAAAAATAACAAACAAAATAAAAGGATTAAATTGTGCTCAAATTGAAAGTTTATAATTTAGGACTATTTTATAAATTATTTTCTCTGTTTATTGTAGGAAATTTTGAACATCAAAGGGAAATGACGTCTTTTAACCCTTTCCGGCACGGGCAAACTCTGTCAGAAAATGAGAAATTATCGACCGACACCGAGATTCACAAACGAATTTTTTAGATATTTTGAATTCCTTAATATAAGCTTTTATTGTAAAAACAAAATTCTACTAAAATATTATTGGTGCCGTTTGCAAGTTTTGAATTAAAATTAGGTATCCCAGACCGGGTGCAGTGTGCCGGAAAGGGTTAAGATTTAACAGTTATACTCAGGAACGAATGAAAATACAGAATGTTTATTTAAACACTCGCACCATAAAATATGACGAGAAAAAGATAAATGTAACAAAAGCAGAATTTTTCTGCGAGAAGAGAAGTTAACTACAGATGATTCATGAACGGTGCCACATTAATGGCCGCCGTGAAATAAAATTTCAATCGATGGGGCTTCAAAGGATTTGAGTTTCACCCTCTGGCAATAAATCCCCTTACGCCCTTTCACCTCAAAGACCTTAATTGTCAATTGCCTTGAACAAATCGGGAGCATAATGTTTCTTTTGCGATGTGGGGCTCTCTTCTGTGGCGAAAGTGATATTTTGTGATACTATTATGGTTATTAAATGTTACGTGTGATAACATGCATTTAAGATCAAGGAATATGGTTTAATTCTAGCACAGTGAAGTTGTTTATCTGTGACTGTAATAGAGACGATGTCTCTGATGAAGTTAAACAAATCAGAAAATAACCTTTACTTTAAGTTAAAACTCATACAAAAAGGGGGGGAGGACAAATTTATTATGCACGCTTCGGAAGTATTTTCAAACCCAATCAAGTCTGTAACTTGTTCATTCAAGCAACAGTCTTAAGAATAAACGACAGAGGAAACATTTCAAATTCCAACCCCCACTTTTTGCCTGTGCATGACCTCATTTCAACTAGATCGTGGAGGTCACATTGAAAGCACTTGCAAACCCTGCTTTTTTTTGTTTTAAAGCTTAAGGCTTCGATTCAAACTTCTTATTTTCCGATTTATTTTTAAATTCAATTTTGCAAAAAGGCATCAAACTGGCAAATTGTCTTATTTAGAAAGTGCACAAGGTGCAGTGATTGTCAATTCTTTGATAAATGCAGAAATTATTGCAAAAAAAGCAATCAAAAATGGCATTTTGTACCGAATTTTTTGAAGCGAGAGATCTGTGAACGAAATAAAGGGTCGTACTGAGAAGGTAATTGTTCAAATTCTAATGAATTGAGCGTAAAATAACATCACACGATACCATATACGTCTCTTCAAAATTCCTACAGCAAGTTTCATTTTTCTACTTTTAAAAATATGTCTGAAATTGTATCGGAAAATTTCGAGCTGTTGAAGGTAGAAAAGTGTTTTTTCGAAAGCACGCTTAAAACTGGTATTTAATGTAATTACCTTAAATTAGGGTTAACATTTTTAATTTTTTTTTTTTTTTTTTTTTTTTTTTGAAATAATACGAGTAAATTTATTATGATATTGCATTTAAATGCAGTTCAGCATGTGACGAATTCTTTATCTTCGACTTTTAAAAGCGAGTGAGCGCGTGTATTGGTTTTAATTTCTCCGCGCTGTATTTCTCAGAAAGAAAAAAAAAAGAGATTCAGAAAGGAAAATCCTACTGGCCCCTGTCGGTTCAGCTGAAATTCGGTTATTTCTTTATTTATCATTTATTTATCTTTTTGAGCCGGAAGCATTTTTGCTCCGGCAAATTTCTAATCTGTTCTACTCTGTAACGTAACACTTAAATTATGGTACACACCTATTAATAACCAAAAGAACTTTTATTAAAGAGTAATGTGAGAGCTATGAGATAAATGTCAAATTGGATGAAATAATAAAGATAATTATTTTGTAATTTTCCTATTTTTCATTAGATAATTAAATTAAATTTTAATTACAGTTAAATTAAACAATGTCAAATTATTATTCAGTTTAATAAAATGTAATTAATATTTTTATTAGATAAAACAAAATTTAATTTTAAATAGATTTCAAGGTTTTTTTTATAAATTCATTCAAGCTGTCTTTTAAAAATTATTTTTTAATAATCATTTATTAAAACGCAATAACTCTTAATCTTAGAAAAAAAATATTTCTCTGCTTGAATTATAGTAACAGAGAAAAATTAAACTAAGTTTTTATTTTCAGCATTATTTTTTATATACTCCTATTACCAATTACTGGTTCATTTGTAGTTATAAAATGCTGGAAGTTTACTACAATTAAAATTAAACATTTTCTTTAAATAATAATAATATACATGTGTGTGTGCAAATTAGTTTTAAAGATATAATTCATATTAATAAATACGATTATCTAAATATGTAATTGATATTTTACATAGGAAAACGTTCCCCCAAATATAGCTCGAACAATGATCAATTGTTTTAGATGATACACTTTGTATAAATCGAAACATTACATGTATGTATGTTAAGAACTGAACTAAAGTTATCTTTTAAACCTTATTAGTTTGTAATAATTCATAAAAGAAACTTTTTTTTTTTCTGTCCCAATAAGAATCCAGAATCTGCGACTTTTTAAAATTTTTTGATTTTTGTATACATCAGTAATATATTTGAATGCCATTGTTATTTCAAGAATTTTTTTAGGAAAATTGCAATGGCAGATAATATCTAAATCATATAAAATCTTCAAATATATCAGAAAGACATAAATACAAATATAAAAATTCTACAGACATATATTCATGTATATTTGCATACATTCGTATTCATTCTAATATGTGTGCGATTTTTGTTATTTTACTTTAAAAAAAGAAAAATTTGGCAGGTTTATTGGCTTGAAATGAAATGCAGGAGTAAGAAAATATTAACAACAGTAAAAATATGCAATATTATTCTGATTATGAAAAGCCTCAATCGATTAATCTCAATTACTATACTATTACATTGGTAAGAAATAATAAAATTTTGGTCTAGAAGGCCTCTTTAAAATTTGTATTTTTTAATTATAATTTTGAACTGATAAATCATTGATAGGTAAAATTCATAAGGAAAAATCAAATTTATTTTTAATGCTCATTTTATAAATTAACTGAAATCAAAAACGTTTTTTTCTCTTATATTGTTGTATTTTTGAGAATATAACAAGTTTTGATTACATGAATATTGCAAGCAGTAGAAATATCATCTAGACTATGGTATTACTTCGATAAATATTTTATAAAGAGCGCACATTTTTAAATTATCATTGATTATAAATAAAAATATAATATTTATATAAGATTATTAGTTTATAGAATATTGATATTTTATTAATATTTTATAGCCTCATGTTATATATTATAATAATAATATAATATATAATATTAAATTTAATCTTTTTATAAAAGTATAAATTCATACTTACTATTTATTGCAAATAATATTTATATATTCGTCAATATTTATAATTGTATAGTCATTATTATAAATATATCACAGATTTATTAATATTTATATAATTTATATAATAATATTAAAATAAAATGTTTATGTAATATTGTCTTTTAATTGCACATTCTATTTTGTTTTAACTTTTATAAATTTGCTTCGATCAAGATAAAACTGAAATTAAAGAAAAAAAAAACACTCCCAAGGGTTTGCAGGTACCTTAAAGGATTATCAGTTTCGAAACATGTTATAATTTATTAAAACCTTTCCTTTTTTTAACATAAAGTTATTGATAAATTATCAATGCCGTGTTTTCTTTTTACTATGCATGTGTGACACGCATTTTCGAAACCTGATACAAACTTTATTTTTAAAATAGGGGTGGAGTTATACAGAACCTTCAAGTAATAAAGATAATGAGGCAAATTTTTATCCACTAACTGGTAACTAATATACACAAAATACAACATAAATTTTAAAGATATCTATGGATTGATTTGTTACGTTACATTACATTGCGTATTTTAAATGCATAATAAAACATAGACATTTGAAAGTTATATTTACTTTGAAATAGATTAGACTTGACCAAATATCATTTCAGACAGTCCATTTTCTGCGCTTATTATTTGAGAAAATTTTATAAATAAATATATGGAAGGGAAATCCTTACAGTAACATACATGAATAACGCTTAAAACTTGCTCCTTTTGGAAAAACAACATAGAATCTCTATTATTTAATTTCAGAAGAAAAAATAGTCTTTTGTCAGACGTAAAAAAAGCCTCAAATTAAAAAAATGTTCATTAGATTAGTAGGTGGGCGGGGCTATTACGTATTGGGTGTAAAAGGGGGGAAGGGCAACAAAACGAAGAAATCACTTCAAAAACAAATTTCAAGTTTATTTTCACGTTCATCTTATGTATATATAATTAAAATGGAGATAATTAATTGATGAGAGAATTATTATCTTAAACTAAGTTTTTTTAAAATTTTGAATAATTTTTTTGATACTTCACAAAATTTAAAATAAAAAAAAACAACATATATTACATACTCAATTAATATACATGTGAAGAAAATTAATTATTAAACGATAAATTTTCCACTAGGTTCACTAAAAACGGAACAACTCTGCAAGGTAAATATTTCAGACAATCCATTTTCTGCGGTTACGTTTGACAAAATTTTATAAATAATTATATGGAAGAGATATTCGTACAGCAACATACATGAACTATGCTTTGAACTTGCTCTTTTTGGAAAAACAACATGTTATCTCTTCAGATTAAAAAATAGTATTTTTTCCAGACATAAAAAATGCTTCAAATTTGAAAAATTGTGCATTCGATTAACAGGTGAGCGGGGCATCATGTGTTGGGTGTGAAAGGGAGGGGAAAACGCATTGGAGAAACCAGTTCCAAAATTAAATTCAATTTTATTTTCACGCTCATCTTAAATATATAATTAAAATGGAGAGAATTAATTGTTGAGAAAATGATTATCTCAAAGTAAGATTTTCTTCTTTTTAATTTTGAATAAACACTTTTTGAGACTTTAAACTTTACTTTTAACTTTTAACTTTTCTAAAACAGAGTCGTAAATTTTTAATGCAAATAATTTTAAAAGAGGTTAACGCTACCTAAAAGAAAAAAAAAAGTCATGTCAAAAAAGAAATTTGTTAAAAGCATACTCTTGTCTATTAGTGCAATTTATTGTTTTATCAAAATTTACTATTTAATGAGCAATTAATTCCCCAATGTATCAAGTTATCAATATTAAATTATGAATTACATGCCAGACACCTATTAGAATATTTTTACATCTGTACAATGCCCTCTCTCTTTTTTTATATCTAAACTCCGCCCATCATCATATGATATGTATTTATTCAAAATAAAAGCACAGTACAGAAAATTTAGCGACATAAAGTAGGCGGGGCATCGTCTTCGTGGTGCGATTTGAATACAGATGTAAACTGTATTAATATTATTTGAGAAAAATATCTAATTTATGAATATTGCAAAAAGATCTTTAAAAAAATCATTGCACTTGATTTCATAGAATTAAAAATTTGTTTTAAGGATACCAAAGAATTATTATTTGAGAATTTTTTACAATTTATTTCTGTGAAAAATTTTTGCAAAAAATGTTGATATAAATTCTTAAAAAGTTAAAAACACACCCATACTTCATTCTGCCAAAACAATGTTCTTTTTTCTTTTGTGTGTGTGTATGTCTGTTATAGGGAAATTATTTTCACACGGTTCATTTGAGAAGTAGGTATGGAAAATTATTGCTTCGAATACATCGCAGATTTTAAATTTATTCGATTGAATAATTGGATTTTTAATTCAAGTATTCTTGTTTTGCAAAGGAATAACACCATCATCATTTGCCTGCTATAATTAAAATTTTCAAAACTAAATTTTCTTAAGTACAACAAAATCTTAAGGTAATTTTTTTTATTATTAATAAAATGGGAAATATGCAAACATTGTTCTGATTTTACTTCGAACTCACAAAATTTTCTTAAAGATCACAGGTTCATTTTGAATGAGGGAAGTACGGAGTATTGATTTCCAACCCTTCTGCACTGTTTGAAGGAAAGGCGAATTGTTTTCAAAGATCTACTTTTAGACGACGTGTTCTCCCCAGACTCTCATTTTTGTAAAAGAAAGGAGTTGCGGTCGCTTATTAAGAAAATATGTTAGCATTTTTGTTGATCGATTTTTTTTTCGAAGAAAAAATTCTAGTTTTTTATTAAATGCAACTATCTGTCATGGACAAACTAAGCGTTATTCCATTCTTTGGACTATTGTTCATCACTTAAGGCGTTCCTATTGGCCAAATTCAGGCACATAAGAAGAATGATAATGTTTTTAGGTATATAGCAGATTAGACACACGGTCAATGAAGTGTTAAAATAAAATAAGTGTATCATGTGTTACTCCATTATAAGTCTTCGTAAAAAATCACCAGATTAAGTGTGTTTTGTAAAACATGTTTTATGTTTAGCTATAACGAAACCATCATCACTTTGGATTAAGTTAAAAATGATGACATCAATGAAATAATGAATAAAATGTCAAAAGAGGTTTTTCAAATGTAAAATATCAACTTAATTACTGGCCTGACCAATGGTCGGGCGGTTCTCACCTGGAAACCAGACGGCAGGTACTGAGTTCGAACCGAAACGCGCCCATCGGCCTAATCGTTCAGAGTTTGTTGGAAATAATCTTAAAAGAGTCCTTTACCTGATCATGAAATAAAAGTAGTATGATTTTAGGATTTTTTTGAAGTATTTCGTATTTAAATATATTTTGAGGTACATTCCAAATCAAATGAAATCAAGCAGAGTCATTGCAGGACGTTTACCCTAAGCCACTGTCACAGATTTCAATGAAACTGAGTAAGTATTTTACTGATTTTAAGTCATAATCACAATTAATTATCTTGAACCCGAGTAAAATATTCTTTAAGATAAAAATTTTAAAATTTTTGGAAAATTGTCTTAAATTCTTTGGTACTACTTGGTTATCCCGGCAACTAATTTCGCCAAATTAATAGCCAAATTTTAAACAGTGACATAAATTTTATTTTAAATAACACAAAAAAAAAAAAAAAAAAAAAAAAAAAAAATTAAGTAAAATATTAATAAAAATACAAATTAAAAAATAACTTAATGGCGTTTTAAATACGTTTATCGTATTTAATGTCATTGAATGTGACATTCAAGATCATCCATTATTGACATTTAATTTTATAATTTGGCGATAGTTTTTTGGTCTACAAATAACCCAGTAGTGCCAATTATTTTTAATGACTGTTCTATATTCAGAGAGAATGCATTAAAAAACTCATTTCAATATGAAATCACTAAATAAGCTTCAAATAATTTATACGAGACATATAATGTATGCTTATTATTGGTTCTTGTTTTTTGTTATTTTTAAAACGCTAAGTGTGTCTATAATTTGTTTTTTTTTAATCAAAAATGTGTGAAAAATAACGTGCAATGAAAAAGTTATTGTTAACCGACGGCAGGGTGCTACATGACTTCCTTTTGAAATTATTTTTTAAATTGTTATAAAATATATAATGTGAAATTTGAGTCTCATTTCCAATTAAAATATATCTTTGAATTGAAATTTGAATAAAATACTGGGTCATGTGAAATCAATGAATTTGAAAAATAGGATTACAAATATCCGATCGAGTTCATACTTTATTCAAAATTGATCCTTTTTTTTATTGTTTTTCAAACCCATTCTTAATTTAAAAAAAAAAAAAAAAAAAAAAATTAAAAATTTTTATACACTTTTCATCAGAAAAAAAATTTCGAAAGTCCGAAAAAAATAGTTACTGATAATCAAGGTTATTGATATTAAATATGCTTCTTCCCATTATTACTTATTAAGTACACACTCAATTTAGAGTCTCCGTCTTAATTTGTTCGGGAGATATAGCGTTTGCACACACTCAGACACATAGCGAGATAGACTGACAACATTTTTTTAAAACTATTTTTTTCGTAATCTCCAGTTTCTGTAACGTGCAAATCCGTTAAAAAATGTTTTTCGACTTTCAAAACTATTGCAAGATTTACCTTATACTATGTATACCGGCAAATAAAAACGTAATGTTTAAATTGATGAGAAATTCAAAATTTTCGTCAATACTTTATACAACAAATCCAAAAAATACATTTAAAAGAATTACTTCTAATTTGTTCTAAGCGCTTAACCCCTTAACTGATTAATTCTTTTCCGTTTAATAAATTGAAAATAGCGGATTCACACCACTATTATTTAAATGAAATATTCGTAAAATTTAGTCTAAACATTTCCGTCTTTGAATGCTATGTAAATTTTCTTAAAAATAATAGTGGTGTCAAAGAACTTTAAATGATGCAATAAGCAAATTCGTCTTGCCCGGACGCCGTTCGGGCAAACCAGAAAAGGCCTCTTTCGCCTCTGCGTAATGATTACGGCATGAGGAGGCGGAGCGAATACATTGAGAGGGGGAGAAATCACTAGCCGTGACGTCATCACATTACATACCGTAGTGAAGGAGAAGATGTCGTACGCGGTAGCGGACGCGACTACACGACGCTAGACGCGGTAGACTACGCGAAGGAAATGCCGATAAAAACGCTAGCCAAGAGGTGCTCTCGAATGTAAAAAGAAAGTATTTAAAGAATTTCGATGGTATGATAAGCTGAAAGGTATAAAAAGATACGATAATTTACGTTCACACAGTAGAGCATTACGATAAATTGCACTACTGTGATGTCATCTCGCAGTGTATGAGCTGCTATGAGCACTGCAGAGATTAGCATTCAAACATAATATCGATAATGGAGAAATTTCACCCGGGAGGAATACGTTTTCTTTTGTGTGTAACTTATAAAGTTTATCTTGAAATTCTCAAAAATCCACTCAGAATCGTTAAAATAATTCTAAATAATTTTTAATTACTGTTTTTAACAACGTAAAAACATAAACAAAACCACGTGATACAAAAACGCGACGTAATTGGTTGTGACGTCATTTGCCACGAAGTCGAAATGTTTAAGTTTTGCACGCATTCTTTTTCCCATTGCTTTTCATTTTCATATTTGCAACCTTGTTTCATCAGTTTCTACAAATTTATTTAACGTTAGCAACTTTAAATTTATAAAAAGTGAGACTTAACTTATCCTAATATAAAATAGATCGAATTATCTTAATATAAAATAGATAGAATTTTAATTTGAAAATGTAGATTTTCGGCCTTAGAAATGTAGATTCGGGCAATCGGACAATAGGCTCCCAAAAATGGATTCTATTTCCATGTTAGTTTTTTAGGAAATGATTCTGATTTCATCGGCCCAGAAATACGAAGGATAAAAATCTAAAGGATATGTATTTCTGTTCTACTTTTATTTTTATTTACTAAATAATAATAATGATTAAAATGAAATGAAAGATTAAAAGCTAAAATAAATGATTCGTGATTCTTGATTGTTGTTCTTGAAATGAGTTATTTTCCTATTTCAGTATATTTTAATTTAAATAAAGTTTAAATTATTTTACAATACTGATAAAGTATATTTGATATAAAATAAAATATTGAGAAATAATATAGACGTTTTATTTATTTAATACTTAATATGTATTTTCTGACTTCTGAGTAAAAATTTCTTGGTAAACTACAAAACTTTGTATCAAAGCTGAAAAGAAGTTTATAACAATACCTGAGAAAATTAAAATTGTTACAGTAAAATCTGTCCTATAGAAAGTTATAAAAAAGAAAAAAAAATTCATCCCTTCCCCTCCCTTTCACACTAAAAAAAAAAAGGTCATAATAATTATAAGAGTAATTAAAGTTTTCTTCTTTTAAATATATAAAGTATTATTTAAAACTTTTATTAAAAACATACTATAAGGGGAAAAAAATAAGCTCAAGTTGAGACAAACATTGTGATATGGATCATTTTCTAAAAACTACTGTACAACTTTTTAATATAACATTGAATAATGAACAGGAAATCAATCTAAATTTTTAGATTTATTCAATTTTTTAATTAACAAATATAGAACCAAGTGTAATTTGTTTAAGTTTGAACAATTTAGTTTTCTTAGATAGTTTATCTTGTAGTCATGACAAGTTACTTCTTCCAACTAAAATTTGAATAGCTAGTTTGCAATAACTTCTAAATAATCCGTAGCGTGCTCGTAGAGTATCCGCTAGCTGGCCAGATAGCCCAGGTTCGATTCTGCCTGTTGACATTTTTTTTAAAAAGTTTTGCTAATGCTTCGATTTTTTTTCATTTTCATTGAAAATATACGCTTACTAATTACGCTTGTTTTTTTATGAAATTTTCTTGTTTCATTTTTAAAGTAACATTTATGTTGGAGGAATTACAGGTTACTTTGTGTTTAATTTGTGGAGATTTTTTTTTTCTCATAAGACTGTCTACCTTTTTATATTTTAAATACTTGTCTCAAATAATGCATAATATTTTATTTAAAAAAAGAAAAAGCGTAACAAAATGAATACTTTTTTAATATTTAGTTTTAAATATTAATATATATCAAATAAGGAAATAGAAAAATGTTTATCATTACTGACTCTGAAATTTACTAAATGTACAATTAATCGGTGACATATATAAAAAATATTCAGAACAGAATATTAATTTGGAAAAACTTCCTATACAGAGCATTACTTCTTAGCTAGTATTTGCCTTCAAAAGAAAATAAAAACGATTTAAATAATATATATATATATATATGTATATATATATATATATATATATATATATATATATATATTCTGATTTAATATGTAAGTCTAGCTGACGATTTATTATAAGAAGTATAATTGTATATGTATGTATAATAAATTATATGTCATGTGGGATTGCAAACAATTTTTAAATTTCTAGTTGAAAATTTTTGCTTTATTTTTGTTAGAGTGAAAAAATAATAATAATATAATTTGTCCATTTTTATTCATCTAAAGTTAAATACATTTAGACATTTGATATCAAAATTATTATTTATAATTTATAGAAAAAAATAAATTTTCACTTGAAATTCCATAAAATACATATATACATTAAAAATATATAATGGTAAATAATTACTATAAATAAAATAAATAAATAAATAAAAATCTAGGCATAAAATAGCTTATATTTTCGGTAGCAGAAATTTTATTTTACAATTGAGATAAAATATAAATTTTCATGGAAAAAAAAAACTTAATTCTATACACACAACATAAACATAATATTAAATTCCCCCCCCCCAAAAAAAAAAAAAAAAAAAAAAAAAATCTTTAGCTAAAAGTGTTATTTAGGGAGCCAGAATCTGCTTTAAAAATTCCCCAATGTATTAAAGCTACTGTACATTAATGTAGAACAAACCTTTTCTTACTCCCCCTCCCCTCATTTTTTTCTGGATATGCTACTAATTCAAAAATACGTATTAAAAAGTCTGAAAATGCTTCGTTGTGAATGTAAGTTTGACTGAAAATTTGTTTTCATAAATGATTTTTTTTTTTTTACTTATTATGTTAATGTTTGTTATATACATTAAACATGGATATCAAAATTAGAGGTGTTTCAAAAAAAAAAATGCATTATGATTATTGAACAATGAACATATATATATATATTTCAAACATAAGCTATCGATTACTTGAAGGCACTTCTTAATATGTATAAATAAAAATGAATGACTATATGTATGATACATAAATATTTTTCTTGTATTCCATATGCGATTATTCCCTTTCATATTTTCAGAGAAAAAATTATTAAAATTATATTTATATTCAATCAATAAATACGCATACAAAGGAAGAATAGCAGATTATAAGTTTACAAAAACATTTCTATCAAGTTAACATCAGAATAAATTATCGTTATCATAATAGTTAGGAACGCTAAAAAAAATGCTTATCAGGCGAATTTACAGTACTATATGTGAAACATGGCACTATACAACATTTATAACACACTTTGCAACTCATTTTTAATAAAGAAAATTTAAAAACATATCAGAAATGTATCAAACACCTAAGCCAGCAACGTAGTACTACGGTGTTTACATGGCAAATGACGTCACAGTCGCTTTCGTCTGCGATGCAGCGTTTTCGCGCCAAGCCAAAAACTGCAGTTTTAAAATTCTTTTAGTGAATTATTAAAGCTTCAAATATACATAAAAATGGTATCAATTTTCTTGATTTTTTCTGATCTTCAACATAAAAGTGAAAATGAAAATCGTGAAATTTCTTCATTATAAATCAAGAATCAGATGCTTCCTCATTATGATATACAATAGCAATTAAGAAAAATCTAGCAATAGAACGCAATAGAAAAAATTAAACAACTTTACTTTTAAACTATTCTGGTGTGAAAGATAAATTTTTTTTATCATAAATTAATACTTCAGCATATTGATAAATATCTACTCAATTCATAACAATCCCAAAATAAAATTTAATCGTGTATTTTAGTATTTTTGATACATATTATTGCTCTACTATAGAGCTGCGGGCTCTGTTTGATTATCCCGTTGATCAATTTCGAAACATAATATAAATCGCCAAATTTTTTGAAAATTGCACAAACTGGCATATTTTTTATTTTAAATAATGATGTAGCAAATAAATTAGTAAAAGATTAATAACACTACAAATATAAAATTGAACAAAATATCATTTGTACTGGATGACTGTTGTGATTGTACTGGAAGTTTCTTGGTAAAAAAACTTATGGTTACAGAAAGAAAAAATAAATTTTTATTTTTATGTATAAAATGGTGTAATACATTATCAAATGTCAGCTGTTTTAACACATAAAAGTCACTGGTCTTGTGAGCTCTGACGCACTGAACCCGATTATGCATTTGCATATATATTTCTAACATATTTACAACACATTAACTATGTCTTTACAATATTTAATCTCCTGGGGATTTTTCCATTGTTATTTTGGACTAATATTTATTTATTTAAAAAACACTTTTTATCTCATCAAATATTAAGCGGTTCAAACTTATAGAAATGTATTTTTCTATACAAAATATTTTCCAATGTTGTCACCTTTCTATTTTTTTAAACTCAAATTATATACCTTTTGCTAATATTTATCTACGGATTAACCAGCACAGAAATCTGCCATTAGAAAAAAACAAAAATTACTAGTAGCACATGTCTTGAATAAAAAATTGTCTATTACCACATAATCCAGATAAAATCTCAGAATTAAAAGAACGCATTAGGTCTTAATTCTAGCCATTTAATTTATACTATAATTTAATTTTGATTTTGCCATTGATTAATTTTCAATCATATTTAATTTTTGCGCAATAAAAGATATAACAGAAATACTTACTCTTGTTACATTTTGTTGTTTGTAGTAAAAATGTTTTAAATAAAAATTACTATAAAAACTGTCGCTACCTTTCGATGTCGAAGAACTTTGTCGTTTCCTAAGCAAAAATATTTTTCTCTGTTATCTCCGATACAAACATCAGTTTTCATTATCGAAATAATACCTACAGTGATGAAAATTATGGCGTATATGCTTAATGAAATCTAAAATACATCAGTTGACACATTGTCTGCTGACATTGTTTCAAAAATTCCTCGGATATCCAAGTTCTGTAGTTCCGCTCCAAAAAACGCCTTTCAATAAATTTTAATATTTTTTTCACACATAATTTAATAAATATTCATACGTAGAACACAACGCAAACTTTCGGCATCTATATATAATATGCTGGCACATATGAGGATTTTTTTATATGTAAATGGTAATTTTCGGAGAACTATACGATAATTTTTTTATTTTTTTAAATTTGTAACAGTTTTTTCACACACTTTTTATAATTAGAAAATTATACAAAAATTCCCAGTTATGCATTTTGATGTCTATATGAAATCAATAAATCATACGCTATTCGGTTTAGTAGTTTTTGAGAAAATAAATTTTCAAAAGAATAAAAAAAAAAAATTATCTCATAAAATATTAATATTTATTAGGTGATAATATGGGAAAAGCATCCTCACAGATAAACACAGCTGAGGGAAAAAATCGAGTAATTTGATTGAAAGGCATGTTTTGAATGATTGAAAGAAAATGGAAAGGCTACGCCCTTTCCACGTATTAATATTATTATAATTATTTGTTGATCAAGTTTCATCTTCATTTTCAATGTAAGTGTGACACGCCCTTCGAAACCTGATTGCAGCATTATTTTTAAAAAGTGGGTAGAGTCATTACGTCTGCACTAAAGAGGGGAATGTGATTGGACACAAAATTCAGAGAATTATTTACAAAATTCGGAGGTAAACGTGCGGGGATTCAGAGGTTCGTGTGCCGAAATGTGTCATTATAAGCCAGATGTACATTAACTAATAAAACTGACACATGTAAAGGAGATATGATTTATTCCAATCATTAAGTTTTGCACATTTAATGTACTATCTGTGCCTGCAATGATACAATCTGTTGAAATTAATCAAAACAGTAGACAATGTACAGTTTAATTTAAAACTTACACCAGATAAATAATACAGAAAAATTAATCAGGATAAGACATGCGTTTTCTTACGCCGATTAGTTGTGACGATTGCTTTACATGCAGTCTGCAGCTGAAAGTTGATTCAATCAAGCAGCAGACTTAAGAATGAATAACATATGATGTACAGTCGAGCCTCTATATAACGAAATTCATCGTTCCAGTAAAAAATTCGTTATATAGAGAAATTCGATGTGTAGAGTATGATGTTAAAAATAGTATTTAATGTGTAAATTTTGAACAAATATTATTTTTGATCTTTTTAATTAAGAATTTGAAATGTTTAAAAGTATACATTAACCTAACATTTTATTTCTTACTTATTTAAGCAGTTTCAAAAAAGAGAAAAGACATTTATTTGAAAGCTTAATGAAAATCAAATAAGGAAGACTTACATAAATTTCAGAGGAAGAAATCTGTAATTTTTTATTGTTTTGATTTTAAAATTACAATTGTTACGCTCTCAAAAAAATTCTCAAATTTTAGCAAGGAATGAAAAATTGTAGTTGATATTTTCCTCCATTTGAAGGTCTCTCTTACGTGCTCTCATTGATTCCTCTCTTATATGTGTAACAATTCAATTGACTGTGTTTTGAGAAGGATGTTGAAAGGTGTGTGGGAGGTGGGATGAACTTGTTAGATTTAAAGAATAAGGGGAGAAGTAATATTTATAAAAAAAAACCTCTCCACTGAACGATAAATCAAAAATAATTGATGGAAAATTGATTCCATATGATTTCGAAGCTTTTTAAAAACTGAATAAATTAAGATCAATTTATGAAAAAATTCGTTATATGGAGATAGATATTTCACTATATAGAGTCTGTTTTTAATGTAATCATGCGAAAAGGGGACCGTTCTTACTAAAAATTCGTTATATGGAGAAATTCGATGTATGGAGTTTCGTTATATAGAGGTTCGACTGTATTTGAAATTCATCAACTTGCCGCAACTTGCTAAAATAACTCATATGTCGATTGTTTCTAGAAGTTGGAGACTGGAACAATTTAGCTGAATATCCTGATTCTAAAAAATTATATTCTATAGCTCATAAATATTAGTCATAAAAGTAGCGCGCAATTCTCGAAAATTATACAAATTAGATTTTTATTCCAGTTTTTTTCCTCTTATTCAAGGATTGTTATCGTTATTATCATTATTTTTATAGATTTTTCATGTAAATAATGTTAAAAGAGGTCTAGGTCTATCTGAGAAAAATAAACGGCGATGTCAAATAAGAAATTTGTTAAAAGCATACTCTTGCCTTTTAATGTAATTTACTGATTTTGTTTTATTAAAAATTACTCTTAGTAAGCACTAAATTTTCGAAACTATTAAGCTATCAGTATTAAATTGCGGATTATACGACCATGTGTACTCCGCCCCCGCAGTTTGTTTATTTTTAAACTCCGCCCATCATCATATATGCATTTACCGTAATTTCAGGTGTATAAGCCGCGGGTCAAACAATTCTTTTTCGATTCAGAATTTTTTAAGAAATAAGTATAACTACTCAGATCGCCGTAAATATTTGTTTTCAACCACTAAATAAGATTTCTGGGTCCAAAGAGAATTGTTTTTATCCGCGGTTTATACACCCGAAATTACGGTATTCAAAATAAAGTAAGCGGAGCATCGTGTTCGCGATGCGATTTAAATACGGATGTAAATTGTATTAATATTATTTGAGAAAAGTATCTAAGTTTTGAATATTGTACAAAGCTCTTTCCTTAAAGTGATTGCGCCGTATTTCAAAAATTTTAAATAAGTTTTAAAGGTAGTAAATAATTACAATTTGATAATTTTTTTAAGTGATAAATTGTGCGAAAAAAACCGATCATATATACTCTTAAAAATTTAAAAACATATCCATACTTCATTCTGTAAAAGCAATGTTTTTTTTACATATGTATGTGTATGTGTATGAAATATTCCTTACGGCTGATCATGGCATATAATTATTTTACTTAAAGTTGCGTGGATATCAGACCTAAATATTTACAAATTTATATGAAAATAAAAAATAACTAGTTGGATATGCCAATCCCAAAACTTTCTTCTATCTCATACTACATTTTAATATTTAAAAAAAAATAGTTACTAATTTTAATCCTTTAATAATTTTAGTTCAATACCATACCAACTTTAATTTTCATCTTAAATTTCTGCTTTAGTCAATTAATCGGAGTAAAACGAATTTCCGTCTCTGCACGAGCCGATGGACAATAGAATGATAGGCAGATTTTTTTTCAAATTCAGGGAGAACTACTTGCCATACCAAAAAAAAAATCATATACAAAAAATTTAGTTCAGTTCTAGAACTAACTTTTACTTAACATTTTTAGTTGGTGCAATATTGAAAGTGGCATAAAATTCGCTGTTGAAGCGCCCCCTTCCGGCGGATTTTTTTCAAACTCAGGGAGGACCAACTAGCCAAACCATACACTTACACAAAAAATTTGGCTCAATTCGATGCATAACTTAATATACTTTCTGTCGGTACAATATTGAAAATGGAACAAAAATCGGAATTGCAGCGCCCCCTTTTGGCGGATTTTTTTTCAAATTCAGGGGGGGGGGCCAACTAGCTATAGCCATACACTTACACAAAAAATTTGGTTTAATTCGTTGCATAACTTCATACACTTTTGGTCAGTACAATATTGAAAAATGGAACAAAAATCGTGATTGCAGAGCCCCTTTCCGGCGGAAAATTTCAAATTCGAAAGAGGACCTGCTTGCCACAACCAAAAACATTCAGAAAAATTTTGGTTCAATTCTATGCATATCTTCATACACGTTTTGGGGATAGAATGGCGACATACACACAGACAGACACACAGAAAGATACACAGACACAAGGACAGACAGACATTTTGTAAAAACCCGTTTTTTGGCATCTCTGACCCCCAAAATGTGTAAATCCGTCAGAAACCGGAAGTCGAAAAAATTTCGATTACAATACTTTCTTCTATTGAAGATAGAAGAAACTAAAAAAGGAAAAAGTATAAGTTTAAGGCGGAGATACACATCATTTAAATTTTCTCCCAACAAGCCTTGCGAGTTATTTCCTGCCAATTCCGAGAGTTCTTTAACCCACTAACACAGATTTTAATGAAACTGCGGGTGTTTGTTCTCACAATTAAGTTGTGATCACCAGCAATTTTTTTTAACTGCTTGGTAAAATAGCATCCGAGAAAAAAAGAATGTCAAAGTTTTGAAGAACTGCCGTTAGTTGGCATTTTTGACTGATCGGTTTTCAAATGTTGCATATCACAAATATAATTATATTTAAATATCTTTTAGTCAAATCAACTTCAAATAGTTTATGCATAATAAATGGAATTTGCAGCTTATGAAAAAAAAAATTACTATTATGTTTATGACATTTTAAGTTTGTCTAAAAAATACTTCAAACTTTGTCATCGTGAATTTTTGATGAAAATAAGGAATTAATAAAAAAAAAAGCCTTTATAAAGGTGCAGTTTCTTTGTTTTTGTTGGAAATAAACTTAAAAGTGTCCTTTACCTGATTATGAAATAAAAGTAGTAGGATTTCAGGAATTTTTTGAAGTATTTCGTATTTAAAAATAATTTGAGGGACATTCCAAATCAAATCAAGGAGTTATTGCATGCCGTTTCCCCTATGCCACTGTCACTGATTTCAATGAAACTGAGTATGTTTTTTACTGGTTTTAAGACATAATTACCATTAATTATCTTCAAACTGAGTTTAATATTTTTTGAGATTTTTTTTTTTTTTTTTTTTGGAAAATTGTCTTAAATTATTTTTAATGAATGTTCTATATTCAAAGAAAATACATTAAAAGAACTCATTTCAATATGAAATCACTAAATAATTTATATGTGACAAATAATGTATGTTCATTATTTCTTCTTGTTTTTGTTATGTTTAAAACACTAAGTGTGTCTATAATTTTGTTAGTTTTTTAAAATCAAGAACTTTGTGAAAAATAACGTGTCAATCAAAAATTATTGTTAACCCAAGGGTGCTATATTACTTCTTTTAAAAATTATTTTTAAATTGTTATAAAATAAAAATAGTGTGAAATTTGAGTCTCATTTCCAATTAAAATATATGTTTGAATTGAAATTTGAATAAAATACAGGGTCATGAAAAATTAAATTATTTGAAAAATAGTATTACAAATATCCGATCTAATTATCCGATCAACTTCATTCTTTATTGAAAACTTATCTTTTTTATTGTCTCTTACAACCATTTCCTTAAAAAAAGTCCGAAAATTTTTATACACCTCTCATCAGAAAGAATATTTCGAGATTAAAAAAAAATAGTTACGGATAATCGAGGTTACTGATATTCAATAGGCTTCTTCCCATTCTTACATACAAAGTACATACTTAAGTCGCTATCTTAATTTGTTCGGCAGATAGAGCGTTTGCAGACACTCAAACAGATAGCGAGACAGAAAAACTGACAACATATTTTTTTTTTTCAAAAACTATGTTTTTCGTAATCTCCAGTGTCTTTAATGTGTAAATCTGTTTAAAAAGGTTTTTCGATTTTCAAAACTATTGCAAAACTTACCCTATACTACGTATGACGGGCAAATAAAAACTTAATGTTTAAATCGATTAGAAATTCAAGATTTTCGCCAATATTTTATACAACAAATCCAAAAAATACATTTAAAAGAATTACTTCTAATTTGTTCTAAGCGGCCTTAACTGGTTAATTCTTTTCCGTTCAATAAATTAAAAATAGCGGATTCATACCACCATTATTTGAATAAAATAGTCATAAAATTTAGTCTAAACGTTTCTGCTTTTAATGCTATTAAAATTTTCTTAAAAATAATAGTGGTGTCAAAAAGCTTTAAATGATGCAATAAGCAAATTTGTCTTGCCCGAACGCCTTTCGGGCAAACCAGAAAAGGCCTCTCCCGCCTCTGCGTAATGATTACGGCAGGAGTGAACAGGCGGAGTGAATACATGTGGGAGGGGCCTTCACAAGCCGTAACGTCATCACATTACATGCCGTACTGAAGGAGAGGATAGCGGAAGAAATCTACGGTACTACGCGAAGGAAATGCGAAAAAAACGCTAGTCAAGAGGTGCTCTCGTATGAAAAAAGAAAATATTTAAAGAATTTCGATGATTAAGGCTGAAAGGTATAAAAACATACGATAATTTACGCTCATACAATAGAGCATTACGATAAATTGCTCTACTGTGATGTCATCTCGCAGTGTATAATACACTGCCGAGATAAGCATTCAAATACGATATCGATAATTACAAATCAAGAAACAGATGCTTCCTGATCAAGATATGCAATAATTACAAAGAAAATTCCAACCAGAAAACAAGATAGAAAAACTTTAATAACTTTTCTTTTAAACTATTCTGGTGTGAAAGATAAATTTTTTTATCATGAATTAATACTTCAGCATATTGATAAATATCTACTCAATTCATAACAATCCCAAAATAAAATTTAATCGTATATTTTAATATTTTTAATACATATTATTGCTCTACTATAGAACTGCGTTCTGTATTTGATTATCCCGTTGATCAATTTCGAAACATAATATAAATCGCCAATTTTTTTGAAAATTATACAAACTGGCATATTTTTTATTTTAAATAATGATGAAGCAAATAAATTAGTAAAAGATTAATAACACTACAAATATAAAATTGAACAAAATATCATTTGACGACGTAAAAAACACATCGTTTTTGTTACGCCAGATTAATTAAAACAATGTGTTTAATGTCAAGTGATTGTGACATTTACGATAAGCCTTTATTGGCATTTAATCTTAATGGTTGGCGATAGTTTTTTGATCGATGGGGTAATTAAGTAATGCCGAATTGCGTAAAATAAGTATTCTTATAACACCAAAAGTAATAATTATGCTAACTAACAATTTATTGTGTTGAATCAACCGTCTCATTTCAAATTAAAATATGTATTTAAATTGAAATTTGAATGAAATACAGGGTCATGAAAAATGTGAAAAATAGGATTACAAATGTATCGGTAACTAATTATCCGATCGACTTTCTTTTTTTTACAAGATTTATATATTTTTTATCGTTTTTTGCATTTACTCCATAAAGTAAAATATATATATATATACATATAGAAACTTTTATATATCTTTCATCAGAAGGAGTATTTCGAGAGCCCTAAAAAAACAACGTATAGTCGAGGTTAAAGCTATTGATATTGATATTGATATTAAATAGGCATCTTTTCATTCTTACATACTAAATACATACCACATTTCAAGACTCTATCTCAATTTGTTCGGAAAATGGAGCGTTTACAGACACACAGACTGACGGAGAACAATTTCTTTTTCTAGAAAGATGTTTTTTGTAATCTCCAATGTCTGAAGTGTGTAAATTCGTTAAATACTACGTATGATGGCAAAGTAAAAACATAACGTTTAAATTAATTCGAGAATTAAAAATTTCGTCAATATTTTATGTAAGGAAACCAAAATATTTAAACTCCGCCCATCATGATATGATATGTATTCATTAAAAATAAATCATAATACAGAAAATCCAACAACATAAGGTAGTACTCCGATGCCGGCACCGTACGAGAAGAATTCGAACCTTCGAGATGACGTCACGTGAAAACAATTTTCCGGGTCGTATGCTAACTCGCATGTTCGAAAGAATGCTATTCTGGCATCAAGTTTTCGTATGTTCGAAAGTAATTACGGTCATAAAATGTCGTCCGAAAAAGCGGGAATGGCTCCTCCCATATCTACGTCATTTTTACTGTTACAATGATCGATATTACGATGTAACCAAATGGGAATTATTTACGTAGAAATGAGGTGCCTCCTGTATTAGTTAAACAACACTATCTTATACTAGATTCTTAATGCAAGTAATTGTTCTGAGGTTAACAGTAGTCAACGACTGTCTAAGAAAAATAAATGGTTATGTCAAATAAGAAATTTGTTAAAAGCCTATTCTTGCCTTTTAATGTGATGTACTGATTTTGTTTTATCAAAAATTACTCTTTAATGAAAAATAAATTTCCCAAACGTAACCTATGAGTAATAAATTTCCCAATATACGCTAGAAACCTATTAATGTGTTTTTACATCGTTACTCCACTCTCGCTGTTTTCTTATTTTTAAACTCCGCCTATCATCATATAATATGGTGTTTATTCAGAATAAAAGCACAGTACAAAAAATTCAGCTATATAACGTAGGCGGAGCATCATTTTCACGATACTATTTGAATAAAGATGTAAATTACATTAATAATATTTCAGAAAAATATCTAATTTTTGTATATTTCAAAAAGATGTTAAAAAAATCACTGCACTACGTTTCATGAATTAAAAATTTGTTTTAATGCCACCAAAGAATTATTACTTAATACTTTTTACAATTGAAAAATTGTTCAAAAAACGATGATATATGAGGAGCTTAGAAGCCAAGGGGTACAAGTGACAAAATGTCGATTTGGAGTAAATTGAGTTTAAAGATAATTGATGTTAAATTGGAACATGAATAACAATTGACTAAATTGAAATAGGAAACATGTGTTTGTTGCATTCTAATCTTTGAACTCTCATTTCAATAACTGTTAAAAAAATAGAGTACAATTTTCTTTAAATGTATAATTAATCAATATTGTTTGTTTTTCGAAAAAAGTGGTTATCTCTATAACTTCCCAAATAATCAGAAAATGGCCTATATTTCTTTACCTGAAATGAAAGAAGCATATTTCCAGATACCCTGTGCACTTAACTCATTTTTTTCAATTTTGTCACTTATACCCCTTGGCTTCTGGGGTCCTCATATATTCTTAAAAATTTAAGACACACCCAAACTTCATTCTGTAAAATCAAAGGTGTTTTTTGTGTGTGTGTCATAGGAAAACCTTGTCTTCACACGGCTCATTTGAGAAATAGGTATGGAAAATTATTGCTTCGAATACATTACAGATTTTTTAATTTATTCTATTGAATTTTTAATTCAAGTATTCTTGTTTTGCAAAGCAATAACACCATAATCATCAATATCTGCTACAATTAAATTTTTCAAAACTAAAATTTTTTATATTTTATTAACATATTATTTTTTATTAATAATAAAATGCAAATATTGTTCTGATTTTACTGCGAACTCCTAAAATGATCTCAAGAGTCACAGGTTCACGTTGAGTGAGGAAAGTATAGAGCATTGTCAACCCCCCCCCCTTTCTGCATTGTTTTAGGAAAGGCGAATTTTTTGTCAAAGGTCTACTTTTAGACCTTACCCAGACGTAGAGGTCTGCACGGGCCGAAATTTCCAGGCCCGGGCCCGGCCCGGCCCGAACGAAAGAAATATTGGCCCGACCCGGCCCGGCCCGAAAGTTAAAATTTCGGCCCGAGCTTGGCCCGGTCCTGAAAAAAGTTTAAAATTCGGCCCGAACCCGGCCCGGCTCGAGTAAATTTTTACAGAACATTGATCTTTAACCTTATGGAAGAGTTCTGACCAAAAAAAAAAATATATTAGTCTTTTTTTCCAAGTTTATAATCTCCATTTATGCAGAAGTGCCGCAGGCTGCGATATTTATGCTTTTAAATGAATCTTTGTTTGTTGTATGTAAAAGTTTCAGTTATCACTAGTATGATTAATCCATATTCCCTGTAATGGAGACAAAAAATCGAAAAAGCGGTATATGGTAAAATTTCCAAAGACGAAATCGCTTTGGAACGAAAAAATATGCATTCCCTTCTTAACAGATGTAAATGTTTAATATATTTTTTCTCCCGTATTGTTGTATTCATTTTGCATGGATGAACATTTTAAAAAGAAACTTTCAGTTTTCAGTTTAAAAAAAAAAAATCCGTCATAATCATGTTTTTTTTTTTTTTTTTTTTTTTTTTTTTTTTTTTTTTTTTTTTTTTGTGTGTGTGTGTGGGTGTGTTTAATTCTATTTTAAAACGCCTAGTAATCTACGATTCTTTAAAAAGAATAAATTCTAATGTCTAGTTGTAGAATAATGACGGCTTAAAAGTATATGCATTTTTTGCAGAAATTTTTGGACAAAGTCAAATATAACTGATTTATAAAAAGTTGAGAAAAGGATTTTTATATGGGACGATTCAATAGGAACTGATTATTTTGGTCCATGAAAACTAGGAAGAATGGAATCAGTCTCGGCTTCGTACGGAAAAAAAGTTAGGCCCGGCCCGATACTCCAGCAAAAAAATTAAGGCCTGAGCCCAGCCCGGCCCGAAAAGATTAGTAACTAGGCCCGGCCCGGCCCGAGTCTTCAGAAGTAGTAGGAAAATAACAGTACGGGCTCATGCGGAGGGACAGAGGGACCGTCCCTCCGCATCCCTCCGCGTCCCGCCTGCGGTGCCTCCTGCGGCTGTCCCTCCTGCGGCTGTCCCTCCGCATCCCTCCGCGTCCCGCCTGCGGTACCTCCATGCCTCCGGCTGTTCCGCCGCAACAAACCGCCCCGCCGCCGCCACCATCCCTCCTGCGGTGCCCCCTGCGCCCACCATGCATCCCCCTCCACGAACGCCCTCTAGTGGAAAAAAGGAACATTCTATTATAACAGGAGAGGTGAACAACCTTCCCTAATTAAAAATATTATCAATCACATCTCAACTCGGAATCGTACTATAAGATGATGATTAAATTTATATTTGAATTTTGAACAACCGTAATTTTAATGAGTATTATTAATTAAGCGAAACACTGGAAAAATCTCAGTTTTTAGCCATTTTATTTAGATTTCTTCAACTACATGATGAGATTATCAATTTAACACAAGAAAGTTAAACATATATTTGAATTTTGCTTGATAGACATCTTAATGAGTATCGTTAATTAAGTAAAAACAATAGAAAATATCCAGTTTTATAGAAAAAGACTGATTTCTTACGATTTTTATCAACTATATGATCAATGTAACGACTTAAAAGTTGAAAGTTAAACATGTATCCCAGTTTTTCAACAGCTATAGCCTTAATGAGTATCGTTAATTAAGTAAAAAAACAATGGAAAATATCAAGTTTTATGGAAAAAGACTGATTTCTAACGATTTTTATCGACTTACAAGTTGAAAGTTAAACATGCATTCTATTTTTTCAACAGCTATAATCTTAATGAGTTTCGTTAATTAAGTAAAAAACAATGGAA
This sequence comes from Maratus speculifer, assembly GCA_964019185.1. NCBI lineage: Eukaryota > Metazoa > Arthropoda > Arachnida > Araneae > Salticidae > Maratus > Maratus speculifer. The sequence continues at coordinate 17,877,343 of OZ025302.1, read as the reverse complement.
AATATCAAGTTTTATAGAAAAAGACTGATTTCTTACGATTTTTTCAACTCAAACTTCAGAATATCAATTTGATAGAAAGAAATTTAAGCATGCATTCCAGTTTTGGACAACCATTTCCTTCATGAACATTAATAATTAAGCAAAACAATGGAAAATATTAAATTTTTAACTGATTTCTTCATATATTTTTTTTTTAATATAAAATCAGAATACACAACTTAAAATAGAAATTTAAACATATTTTTTAGTTTTTGAACAGTCGTTACCTCAAAGAATTTCAATAATTGAACAATTAACAAAGGAAACTAATGATTTTTTAACGAAAAAAGACGAATTAAACGAATTTGAAGTTTGAGTTGAAAAAATCGTAAGAAATCAGTCTTTTTCTATAAAACTTGATATTTTCCATTGTTTTTTACTTAATTAACGAAACTCATTAAGATTATAGCTGTTGAAAAAATAGAATGCATGTTTAACTTTCAACTTGTAAGTCGATAAAAATCGTTAGAAATCAGTCTTTTTCCATAAAACTTGATATTTTCCATTGTTTTTTTACTTAATTAACGATACTCATTAAGGCTATAGCTGTTGAAAAACTGGGATACATGTTTAACTTTCAACTTTTAAGTCGTTACATTGATCATATAGTTGATAAAAATCGTAAGAAATCAGTCTTTTTCTATAAAACTGGATATTTTCTATTGTTTTTACTTAATTAACGATACTCATTAAGATGTCTATCAAGCAAAATTCAAATATATGTTTAACTTTCTTGTGTTAAATTGATAATCTCATCATGTAGTTGAAGAAATCTAAATAAAATGGCTAAAAACTGAGATTTTTCCAGTGTTTCGCTTAATTAATAATACTCATTAAAATTACGGTTGTTCAAAATTCAAATATAAATTTAATCATCATCTTATAGTATGATTCCGAGTTGAGATGTGATTGATAATATTTTTAATTAGGGAAGGTTGTTCACCTCTCCTGTTATAATAGAATGTTCCTTTTTTCCACTAGAGGGCGTTCGTGGAGGGGGATGCATGGTGGGCGCAGGGGGCACCGCAGGAGGGATGGTGGCGGCGGCGGGGCGGTTTCTTGCGGCGGAACAGCCGGAGGCATGGAGGTACCGCAGGCGGGACGCGGAGGGATGCGGAGGGACAGCCGCAGGAGGGACAGCCGCAGGAGGCACCGCAGGCGGGACGCGGAGGGATGCGGAGGGACGGTCCCTCTGTCCCTCCGCATGAGTCCGTACTGTTATTTTCCTACTACTTACATCAAACTTAACAATTATTTACATCAATAGCAAATGCAATGGTTTCGCCATTGCATACTGCATTAAAACCAACGAAATTTTTGAAGCTTTTTTCATAACTTTTTTTGAAATTTTTGCAACTTTTTTTGCAATTTTTTTACACTTTTTTTTAACAAAAAATTTTCATTTTTTTAACGTTGTGATTTTCTTTTTTTTTACTTTTGTAAAAACTTATTTTGAAAAAAAATTTTTTTGTAAAAAATGTTTTTGAAAAAAAATTTTTTTGAAAAAATATTTTTTGAAGTTTTGGTTTTTGTAAAAAAAAAATTTTTGTTGTAAATTTTTTTTTTCAAAAACTTTGTTTTGAGTTTTTCACTTTTTGATGTTTTTGTTTTACATTTGTGTTTTTTCTTTTCACTTTTGTAATTTTTTAATATTGTAAATATTTTTTGTTTGTATTTCTAGAAAACTTTGAAATTATTCTGTAAACTTGTATATTTTTTCATACATCTGCTTATTTTTGTATGTTCTTATGCATTTTTTAAGTTGTGAGAGTGTTGTTTCACTTAAAATGTTATGTGTATGTATGTGTAACCTATTTTATTAATGTAATAGGTTTTAAAAAAATAAACACAACGATATATGCATATAAAAGAATATTTATTGTGGGCATTTAAAGAATACATTGCAAAATAATATCTATACATTCATGCTGGTTAGACGAATCACGGGTAACAAAATTACTTTTCAGCAGTGTGTATGTCTTCCAAATTTTAAGTTTGAGATATTGTGGTAAGTGTTATGAAAATATGATGGATATATAGCCTAAATATCTTCTTTTATGTCTAAATTCTTCAAACGTCTGAATAATTTTTGAATATCCTCACTAAGTTTACATATAACTGACGATGCTTTATATGATGATGTGTGCACTTTTGATTCAAGCCTTCTTGAAAACAGCATTTGGTAATCTTCCCAAGTGTAAGGTTTTTCACCTGTATGGAATTTTGTATGTTCTGTTAAATTCCATTTACTTAAGAAGTGTTTGTAGCAAATAGAACACATCTGTAATAGAAATAAATGCAAACAATTAGGATTCTTTTCAACAATATAGGTAAAAAGGCATTTGTTAAAGTGTAGGCAGTAAGACAAATCATTTTATATTTACTCTAATTACGATTCATATACGAATTCTAGTATTTTTCATATAAGTACTTACATATGTATTATTCATTAACGCTACATGTGCTAGGGATGAATCATTCAGATCATTAATTTCTGAAGTTTGCTGCTGTTTTGGTTCATCTTGTTGAAACATCTTTATAACGCAAGAAATATATATTTAGTAAAGGTTTAATGTATAAATAATCGCTTATTTATTTATTTTTATTAAATACATATATATTGCAATCAAATTTCGCTGTACGTTTAATATAAATTAATTTTTTTTCATTTATTCATATGATAGAAATTCCTCTGAGGAGTACATATCTGATAATTTTTAGAAAAAGTATGAAACACAAATCTCTGTATGATGATAAGTATTGTGGTAAAATTCACATAGTTTGGTTTCGAAAATAGGTTAATTGAAATATGAACTGTTAAAAATTAAAGATTGTATTCATACATACTACGTATAATCAAAAACTATAAACATTTTATTAATATTTTAAACAACTAGATGGACGATAATTTAGAAATCGTTGAACTGTAAGATGAAACATATGATAATTTGATTAATAGTATAGATGGAAACTCAAGATTAGTCATGTGTACTACATTAAAACTATAAAGATAGTATTTATATTTTAAGCAACTTGGTGGATGATAATTCAGAAGTGCGAGATGAAACATCTGATGAATTGATTAAAAATATGAGTAGATTAGTTTTAATACATTAGATGATTATAGAAGTAAGAAATTTCGTGTAGGGGAAATGCGTATACGATGAAAATCGAATTGAATCAATTGACTTCAACTCCCGTTCCAAGTTAGTATTTAACTCACTTGTGTAATGTGGAAATATAAAAGGTAAAGAATCAAGTTTGATGTAAATAAATATTGTGGTATTGGTTTAAAAACAAAAAAATATTGAATTTTACTGAATTAGAAAGTATAAAATTTGATTAAATAATGTTTTATGTATAAAAATTAAGTTTAAATGTGATAAAATTATGAAAATCAGTTTGTAAACTCTCATTTTTATAAGTACTATTATGAAAATATTCTTTTAATATAGAATTTCTGCTTATTGATGAGACTAAAAAATTATTTTTTTGTTAATTTTGAATATTTATTGAGTGTATGTAATACTAGGATTAAAATCTTACAAATTCGGTGTTAAATTTTTCAAGAAATTGTGGTTTGTAATCCAGAAAAAGGTGTGATTTTAATAAATTTGTAAATATGTTCATTATTTTTTTAATTATTTCTCTAACTGGTCATTCATTTGTTAATTTTTGTAATTTTTGTAGAAAAAATGATTTGAATTTTCGGTAATCTGTACTATTTTTTTGTCCAACAGTTGATTTTATTGATTATTAGTATTCTCATTCGGCAGTAATTTCACGTATGAAGTTATTAAATATTAAATATCTATTAATTTTCTTTACTGTTTCATATGATAGTAATATTTCTGAGGAACAGGTGTGATAACTACTAGACTTTGATTGACTTGATTTTCTGATAAACGTTTGAAAAGAGTTGTAAGTATGTAATGATGTAATATCTATATACTATCGAGAGTCGAGATTGAAGTATATAAGTATGGGAGTAATAGTCAATTCTTTGTTGAATTTCAAGAAATTGTGTGAGAACATGTTTTTTTACATTAAGTTTATGTAATTTCAGTTACAGTTTTTCGACAATCAACCTAAAAATGGATAATTATCATAGTTAAAAGTTATGATGAAAAGATCTAAGCAATATTAATGTTAAAAAGTTCGTCTAATGTTTGCTCTTATGTTGTGAAAATTTCGAATAGTTTGGTTTGAAGAAATATGAAATGTTTGTAAAAATTAAACTTTGTATTCGTGTATGTTTTGCATCATTAAATTGTAAAGATAATATTCATATTTGAAAAATGTTGTTGGGTGTTTTAATAATTTTCTGATAAGTAGATAAAGACAGATGTGAAAATTCTGTGCTATTAAAATATATAGGATCAAGAATAAAGTTTGATGAAAATAAGTATTGTAAAAATTCAGAAATTTTGAAGTGTAAGATGAATCATGTCCTAATTTGATTAATTATATGGGTAGAGTAGTTTTAATATGTCAAGTGTCTAAAGCAGCAAGAAACGATTTTTTAGGTTTTCTAGAATAATAATAATAATAATAATAATAAAAGTATACTTTTGTTGTAAGATTTCGAATGCAGTCAAGACGTGAAAAATATAAGTATGAACCCTTTGTAAAGACATTCAAACTTTTTAAAAAGTTTAAGTTTAGTAATGTACTGTAACAATATATGTAAGCAAATGTATTTCAAAGTTGAAAATTTGCGTAAAAAATTGTCTTTTCTTGAAAATTGATATTTATTTTTGTTTAATTAATGATACTTATTACATTTTTGTTGTTAAAAACTAAAATATACGTTTAATTCTTCTGTTAAAATTGATATATCCGTGTTGGAGGTGAGAAAAAATAGTGTAAAACTAATAAAATTTGTTTAAATTCGTCTTTTTATTCTTAAAATTAATATTTTCTATTGTTTAGAATACGTAATAATAACTTTTGAGGAATGTATAACTGGAAAATGTTAAAAAATCTTAGAAAATTGGTATTAAACATATTAAATACAATTGCTTCAATGATATCTTTTCGATATGTAAAGTGATTGTAGCATTTAGAAATGTACTTCTGAAGAATGTATAATCGGAAAATGTTAGAAAATCTTAGAAAATTGGTGTTAAAAATATTAAATACAGTTGCTTCAATGATTTCAGAAACAAACTCTGTTAAAAAATTCTGTATGATTTCAAGTGAAAATAATCTGAACCTGAATACATGGTATTTAAAATACAAAATTCACGATTATGAAATAATGTTGAAAACATGGGTAACATTAAATATACAGCTAATATTTAATTATAGATTAGGAAATTCCTAAAGTGTATCCAAATAACTGATATTTATTTTTGTTTAATTAATGATACTTGTTAAGATTTTGTTGTTAAAAACTATAATATACGTTTAATTCTTCTGTTAAAATTGATATATCCATGTTGGAGATGAGAAAAAATAGTGTAAAACTAAAAAAAAAAAAAAAAAAAAAAAAAAAAAGTTTAAATTCGTCTTTTTCCTCCTTAAAATTATTATTAAACTAGTGTAAAACTAATAAAATTTGTTTAAATTCGTCTTTTCCCCTCTGAAAAACTAATATTTCTATTATTTTGCTTAATTAATTATACTCATTATGACTTCCAAATTTTAATTTGGAGATGTTGTAGTAACTGTTATAAAACTAGAATGGATAAATAACTTAAATCTCTTCTTTTTTTCTCTCTATGTGATCGTAAACATTTTGTTGTATACCTTTGTAAGTTGTGACGTCAAAATTCTTTGTTATGTTCCCCTACCTGGAATGCATGCATGGAGGGGTTGCAGAAAAAAGTTTTAGTTTAGATATGACGTAATAAGAAATGCTCTGCAGGTTCACATTTGTGTGTTGGGGATTTCTTTAAATTATTCGTTTATGCATTAAAATTCTACTTAGTTGGTATATATAAAGTACGATGAAATTTCCAATTAGAGTAAAAGTTAATCAAATTCGTTTAATTCGTCTTTTTTCGTTAAAAAATCATTAGTTTCCTTTGTTAATTGTTCAATTATTGAAATTCTTTGAGGTAACGACTGTTCAAAAACTAAAAATTATGTTTAAATTTCTATTTTAAGTTGTGTATTCTGATTTTATATATATATATATATAAAAAAAATAAAAAAATATGAAGAAATCAGTTAAAAATTTAATATTTTCCGTTGTTTTGCTTAATTATTAATGTTCATGAAGGAAATGGTTGTCCAAAACTGGAATGCATGCTTAAATTTCTTTCTATCAAATTGATATTCTGAAGTTTGAGTTGAAAAAATCGTAAGAAATCAGTCTTTTTCTATAAAACTTGATATTTTCCATTGTTTTTTACTTAATTAACGAAACTCATTAAGATTATAGCTGTTGAAAAAATAGAATGCACGTTTAACTTTCAACTTGTAAGTCGATAAAAATCGTTAGAAATCAGTCTTTTTCCATAAAACTTGATATTTTCCATTGTTTTTTTACTTAATTAACGATACTCATTAAGGCTATAGCTGTTGAAAAACTGGGATACATGTTTAACTTTCAACTTTTAAGTCGTTACATTGATCATATAGTTGATAAAAATCGTAAGAAATCAGTCTTTTTCTATAAAACTGGATATTTTCTATTGTTTTTACTTAATTAACGATACTCATTAAGATGTCTATCAAGCAAAATTCAAATATATGTTTAACTTTCTTGTGTTAAATTGATAATCTCATCACGTAGTTGAAGAAATCTAAATAAAATGGCTAAAAACTGAGATTTTTCCAGTGTTTCGCTTAATTAATAATACTCATTAAAATTATGGTTGTTCAAAATTCAAATATAAATTTAATCTTCATCATATAGTATGATTCCGAGTTGAGATGTGATTGATAATATTTTTAATTAGGGAAGGTTGTTCACCTATCCTGTTATAATAGAATGTTCCTTTTTTCCACTAGGGGGTGTTCGTGGAGGGGGATGAATAGTGGGGGGGCAGGAGAGTGGCGGTGGTACGGTGGGCGCAAGAGGGACAGCCGCAGGGACAGCCGCAGGAGGGATGGTGGAGGCACCGCAGGGACAGCCGCAGGGACAACCGCAGGGACGGTCCCTTGTCCCTGCGGATGAGCCCGTACTGTCCTTTTCCTACTACTTTCAGAAGTAAGGCCCGAGCCCGGCCCGGCCCGAATGCCATTATGGGAAATCGGCCCGAGCCCGGCCCGTGGGCCGGGCCGGGCTCGGGCTTCGGGCCGAGGCCCGGCCCGTGCAGACCTCTACCCAGACACTCGTTTTCGGGAGGACAAGGGATGCAGTCATTGGCCTCAATAGTGACGAACTAAATAAGGCGTGTCCAAACTTAAATATTTTAATGCATGATTTTTCATTTTGTCCGGGTAAAAACATATTTGAGACTATTTTTGAAAACAATCTGCTAGAAAAATAGGGATAATATTTTGTTTAATTTCTGTTGGACATTATGTCGGTCCTGAGTTACATGACGAAAACTGCGTAGGAAAAAGATAACATTTTAAATAATATACTTGGTTTAAAATGTTTACCCTGTACAAGAACAAGTATTCAGTGATATAATAAATTTAATCATGCCTTTACGATTAGCAGAATTAATGACAGATTTATACTAGAAAAAAAAAATCTGCCTAGCGTATTGTAAGCAGTATCAATAAAATATGTTTTAAATTCTTCTCAATAAATAAGAATAATAAAATAGATTCCACGACCTTAAATGCATATTATTACACTAACTCATAATAGAAATACAAACCATGAATTTTGGCTTATAGAAAAAAAAAATCATGCAACACTCTCCCTATTTGCACACCGAACCATTAATATTACGATCTATGTGGTGAAGGAACGTGAGTCCACTCATTACCACAGTTTTAATGGTAAGAAAGTTTAGGTTGAGGTCTTGAGCAGCCGCTTACTCAGTATGCAACAGGGCACGAATTTAGGAGTATTTTACGGATGCCACTCTCATATAAATGTTGACTTTTTTTTATATACATTTTTTGCTTTATATATTTTATGGTACAAGAGTTTAAAAAGACATTCTTAATGTTCATTTATATTAGACCACATTCAAATGTAAGCTTTGGGTGTGAGCACAATTTAATACATTATTTTGTTTATAATTTTTGAGTGATGTACACTAATAGTTTTACAATATAACTGAAATAAAAGTATTTATCTTTGTTTGCAATCTTTTAGCTTCATAATTTACATTAAAAGACCATATTAATATTAATGCTTTAAAGCCTCGGAATTCTAACCTTAAAGAATTTGAATTTGTCAAGTAGGATAAGACATGTTTAAAATGAAGTGGTTTTTAATTTTTTTGAAATAATTCATTCACGAATTGGGAGATTTTTGTTGCATGCTTCTCCCGACTTAAAAATTTCATCTAGTTAACAATTTGTCGATTAGTATTGAACATACATATATTTAAAAAATAAATATATAAAACGAAAAAATAAATAACATTATTTTCTAACATTTCAAAATCAGAGACAACGAATAAAGGTATACCCTGAATTTTTAATTCTGCCTAAATATTTTTATTGCATATGAATTTTATTTGAATAAAGTGATTTCAAAAATATATAAAAAAATGTATTACTACCGAAATGCTTTTAAATTTTATTTTACAGATGTTCAATATTTAGTGAACCCATATTCAGTGTGCAAAATTTTTCTTTTATTCATAAGTATTCGTCACATGAGTATTTAACATTGTATGTAAATGTAAAGACTGATGCCGATTTGTATTTCGAATACTTTATAGTATCCAAAAACGTTCGTCCGAAAAAAAAAAAAAAAAAAAACATTTTTCTAGCATAAAATTCTTATTAGGCAACCATTTAAAAATAATGGAAACAATATTCAAAAAAATGTAGATAACCACAATCACAAGTATAATGCCTTCATATATAATTTACTTTACTAAAAATACCAATTATAGGCATTAGTTTTAGATCTTTTAAAAAAATCTTGAAAATAATTTTTTATAACATAATATACAATTGTGATAGTGACAATTGTATTTTATGTTATATAAAATTATTTTCAAGATTTTTTTAAAAGATCTAAAACTAATGCCTATAATTGGTATTTTTAGTATAGTAAAATAATGGAAACAATTTATTTTATTTTATTTTATTTATTTTTTTTTTTGAGTGATTTCTCCGATTTTTTTTACTTCTCCCTTATACACTCAACACATAAAATACTGCCCACCCATTCATCTAATGGGCGATTTTCCAAATTTTTTAAATTTGACAGGGTTTGTACGCTTCATGGATATTATACCAGAATGTCCGTAAAGTAATATTTGCCTCATTTAATGGAAAAAAATCTAATTTTAGATATAACAATAAGTAATTTAAGAATTTTCTGGTGCAAAATCACCTAAACTCTCAGGAATCCCCTAATGCGTATGAACCCTAATTCAGGATTTTTTTTCCCGGCAAAAAATATCTTTTATTAATAAATTAAGAGTCCTGAGGAATTTTAATTTGCTTTTCAAGGAGTACAAGTTTTTAGATACAAGTGTTAATAAAAGTTTTGAGATGTTAAGTATGTTACTGGAAGAATATTCCTTGCCTATATTTTATTAATGCAATTTTTACAAACATTAAACGTAAAAAATGAAGCGTTCGAAATGATTAAATCAAATTTTTTTGATATAGTTAAATTTATTTAAAATTACAAAATAACTTTAAAAATTGTTACATATTCTATGCGTTTAAAAATATATAATGCAGTGTATTGTAATAAATCAATATGTAAATATATTTCAAATTTATGGGATTTTTTAATATATATTAATTGTTTTGTTTTGTTTGTTCGAAAGAAATATCGATTCTGTTACTGTCTTGTCTGTAAACCAATAAGAATAGATGTTCACATTACTCAGTCGATTTCATTAAGCGCTTCAAATATTATTTTCGTGATTCAGTAACTAGTAGAAGACAATTTTAAATTATACACTGTAACAGAAGGATAATATTAACAGTTTTCATTTTTCATAAGCTGAGATTTTTTTCTTTTTTTTAAATCTTGTCAGGTCTGTTACCAGCTTTTTTTTTTTTCAATTAATCAAGAGTAGTGTTATTATATTTTTATCTCACTGAATTCAATGCGAGAAGAATATTTAAACTATATTATACTCATCTTGAAATTTTTACATATGATAATAACTTATATTAAAAAATCTCAATTTGTCTGGTCCGGTATGTATAAAATCTGTGACGGATTAAAAGTAACAGGTCTGGCAAATTTAAATAATAATATTGGTAACCTTCTTATTGTCAATAACTAAGAGGAAATCTTTTTGAACAAAATGTTAATTTCAATTTCAAATCATATTGAATTCTTAAATAAACAAAGGAAATAGAAATAGAAAAATTATATTATCTTTTCATTGAGATATGCGTGCTTTTAATAATGCAACCCTTTATTAAACATCTCTGATTTTTGTCAAAAAGTGAAGGTACGCAAGTAAATACAATTAGATACATAATAATTTTGTTTAAACTTGCGTGCAGCATTTAGAAGTATTGAAATTTACGCTGCTGCAAATTTTTAAACTTATAAATACCGCGCATTTTCAATTTTTGCACCATGTTATAGGGGAAAAAATGTACTTTTAAATGCAATGTGTTTGAAAGCTGTATCTCGATTTATTTTTGAGATATCAGTTTTTTTGTAGTTTTTAATACCAATTTTATTATTTGTGGCAACAGAGGTATTCCATTTTTTTCTAAAGCGTAAAAAAGAAATAATTTTTATATTTATTTAAAATTTCATGCAACAATTAGGAAAAAATGGACTGATGACTTCGTCAGATGAACGAAATACTAAAAACGGATTAGTGATTATGTACTTCGGGCTGTAAATATATGGCTGCGGGGCACATGCGGCCCGCACACCGCAGATTTAGTATTGCTGGACTAGATCCATTATGAAAATGATGAACTGTACTTCGTAAAAAAAAAATAAAAAATAATAATAATCGTTGATGTTCAGGTAAATTGCTTCATTTTCTGAAAACAATAGAGGCTCGATTTAATTATTTACCGGTAAGTCGATAATACAAATCGCCGGTTTATTGATTTTAAACACTTGTCTCATGCGGATAAACTGACAATAACATATTATTTTGAATTTAATATTTCATTATAGAATATTTCGGGTGTAAGTTTTAACTTAAAAGATTTTTTAAACTCTTTTAGTCTTTGGTCGTGATAAAAGCTGTTTTAAGACCATTAGTATAAAAGTAAATGTTCATCTATTGATGGCAATAATTGTTACATACATCGTACTTAACTAAGTTTATTTACTGATTTTTTTTTTTTTATCTCGCTTACACACGTTAAATTTGTTTGTTAATGTGTACTTTCGATACATTATTGGAGTCGGATTTATTGACAAAGTGATGATCCATTAAGTATCTAAATACATTTCTGAGATTCTATTAAATTTAATTTTATCTATAACGCTTCATTTCAAGCTAAACTGAAAAATATCCACGTCGATTTCCCTCTATTCTATGATTTTTTTTCTCGCTTTCACTCATAGTTTTCCAGATAACCTGGATAATTCTTAAATATCTCCAGTTCCTAACTATGCCGTCTGATTCATCAGACTAGACATCACAATAATTTTGATTATATACCCCGCTATCATATTCCATGTGCAAGTTCTTTCAGTATAAATAAAATTTCTCAGCGTTTTATATATATACATATATATATATATATATATATATATATATATATGTAAAAAATTAATTCTAATCCACATGAATATTTATTATATCCATAGGCGCTTCAAGCACCTTAGAAAAATACAGTAAAAATACAATATCCCTAAATTAATGTACGTACATAAATGTCAGAATTTTGTCCATCCCGGTTGATGGATAAAAATCTGCCTGATTATCGTTATTATGTGATGATTCTGCACAACTCCACCCCTATTTCAAAAATGTCTCCATAACTCCACCCCTATTTTTAAAAAATTGTTTGTATCAATTTTCGAAAAGGCACTCACAATTCACACTTGCATAGAAAAAAGAAAAAGAAATGGCATTGATAATTTATCAATACCTTTGCTTTAAAAGAAGAAAAGTATCGATAAATTATAAAATGCTTCCAAACTGAAAATCCCTTAAAATATCCGCACACCCTTCGGAAGTGATTCTTTGAAAATTTCAAAATTTTCTCTTGTTATTCATTTTTTATAAGGACATTTGCCCTAAAACTCTGATTACTCAGAAATAATTTTTTTAATTGAAAAATAGTCAAAATTATGCCAATAATCGATATTTACAAAAAACGTAATAACTCAAAAATAAAATAAATTGACATTTTGTAAATTGCATAATAAACAGAATAAAAATTAAAATTTTAAGCTATGTAAAAGAATTACTCTCAAAGTTTAACTATATGAAATCTGAATTGGAAAATTTAATTCATATTTTAAAAAAAAATTATTTTTATTTTAAACTTCTGGTTCTGCAGACATTTTCAAGTGATGGATTTTACAACTTTAGTGGGAGAAGTTTTTTTTTATTATTATTATTATTTTTCATTACGCCATTTATGCAAAATTAGAAAAAAAATAGTACCTACAAATTGTTTATTTTTCAAATAAAAATACCTTAATTTCATTAAAAAAGGATTTTTTAAAACAGCAATTTGTTATTATTTATACTAGCATCTAGTGAGCATAGTGCTGATTTTAAAAGATAAATGTTCTAAAATATCTATGTGTGGCTATGTCGAAATTCTTTTAAACTATCCTGAAATCCAGGACTGAAATGAATTCTTTTCATTTTTTGCATTCATCCATTCTAAATTGAGAAACTGACTGCAGCATCCTGTTGCTACAAAACATTTCTGCTGTACTATGCTGCATTGTAGTAAGTAAAATGATGATTTTAATGAATTTTTTCAGTACAGTAATTATTGTACATTATTTACCTTAATAAAATTGATGTAAACTGAAAGCATTGCCTTTTATTTAAACTGGTGTCATTCTAAAATTGGTGCAATGAATCCTCACTATTTACTACTAGTTTCAAAAGTTTAAAAAATTAAAAAATATTTCGGCTAAATTAAAATAGATAAAATTGTATTTCGTTTTTTTTTTTTTTTTTTTTGCATATATATATATATATATATATATATATATATATATATATATATATATATATATATATATATATATATATATAATTAATTTTATATATACTTTATTGAATTATTTTTTGTCTAATCGAAGTCATTTACATAAGATTACAGGAAGAAGATATTTTTTTATTTTACAAAATTAAAAGTTATATTGTAAATTCCTAAAGAATAACTGTGTCTTCCATTTCTTCCACTCGGAAAAAAACCTATCTCTTTCCGATGTTTTTTTCCATGATTTCTTCCGCGATTCTTTCCACAGTGGAAGAAACCTGCAAATGCCGCTTTTATGGAATAAAAGCTATTAAACATGCATACTATTGATTGCTACTAATTCAAACAAGAGTTAACATTAAAAAAGTTTTTTTCAACTCATACCAGTAAATTTATTTTATAATATGTTATTGTATTTAAACGTTGTTCTGGTATATTTAATACCTACACTATCTTTGAGGATTTCAAAAGCGAGTGAGCGCCTTTACCGGTAGTAAGTTCTCCTCGCTAAATATAGTGTATACAGTTAAACTCATAACGGAACAGATGTAGCCTTCGCCCGGACTCCGCCATCTTGTTTCTTTGATGGTTACTTTTGACCACTATATACTTAATTTTTGACCAATTAAGAAATTAAACATAAGCAACAAAAAAATTTTAAACTGAAAAGCAGCACTCGAAATATTATTTGTAAAAAAGAAATATATATATATATATATAGGGGAAAAGAGAGGAGAAATTCATAATTAGCAAACGATAAATATATAAATTTTAAAACAGTGAAATGAGGCAATATATTTATTTAAATATATATATATTCCGAAATTACAGTCAAAACTGTTTCAGAGATTATACATTTAAAAAAACAGCAACAGAAATAAATGAATAAATCCAAATACAGAGATTTCAAATCAGGAAACAAAATGGCCGCCGTCTCCGGGTGAATACTACATGATAGCCAATAGTCTTTTGTGGGACATAAAAAGTACAATAAATTTGATAATTGTCCATCAGTTTAATGAGTAGGCGGTCTATTTTCTGATGCGCGTATAAGGGAAAGGCAAACAAATCTACCAAATCAATAAAAAATTCATTTCAAGTTTGTTATTACCATTATCTTAAATACATAATTAAAATTGTAGCCTGTTCAGAATTTTTATCTTGAACTAAAAATTTTTTTTTAATTTCGAACGAATATTTTTTGATACTTTAAAGAATTCGAAATCCATACTTGCATAAGCCTTTACATTAAATTCTTTGCTTTTTATTCGTGTGTAGCAAATTAATTAATAAAGCATAAATTTTGAATATGGAATATAGCATCACTATATATTGAACTTTTGCAAGATGATCATTTAAAAACATTTGAAAGAAATGCCTTACATAAAAAAAAAAAAATTAATGACAATAATGTTCAAATACAATAAAACTATTTTGGCAAAATTAAGAATTCAGGTCACTCCTTTAATCATTGACACATACTATTTTTAAAATGTTAACCGGTGTCCTTTAAAAAAAAGAAAAAAAGAAAACTATTTGGAAAAATAGTCGTTGTTCTCGGTAGAGAATTGGGAAATCTAAAGTATATCTGAATCTTTTTATTGGTTACATTCGCAACATATTTAATTTTATTCGTTTCCTGATTGGTCCATGTTTAATATCCAAAAATAGAATACTTCTGTTTTTTATTTTATTCATTTTCTGATCGGTCAAATTTTAATGTCCAAAAACTGAATATTTCTGTTGCCACGAAAAAGTAATAATTTAAAAAAAAATTAATAATTTAAAAACTAATTATGATAGAGATTTCAAACAAATTTCATTGAAAAGTGCTTTTTTTTTTCTCTCTACGCAACGGTGTAAAAATTCAAAGTATGTGATGTTAAGAAGATGAAAAGTTTGGCGTTCCAAAAATTGTAAAATTGAAATTTCATTTGAAATTTGTTTGCGATGGGTGTACGAATATTAATGTTTAATCTATGTCGCACGTAATACGAGGCGTTCAGAAATCAACTCCATCAAATAAAAAAGCACATTTTAAACAGTTAAAGTTGTCTATTTTTAACCTATTGTTTTTTTTTTTTAATCATTGGTCTAGAAATATTAATGTTTAATGCACGGCGTGCGTAATATACGACTCATCCTACGAGCGAATCATCCTACAAATGATGTTTATTAATTTAAATATAGAATTTATTTATTTTTAGTCTTTTATAATTCTTTAAAATTTGAGTCTTTTAAAATAACATTTTCCAAAAAATCGTTGTAATTTGCTAGTTTTTTTTTTTTTTTTTTTTTAATGTTTGTCTAATATTACTCAACAAATTTTTAACTAGCTCAAATCTTTAAGGTAAAGGATTAGTTGAACATGTCGCAAAGGTTTCCGATTTGTGAATGGACGAATTCAAAAAAATAAAAAACAGCGTAAAATTTAAATGCTTCAACCTACTTCAAAAATTTGAATTCTCTCGGAACTGTCCTTTTTTATATATTTTATTTATTTATTTATTTTAAAAAATTTCGAGCGAACATTTTTGGATACTAAAAAAACGTTTGAAATCCAACATAGTATTATTACCACTCATGTGAAGAAAATTTATTAATAAAAGAAAGATTTTGCGCAGGGAATATGGGTTCACTAAATATTGAACTTCTACAAAATAAATATTTAAAAGCATTTGGTAGCATTTCCTTTTATTGTTATTTTTTTTAAAATAAAGCTCGTATGCAATAAAAAATATTTAAGCGGAGCTAAAAATTTATTGCACGCCTTTAGTCACCGAATCTGGTATTAAAATGTAAAAAAAAGTTATTTTAAATATATGTATGCTCAGTACTACTCGATAAATTGTTAACAATCTGAAATTTTTAATCCAAAAGATTAGTTTAGCATGGCACAAGACCTGAATGAACGAATCCAAAGAAATAAAAATCGACTTCATTTTAAACATGTCTTATCCTACTTGAGAAATTCAAATTTATTTAAGGTTAGAATTCCGAGGTTTTTAAGTCTTAATATTAATATGATCTTTTAATGTAATTTGTCAAAATAAAATCGAGAAACACAAAAATAAATTCTATGATATCGGTTAAATTACAGTACTGTTTGTGTACATCGTTCAAAAATAATAAACAAAATAAAAGTATTACATTGTAATTATGAATTGGACAATTGCACCATAACTTATACTAAAAATATGTACTAAAATAAATAGAGATTGCCAAATGGTACGCTTAAAAGCAATATATTTAAAAATACGTTTAAAAGTTATAAAACGTTTCGTATCGCTTCTGCAAACGTCGTCAGTATGAAACAGAGAGATGTTAAATACAATTTAAAGTTTCAAAATATAAACATGAACGTCTAAGAGTCCACGAGCATACTTGAGTTATGAGTGCGTAAACCTGCTTTTTAATTAATTATAGCATATTAAGCCTGATTTTATGAATGACAAATGATCGCTACAAGAGCGTGGCCCGTTTTTAAAAGTACTTTAAACACATTGTTTCGGTGTACCATTTAGCAACCTGTATTTATTTTAGTACATATTTTTAGTATTGAATTGTGTTCACATCCAAAGTTTATCGTTAAGGTACATTCTTGAAATTATTTTCTCCGTTTCTTCTAATGCAAGTTGAGTATCTATAGTGTAAAGGCCAAACGCATGTTTGCGTAACGCATACGTCATTATGCGAATGGCAACACTTTCACCTGCATATTCGGTTTTGCAATTTTCGCTACTGCAAATTTTACATTTCTAAATATCGCACATTTTACATTTTTACACCGTCGTATAGAGAAAAATTTTTACTTTTAAATGCAATTTGTTTCAAAGCTGTATTTCAATTCATTTTTGAGATATTATATTTTTTTATATAATTTCTAGTACCAATTATGTCATTGTGGCAACAGAATCACTCCATCTTCTCTTAAAATTAAAATAAATAAATAAATAAAATAAAATAAAAGCGTATACTATTTATAAGGTATCGACTGTTATGAAATCCGGTGAATTTTGGTTTTATTTTGTTTGATAATTTGGATAATTGGTTTTATTGTATTTTGTTAAATGTAGCTTAAAATAATATTAGTTTGAGAGTTAGACTGAACAATATATGATGTATTTTTAACTGTAATTAATTATGTGGATTTCTTATAAATCAATGAAACAGTTCTTTCTTAAAGATTTTCTTTCGTCGAATTTCGACGGGTTCCACCTCGTAAAAGATATTTGACGCCTTTCACGATTTTCTATTTGAATAACTCAGAAACATACGAAAATATAAAATGGTTATTTAAACACTCACACCATGATGCAAAAATATTGAAAAAAAAAGCCAAAATACATTATTTCATAATTTTCAATTCTAGCACAGTTGTTTCACAAACGAACGACTATCTTATCACTCAAATGAAAAGTGAATTTCAATCGACCAAACTAATGCTTGAGAGATGTGGGCGGGGACAACTTTATGTAGTAATAGAAAACTGGTGAAGTAAATCTCGTAGGGGGTTCTTTAAATCTATTTTGAAAAGCAGTAAAAGAAGTGAAAAGTGTGATTGCAGATCGCACATAGGGTTTCGTTTAACATTTCTTTCAAAACAACTTATCCTTTTAATTAATAAATCCTAATTGTTAATTTAGAATTATTAAATTTCTGCATACATGGTACACCAACAAATTTAATTTAAAAATAATTATAAATGGAACTTTTCTATTTTAATCAAATTAAAAATGTTCCAATCAAATTCAATTCAATTCAAATTCAATTTTTTTTAAATTCAAAATTTAAAAGAATTAGCGAAGATATAAATAAAATTTTAAGTTTCTAAAAGCGAAAAAAAGTTTACAGTTAAATTTTGAATGCTGAATCATTAATAAATCTCATAAGTTTTTAAAATAGAAAGAAAATTGAATTCCAAAAAATATTATGACATTCAGATGAACGAAACCCTAATAATATAAATCTTAAATTTGCCAAAAATACGAATTTTTTTTTTTATTATTAAATCCATCTCAATATGAAAAATTTCAAGTTTCAGCATTGCAGTTTGAATTAAGAGCTTTTTTTTACTAGTGAAATACTTTAGCTTCAAGATATGATGTCTACATGAAAAACGTTGAAATCAAGGTTTCTGTTTTTAAATTTAAAGCTGGAAAATGAACGAATGATAGTGATAAAGTTGATTTAATTAAAATAACAGACATTAAAATAACAGGCTTTTTCAAAATTTTATGATTTGCCACGTGGCACGAGGTATTCAGCTGTAAGTATACAAACTTTAAAGTCTCTCACTTATACTGTTTTTGTGTAAGAACTCTGTAACAGATCAAGAAGGATTAAGGACAGTCCAAGGAATGAAATATCACTTATTTTTTTCATGTCAGCTGGCTGCTTTTGACAAATATTTCAATTTGTACTTGGGGAAAGAAAGAAAAAATATCGATCAAGTTTACTTTTATTATTTTTATTGAATGCTTAAAAATATTGGTATAAAGAAAGTTGCAGTGCGTTAAGCAAATAAAATTAATTAATTTAAGCTCATTTAATTGCAAAATATAGCAATAATTTGCTATTTAATGTTTTAAAACCATAATTGTGTATATAGGCATAACTGCTAACTCTTCCAATTTTTTGGCCGGAAAAAATCTTTGCCATATTTAACCCTTGGGGACGAGCGATACGTATACGTACAGCGAAAGAGCTTAAGAATTCTTGTATATAGCCACCATAATTTCTGCGCATAATAAGCCATAAATTTCTGTTTTTAAAAGCCGGTGACAAAACTTAAAAAAATTCGAAAAAAGCTCCTGTCGCGAAGGGGGTTAATCGGCGGATTAAAATAGTTAAAATAACCATAAAATTTTTGTGGTCTTAAAAAGCGGGAAATTTTGGCAGCTATGTATAAGGTACACACAATAAAATATAAAATTTTAAATTTAATTTTTTAAATATTTTTCCATTATTAAATTTATACATAGATTTCGAAATTTTTTTTTCATAAATATTGAAAAAATCGTGCAGTGAATGGTTAATATTGGCATCACCAGTCCCAGGACTGCCACAAGCGACGACTATTTTATAATTCTAAATGGCACCACTTTCTTAAAAAAGAAATTCTTAACAGGCACGTTGACAACATTTGCAAGAGAAACCTACTTCAAAATTTATGTTAGAAAAATGTTGGTACTAACGAAACATAAAAATAGTCGTCTGTCACAGCCTTGTACAAAGAAAATAATATTTAGAACGAAATCTTTAGAACATAATCGCTCCAATACTGTAGTAAGAAGTATATCCTCCTCAGTCCTGAGAGAAAATTTGCGTAGCACTAAAAAAAAAAGAGGGGGGTAAATTTTTATAAAATAACTTCAAAGATGCATCGGTCTATATATCGATGCTTCTTCTAATATATACACACATTTAATAAAAATATTAAATGTAATTTTATCAATTTTAGAAGCATTATTTATACCATCATCATATAATACGTATTTATTCAAAGTAAAAGCACAGTACAGAAAATCTGGCAACATAAAGTAGGCGGGGCATCGTCTTCGTGGTACGATTTGAATGCAGATGTAAATTGTATTAATGTTATTTGAAAAAAAAAATCTAATTTTTGAATACTGCAAAAAGTTCTTTTTTAAAAATCATTGCCCCGCATTTCATAAATTAAAAATTTTGAGTTAAAGATACTAAAGGATTATTATTTAGTAGTTTTTTATAATTTATTTCAGTGAAAAATTGTGCAAAAAGATGATGATATAAATTCTTAAAAAGTTAAAAATATACCCTACCTCATTCTGTAAAAGTAATGTTTATTTTATTATTTTTATTTATTTTAAAGATTATTTTATACTTATTTGTGTGAGTAAAATATTCCTGTCGGTTGATAATGTCCTATATATTTATTTAGCTTCAAGTTGCGTGGGTATTGCACCTAAATATTTACAAATATATACAAAAAAGAAGGTACTGTTTGGTTATCCCATCAACAAATTTCGCTAGAGTATACAAATCACCAAAATCATAGCAAAATTATACATATTGATATAATTTTCATTTTAAATAACAAGAAAACAAATAATCAGTAGAGTATTAATAAAAATGCAATTAACAAATCAAAATAAAAATTACTTTATGGCGTTTTAAACACGTTTATCGTATTTAATCGTATATATTTAATTGTATCGTGTATCGTTCATTGAATGCGACATCCACGATCATCTATTATTGACACTTAATCTTATAATTTGACGACGGTTTTTTGGTCGACCAAGTAACCAAGTACAGTAAAACCCCGATAATTCGGATTAATTGGGACCAGACCCAATTCGGATTATCAAAAATCCGGATTATACGTAGAACGAGAAAAAAAAAATTAAATAAAAAGTACTTACAGAAGAACACCTTTATATTAAACATACTGAACATTTACAGACAATAAAAATGTTTAATTTGTAATTATAAAATCTTCTGCTGTGCCAATTTTGTATTACCTTTGCGGGCAGCACGGTCACGCATCGGCTTGAGCATAGTTAGTTTGTTGGGTGTAGTCTCCACCTGATGTTCAAAATAAACCATTAATTATTGTAAATGATTTGCTGCTTCATTATGTTGATAATTTTATGTATAACCTAAGATTAATAACTTTAGGTTGATCATCATCGATAATAGCGTTTTCGTTTGAATCATCTCCATTTTCAACTTCTTTAGTTGTACATAAAGTGATTATTTCATCATCTGTAAGTGAGGTGTTAATTTCATTATATTTTGCTTCATTGAACTGCTAAGTCGGTGATATCAACTCTGAGCAACCATCAGTTTTTTTTTTAACAAGCTTACAAAATTTTCAGGTGCAATTTCCCTTTTACTCTAGCCTTTTTCCCCTTCTGTTTCAAGCTTGCTTGTTATTCAAGAAATCACAGTTAGTAAACCACAAATTCTTCTATGACTTTCGGAGAATACTCTCAGCAATTGCTTGCAGGCTTTAAGTGATGCTATGTTGTTTCTTTGAAAGGTAACATCAAAGTGTTTAAATGAAAAAGATTAAGGTATTTTTCCGAAAAAAATTCGGAAAAAAAACTTTTTTATTCAAAATACGAAAATGAAATGAATTAATGTAATCGAAATTTTGCCGATCACTTCTCAAACTTTGGAAAAAGAAACTGACCAGACTGATCCGGATTATGCGGGGATACGGATTAACGGGGTCCGAATTAGCGGGATTCTACTGTAGTACCAAAATAATAATTAAAATAAATTAAAATAAAAAAGGAAAACAAGTAAGAAAAATCATGCGTTAAGCATAGATTATGAAGCACTTTCCAACACTTAATGAAATCTTTAACAAAACTTTGTTATTTAGTGAAATAATAGTGTATAGCCAAATATACCCAAATATGTATTCCAGTACATTAGAACAGCCCTGTATTTCATATGTCAGTTCATATAATGGGAAAATTTAGCTTAGCAAGAAAATACCCAGTAGCTTGAAATTTCTTTTTCAGCAATTCATACTATTAGATGGAAACATACTTGAATACTTTTGTTCAGCCCTGTAGTTTACATTGTACCTTTATTACAAGTCAGCATTAGGCTAAAATTTATTGTAAACTTAAACACTTTTAAAACAACTGAAATCACATTCTCATAAATCATCATTCATAGGCGTCCATGTACCGAATTCTTTGCGTGGCCCTGTATATCCCTTTATCTATATTCTGCAAACATTTCTCAGTAAATTGAATGCAGCTCAGCGTAAAAATGCATAGCTTATTTAAGAACCACGCATAAATAATTTACGCTCATATTCAGTAACGTTGGTTAGCTCTTTTGGGTAGCCCTGTATATCAACTATAACATTTATACACACCATATAATGTGCATATATTTAACGAAATATAAACGCGAATATAATAATTAAAATGCATTTCATCCCTCCATCAGACATCATCAGACACATATACGGTACTTCGGAAAGAATATACTATTTGAAATCTTTTGTATGGCCCTGTAAATGCTATGTACTTCATATTATGCAAGACAGTAGCGTATAATTTATATTAAGCTTCAGTGACATACATCAATTTTATTATACATGAAAAAGCTTAAAATCTTTAAAATATGTCACACAATTCCCCCTTTTACCATTATCTAATGGGATTCTTTTGTGTGGCCCTGTAAATGAATAATAGCTACATTTTCACCTTATATTTTATAGAATGCATATTTTAATATGTTTGACAGGGTATAACATCTTTAAAATTCCTTTGAAACGATTTTTTTCCATAGGCCGTAATGTAATAGGAAACTTTTGATTCGCCCTGTAGATAAACTAAACATGGTAGAAACTTCATTTTCGATAGGACTTGTGCTAGGGTAAACGTTAATAACGTCCTAAAATTTCATGGCAATCCGAGTATATTAACGATTTTTCCCCATAGGCCGTAATGCAATGGAAAACTTTTGATTCGCCCTGTAGACAAACTAATCATGGTAGAAACTTCATTTTCAGTAAGGTTCGTGCTAGGGTAAACCTCAATAACGTCCTAAAATTTCATGGCAATCCGCGTATATTAACGATTTTTCCCCATAGGCCGTAATGTAATGGGAAACTTTTGATTCGCCCTGTAGACAAACTAATCATGGTAGAAACTTCATTTTCAATAGGACTTGTGCTAGGGTAAACGTTAAAAACGTCCTAAAATTTCATGGCAATTTGAGTATATTAACGATTTTTTCCCATAGGCTGTAATGTAATGGGAAACTTTTGATTCTCTCTGTAGATAAACTAATCATGGTAGATACTTCATTTTCAATAGGGTTCGTGCTAGGGTAAACCTCAGTAACGTATAAAAATTTCATAGCAATCCGAGCATATTTACGGGAGTTAGAGCGCGGACAGACGGACAGACGGCCATCCGGCCAGACGGACAGACGGCCAGACAAACCGAATGCATAAGCACTTTTCAACTTTGTTGGAAAGTGCTAAAAAGGAATTTAGGGCGGCGTTGCACATAATTTTAATTTTATCCCAATAAGCCTTGTGAGTCTTTCCATGTCAGTTCAGGCAGGCTTGTAACCCACCATCACAGATTTTAATGATACTGCGTGTGTTTGTTATTACTACTAAGATCTGATCACAAGCAATTTTTTAAGCTGATTGATAAAGCAGCTTCTGAGAAAAATATATATATACATCAAAGTTTTGAAAAACTGCCGTCAATAGGCATTGTTCACTGCTCGGTTTTCAAATGTAGTATGTCATAAATATAATTATTTTTAAATATATATTCGTCAGATCATCTTCAATTAATTTATGAATAATAGATGGAGCATGCAGCTTATGAAAAAAAAATACTATATAAAATGCTTATAACATTTTAGATTTCTCTAAAAAAATTTTGAAATTTTGAAATCGTGAGTTTTTATGAAAAATTAGTTGGATGTGCCAATCCCAAAACTTTCTTCTATCTCATACGTACATTTTAATATTTAAAAAAAAAGTTATTCATTTAAATGTTTTAATAATTTTAATTCAATACCATACGAACTTTGGTTTTCATCTTAAATTTCTGTTTAAATCATTTAATCGGAGTAAAAACGAATCTCCGTCTCTACACGAGCCGATGAACAATAGAAATGATAGGCAGATTTTTTTTTTTTAATTCAGGGAGGACCTATTTGCCTTATCAAAAGATAATTATATACAAAAATTTTTGTTCAGTTCTAGAACTAACTTCATACACTTTTAGGTCGTGCAATATTGAAAATGGCATAAAATTGGCTATTGCAGCGGCCCCTTCCGGTGGATTTTTTTCAAATTCAAGGAGGACCAACTAGCCACAAAAAATTTGATTCAATTCGTTGTATAAATTTATATACTTTTCGTCGGTACAATATTGAAAATGACACACAAATCGCGATTGCAGCGCCCCCATCCGGCGGATTTTTTTCAAATTTAGGGAGGACCAACTAGCCATAGCCATACACTTACACAAAAAATTTCGTTTAATTCGATGCATAACTTCATATACTTTTGGTCGGTACAATATTGAGAATGGTTCAAAAATCGCGATTGCAGCGCGCCCTTCCGTCGGAATATTTCAAAACTGAAGGAAGACCTGCTTACCACAGCCAGAAACATTCACAAAAAATTTGGTTTATTTCTATGCATAACTTCATACACTTTTTGATAGTAGAATGGCGACATACACACAGGCACACGAACAGACATTTATAAAAACAAGTTTTTTGGAATCTCTGACCCCTAAAACGTGTAAATCCGTCGAAAAAAAATTTCGATTACAATACTTTCTTCTATTGAAGATAGAAGAAAGTAACAATGAATTAACATCAACAACAACAAAAAGCATTATCATAAAAGATGCATTTTGTACTGATTTAACGGGGAACGTAGGGATTAAATGTCTTTGATTAATAGCACAGCACCCTGAAATCTCTGAAATGTTGCAAATAATTTGTGACAGAGGTCTCCATTTAACATCAGGGATGTAGTGGAGGGTATACGCAGTATAACTTCTGGATTTTTTAAAGGAGCTCCGTATACCTTCTGTTTCTCAAAAAAGCTATAGTATACAAACTCTAGGGTATACCCTCTGCTAAGAGCGTATATCCTCTGTCATTTTTACGACTACACCCTGTTTAACATGACAAAATATCTTACATGTAAAGAAAAATCCTAATCGAAACTCTGAAGTACAAGCATTTCGATGTCCAATAAGTCAGTACGTTAGGCTAGTTCGTAGCCAATCGTGTGTCGACTTGAAGCATTAACAAACAGATGCACATCTAATAATTGAGTTAACATAGTATATAAGAGAAACAAATTTATTTGAATAGAATAAACGAAGTTAATTATGCTCATTATTTTCATCGCTTGCACCAAGAGAGAAGAATTTAAAATCATACTAATGTGAATGAACATGCTTTTAACAGAGTAAATAAGAATGAAAATTACTGATACTTTAAATTAAAACTCACACCAGAAAGTTTTTTTGAAAACACTTAGAAGAAACAAACATAGACAATTTTACCCGTTTGGTAATAGATTGTCATTTACACAAATCGGCGGTTGACATATTCAAACGGCCGATTGAAAATGAATTAATGTTAGGAAAAGGAACATCCAAGGGGACATATGTCATCAGAATTTCATGCTTCAAAAAGAGTGAGCGCAAGTTGAGTTAGGATGGATGTAATGCCTCCCTCTTCCTTAGTATTCGGTTGCATGCCGTTAAATCCGACAACCCGAAGTTAGACTTTAGGGGAGTGGTTATTGTCAGGGAGGAAAATTGAAGTGTATGCTTCTCAGAATGGAAAACTAGTCGTTGGGGGCCACCGTCATACTTACCCATCATGGATATGCATAATATAAAATATGAAAATAAAACGTGTGTAAAATATTTATAAAATGCACTGCAATTCCAAAATAAAATTTAAATGCTTTATTAATGAATTGCTGATGAGCCAAATTCGACAAATTATATAAAACGCCAAAATACTCAAGTAATACCGAACTGCGTAAAAGAAACATCCTTATAACTCTAAAAATAATAATCATATTAACTAACAATTTACTGCGTCGGATGAAGCGTCTCATTTCCAATTAAAATATATCTTTGAATTGAAATTTGATTGAAATACAGGGTCATGAAAAATCAAAGAATGCGGAAAACAGGATTACACATATCTCGGCAACTAATAATTCGATCGACTTCATTCTATATGTAAAATGTGTGTTATTTTATTGTCTTTTACGTCCATTCCTTAGAACAAAAAAATTCGAAAATTTTTATATACCTTTCATCAGAACGAATTTTTCGAGAGTCCGAAAAAATAGTTCCGGATAATCGAGGTTGCTGATATTAAATAGGGTTCGTCCCATTCTTACATACTAACTACATACAAAATTTCAAGTCTCTATCTCAATTTGTTCGGGAGATAGAACGTTTACAGACAGACAGACGGACGGACGGCAAAAATTTTTTTCAAAAAAATATGCTTTTCGGAATCTCCAGTATCTGAAACGTATAAATCCGTCGAAAAACTTTTTCGATTTTCAAAACGATTGCAAGACTTACCCTATACTACGTATGATGGGTAAGTAAAAGGAATTACTGATAATTGAAGGTGAATGGATGCAGTAGCGCGCTGTTTATGTGATTATTACACATTCGTTTCGAAAAATAGTATTGTGTAGAGATAAATTATTGTAGTTCTAAAGAATAAAATTGATTTTTGAAAATATAATTAGATTGCAAAAATTTTTAAAATTGAATTTCTCTCTTGAATTAAAATTCTGTATCTACAGAAAAAGGAGCCAATTTTTGGGACATTCTTGGCGAGGAATTTTAGTAATTTTTCATAAAATTGTAGAAAAAATTAGGGACAATGACTACAAATTGTAAAGCATATTTTTGGTTGATGTCATTCACCTGAGAAATTATATTCCCAAGATACTTAGTATTGAGATATCTGGCAAACAGTTTTGAAAGGGAAAACTTTATTTTCATCTCCCCCTCCCCTTTACTCTTTTATGTGACGCTGTGATCAGATGATTTTTTTATTATTATTTTGCGACAAAGTAATAAACAGGACATTTAAAAATAAATAAGTTATAAATAAAAAGGCAGAATTACTTCAAAATAAAGAAGCATTTTAAAGATTAGATGCTTCCTGGGATAAGCCCGCATATAATATATAAATGCCGAAAGTATGCGTCGAGTACGACATATAAATATTTATAAAAAATATGTATAAAAAATATTTAAATCCATTTAGAGGCTTTGTTTGGAGCGGAGCTAGGAATCATCGACATCTGAAGCATTTTTGAATTATGCACTTACAGAATTGCTATATTTCAAATGTTAATGAATCATCATTCTCAACATTGACGATACTGTGTTGATATCAAAATTTGTTGTTGGTGTCGCATACAACAACAGGGAAGAAAATTTTTTGACATAGAAACAAAGTCATTCTTCGATATCAAAATATATCGGCAGAGATCACAATTAATTTAAATGAAAATGTGTAAGGCGACGTTTCCCCTACTCCTAAGAGATTGCTTTCTGAAAAGGACGTGATTCAGTGACCAATGTGGTGTTGTATTTCTCCAGACTGTGATTTTGGCCCTCCATTTTAGAATTTCGCATCCGGACATTAAAAAAAACTCGAAATCTCTTTGGGGAATCAGATTTTCACTCGGAGAAGTGTAGAAGGCGCTTTTTCCCGCTGTGTCTAATGAAGAATTTGCCTTCCACGGTTGTGTTTTCTTAGTTATAACTGAACTGAAATTGCGTTTTGTGATTAGTTTTAGTAAATATCGCCTTTTTCTGTGTTCCATACTGCTTATATGATTCACTAAAGAAATTTCAGAATTTCTCTTCATGATTTTCTTTCAAACTGAAAGCGCAAACTGTTGGGGAAAAAAAACCTTGTCGTTTCTTTAAATTAATGAAACCTGCAACAAAAAGCTATTATTTTTTTCCTCACGTATTTCATGATCAATACCTACATTATTTAAATTTAAGGAGATTTTTTTCCCTAAATAATTAAAAATCGTAATCCACGTTTATTTATTATTATTGTTAATCTAATATTTTTAAAAAGTACAAAAGTAGTGATTATTTATTTCAACATTTCTTTTATTATTATTCTATTTAATTTAAATATAGATCCCTTAAGGGAAGACCCTACACGGAAGCCACGCCCATTCGCTTTATTTTTACGCTTACATTGTACACTCATTCATTATATACAACTGAATTGTATCCAAGTGTTAAGATCTCTCAAGAGTCACTGAAAAAGACCCGGATGATAAAGTTAAGTCTATAGAGGCGTTATTTTCGAAAATCTCGCTCAAATTTTAATATTTTTGTACGTTTTCTTTTTGCATAGAATAGCTGAGAACGGCAGGTTTTTACTTTTTGATTTAGATTTCAGATTTTTTTTAATTGCCTTATTTTTTGGAACTGGTTAGAATCGGTTTAGAAAACAAAACTATCCTAATATAAAATAAACATAACGAAAATGGAAAAATTAAAACTAGATTTTAAACTAGCTATCTTCAGCTATCCTGTGGAAAAAAAAATCATTCAAAAATATTAAAATTTGAGAGAGCTATTTCAAAATAACGCCTCCGTAGACTTAACAGTATCATCCGGGTCGTATTCAGTCACTCGTGTTTGCTCTTAAGGGATGATCCGACTCGGATTCCACGCCCATACACATTAATTGTACTCTTACATGTTACACTTATTTATTCTATGTGACTGAATGTCAACTAAGCGTTAATGTATGTTTCAATTCATGTGTTTCAGGAAACTGTGAAACTGTTCAAACAATTTAGAAATGTCTCAGTTTTTTAGTTTCCGAAAACATTATATTTTTCAACTAAAAACCTATTAAATCCTAAAGTACGTGAGCGATTTCGTTAAAAAATGTTGTGGTAGAAAGGTATAAATATGTGAGATGTGTTATATGTGAGAAACTGCATTAAATAATTTTATTTAGCTAAAAAATTTTCAAAAGTGAAAATAGTCTTAAAATTTCTCCTTGTTCTGAAATAAAAATTTCAAAAATCATTAATAAAAAATATCAAAATATCAATAATAAAAATATAAATATATATCAAAAAATTGAATTAAAAATATCAAAAATGAAAACAATCTCAAATTTCCCGTTTTTCTGGAAGAAAAATATGAAAAATAATAATAAAAACAATAAAAAAACAATAATAAAAATATCAAAAGTAAATGGGTATATTTAGTTAAAAAATTTTAAAAATGAAAATATTCTTAAAATTTCTCCTTGTTCTGAAATAAAAATTTCAAAAATCAATAATAAAAAATATCAAAATATCAATAGTAAAAATATCAAAAAATATCAAAAATTTGAATTAAAAATATTTAAAAAAATCTCAAATTTCCCATTTTTCTGAAAGAAAAGTATGAAAAATAATAATGAAAATATCAAAAAACAATAATAAATTTGTCAAAGGTCAGAAATAGAAATATAAAAAAATCAGTAATAAAAATATCAAAGGTCAGAAATAGAAAAAAAAAAAAAAAACCAAAAATAAAAATATCACAAAATATTAAAAATCTGAAATAAAAGTATCAAAAATGAAAAAAATTCCGAAAATTTCCCATTGATCTCAAATAAAAACATCAATAATCAATAATTTTTAAAAAAAATCAAAAATCGATAACAAAAATATCAAAAATGAAAAAATTCCGAAAATTTTCCATTGATCTGAAATTAGAAAATCAATAATCAGTAATAATAATAAAAAAAAATCAATAAAATAATTTCAAAAATATCAAAAATTTGAAACAAAAATTAAAAATAAAAGTATGAAAAATGAAAAAATTTTGAAAATTTTCCATTGTTCTGAAATTAATAGAGGGGTCAAGTTGTTTCCGATGAAATGGGGATTAAAGCTATCGCGTTTCACTTAGGATCGTACCCAGTCTTGTATCCTCTTTTTTTTTATTTAGAATTTATTCGATTAAGATGTTCTTTCATTTGTCAAAAGTGAAATCCAGAAACTTTAGTTCAAATTGTTTCTTTGTAAAATATAATAATCGATAAAAGTTGTTTTTTAACTATACTTAATTCATAATCATATTCAATGCCAAAATTTTACTTATAAAAAATATTTAAATTCACACCGGAATATTAAAAACACAAAATATTTTTGTAATAAGTTTACATTAGGATGCGTTGACTACAATGAGTTCGACTTCAGTCAAAAAAAGGTTAGGAGCTAACCTTTTATAATTAATTCAAGTAGGTTTAAAATTCAAATGTATGAACTAGTGCGTGCAAGGAGTCGATCCCCTAAAGACGGATTTCTCAAAAATTCGAAATCCTTTCTTGGAATCAGAGAGGCGCTTTTGCCACAAGCGTCTGGGAGGAGAACGGCTGCTAATGGTACGACTTAGAAAATTTCGGCTTCTGATTAACTCGTTTCTGCGCGTGCGTCAGCAAAGGCGAAAAGGGAAAAAGGTTGTAATTTCTTCCTTCCAGTATACCGTACTGAGAAATGAATTTTCCCTTTTCGTTGTGGATTTGTTTATGAAGTGTTTCAGAAAGAACCAAGTACATTTCTAAGCGTATAATGCGAATTTAAACTTTAAGCGTTATATGATATGAACTCATAATCAAACTATTTAATTGAAACTTTTTTATTTATTCGAAGTTATTTAAAGCAATGCAAAAAAAAATTGAAACTGTTTTAAAAGTTCATCTTTTATACAAATTACAAATAAAAACAATGCTAAACATAAACAAGATTAGAATACAAATAGCAAACAGTTATTTGCGCTTTTTTTAATTTGCTTTATTTACATAGTATCTACATTATACATTATACTCTTTTGAATTATAATTAAATTCAAAATTTTCAGTGTTATAAATGACCGATTCTGTAAAAATGAATAAATAAATATGTGTGTTGAGCTATTTACAACTTATTTAAAGAATTTAAGTGTTTTAAAATGGAGATATTTTCCTATTAACATCAATTAAGGAATAAAAAGTTATCATCAATCAGAAATTATACATATATATGTATGTATATATATATATTTATATATATATATATTCTTTTATGAGAAAAGTATGAAAATGATGAAAAAATGAAAAAATGGGTGCAACAACAATGGACTATAAAAGAACAACATCAAAAAAACAAAACAAAATAAACTCCCTGCTCTTCAGAAGGTGGGAGGAGCAACAGGCATCAAAAAGTTATTAAAAAGTGTATCCTCACAGGTTTCGCAAGGCATCACAAAACCGCATACTCCAGTTATAGAAAGAATTTAAAAGAAAACAACTGAATATAATAAATCAAGAATTTAATAAACCAAGATTATAAAATGAATTAAAAACTGAACTTACTAAATAGCAACAACAAAACCATAACATAAATCAACTTATAACATAACATAAAATATTCTGAAATTTCCAAAATAACAAATGTAAAAATCTCAATAACTAAACAATAAACTAAACTAAATAGACATGCAGCAATGTGATGCCCCCACCTTTACCTGTGAAGAAAAAGGAAAAAAGATACCTGTTAAAAAATTATCACATTACACCTCCATACTTGCATGAGCGGGAAAACTGTTAGGCCTATAGTCAGGGAACGAGAAAGAAGCGAGTATGTACAAGCCTGATAGAGACTTTTTACTCCGTTGGCTTAAAATGGTTGCAATATCTGGCATTGTAGCACTCTTTTCGGCGACATAATATGAATTTTGAATTGTGTTTGCAAAAAGCTGATTTCAAAAAAAAATTTTACGTCGTTTTTTGAAAGATTAATATAATCGGTTATTGACAATTTATTTTTAAAGCGCATTATTTAAATTAGAAAAACATACATATACTCCAAGAATTTTTCATCTTTGAAAGTAATCTTTAGAATTAAAATGTTTTGAAAGTTAAAAACAAACATATTGTTACAATTTAATATCACCAATAATTTTTTTTATTATTATTATTTTGTAATGGAATCGTAATTTTTTCTTTGATAAATGTGTTTTTAATAATCAGATTTAAAGTGATATGTGTGTAATTTGTACCAGGTACCTAACATTGTTCAATGTGCAATTTTGAAGAACCACACGAATTCACATTTGTATTTTACAGGAAGTCTTTTCATATTTTAAATTAAGATAAGAAAACATACTATTAACACAAAAAAGATTTTAGAACGAATGAGATGATTTATGATTGTGGTTTGCAGCCTTGATCACTTTTTTTTAATTTTATTTTTTACAAAAAGTTCACTATAAAGAGGGCATAAGATAAGCTATTTATTTTATATTTATTTAAAACATCCGCGCAGGAAATTTTTTATAACATGCCAATAATAATAATAATAATAATAATAATAATAATAATAATAATAATAATAATAATAATAATAATAATAATAATAATAATAATAATAATAAAGCAACTTCAAAATTTAACGTAGAAAAAGAAAAAAAAAATATTCAAACTTGAATTTCTCTACTGGCATTAAAAATATGAATAAATAAATAAAAAATAAAAAGAAAGAAAGAAAAGACAGCAATTTCTTTTTCGTTAGGGAAGGCCACCCCTCCTAAAATTCTGTTTAAGATACATTTTTAAATATTGAATGTAAAAGGAAAACAAATCTAAAGGGAAACAAATTATAGAATGTACACACTATAAAAATATGTAAAATAAACTTTTAAACTTAATTTTATAATCAATATTTTTTCTTTTTATTTATTTATTTATTTATTTTACTTTATTTTTATTTCTTTTACTTTATTTTATTTTATTTTTGTTATTCAATCCCATATTCACGTTAAAACTTCTATACTATATTAGCATAATTATGTAATTTTTTTATTTCTACTATTACCTCTAAACATAAATATCAATTCGTTGAATGGATTTCGGTAGAACGAAATCCAGGGAAAATAAAGATTTAAGAACAAAAATGAGGCTCAAATGAGACTATTTATTGCTATGAACTTCATTGTTTACAATTGATCCAATTTACTATTTACAATCATCATTGATTCAAGATGTGAATGCGAATTATAAAGCAAGCAATTCATATGTGATTATTTTTATGTTCTCATTAAAAGCTGAAAACTTAACAAACGGTAATAGTAAATTTTTATTTTGAAACTGCAAAAGTGCTTCGAATACTCTTCGAGACAGGCTCTAGCACAACACACGATCATTTACAAAAATTGTTATAAAAGATAAATCGACCTGTGTATGCCTAACACTAATTAAATAAATATTTTATATATATAAAAAAATAATAATAAAATAAATTGGCATAATAGAAAATATTTCTGTGTCGTTGTTCAATTATATTCTATTTTATGAAAATAAAAAAGTGTTGGGTTTAAGATACAGCGAGTGCACTTGAGTCACACACATAATTAATTAAAAATTGTGTATAATTAATAAATATGTATAATTAATTAATAAATATGTACTGTTAATAAATAATTATGCATATTTAATAAATACATTTAATTAAAATAATTATGTATATTTAAAAATATGTATAATTAATTAATAACCATGCATATTTAATAAATACATATAATTAATAAATAATTATGTGCATTCATGTATAACTTACATTTTTTTTACATTCGTTTTCAGCCGAAAATAGAAAGATCACCGAAAGTCCGTATCAGTTTCGACCTTAAAACCTGTTTCAGTCGATCCTTAACCTCAGCACTTAAATAAAAACCTTTTCATTTATTTAATTTTGCTTTAATATTTTATTGTCATATTTGGTATTCATTTCAATTAAAATTTTCCGATAAATTCAAATCCACAATTTTTTTTTCTGTATTTTAAAAAGTTTCAAAATTGAAAAATATGTATTGCAGATTAAGTACCGCGATCTTTAAGTAATTATCTCCTAACTGACCGGAAATTCGGAAAATGCGGGAAGCCGTTATCTGTAAAAGGTTTGCAATTTTTGTACAACACATGTTTATTAGCGCCAAAATCTCGCCAAAGCGAATAAATACATTTTTATATAAATTTTATATGTACATATCATAATATTGAAAAATTTAAACTTAAATCAGTTCCATTTGGTGAATAAATCATTTTTGCATTAAAACTTTGAAGAAAAAATAGATACTGAGTAAGAATTTATTAAACTAGTCAACGCACTTTTTCTTGTCGCGGAAGTATAACATTCATAGTATAAACTGTACTCTCAACGTGAACGTTCCCCAACTATAGGATGGTAGCAGGACAGCATCAAAGATTTAAGTTCTTTGAATTGTCCTTCCGTTGTTCATCTCTCTCCATATTCAAACCTGGTCTGTTAATTCCCAAATGTTGACAACCATCGCCCTGTGAACTCTCCTTAGTTGGATTTTCATTCACAGATCCTCATCAATTCAACACCCGAGAAGGAACCTCCATTATGGCGTTTGGCCCTGCTGTTACCACTTCAAGAAACCTTTTTTTAATTCATTTACATAATAAAATATAAAATTATGAGGATAAAAATTGTTGTAAAACAAGTTCAATAGAGCAATAACTATATATATATATATAGTTATTGCTCTTTTACACAAATGATAAATAAAAACAGTACTAAACATAAACAAGATTGGAAGACCAATAGTAAACAGTTTTTTTTTAAACTTGCTTTATTTATGTAGCTCTTTTGAATTACAGTAAAGCATCGTTTATACGACGATCACTTATACGACGTTTACATTTATACGACGTTTTAATGTGGTCCCGATTCATTCTTATTCATTTTAATGTAAAAATATATCTTTTATAAGACGCCGAAAATCGTTTATACGTCGATTTTTCGATTTTGTATAGGTTTATTTTTGTTTATTTTTCTTGTATATTTTACAAACGAGCGTAAGTTGGCAGCTATGAATGACACCAAAGAGCGTGTTTAAATGCACTACACATTATAAAAATGTGGGCTGGTGTTCGATTAGTCTGAAAAATCAGTTTAGTGTAACAGATTAAATTGGGAGGGGTCATTCTTTTTTCGGGGATGGTCAGCTTTCCCGACTTCTTTTAAGTTGCAAATAGACTATCCTTCTAACTGTTATCAGTGTTATCCAACTGTTGGAGACTTTTAGTTGGCCACGCGGAGTTCTTGATCTTCGAATTTAAATGGAAAGGAAATGATGTACTGCAAAAGAGGAACCTTTCGGTGAAACATAAATAAAGGTACACATCTTTAAATTGCTTACTAATCCCCCCCCCCTCGTTTTTTTTGGTTATTTGTTTATTTTGGTTTGTTTAATTTACAAAATCATGCAAATCATCACGTTAAACATTAAAATTAAATGAAATAAAATTAATTCTATTTTTGGACGTGGAAATCAGTTAAACGTCTTTATCGTTTATACGACGTTTTTCGGTAGTCCCTTTGGCGTCGTATAAACGATGCTCCACTGTATTATTAAGTTTACAATTTTCAGTGTTATAAATGACTGATTTTGTAAAAAGTAAATAAATAAATAAATAAATAAATAAATGTGTGTGTTGAGCTCTTGATAACTTATCTGGAGTTTTTTTTAAGAGGTATTTTCCATTAACATCAAATAAGTAATAAAACGTTACCAGCAATCTATATTATAAAGACCAAACGTATCTGTGCGTAACGCATACGTCATTTTGCGCATAGCAACACTTTCAAATTTTAAATGAATTTCGGTATTGAAATTTTTGCTACCAAAAATTTTTTAATTTCTTAATGTTGCATATTTTTAATTTTTACACCATCGTGTAGAAAAAAAGATGTACTTTTAAATGAAATTTGTTTGAAAGCTGTATCTCAATTTGTTTTTGAAATATCAATTTTTTTGTATCTTTTAATAACTCCTTTCTAATTGTGGCAACAGGAGTACTCCATTTCTATTTGAAGCAAAGGAAAAAAGTTAAAAAATTGAGTGCTGTATCTTTATGTTGCCATTTGCTCATTAAAAAGGAAAAAATAGAAATTTAAATATCTTCTGTTATAAAACCCGGTGAATTTTGACTTCATTTACACAATTTGATTTACACGTAAAATAATATCAACAGTTTAATATCTATTTCAGCTAATAGCACCGAAACTTCAAGTTTTGAATCAAAATTATCAAATTAAAATGCCAATTTTTTTTAAAACGTGAATACAGATGTGAAATGTACATTTGTAAATTTTGATATGGTGAAAATGATGCCGGGCTTAAATTTCACAAAAAAAAAAAAAAAAAAAAAAAAAAAAAATTCTGTGATTGAGTCAAAGTTGAATAAATTTTGCTTTTTATCATTTTGGAATACTAGCATTAGAACTTTAATTAATAACTTTATCATAATAACATATCTTTATTATTTTCTACTGCTTACATATACGATTAAAATTTAATTTTAACAATTTCTACAACTGCGTTTTATAGAAATAGTATTTTGTTAATTTGACGATAAATATCGTTTGTTTAAGACTTAGACGTACCAATATAAAATGCATTTTTTACTATAATTAATTTTGTAGGTTTATTATAATTTAATGAAACAGTTCCTTCTTAAACATTTTCTTTCGTCAAAATTTGACGGGTTCTGCCTTGTCAGAAATAAAAGGGGTTCTGTGGTCAAAGCCCTCCTCAAAATTTCTACGGGAGAGATTCCCAGAATCTCATCTGAGAGGTTTAGCGATTGTTATTCATAAGTGAACAATTTTATAATATTAAATGCCCATAAAGTAGCATTTAGTAAATATGCGACATATAAGACCAACATAATAAAAACTACATACGATAATTATAAATTAAGCATTTAGGTATTAAAAAGTTCATAAATAAAAACCTTTTAAAATTTTGAAAAAAAAAAAAAAAAAAAAAAAAAAAACATAAGAAGGAGCAGTAGCAGTAATAAAAATGTGTCATTTTGGTACTATTGCTTCTCATTTTTTTTTTATGTTGAAATAGAGGTTCTTATTATGAGGACTTGGAACGGATGAATGGTAAACATTTTGTATTTGCTAAGATTTTTTTTCCCACCCTTGTTTTTAAACATCATATTTTAATTTTATCACAATGAACTTTGTATAAATTTTATCAGTTTTTAGAAATTTTGAGAAAGGCTTTAACTACAGAACTTCTCTTATTTCTGATTATTGGTAACGTTTTATTACTTTATTGATGTTAATAGAAAATACCTCTTTTTTAAAAACATTTAACTCCAGATAAGTTATCAATAACTCAACACAAATATATATATATATATACATATATATATATTACAACTTCAATCATTTATAACACTGAAAATTGTAAACTTAATAATAATTCAAAAGAGCTACATAAATAAAGTTAAATTTTTTTTAAAAAGAACACAAAAATGTTTACTATTTGTCTTCCAATCTTGTTTATGTTTAGTATTGTTTTCATTTATCATTTGTGTCAAAGAACAATAACTATATGAATCATATATATATATAATTTCTGATTAATGATAACGTTTTATTACTTAATTGATGTTAATGGAAAATATATCCTAGCGCGTGATATGGCGCCAACGTTAAGGGGCCACTCACGCAACCCTTAGGGTGATGTAGGGTGATATCCAATAGCCAGTCACGCGCTGGTGCGGGAAAATCTTCCACTGATTCTTTGTTATTAAAAGTAAATCGGTTTCTGGGATAAACCCACTTCTACAGTGCGGCATTAACTATCATCACATCTTCATGTAAGCGGCAGCGAACGTGGTAAAACATTTAAATTCTCTAAATAAGTTATAAATAGCTCAACATACATATTTATTTATTTATTTTTACAGATTCGATCATTTATAACACTGAAAACTTTGAATTTAACAATAATTTAAAAAAGCTATGTAAATAAAGCAAATTAAAAAAAGCGCAAATAACTGTTTGCTATTTGTATTCTAATCTTGTTTATGTTTAGCATTGTTTTTATTTGTAATTTGTATAAAAGATGAACTTTTAAAACCTTTTGAAATTTTTTGCATTGCTTTAAATAATTTCGAATAAATAAAAAAGTTTCAATTAAATAGTTTGATTATGAGTTCATATCATATAACGCTTAAAGTTTAAATTCGCATTATACGCTTAGAAATGTACTTGGTTCTTTCTGAAACACTTCATAAACAAATCCACAAAGAAAAGGGGAAATCCATTTCTTAGTACGGTATACTGGAAGGAAGAAATTGCAACCTTTTTTCCCTTTTCGCCTCTACTGACGCATGCACAAAAGCGAGTTAATCAGAAACCGAAATTTTCTAAGCCTCACCATTAGCAGCCTTTCTCTCCCCAGACGCTTGTAACAAATAGCGTATCTTCTAATTACACAAGTCTGCTTCGTTTTCTTAATGCTGCAGATGTAAAGATGAAATACAAATAAAAATTTTATCATTTTCCGGGACGAGCGTCTGGGGAGAAAAGAGGCTTCTAATGGTAAAAATTCTCCGTCCCTTTCAGTTGCGAAGAAAAGGGGAAAGTCGCTGCTTTTTTCCCTCAACCTTATTTAGCCTTTATCACTTGCGTTTGTTATTCGAAAGTGGGAATCATCTAAATTATAAATAAACAACGATAAATTTTGAATTTTATAATTTGATTAAACGAAACACTGAATTTGCAAAAAAAAAAAAAAAAAAAAAAAAAAAAATGTTTTCAGTAGGAAATAAAAGTTTTGAAAATAAAAAGAATAATACTATTTAATCTATTATATTTATCTAAAAGTTATTTGGTAAATAAATTTGACAAAATAAATAAATAAATAAATAAATAAATAAATTTAGTAAATAAATTGTCGCTGTGCTTGTCCCCT
The DNA here is from genome assembly GCA_964019185.1 of Maratus speculifer. Taxonomy (NCBI): domain Eukaryota; kingdom Metazoa; phylum Arthropoda; class Arachnida; order Araneae; family Salticidae; genus Maratus; species Maratus speculifer. Next base: position 17,838,737 of record OZ025302.1, on the reverse strand, counting down.
TATCATCAAAATAAATATTAAAAACAAACTAAATAAGTGTTGCCTGCCTGTAAAAAAAAATGTGAACTATTTATAAAAAACATTTCAAAATCTGAAAATGGTATTTAAATTTTTTCTACCACATGCAGAGAAATCCTTTTATAAAAGATCATTAGATCATTTTAAAATGCTCTGTAAGTATGAAAGTGTGTAAAAGGTATTTTTGTCATTTGGGATAAAAATCGATAAAGTATATCATGAAAATCTATTTTGGGACTTGCATGCACATTTCTTTTTTCTAACTCGCCCATTTTATGTCCAGCAGAAAACATTTACATTATTTCATTTCTTTTACAGTTATAATTTAGCTAATATTTCTTATACATTTATTTATAGATTATTTACTTAATATTAGATGCATTTTTAGGTGCATTCGTAATTACGTAAAATCGTAGCACTTATAGCCGTCGTTGAATCGACTTTTAGTCGTCCGTCCGTCTGTCTGCGTATAACAACGCCAAAACTACCCAACCAAATCGTTTGAAATTTGAAATATATAATTATTGCATAATTTTGTCAGTGTCATTTCAAATTTTATGAAAATCGGCTTTATAGTTCAATTACAGGGACAATCAAAACTATACCGTTACATGACGGTCAATGGTAAAAAGTAGTTTCAAGTACATTTTAATGATGTTACACTCTCTTGAACATAATACGATTAATATGCATCTATGATTATGTATATACTAAAAAAATGCATTCTGTACATTCTGTGGTGCAAATAATATTTTTTATTAATATATCGGGTCACACAAATGTATTCTGCTACATAATGGTATACGGGGAAACATTTTTTGGGGCACGTTTTAATTACATTAAATTATTTAACATTTTATGAAATTCATACACGTTGCTGAAGTTTACTACAAATTAATTCCTGTAAAATAGAAAACATTTCGTATTTACAGAGACATACCAAAGACTTCGGATGTTGAATTGTATCCAAAGTACTGTATATCTTAAAAACTTCGTTATAATACAAACGCACCTAACTTGTTACGCCTGACGTGCAATTTCCAACTTTTGAATGTTTGTGCCGTTTTGACTTATGCTTTTGTAAGACATGAAAAACAGCTTAGCTTAAAAAATTATGCACATCCGCCAAAATAGTTGCACATTACTTTAATTCCATTGCCGCATTTTGATTTATTATCACAAAATATGTAAGTATCAACTTTAAATTTTATAGGGAAGATAATGGTGCCAACCTTTGTAAGGAACAGCTGTGTTAGCTTTCGGCACCATAAACTTGGCGGCTTTTTTCGCGCCAAAAAGCCGTTTCCGAAAATGATCGCCAAACTGAAAATGCGTGAGAAACCCGTTTTCAAATACAGCGATCACTTTCAAAACTCCTGAAAAAAATGCATTTTTGTAAATATTAAAAAACAAATGAATAATTTATACTTAATCAAGGAGGCTCCGCCCCCTGAAGCCCCAGTTTTTTTTCAGGAGAAAAAAATTTAAAATGTTTAAGTAATCGCCATATTTAAAAACGAATTTCATTGCTGATTCAGAATTGCGATCATTTTGAAAAGGACTTTTTAGCACAAATAAGTTCAAAATTAAAGAAAAGAAAAGAAAAGAAAAAAAATACTTGCATTTTGTAGATATTTATTTTTAGTTGTGAAAGAACAAAAAAGAGGGTTACAAAAGAAAAAAAATACATATAAATAAAACAAGTAAAATAATTTAAATTCCAAAGAAAATTAAAAAAATCTATATACAGGGTGCATGTAAAAATTACAAAAATTGCTGATTCAAAATTGCTGTCATTTTGAAAACGATTTCTTTGCAAGAATAAACAGAAAATAAAATAAAAATAATGACAAAAATAGTACTTACATTTTGTAGATTTCTTGGAATTTTCAAATAGTCAAAGATCAGAAAACGGGTTACAACAAAATATTTGCATATAAACAAAACGAGCGAAATAATTTAAATTCCAAAGAAAACAATTTAAAAAATATCTGTATACAAGGTGCAAGTGGAAATTACAAAAATAAAAATACACAATTACAAAAAAGATAATTAAAAATTTCGCTGCTCACCAGGCCCATGAGGGGTCTAAACAACAACAACAACAAAAATTTTAAACCAAAACATCGATCTTTACTTGAAAACCAATGTTGTTAATCATTCTCATGTCCGATTTGCAGTTTCGACAGGTTTTATTGAGAGTCAAAAATAAAATATCCAAAAAAAAAAAAAAAAAACATGCACCCGAACAAAACATGCCCATTGGGCAAAGGATAACGTCCTAATCTATCCTTAAGGATCATCAACTTTTACTCGGAGTTGTAAATCACAATTGACGGAAAAAAGACACGTTCTAAAACATTAAAGTACCGTTAGATAGTTCAAAAGTTTGAATTTGAATACTTTGATTGCGCAAAAGTAAAAAAAAAAAAAAAAAAAAAAAAACGCGCAGTTCGTAATCTAAATGCATCACAGGCGCAAAGAGTAAAACCTCCCCCCCCCCCTCCCTCACCTCAATCTCCCTCTTGCCTCCTCAAAAACTGCTCCATTGGTGTAAGTGGGCTAACCCCACTTGTTGATAATCGGCGTCGAAAAATAAAAATAAACCATCTTAATATTGAGAATTATAGCGAGGAGAACTTAATACCCGTATGGGCGCTCACTCGCTTATCAAATAGTATAGTTAAGAACTTTCAATGCAGTTACACAGCATTTTAATACTATAACATATTATTCAATACATTTACTGGTATGAGATGAAAAATAAATTTTTAATGTTAATTTTAGTTTGAATCAATAGTTTCAATAGCAGGTTTATTTAGCTTTCAAACCAAAAAAGCAGGGTTGGAGGGTTCTTCGACTATGGAAAATAACCATCTGGTAGAAATAGATTTCTTCCAATTGAAGAAATGGTAGAAACTGTTTCTCTTTAAAAAATTTACTATATGAATTTTAACTTTGTAAAATACAATATAATTCCTATAATCTTAATCTTCCTATAATCTTATATAATTTAATTTTATGCGATCAAAAAAAAGTAATAAATTTTATAGATCAAAATAATAATTACACTAATCTTTTAGCCATGATCACACAACAAATACAAAATTCTAAAAATTATCGTCGATTGAATAAGATTCGTTATTTCCAAAATCAATTAATAACTTGAGGGGCTGTATCCATATTCCATTGATTAATGTCTACACAATATTGCGCGTACTGCTATATTTCGTTACAGCTTCTCATCTTTTTGTTTCATTTTGGAAAAAAAAAAAAAACGGACTTTGATATTATTCTGTTGACGATAATTTTCAAATTTTTGTAGCTATGTTGTTGAGACTTTCACAAAAGTTGTTCTATGCATTTAGCTAGCACATTATTCAAATTATATTTTGATTGAGATCACTCTTGCACACGGGAACTTTATTTAGTAAGATACTGAAAGACGGTTAGGGGCGGGCGGGGCTCTGAAGCTATTGATTTTCCCTGCCCTCATCCCGAACATATATGTCTCGGACGGCGTTTGAGAGTGGGTGGGTGAACCCTACCTACGACCCGAACAGGCCTAGTCTCTTGCGCGACAGCACTGTTTCCGGAAGGTGACCGCAGATAGCGCCAAATTACTTTACTTACGACCCGAACAGCCTTGGACTTTTAACAGAAAAGAAAAAAATACCAGAAATTGAAACCGGACAAATTGAACAGAAAAATTACACAAAGATACTGAAAAACAGTTAGGGGTGGGCGGGGCTCTGAAGCTATGAATTTTCCCTGCCTTCATCCTGAACATATATGTCTTGTTTTTTATAAGCACAGCTCTTTATATACAGTCGAGCCTCTATATAACGAAATCCATCGTTCCAGTAAAAAATTCGTTATATAGAGAAATTCGATGTATAGAGTATGATGTTAAAAATAGTATTTAATGTGTAAATTTTGAACAAATATTATTTTTGATCTTTTTAATTAAGAATTTGAAATGTTTAAAAGTATATATTAACCTAACATTTTATTTCTTACTTATTTAAGCAGTTTCATAAAAGAGAAAAGACATTTATTTGAAAGCTTAATGAAAATCAAATAAGGAAGACTTACATAAATTTCAGAGGAAGAAATCTGTAATTTTTTGTTGTTTTGATTTTAAAATTACAATTATTACGCTCTCAAAAAAAATTCTGAAATTTTAGCAAGGAATGAAAAATTGTAATTGATACTTTCCTCCATTTGAAGGTCTCTCTTATGTGCTCTCATTGATTCCTCTCTTATATGTGTAAGAATTCAATTGGCTGTGTTTTGAGAAGGATGTTGAAAGGTGTGTAGGAGGTGGGATGAACTTGTTAGATTTAAAGAATAAAGAGAAAAGTAATATTTATTTTAAAAAAAACCTCTCCACTGAACGATAAATCAAAAATAAGTGATGGAAAATTGATTCCATATGATTTCGAAGCTTTTTTAAAACTGAATAATTTAAGATCAATTTATGAAAAAATTCGTTATATGGAGATAGATATTTCGCTATATAGAGTCTGTTTTTAATGTAATCATGCGAAAAGGGGACCGTTCTTACTAAAAATTCGTTATATGGAGAAATTCGATGTATGGAGTTTCGTTATATAGAGGTTCGACTGTATATATATATATATATATATATATATATATATATATATATACTCCCCGTCGGGTCTATTACGAGCTTCGTTTAAATAACCGCTTAACTGATTTGCCCGTACGTCGTATATTTGATCCATCAGTTAAAGCTTTTTGACACTACAAGATTTTTTAAATACAATTTCATACTATTTAAAGGCTGAAATGTTTAGAATGAATATTACGAATATTTTATCTCTAAAAAAATGGTTTAGTTTAAAAAAAATCAATTTGATAAAAATTTAAATTGTATTCCAAAAGAATTTTTAATTTTTGATTGCACGATTGAATCACAAATTGCATTTTAATACATTGAGATTGATTATCTTTTTTTTAAAAAAAATCAATTAAATAAGAGAAAATAATCACAAAACTTTTTTTTTTCATGTCCAATCTAAATATTATTTTTTTTATATTACAGGTTCAATATTTTAATAAATATAAAAGAGTTTAAGACTCCGTTCAGATTGCAATACTTGCAATCAATTCAATGCCCTTTCAACTGAATTCTTGGAAAAAGTGGGGAAGTCTTTTGTGTAGGATTCATTTGCGGTTTCTTCATAATAGAAACGACGGGAGTTAACAAAAGAATCTGGAGACAAGCAATCCACCCTACTCGACGTTTAAAATATGTATTTTAGAACTAAAGCAGTACAATAAAAAGAATATATTCAAAGATTTTTCTTTTCTGAACGGGTAATATATGACAAAAAATATCTTCCATTTCAGTTTAAAGTCTTTCTTTTAAAAAAGATGCTTGTCAAAATCTTCTCTGTCAAATCTATTTTCCGTTACAATTTAGTGACTTTGAAAATTTTATACTTTTTTATAAATTAGATTTTTTTTAAATTAATTTATTGCGAACAAATCTATCGATAATGCACATTAAATAAACATTTTTATTAAGTTAAAATTTTGTGGTTAAAAAAGGTACATAAAAAATGTGAAGTATTTCATAAAGGCAGAATAAATATTATCATATTTAATTGCAGAATTTTTGTGATTAAATAAAGTAAAAATTTCTGTTACGAGATTCATAAAATGATAACTCACCACTAAGGGATAAAAAATTTGATTTTGTTTTTCAGAAGGACAGTCAAGATGAGTAATTTCAAAATAAGGTAAGGGACAAGACAAAATAAAACAATTAAAACTAAAATTGATTTTGAAAAAATAAACGCATTTTAATAATGGTCAGAAATGAACAATTTAAAAAATATAACATACTTTTCATGAAAGAAATTGAACAAGGATGCTTTTTCTCCAGCATTTCTCAAAATAAAATATTTTATATTATAATATAAAGAGTTTCAGAATTACTAATTTTTTTATTGTTACATTTTAAATTGCATAGCTATTTCTTGAAAATTAATATTAAGTGAACAGTTTTATAACAGAAAATAAATCTATTTTTAATATTAAACAAATAATAATCGTTCACGAAATCATGAATGAATGATTTATTTTTGTTAAACTGATTTGATCATTCAAACGCGCAGTCGTCAGCTGCGCTAAATTCGAATGTTTACAAACAATAACAAATCTCTCCTTTCTCGCCAAAAAAAGTGATAAACTGCCAAATGCTGCAGTCGAATGGCAACCATGTCAGGAGTTCTACCGCTCCTCTCTAGACGGCGTTAGTTTCTATGCGAATCCAATGATAAATGAAATTTCCATTACAGTCAATTAGAGTTTCCCTTCTGTATCCCTATTACTCTGTACCTGTGATTGCGAGGAGAACTTAATACCAGCAGAGGTGCTCACTCGCTTATGAAATTATCAGAATGACTGATTATACGCTACTTGAAAACATCATTTTAATTATTAAATAGGAAACTAAGGGTCCCAAACGTCTTCGAAAGGAGATATGCGCCATTAAAGTTTAGGGTCCAAAAATTTAAATGATTATAAAAAACAGAAAAATTGGTCGATTCGTTTGCGGTTTTCACTAAAACTATTCTTTATGTCAGTATTTTCTTGAAAAAAAATTATAAAGATAAATTTCAAAAACTGTCGATAGAGGGCGCTTTAGACTTTGGAGTAATGATAAACTAGTTGAGAGAATTGTTAAGAGAATTATTGAGAATTGTTGTTGAGAGAATTATTAACTCAAACAGTAAAAATAAACTAGAAATTAATTGTTAAGTGTTTCCCCGATTTGTTTGCCCCTCCCTTAAACACACAACACATAACAGACCGCCCACTTACTAATCTAGTGGACATTATTCAAATTTAAGCATTCTATTAGTCTGAGAAAAGACTACCTTATTTTCTGAAATCTAATAATAGAGATTATATATTGCTTTTTCCAAAAGGAGCAAGTTTTAAGCACTGTTCATGTATGTTGCTGCATATCCCTTGCATGTATTTTGGCTCAAAAATTTCAGCTAGTTAACAATTTATCGAGTGATATTAAGCACACACACACACTGTATATGTACATATATATATATATATACCGGGTGTCCAGTAAATAATTGACTCATATTGAACTTAAATAACAAATAAACGGTTTGAGATAATAATGCGCGGTTTGCGGTATTGTTATTAGAAAATCAATAAATTTTTAAACATGTACTTTGTTAATATAGTTCAAATTTCGGAAAAAAATATCGCGCTGGCGGTAACAAGCTGTTTGAATACACACATGACTCTAATTTTCATAAATATGGGATTTTCGGCTGAATCTGAATCTATATGTTGAATCGACTCTCCACTCAGCTTCAAAAATAGGATACGCTGGTTGAAAAAAGATTTAAAATAATATTTATGATTGAACCATCTGTATTATACTTCACCAGTCTTGTCACATCTCAGTCTTGAGACTGAGATATTATTTTAAATATTATTATATTACATTAACAAAGTACATATTTTAAAATTTATTTATATTCTAATAACAATACAGCATGCCGGGCATTTTTATCTCAAACAGTTTTTTTGTTACTTACATTCAAAATGGGTCAGTCATTTACTGGACACCCGGTATATATATATATATATATATATATATATATATATATATATATATATATATATATATATATATATATATATATATATATATATATATATATATATATATATAAGGGTGATTCTCAATATAGGGGACAATTTCAGAAGTGATATCTTAAAAAAATTACTGTTAGCAAAATTTCAGAAAAAAAATACCTGTTGTTAATATAGTATTAGGTATACTTTACATGTAGTCAGCAGAGCTAAATATTTAAAAATTAACTTTAAAAAAAATAATTAGTATTTTTTGAACCATGCTAATGACAAAACAAATTGCATGGAATAAATATATTAAGAAATTTTTATTTTCTTCCTGTTTAAATATTTTTTTCTACATTTATTAGCCTTCCTTTTCAGCAAATGGTTTCCATTTTTACATATATACATATAAAGAGAATAAAAACATTACCAAAGAGCAAACTTTTTTAAATGAGCAACATTCTGACACTAACAATGTAAGAAGCTGTCTTAGTGATTTTCTGACAGATTTAATGCATATTTTAGGGATAATAAATGTAATACCTAAATTTATATGTAAAATTAAACTTTGTAAAAGATACAATATAAGCAATGGTTACATTTATGCACATAGGAGTCTTTAGCATGGACAGAAAAACCATGCTAATGACACTGATATTTGTCCATGCTAATGACAAATTTTAATTTAAATAAGATTATGAGCCGTAATATAATCAAAATGCAATAGTCCTTTCTAGGGCTTTTTAAAACACAAAAGTCCTATGCAAATAAGTAAAATAAAAATTTTAATTATAAAATAAACATGAAAATTATTATCCATTCTAATGACATACAATTGATGTACGCCCCTAATATTGAACTTCTATTCTTAAAATACAATACATGCTTCTACTTTCAGGCTGGGATAAAGTGGCTACTTGTTGCCATGGAGAAACTTTATATTTTCAAACTATTGTCATATGTGAAATAAAATTTTGACTATTAACCAGCTGTTATAGTATGACCTTGTTTTGAAAATAGAATATGGAGGACAAACTTTAATCCTTTTTTTATGTACTATAATTTTATTTTTAAAAAGAAACTTATTGGGTAAATCCTCTCCTTGATTAATTTAAAGAAAGAATAACATTTGTTTTATTTTATAAACATAATAATAACTCTTTAAAAAGCTAGTATATACAAGGGACAGCTGCTGTGGACATCCATGCTAATGACATTTTGAACATTTATTCTGTTATTTTAAGGTGTTTTTAACTAAAAAGTGAGTAATTCTTGAGTGTAAGTAATGAATAATATTAAGACAAACATATCTAAATATAAAAACATGACAGAAAACCTCTCAATTTTTTTTTTGTATGCCGAAAGACATAAATTGTCCCCTATTTTGAGAATCACCCATATATATATGTTCGTATGTACGTATGTATATATATATATACATGCATATATATATAATATATATATATGTATGTATGTATGTATATATATGTATATATATATATATATATATATATATATATATATATATATAAAGTAGAATAAAACTTAAAACATTTTTGAACATTTAAAAATCAGAGCAAGTAACTTTAAAAGAATTCTTAATGCAAATAACTTTAAAAGAAAGTTAACAGCAATCAACGATGTCTAATTAAAAAAAAAAAAAAAAAAAAAAAAAAAAAACGGCGCTGTTAAATGAGAAATTTGTTAGAAACATATTTTTGATTTTTAATGTAATTTACTCTTTTTTTCTTGTCAAAAGTTACTCTTTAATGAACACCAAATTTCCCAAAGTATGAAGCTATCAATGTTTAATTGCGGATTATACGTCACAAACCTATTCATATTTTTTTTACATCTATACTCCGCCCATCATCATATGATATATATATATATTCAAATTAAAAACAGAGTACAGAAAATCTATCTACGTAAAGTAGGCGGAGCATCGTCTTCGTGGTACTAATTGAATACAAATGTAAACTGCATTATTATTATTTGAGAAAAATATCTAATTTTTTGAATATTGACAAAAAGATCTTAAAACAAAAACATTGCACGCAATTTCATGAATTAAAAATATGTTTAGGATACTTAAGTACTATTATTTTATTTCGTGGTTTTTCACAGTTTATTTTACTAAAAAATTGTGCAAAAAACGAGGATATATATCATTAAAAAGTTGAAAAAATATCCAAACTTCATTCTGTAAGAAGAATGGTGTTTTTTTTTCTTTTTCATTTTACTTATTTATTTATTATTATTATAATTTTTGTGTGTGTGTGTCCTAGGGAAACAATATATTCATATGGTTCTTTGAGAAATAGGTATGGAAAATTATTGTTCCGAACATATTGCAGACTTTTTAATTTAATCGATTGAATAATTGAATTTTTAACTAAAGTAGTCTTGTTTTGTAAAGCAATAGCAATAACAGCATAATCAATATTATCTGCTACAATTGAAATTTTCAAAATTAAAAACTTCTTAAATACAACAAATTCTTAGGATATTATTTTTTATATTTAATAAAATGGAGAAAATGCAAATATTGTTCTAATTTTATTGCGAAATTATCTCGCGGATCACAGGCTCACGTTGAATGAGGGAAGTGTGGAGTATTGATTCCCCCCTTCCCCTTCTGCAGTGTTTGTGGGGAAGGCGAATTGTTTTCAAAGGTCTACTTTTAGACGAGTTGCTCTCTCCTAGACACTCCTCTTTTGAAGACTGGGCATGCGGTCGCTGGCCTCAATAGCGCAGAACTAAATACAGCATATCCATACTAAACCCTTTAATGTATGATTTTTTATTTTGCCCGGAAAAAATCCTATTTGAGTCTATTTTTTGGAAAATTATCATCTAGAAAAATATAAAAAATTTAAATTTTTGTTGGGCATAATACCAGACAACAAAAATTGCGGAAGCAAAATAATTTTAAATAATATACTATGAAATATCAATATGAAACATAAACAAACAAAATAAAATATCTTTTAATTCGAACACCTGGATCTTAGACATACAATAATCAAACTCTGCTAAAAAACCAGCCTACCACGTATTGCAACGCCCTCATTATTTAACAAAATTTCACTTTGTATTTTCGAAGAGCCATGCGCATTAAGTTTCATCTCCTGTTTCTTACTCCGTGGGCTTAGATAAATTATAAAATGCTCCCAAACTAAAAATAATGATAGTAATAATAATAATAATAATAATAATAATAATAATAATAATAATAATAATAATAATAATAATAATAATAATAATAATAATAATAATAATAAAGAAAACCTCTTGAACAATTATTGAAAGAGTTTTTCACAATAATATTTATAGCAATATTTATTACATTTTCAATAGTTGGATAATACCTTCGCAATTTCTTCCATCTATCGATATTATAAATCAGAAATTTTAAAACATAAAATACAAATCAAGCCGTTTCCATCTGTATCTACTTGAAAGAAGCGCTGGAGAAAATCGTTTTTAAATGAAATCTCTATTAGGTTATTTATATTTCATGTATTTTTCGTTAGAAAATTTTGCATTACATGCATAAGGAAGAATTCATTATAATTATACCAGTAATGAAATATAGTACTATGTATAATGTATGTAAAACAAACAAAAATTTTAGATAGAAATATCTGCTACAAAATTAAACATCCTGATTTTATATAGAAATTTTATTCTACAGCTTATAAGTATTGGTCATAATAATAGCGCGGAATTCTCCAAACTTATGCAAATTAGATCTTTATTCCGTTTTTTTCCTCTTGATCAATAATTTTTATAGTTATTATTATTATTATTATTATTATTATAGATTTTAAATGTAAATAATGTTAAAAGAGGTTGTCAGCAATCAAGGATTCTCTGAGAAAAATAAACGGTGATGTCAAATAAGAAATTTGTTTAAAGCGTATTCTTGCCTTTTAATATAATTTACCGATTTTCTTTTATCAAAAATTACTCTTGAGTGAACAATAAATCCCCCAATGTATCAGGTTATTAATATTAAATTACGAATTGTACCCCAGAAACCTATTTATATATTTTTTACATTTTTACTTCGCCCTCGCTGTCTTTTTTATATTTAAACTCCGCCCATCATCATATGACTTTTTTTTTATTTTTCAAAATAAATTAAATTCATTCATTTACAAATTAGAAAGTTTTTGTGCCATGCTGAACTAACATTCTATCTGAAAAATTTCAGCTAGTTAATAATTTATCGAGTAGTATTGAGCATACATAAAAAAAGAAAAATAATAATAATGTTACTATCTAACATTTCAAAACCAAAGTCGTGGATTATTAATGCAAATAATTTTAAAAGAAATTAACAGCAGTCAACAATGTTTGATTTTTTTTTTTTAAAGGAAGATGTCAAAAAAGAAATTTGTTATAAGCATATTCTTGCCTTTTAATAAAATTTACTGATTTTTTTTTTAAATCAAAAATTACTTTTTAGTAAACACTAAATTTTCCCAAGTATACAGCTATCAGTGTAAAAATGCGGGTTATACGCCAAAAACCTATTAACATGTTTTTACATCTGTATTCCGCCCTCTCTGTCTTTTCATTTTTAAACTCCGCCCATCATCATATGATAAGTATTTATTCGAAACCAAGTAGGCGGAGCATAGTCTTCATGGTACGATTTGAATACAAATGCAAATTGTATTAATATTACTAAAGAAAAATATCTAATTAATTGAACATTGCAAAAAATTCTTTAAAAAAAAAATCATTGCACAGCATTTCATGAATTAGAAATATGTTTTAAGGATACGAAAGAATTATTATTAAAGTTTTTTACAATTTATTTCTATGAAATATTGTGCGAAAAACGATCATATATATTCTTAAAAAGTTAAAAACATGTATATACTTCATTCTGTAAAGAATATATATATATATATATATATTTATATATATTTATATATATTATAGGGAAACCATATTTTCACACTGTTCATTTGAGAAATAGGTATGAAAAATTATTGCTTCGAATGTATAGCAGATTTAAAAAATTGAATCGATTGAATAGTTGAATTTTAAATTGGGGTATTCTTATTTTGCAATAACACCCTAATCATCAATGTCTGCTATGATTAAAATTTTCAAAACTAAAAATAAAATAGAAAAAAATGTACATATTGTTTTGATTTTACTGCGAACTCCCAAATTATCTTAAGGATCACAGATTCACGTTGAAATTACGGAATATTGTCCCCCCCCCCATTTCTGCACTGTTTGTAGGAAAGGCGAATTGTTTTCAAAGATCAAGTTTTAGACGACTTGTTCTGTCCCCAGACGCTCGTTTTTGTAAGGACAAGGGATGCAGTCGCTGGCTTCAATAGTGAGGAACTAAATAAGTATAGTTCCATACTTAACTATGGCGTGTTCATACTTAAACCCTTTAATACATCTTGTTTTATTATGTCCGGAAAAACTCAAATTTGAGACTATTTTTGAAAACTATCTGCTAGAAAAATAGTGAAAATATTTATTTAAGTTTTTGTCGAACATAATGTCGGTCCTGAGTTACATGACAAGAACTGCGTGAAAACAAGTTGGAAATTAGACGTGAAGCGTAGCAAATGAGGTGCGTTCGTTTGATAACGAAGTTTTAAAAATATTACTCTCATAGATCAATCTCATAAAATTGTAAATAGTGAATTACAATTAAAACGCTCATCAAAAAATGTTCTCCCTATACCATTATGTAATGGAATACTTTTGTGTGGCCTTGTAAATCAATAACAAATGTTCTTTGCACCACAAATTATGCAAAATGTATATTATAATATGTACTTTATAGTTGCATATAAATGTTATTAAGTTCGAATGAGTGTAACACCATTAAAATAAATTTGAAACATTTTCCCCCATTGACCGTAATGTAACGGAATACTTTTGATTGTCCCTGTAATTGATCTATGCATCCGATTTTCATAAAATTTGAAATAACTCGACAAAATTATGTAATAATTATGTATTTTAAATTTCAAACGTATAAAATACATTTGAAACTTTCCCCCATTACCATAATTTAATTGAATAATTTGATCGCCCCTGTAATTGATCTATGCACCCGATTATCATAAAATTTGAAATAACTCGACAAAATAATATAATAATTATGTATTTTAAATTTTAAACGATTCGGTTGGGCAATTTTTACGTTGTTATATGCGGACAGACAGATCGACGGACAGACTGAACGACCACTATAGGTGCTACGTATTTACATAATTACGAACGCACCTAAAAAGATGATATTTTAAAATAATATACTTGGTTTAAAATGTTTACACTGTACAATAACAAGTACTCAGTGAGATAATAAATGTAATTATGCCATTATGATTTGCAGAATCAATGATTGCTTTATACAAGAGGAAAAAAAAATTAGTCAAGCGTATTGTAAGCAGTATGAATAAAATATGTTTTAAAATCGGCGTAATTACAACATAAAAAAAAAATATTCCTTGATTTTAAATGCATGTAATACAAAATATTAATTTTGCCAAAGATGAAAGCCTCATTTTGCAAAACAAATATCATGCTCTCTATTTGTTCAAGGAAATTAACAATTAAAATTTTTGAAGGGATGGGAAGTAATGGGATTTATTGTCAGGGGAAGAAACTTCAGCATTGTAAAGCTCATGGTTTTGAAAATTTATTTTACAACGGCACCATTATATAGCTGCCGTTTTTGAATGTTATTGTTAGTCTAAAAACTGTTCGAGGTGATAATTTCGACTTTGTTACTTTTGTCATTTACTCGTCATATTTTACGGTGTGAGTGTTAAAATAAACTTTCTGTATTTTATTTATTCCTGAGTGTATTTAATTATTAAATCTTGAAAGGCGTCATATCCCTTTGATGTTCAACATTCTTCTAGAATAAAAACAGAGAAAATCATTAAAAAAAATATCTCTAAACGATAAACTTTCGATGTGAGCACAATTTAATACTTTTATTTTGTTTATTATTTTTGAATGATGTACATAAATAGAGTTATAATTTAACCGATATCATAATACATATTTTTGTCGTCTAGATTTTATTTTGACAAATTACATTAAAAGATCATATTAATATTGTGAATTAAAAACCGCGGAACGTTAAAGAATTTGAATTTCTCAAGTAGGATAAGACACATTAAAAGTGAAGTTGGTTTTTCTTTCTTTGAATTTATTCATTCACAATTTGTAAAGTTCTTGTGCCACGTTGAACTAATATTTTGGCTTAACGATTTTAGCTAATTAACAATTTATCGAGTAGTATTGAGCGTACATACATAAATAAACGCCGTTATTTTCTTACATTGCAGAACCAGAGTCGATGATTAAAGCCGTGACTAACATATTGACTAAAGGCTTGCCATGAATTTTTAGATATGCCTAAATATTTTTATTGCATACGTGCTTTAATTAAATAAAATAATATAAAAAAATGAATTGCTGCCAAGTGTTTTTTATTTTTATTTATTGATTTATTTATTTTTTGCAGATGTTCAACATTTAGCGAGCCTATATTCCGTGTGTAAAATTTCCCTTTTATTAATAAATTTTCGTCCCATGAGAGTTAATAATAGTATGTAATTATGCTGGGTTGGATTTTAAATATTTGTTTAATATCCAAAAATGTTCGTTCGAGATTAAAAATAAATAAATAAATAAAAAGAAAAAAGAAAAAATGAAAAAGAAAAATAGAAACAAATTTGAAATTTATTTTTAAGTGATTTGTTTACTCCTCCTTTATGCACCAAACACATTATAAACCGCCCACCCATTCATCTAATGAACAATTTAAAAATTAAAAATTTGAAGTTTTTTTTTTTTTTTGATTAAAGACTATTTTTTATTCTGAAATTAAATAATCTTAAGGGTTTCTATGTTGTTTTTTCAAAAGGAGCACGTTTTTTAGAGTTGTTTTATGCATGTTACTGTAAAAATATTCCTTGCACATTAATAAAATTTTGTCAAACAGTAATAGTGGAAAATGGACTGTTGAAAATTATTAAGTTAAATATTCTGGTCAGATTTAATCTATTTAAAATTAAAAATAACTTTAAGGAATGCTATGTACTCTATGCAATCAAAATTTTGTAATATAATGTAATAAATCAATATATAAATATAATTAAAATTTATGGGGGGGGGGGTTAGTACATATTAGTTGTTTTGTTCTGTCCGCAAGAAATATCAGGTGTGTTACTGTCTTGTTTGTAAACCAATAAAAATAGCTGTGTAAATTACTCAGTAGATTTCAACAAACGCTTTAAATATTGTTTTCGTGATCCAGTAAATAGTAGAAGACATGTTTTAATCATACGCTGAACTAAAAAGATAATATTAACAGATATTTTTCATTATTATTTTTTTTCTCATAAGCTAATGTTTTTTTTTTTTTTTTTTTTTTTTTTTTTTTTTTTTTTTGGTCTAGCTTGTTACCAGCTTTTATCAAGTAACAATTTAACTGATTTGCCTGCACGTCGTATGTTCTATCCATCACTTAAAGCTTGCCAATTTGACGACCTACAGGCACAAGTACATTTCGAAGTCGAATGTTAATTTTAGCAAACAAAATCTAAATCAAGATTAGTAATAAACTCAGTTTAATAATTTTATCTGGACACTTCTGATGAGTTTTTAATTTCATTTTTCTGTAAGAGTTGATTTTATAAGAATCATGCTAGTTGGATAACATTTTCTCCAATCCCTATTTTCTTTCATTCTTTCTTGCTTTTTTTTAATCCTTTGAGAATATTTTAAGCAATGTTAGCATATATTAGTAGAGTTCATCATATCAAAAATTTGTTGCTGCAAAAGTTATAGATAATATTAAGAAGATTTATGTAATAAATTTAAAGAGGGTGATGATTGTTTCAGACTTTAAAATAAAGTTAAGATACTCAACATTTCGACCATCTTCTGTGACCTTCATCATAAAAGAGTTGTCATAATGCTTCTGAAAAAAGAGAGCAAAACCGTTCTTGAATTTAAAAATTTCTTCAGATAGTCAGTCAATTGTCGCTTTAACCAATTACCTGCAAGAAACTATACAACGGCACCATTAATTAAAAGAAAAAAAAATGAATAAAGTTTTAAGTCAAAGCTTCATTTTGATTTATTTTTTTTAAAGCATTATGACAATTAAGATCATTGTGGTGAAGGGGAGGGAGTAAAGTGATGTATTTCCAGAGGCTAGAACCCAAGTGTTCTGGAGTCCCATCGACTGAAATTTTTTTTTCACGGCGGCCCTTGATCTAGCAACCGTTCATGAATTGACTGACGAATTTTGAAGCTCAATTATTTTTGAAGCTCAATATTTTGAAGCTCATTCGGCTTTTTTACATTTGTATTTTTTCTCGTCATACTTTATGGTGCGAGCGTTTAAATAAACATTCTGTATTTTGTATATTCTATATTCCTATTATTTCTTGGAAGACGTTATTTTTCTAAAATAAACACATATTAATTTAAAAAAATACCCCTAAACGACAAACTTTCGATATGAGCACAGTTGAATACATTTATTTTGTTTATTATTTTTGAATTATGTTCAAAAATAGTTTTATAATTTAACCAAAATCATAGTATTTATTTCTGTTTTCTAGATTTTATTTTGAGAAATAACATTAAAAGGTCATTATTAATATTCAGACTTGAAAACCTCGGCTTTTTAACCTTAAATAATTTGAATTTCTCAAGTAAGATAAGACATGTCTAAAATGAAGTCGTCTTTCATTTCTTTGAATTTATACATTCAGAAATTAGAACGTTTTTGTGCCATGCTGAACAAAACTTTTAGCTGGAAAATTTCAGCTAATTATCAATTTATCGAGTAGTATTAAGCATACATAAAAAAAAAAAAAAAAAAAAAAAAAATTATTTTCTAACATTTCAAATTCGACGATTAAAGGCGTGCTCTGAATATTTAGATACGCTTAAATATTTTATTTCATACGAGCATTATTAAAAAAAAATCTATTATTAAAAAAGTCTCATATAGTTAATTTATAGATTTGAATAATCGTGTTTAAAATTAAGCTAAAATAATAATACCATGCTCTATCTGAATTGCAAGCCATGATTCTGCTTTAAAAAAGAAATCAAACACTACATCGCGACAATTATTTAACTTTATAATATTTATAAGAATTTTTATGCATATGTACAATGTCTTTTCATTATTATGATGAATAATATTATTAAATAATATTTAATTAAACCTTGCGGTTTTGAAGGATTTTTCTAATAAATAGATTTTTCTAGGGGAAATGGTCATCGGCGATGGCATAAATAAAAATAAAATTAAATTAAATAAGAAAAAAATATTTATGATTCAATATATACTATAAATTAATTATAATTAGTTAATAAATTAGTATATAAAATAAGTTAATATTTTATTATAAATTTTTAACTTAATGAATTTTTAATTTATTAAATTAATAATATATCTAAATTATAAGCGTTTTAGTTTAAATTACGGGAATTTATAATTCTTAATATAATTAATAATAAAACAATAATTTATTAAACATAAGTTCTGGAAAAGAGGGGAAGGGGATTGGTAAAAAGCATAAAAAAAGAAAAAGACTGCAAATTTTGAAAACTCAAACATCCGAAAAGTGCATATTTTTAACACGGGAACTCATAAATAAATTTGCAACATGTTTTACTTACTACATTTTTTTATTATATATTTTTATTTATTTACCGTATTTTTATTTATTTATTTATTTACTATATATTATTTTTATCATAAAAATAATAAAAAATAGTGCAAATACTTGTGCTTCAATAAATATATCTCTATTCTGATTAATTAAAGGATGAGGCTTTAGTGGGGTGATTTGAGAAAATGTTTGCATATAGTACTTTGTAAGTGTCTAATTGAATTATTGAAGACATTTTTTTTATTAGTATAATTGAAAAGGAAAAAAAAAAACTTGTGTATCATTCAATTGATAAAAATTTAAAGTTTCTATTTAAATGCATGAAATCTAGTGACCCACCAGTGGCCTTCAGATTCTGCCTCAAAAATTGGTTGACGGCAGCTGCTGGGTTCGAACCCAATCGCAGCCGTTGGCCTAACCGTTCGCAATTTTTCAAACCTTGTATTTTCTTACGTAAATACGGATTAGAATCCTTAGAAAGACCTCCACGGAGTACGGCCCCAACTTTAGGGCTTATATCTCAAGTGTAGATAACTTGCCGTCATGAACAAGTATGTTCATGTAGTAATTGTGAAATCTAGAGGAAAAACTGTATTAAAGTAGTTCATAATATATGTAAAATTGCAAATAATAATAATGAATTTAAAACTAAAACAACAAATTAATAAAAAAAAAAGAAAAAAGTAGTATTGAACATTGTAAAAATAATTTTTACCATTCGAGTGGAGTAATCTTAGATGGAGTAATCTTAGTGGAGATTGTTCTTAGCTATCCTATGCAAAAAAATCCTGCAAAAATATTAAAATTTGAGCGAGATATTTGAAAAAAACGCTCCCATAGACTTTACATTCTCTTTACATTACCGGGTCTTTTTCAGTGACTAGTGTGGGGCGTTAACGGACAAAAACTAACAGAAGAATATGTAAGAAGTATAATTAAACAAAGATTTTTGCTATTTTATATTTGTTTTAAGATCATAATGTAACATATAGCTCAAAATTTCAAACGAAACACTATGTTTTTAAACTTATTATCAATATAAAAGATAAATGTTTTTGATTATTTTTTAAACTCATCATTGTGAAATTAATGTTTTGTAGAGGACATTATTGTAAGCCTACGCAGTTTCAATCAGCCAAACTCACAAATTCCATGCACTTTTGTACGGTACATGTCGATTGGCTAAATCAGATTGGGGTTCAAATGTACAATCCAATAAAAATACTCAGGTATACGGAACGAGATGGAGACGAAAGGCTAGTCAGCTCGTTTTCGATTTTCAATAGGAGCAGAAACGCCCACCCCTAGCTCCGAATGCCAACTGCTGGAAACAATAGACATACGGATTAATATTATTACATTGTATCCACAAGTTGGTAATACCTCTTGTCGGTTTATTGAATAAATCAGAAATAGAAGGCACTACTCTTTACTGTAACTTATTATTTTACCATTAATATTACCCTGACAAATATTTCTGGTGTAAGTTTTTACTTAAAAGATGCATAATTTCAAAAAATATATTATTTTTTAGTCGTGATAAGACAATTAGACCATTAGCATAAGAGTAAATGTTCATCTATCGATACCAATAGTAGTTACATTCATCGTACTTAAATAAGTTCATTTACTGAAATTTAATTTTTATCTCACTTATTTATATCAGATTTTTTTGTTAATAGTGCATCTTCGATATAGTATTGGAGTCGGATTTATAAACAATGGGATGATCTATTAAATATCTAAATACATTTCTGAGATTCTATTTAATTTAATTTTATCTGTAACGCCTCATTTTGTACTAAACTGAAAATAAATCACGTCAATTCCCCTATCCTCGGTGATTTTTTGCCTCCTCGCTTTCTCTCAAAGCTTTCGAGGTAATATGGATAATTCTTAAATTTCACCAATACTGGACTGTGTTGTCTGATTCATCAAGTCCGGCCAATAATTGGATTATATTTACCGTTATCACATTCCATTTGCAAGTTCTTGCAGTATAAATAAACTTTCTCAGCGTTTTATATGTCTGTATGTATGCAAAAAAATTAATTCTAATCCACATGAAAAATAATACCTATAGCACCTCAATAAAATCCAACATAAATACGATATTCCTAAATAAATATACATAGATACATCAGAAGTCGTAAAGCATATTTATAGAAATGATCAAAATTAATAATAATAATAATAATAATAATAATAAAACAGAGTACAAAAACATATTAAAATATTTACAAAGCTTGCGAGCCAGAATTTTGTCCATCCCACTTCATGGATAAAAATCTGTCTGATTATCGTAATTATATAAAGATTCTGTATAACCCCACCTCTATTTTTAAAATGTCTCTATAACTCCTCCCTATTTTAAAGTAACGTTTGTATTAGGTTTCGAAAAGGCGTTTCACACTTGCATAGTGGAAAGAAAACAATGGCATTGATAATTTATCAATATCTTTATGTTAAAAAAATAAAAGTATTGATAAATTATAAAATGCTCCGAAACTGAAAATACTGTAATCCAGGGCTGTCCAACGCGGCGCCCGCGGGCGCCATGGCGCCCTTTGCAGGCTTTATTGGCGCCCTTTTGAAGATTGCACATTACTAGAATATTTTTAAGAATAAAATTCCTTTTTAAAGCAAGGTTTTAAAAAAATCCTTCATATTTGCTTGAGATTATTTTTAATACATTTTCAAATGTATTTCACGCATCAAAAATTAATGTTTTTTCGCTGGTCCATTATCTGTTTTAAAGAAGGAAAAGGGCTTATCATTTCTTCTCTAAGAACTTTAAAATTTTAGATGATTTTCTTTTTATCTGTAAAATCATGCGAAATTATTTCCATTCTCTTCCAGGCTCTCTTTAGAACCTCCCGTAGATTGATCACTAAATCATGCCTGTCTTTGTTTCTGTACTACAAATTTAAAATAAATCTACGTTTTTGCTTCTCCAAAAAAATATAACAATATCGTTGGCTACCATTTTATTTTAAAGTAAAATTTTTATGTTAACGAATATGCAAGATTTAGTTTTCTTCCAATAATTTTTAGCTCACAGGCTATCATAGCCTGAGAGCTTATGTGCCCGTCCGTTCTGTATGTATGTTCGTACATAACGCGATAACTCATGATAAAAATATCGGATCCACTTGAAATTTTGTATATAGGTATATCCTGATAAGGCGCTTCCCTGATTAGTTTTTGGAATTCATTCGATATGTATAAGAGGGGGAACGGGGGGCTCATGCCCCTCCCCTTAATTAATATAAACGGGATTTTCATGCAGAATTAACAGTTTTCGTTCAAAATTTAGATATGGGATCATTCTGATGAGGCGATACCGTGGCTGTTATTAGGTGTTCATTGAATAAGTATAAACAGGGGGAACGGGGGGCTCATGCCCCTCCCCTTAATTGATATAAAAGGGATTTTCATACAGAATTAACAGTTTTCCTTCAAAATTTAGATATGGGATCATTCTGATGAGGCGATACCGTGGCTGTTATTAGGTGTTCATTGAATAAGTATAAACAGAACAGGGGGAACGGGGGGCTCATGCCCCTCCCCTTAATTGATATAAACGGGATTTTCATGCAAAATTAACAGTTTTCGTTCAAAATTTAGATATGGGATCATTCTGATGAGGCGATACAGTGGCTGTTATTAGATGTTCATTGAATAAGTATAAACAGGGGGAACGGGGGGCTCATGCCCCTCCCCTTAATTGATATAAACGGGATTTTCATGCAGAATTCACAGTTTTCGTTCAAAATTTAGATATAGGATCATTCTGATGAGGCGAGTCCGTGGCGTTATTAGGTGTTCATTGAATAAGTATAAACAGTGGGAACGGTGGTTCTAATGCCCCTCCCCTTAACTTGTATAAATGGATTTTTCAAGCAGAATTGTCAGATTTTGTTCAAATCTCTGAATAGTTTTGGAAGTTTAATGGTTAAGTATAAAAGAGGGGAATAACTCCTCTTAAATTATATAAATGCTAAATGGGTTTTTATCAAGAATTATCCAATTTGCTCTGAATTTTGGATATAGATTTTTTATATGATAAATCATGTCCTTGATAGTTTAGGAGGCTAAATGATTAAGTATAAAAAAGGAGAAAGGGGAGGCTGTTTCCCCTTCTTAATTTTTTTTCGAACGGAATTAACGAAAATACAAGGCTATAATGTACAATTAGTATGCGTAGCCTGTGAGCTCAATGCCATCAGTTTAACTGGGCAATATTCTTTTTATTTATATGTATACTCCTCGTCCTCACAGAAAAACATGTAATTCGAAATTTACAACGATTTATAGTTATTTTGAAGAGATTTTCTATGTGGTAGTATTTCAGACCCATAGGGGGCTTATGTCTTCTATAGCGAAATAAAATTGCATGTATGTATCGGTGCTAAGTACCCCTAGATAATTTTGTTGCGTGTTTTGAGCCATGTTAATAATGGCGCCCTTCATTGTTTGATAAAAGCTGAGATGCGCCCCCGCTTACTAAAAGGTTGGACAGGCCTGCTGTAATCTATCTGTACACCTTCGGAAGTGATTTCTTTTTAAAATTTTAGTTTTATCAAAAGTTTTAGTAAATTTAGTTTAAGTTAAATCATACTTTGAAACGGCGATCACACTTGCTTAGTAAAAGAAAAAAATGGCATTGATAATTTATCAATACCTTTACGTTAAAAAGGAAAAAAAAAGATTGATAAATTATAAAATGCTTCCAAACTGAAAATTCTTTATAGTACCTGCACAAAGGGTGGAGTGAAAAATCGAAAGTTGGAATTTTGATTCTGGATAGCAGCCAAAAGTTGCCTTTTTGTACCTCTAATACACGTGAAAAATTTCATGAATTTTGAAAAACTTCTTGAGTCCCCTACCATGCCATTTATATTTTCATTGATTTATATGATAGATTTTTACCATAAATTGTACATTAACAGGATTTTTTTGGTAATATCGTTTGATATTTTTATATTTAAAATGTTTGGTGTAATTCCTTTCATCATTTTCAAACTTAAATCTATATTTTTAAATGTTTGAAACGGTTTATTGAGTTTTAAAAATTGTATGTTGTCATTTTTACAGTCAAAATGAGTACTTGTGTAAGCAAATCGAAGTTTACCATTACTAGAAGTTGGTGATTCTTCATAACTAAATAAAATTGTTTTGCCAACAATAGCAGAATGCTATAAAATATTATTATTATACAAAACAATAAATAAAACACAGCAGTAAATGTAAAGTTTAACCAAAATCAGAGGTAAAAAAAATCCTAAGAGAAAACATCGAAGGCATCAATTATTGTAGTTTTCCAAAGACGTATTGTTCAAATTATAGACAACAATATTTCAGAGTATCAGAAGCTTATTCAAATCAACAAAATCAAAGGAAATTATGGAAAATTGGAGATATGTGTAAGAACTATAAGTGAAAAACATAATCTCTGATTTTAAGAGTCGAATGAATTGTATTTGGGACACATTACACCATCTTTTGGACCAGGAAAGATCATTGCAGGAAGTATTAAAATATTGCACTGAAAAACATTTAATCCTTGATAAATTTATGGCAATGGGTTGTAACTGAACAACTGTAAACAGTAAGATAGATTTTTGAAACTAAGATTTAGTCGTCCATTGTAGTGGTTAATATGTCAGCTCTCTGCAAACGAATTGCCACTAAGTCATTGAACTTGATAAACAAAATAAAGGCTCACAAGCTTTTCCTGTTCTAATTGGAAAGTCGTTGAATAAATGTGAACAATAGACAGTTATGGAAATAAAAAAAGTATATATATGCTCCTCTCACAGAGAAAGTTAGAGAGTTAAGTGTAGACCAAAATTATTTTTATGACATGTATCAAACATTTGAATCTGGAAAATCGTAATTCAGCAAAAATGTAACACTCTAAATGATTGATAATTGATTACTTGGTTTGCAGATTGGAAGTCAGAATTCATCCCAAAGTCTGAAGATTATGAATGAATTTGTAATGAAAGTACATTCGTCTATTTTGTTTCACTTCAAGAAATATTCTTCTTGCAAATGTAGAGCTCAAAATGGTTTTTTTTTTTTTTTTTTTTTTAATAACAATTAAGTTGTTTCGTTATTTGAGGGAATATTTAAAGAAAATTCTCAATCCCGATATTCAACAAAACGTATACTTCTGTCATTGAAATGAAAATTTACAGGAACGATAACTGATAAAAAAAAATCATGCTGGAGAATTTGGATTCTGAAGAATAATAAAGATGAAGTATATTATATGTTCTACAAAAAGTCAGTTTCATATTCCAATATTAAAATTCAGTGTTACAAACTATATAAACATTATTAACTGGCAAGAATATGAAATCACCCCCACATTCTTAAAAGAATACCAAGAGAGAAACTGGAAATTCCCAGAAAAAATTGAAAGTCCCATCTTTTCAAATGAAAAATTTCCCTGTTATATTCAAGTATTCGAAAGATGCGCAAACTTAGTTGTTGAAGCGCCATCAGCGGCTGTAGTAGTAAAAGCAAGAACCGTATATATATGAACAAAAATGAAATCACGAAAGGTAATACCTAATTTTGATAACAAAGACCAATATAAATTAGAGTGAAATGAAAGATCGTTTTACAATATATCATATATATTCTTTTCATTTCATTACTCTATATTCAGAAAGCTGCATTTCCTTTATATTTAGAGAACTATCTTTCATGTGCATTCGAAGAATAAAAGTGAAATGCATGTCTAATTATTGTATTTTCTCTTCCGTGAGACAATACGATTAACATTTTAGGATTTTATTCGCGATTTAAAGAGTTAAAACGCAACGATACTTAGATCGCTCACAAGTAATACTTTAAGAAGTTATTTTTGTGGGCTATTTTACTGAAATCAGAAATTTAGTTAAAAAAAAAAAAAGAAAAGGTTGTTTAATTTACACTACATTGTGAAATCTTAATTTTCACAAAAAAACAGCATATTCTTTAAGAGCTGGTAGGGAACTAAAATGAATTCCAAATGAAATGAAATTTTAACCATATATTCAGTGTGCCAAAAAGAACATTTTAGACCTATCCGAAGAAAAAATTCCGATAAAACATTTTTTTTTTTTGGTCATTTACACTACATAGTGAAATCTTGATTTTCACATATAAAGAACATAATCTTTAAGAGATGGTAGGGGACTAAAGATGAATTCCAAACGAAATGAAATTTTAACCTTATATTCAGTGTGACAAAAGGCAACTTTTTAGACCTATCCAAAGAAAAATATCCGAAAAAAAAAATTTTTTTTTTTTTTGGTCTTTTTCACTCCACCCTACTGCACATTCCTGGAAGTGATTTTTTTTTTTTTTAAAGTTTTATCTTGATCTAAGCAAATTTATAAAAGTTAAAGCAAAATAGAATATGCAATTAAAAGACAATATTATATAAACATTGCATTGTAATATTATTATATAAATTATATAAATGTTAATAAATATACGATCTATTTATATTTATAACTATAGAATTATACATATTAATGATAATATTAATATTATTTATAGTAAATAGTAATTATAGAAAAGGGAAGCCTAAACAACAGTATCCATGGTTAACTGAAAGATTCAATAAAGGGGGTGATTCTGTGGCGACCATCTTGCGCGGTCAGTAAAACGAGTTTCTCGCAGGAAGCGACAGAGGTACCCTTTTGCTCGGCGGATAAG
Source organism: Maratus speculifer (assembly GCA_964019185.1). NCBI lineage: Eukaryota > Metazoa > Arthropoda > Arachnida > Araneae > Salticidae > Maratus > Maratus speculifer. Next base: position 17,812,662 of record OZ025302.1, on the reverse strand, counting down.
ACGCTCACTTACTGACCGTGGGATCTCCGGTTCGAACCCTGCCCGGGCACCGTCACCTGCATTAGTGACCTTGGACAAACGAACACACTTCACCACCTTCGCTCAAGTCCAACAGATGGCAGCACTGAAAACACCCCCAGCATCCAAAGCCTGCGAAACGCTCGCAGCACGAAAGTCTCTGTAACGCTCAGAGCACACGACCAAAGCCTGTGTAACGCTCACAGCAGCAAAGCCTGCCACGCCGCGCATCATCGATGGGTCACACGTGCAATCGGTGGCAGCACGACAACGACAACGACAACGCATCTGGCACGCGCCAGCGCAACACGAGTGCATATCGCTCGTCCAACGTCAACGCGACGTTCTTCTCACTGGGGGTGGAGTACTGTGGCGACCATCTTGCGCGGTCAGTAAAACGAGTTTCTCGCAGGAAGCGACAGAGGTACCCTTTTGCTCGGCGGATAAGACGCTCACTTACTGACCGTGGGATCTCCGGTTCAAACCCTGCCCGGGCACCGTCACCTGCAATTCTAAAAATTTTAAGAGTTTCTTTTCTATATCTGAAAGGCAGTTTTGAGAAATTAAAATTTAAATTAAAAAAGTTTAATATTCATTTGATTGCAACTCCTCTACCAAAATTAAGATGTTTACTTAATAAGCAAGTGGATCCTATAGGACATGATGATCTTGCTGGAGTTTATGAAATACCTTATATTACTGAAAATGGTGACTTAAATATTACATAGGCATGACTGGGAGAAAGTTTGGAATTAGAAAAAGGGAGCACAAATCTGATATTAAATTTGGACGTACTAACACTGCCTTATCAAGAACATATTTAAATGAGGAGATAAAAATATTGTTTAGTCAAAGTAAATTATGTGTCATATCAAATTGTAATCGTAAATCTATTATAAAAGAGTCCATTGAAATTTATACGCGTAAAAATCTGGTTTGCAATGATGCCGTTTCTTTTATTATTCCTAAATTATGATTAGAATTAATGAATAAATTCCTCGTGAGAGCTTGAATGGGATGAACCATGTTGGAAATTCTTTTAGATCATGGTCTATTTTTAATTTAATTTTTTATAATAGCGCGCGTGTTTTTTGGTGTTTTTATATCTCATTGTCGCGTGTCATTTGTATTGACCGTGAAATATTTTGAAATTTTATTTTTATTTATATTTTAGATCATGGTCTATTTTTAATTTAATTTTTTGCAATAGAGCGTGTGTTTTTTGTTATTTATATTTCATTGTCGCGTGTCATTTTATTGACCGAGAAATATTTTGAAATTTTGTTTTATTTATATTATGATTATCGAACTTATTTGACGGTTCCGAAACATGTCAATGTATTTTATTTTATTTTTATTATAACACCTTTCTTATGTAAAATTAAAATTTTTATTAAAATGTAAAGCTTCATGTTGAATTAGATTTCAAATGTTTTCATGTATCAAAAAATGTTCGTTCAAAAAATAAATAAATAAATAAATAAAATAAAATAAAATTTATTTTGAGATAATAATTTTCTCAACAATTAATACTCTCCATTTTCATCATGTATTTAAGATGAACATGAAAATAAACTTGAATTTTTGAAGTGATTTCTCCGACTTGTTTGCCCCTTCCCCTTACACACCCAACACATGATAGACCCCACCCACTCATTCATCTAATGGACTATTTTTCAAATTTGAGGCGTTTTTTTTTTATGTCTGACAAAAATTTATATTCTCCCTCTTGTAATGTGTAACTTCCAGTCCTTTCATCTGAAAGACATAATTGTTAAATGCATTGTGGGGTGGTTGTTGCATAATAAGTTTTTACAATGCTACATTTTATTTTTTTACGAAATTCATCTTTTGTGTTTTTATTATGTGTTAATTACGTGCGATAAAATACATATAAGTTCGTATAATCTGTTTTTATTTATTTATTTATTGTTGGGAAGTAACCTATTTTGATGAAAATGCTTGAAATATGTCCGTCTTTTTTTTTTTTTTTTTTTTTTTTCTAAAAGGCAATCATTAATACTGCAAATTGTTAAAAGCAAAATGAAATTTATCATGTCTTTAAAATAGTTGTTTTTGTGCAGACACTTTAAAGAAGCATATAAGTTTTAAACTATCATTTTTTTAGCAGTTTTTTTATGCAATAGGACTGACATTTTGTCCAAGATGATAATTATTAATAACAGACTCAAATATTATTTTTTTCCCCGCAGAAAATGGAAAATCATGCATTAAAGGGGTTGAATATGGAGACACCTTATTTAGTTCGACGCTACTGAGGCAAGCCACCACGCCCCCTGTCTTTGGAAAAAAGAGCGTCTGTATAAAAGTAGATCTTTGAAAACAATTCACTTTTCCTACAAACAGTGCAGACGAAAAGGAGGGGGGGGGGGAATCAATACTCCGTACTTCCCTCACTCAACGAACGCCTGTGATCCGTAAGTTAATTTTGGAAGTTCGCAATAAAATCAAAACAATATTTGTATTTTTCCATTTTATTAATAATTGTTATTTAGCAGAAATCAGTTTTGTTCAGTTGTTTTATTGCCGAAACGTCGGTGAAGGCTTACTTTGGAGACACGAATTTTTTTTTAATTCTGTCTGTCTGTCAGTCTGTCTGTCTGCCTGTTCCGCGATAACTGCCACAAAAAACACCCGATTGCCTTGGAATTGAGTGGGTATGTTCTTGAGGTACTTGTGTTTAGCTATATAGTTTTTTGTTTTATTAGATTCTTTTGTTCGGAAAATACAGGACATTTAATTTTACACTGTAATGCTTTTCTATGGCAATTTAGACGCTTTTAAATTTTTCATTTGTTGAAAGAAAATGGCTCTCTTGATTAATGGAATTAAATGACAAATAGATAATGAAATTTACGAATACGGGGCTGAAATTACTCAAATTATTTTGAAATTTCGTCAATGCATTTGTCAGACTTTTTAAATTACTACTGTTATTTTTGGATAATTTTTATAAATGTGTTTCAATATTATAAAACAATTTGTTTTAAAGCTTTTCTTATTTCAAATGTATTTATTCCTTTTTTTCTTTTACTTTTTATAGTTGCCTAGCAACTCTTTACCCTCTTAATATTAAAATCACTTATAATGCGTCAGCTTAATGTTTGAATTTTCATGTAAATGAAAAAAAATCACGAATTTCATGAAAATGAAATGACTTCATGAAAAATTCATTGTATTTCATGAAAATGAAAAAAATTATGAATTAAAAGAAAATAAATATAACTTCATATTAGAAAGAAAACTGAAATATTCAAGTATCTTTTAATATTAAAAGGTAAGGGAAGATTGATTTTAGGTGCACGAAAACAATCAATTAGGACATCATTTACCAAAAGTAAAACTAATAGACTTTGGCGCTTAAACTAAATGAAATACAGATATAGACATTGACAGAATACATTTATTCGATATATTTAATTATCCATACGTATTTATTTATTTCCATTTAAAAAAAATACTTGTAAAATCAATGGAATTTGTGACTAGCTTATTTGAATTTATCATTTAGTTTAATTAAATACTAAGAATTATTATTCAATACATTTAATTCCATAAATTTATTTATGTTTTTAAATATTTTTATAAGATTTTTTGTTTGTTTGTAAGTATAAATAAAGAGATTTTATCATCAACATTTCTTTCATGAATGTATTTTAAATTATTGAAGTTTACTGATCATTATCAAGTACCCTTTATTTCATATTTCTTTAATTATACGCAACTTTTTTTTCTTTTTCTTTTTTCTTTTCTTTTCTTTTCTTTTTTTTTTTTTTTTTTTTTTTTCAAAAATATTTATAACGTTTAATAACATTTTACAAATATATATATTTTAAAGTATAACTCTATTTTACTTAGGATTATTAGATATTTTTTATTTAAAATATATTTTATAAGTGTTTACATATTTAAATAAAATTTTTGAATTTTCAAAAACATTTAACTATAAATTAAATATTTTCAAACTATTTTTATGTATATCTGTATAATTAATATTAAAAAGTAGCACGGACAAGTTGCTTGAAATTTTATTTAATTACATTTGTTTTTGAATAAATTAGCTTAAAAAAAACAAAAAAAAAAAACACTTATTTTGTTTAAGGAGTGTGTTAAAACTTACTTATAAACAAACTTATATCTTTTAACAAAATTAAACTTTATTTGAGTAAAATATTCAAATATTGCTATTGTACAGGCACGTAAGTCTTTTATATTCACGTAAAGATACTTTTAAAGCTAAAAAGGAAATATTTTTATTTCGTCTACTTTAGAATTGGAAACATTATTAAAAAAGATTATTGAGAAATGATAAAAGTCTCATGTATATATATTTTCAAATTTTCTCTGTAATATCCTTCACATAAGAATTGAATAATTACAATTTAACAGCGGAAAAATTGATAATTACGTCTTAAAACTATATTTGCATGTGAATATTAAAATTTAAATTCATTCATTCGATTTACATGTGTTGGTCTATTTTAAATAAGGCGTATTTTTTAAACGCATTTTAATGAAAACGTTATTTTAATAGTTTCTTTCCCTCTTAATATTCATATGTAAATATAGTTTTATGACATAATTTTCAATATTTTCCCGCTATTAATTTATTATTATTTAATTCTCATGTGAAAGTTTTCATTTTTTGGTTTTTTTTCTATTTTAATTTGAAAAAAAACATGTTCTTTGATAATTTGACAACAATTTAAAATAGTAAACGGCTCTAAAATATGCCTCAAAATGTTGTAAATTTCAATTTAAAATGGAAATGAATCCTCAAAAAATGAGTAAAATTAAAAACATAAATGCAGTCTGCACACCGAGAAATTCTAATGTATGAAATGATTTAAAAATATTTAAATTCCTATCCATATTTTTTGCTCCTATAAAACTTTTTTAATGAAACGATTTTGATCAGCTTTAACATTAAATACCTCTAAAAATAATTATTCTATTTTTAAAATGTCAGCATCAGTGTATTTATCAAACATTTGTCTATAATGTCACCAATTTTCATATTTTTGTGTGCAGTATTTTTCTTAATAGTAGCGAAGAAATAACCTAGGTCACAAAAAATCGATTGTCAGCGGCGGTGACCGCGCAAGTCTACTTTTTTTTAGAATAGAGAAATATCAATACATAAAATGTTCATATACTTAACATTACGAAGGAGAATTCCGAAGCTCCGTGACCAGCCCCTTTGCAATCTGCAAACGATTGTTCTTGCTGTTACAGTTGCGAACTGGACCCAGGAAATGTTCAGTACAATTTCGATCTCGTAATACACGTAAAATAGAATTCTTTATTATTTAAAAAAAAAGAAATTGCTCGAAAATTTGATCATTTATTTGAAAATTTTTGAAACAGAAATGTCTTACCCCTGAAAGGGTTAACCAAAAGATTCTGAAATATAATTATTTATTTGGACATAAATTCTTCACTTCTTTAATTTAATATATTTCCTTCTAAAAACTTTCTTTAGTTATACTTCACAGACTGAGAATCCTGTTTTTTTTTTTTTAAAGAGAACAATTTTAAACATTTAATTAAGCATTATTATTTATCAAAGGCACGTTTATTAACCTCTCCTGTCCTTGGGTCCCCAAGTGGGGACATCCGTTTTATCCCATTTTATTAATGGTACTCGAATATAATTACTTTCGGTATCAGAGGATATATTTCAAAGTCTAATATTCGAACTAATACAAATGAAATAAAAATCTTGCTCTGGAGTTAAATTGGAGCATAGATTATTTAGTTACAATTAATAACACTGTATTAATACTCAGTAGTGAAGAGGTTAATAAAATGTATATACGGAATCGATAATTACGAAAGCATTAAATCTAAATAAATAATAAATAAATAAATAACATAACATAAACAAAACAAAAAACTAAAGTGAATCAATAAAAATATAAAAAGCAAAAATATATTGCAGTCCGGATTTTTTTTTTCTAAATTAAGCGTGAATGAAACAATAAGGAAATCACGTACATTCATATGTGTGCGACCACTATATTACGTCTCATTAATTGTAAGCCACGCCCACATTGCAGGTTTTACATCATTATTTTTTAAAATAAGATGTTTGTGTTTTCAAGTTTTTATTACAAATGAATAGAAATATACAGTATAAACCATTATACCAAATTGATGTATATGTAGTATGTATGCATATTTCACTGATTTTAAAAATACGAACCGTCTTCTGTATACAGTTGAGAAATAGACATATTGCCACACTAGCTTTTTTTACTCAAAGTTGCTGTGTCTTTTGAAATGCTAAAGAAAAAGATTTCTATGGTGAATTGACCGCACGATGAGTTGAAATGACCTTTCCCACGTTCATTCCTACGTCTCAAAGCGGGTAAACTCTTTTAATCATGGATGTTGCTCCGAGAAGGCGCAACATACTTTAAAGTTATACATAATACAAATCACTTACATAGGTAAACTAGTGAAAAATATTATAAAAATTAGTTTTATAATAATTCTGATGTGAGTAAAATTTTTAAATCACATATTATTTTCAAGTCCATTTAAATTATTAAAGTATAAGGAATAATTTAACATTTTATTTAGTAATCAAAAATTCAAAATTCAATCCTAATAATATAACTTCAAAACTGGTTTCGAATAAATGAAACAATTTTGCGTAAAAATTGGGAAAAATGCTCTTATAAAAACTTTGAATGTAGGAAAATTTTGAAAAAAAAAATCACATACAGGCTTCGTACAGTTATTTTCCAGGTGAAATACCAGTATAAATGAGGACCTTACAAGTGAGAAAAATCTATTTGAAGTAAATTGAATTTAAAGATAATTGACGTTAAATTTGTACCTTGACTGAATTGAAATAGGAAGCTGCCGCTTATTTCATTGTGGCCTTTGAACTCCTATTTAACTAACTGTGAAAAACGTAGAGTACAATCTCAGCTAAATTTATAATTAAGCAACACTGATTATTATTCGTCTCTAGAACATGACTCACAATTAGAAAATCACTTATATTTCAGTACTTGACAATAAAAAAGCATACTCCAAGTCATCTGTGCGCTTAGTTCTTTTTTTTTCGCCGCTTATACCCCTTTGCTTCCGCAGTTATCATATACATTTATATAAATCTATTTAAATGTGCGAAATTTTGTCTTATATAAAGAGAGATTTTCTGTAAAAGAAAAAAAAAAAAACATTGGTACCTAAGAATTTCCTGATCTTAAAAATCCAGGACCCATACAAACTCTGACATAAAACATCTACAAAATAATATTGTATATAAAGGAGACTGGGGCCCATGTGAACATAAGGCAGATGTGAATGTTGTGATTTTTCACTAGTTATTATATGTTTTTATGAGCTATTAATTTCAATGAGCTATTAATTTTATCTGTTTAACATTTTGAAACTTCCTTTATATTAATATTTTTAAGTATTCAGTAAAATAATAAAATAAATTTTGCATTTAATAGCTTTTTTTCCGAAGAAAGATATGGTAAAAAATTTTTGAAACTCTTCAATATTTTGTTTGTTCTAAAGAGTCAAAACACTGTTTATTGATCTCAGAAATAAAATTTTAATTCCAATTTGCTGTGAGAATAGCTTTATTTATTTATTCATTTTTTTTTAAAATTCCAATGCTTTAGCATATGCTATGAATACCAATAAATATTTTCGATAAAAAGGTTACTTCTCCTAAAATTGAGAAATGTTAATGTCTTTTTAACTCTAATTGGAAAATGTGGGGCACTTGTGAACTGTCCGATTGGGGCAGATATAAACAGTTCATAAGGTCCTCAGTAATCATTCTGTGATATTTTTCCTTTCAGTTAACTTCGTAAGAAATAGTGTCATCTCTAATATCTATAATTTTCTTGAAAAAACAATTTCCGTTATACAAAGTTTATTTTGTATTGAAACTTTTACAAACACATCTGTATTATCTTTCAAAAAAAGTAAAAGACGACGCAATTTTGAACTTTTTTTTTTATCCTACCTGAGAAATTCAAATTTTTTATCCAAGGTTTTTAAGTTTTGATATTAATATGATCTTTCTAATGTAATTTGTTCAAATAAAATTTAGAAAGTAAAAATAAATACTATGCTGTTGTTTAAACCTTCACTGTACAATTTTTTCTATTTTTATGAAAAAAAAATATATATATTTGAACCCTATATATCGGTCTAATAAAGGGAGAAAAAAAATTGACATTTTAAGTTCGTGCACCGTATATACACAATGTGGATTTTTAAATATCGTTTTGCTATATTTTGAAATTAAATGAGCTATTAATTTTATCTGTTTAACATTTTGAAACTTCCTTTATATTAAAGGAAAGAAAAATATTTAACAATTAAAAACTATTGTTTCCTTTTGAGACATCGTTTTCACTCATTTGTAAATGGAATAAAAAAATGTTTTTGTTTCATTCAAGTTTTTTTTTTCATTTGTGATAGAAATGAATTCTTTGCAATTAATCATTTTCACTCAAATTATGAGGACGTTAATAATATATGATTTTTCATCCTCCTCATTTTAAAATGTAAGCGACAGATTTTTATGCATTTATATGTAATTTAAATATTAACACAAGTTTCCATTTTTATTAAAAAACTGCGATAAAATCATTATTTTTATTTGTAATAAAAAAGAATATTAATAATATTCTATACAATATTATTACACTATATAATACTATTATAATAATTAAAGAATAATACTATTGCATTGTTACATTATACTATATTATTGCACATTATCAGCGATCTTTCTTTCACAAAATCAGAATAATAATAATAATAATAATGCTATTCTATACAATACTACTATACCACGTAATACTATTCTATATATTACTACTATAATAATTAAAGAATAATAATACTATTGCGTTGTTATATTATTACATTATTGTACATGTACATTATCAGCGAGCTGTCTTTCACAAGATCAGATCTGATCTCAGAAAAATGGACTCTTCACAATGCATACTAATATAAAAATACGTAATAATAATGTATTAATAATATAGGGCATAATTTACATTTTAACTACACAATATAATATATATATTCTTTAAATAATATTCTTTATAATTATAATATTAATATTATATTTATATTTATATTATAATATTAATATTAATATTATAGCGATAATATTCTTTAAATTAAAATGGAAACTTATGGGAACATTTAAATAAATAACATAAGCATCTCCAACTTACCCTGTTTCAAAAAGCTGAAAATGTTTAAAAATATCCATTGCTTTTACGAGCCGGCAAGATGGCTGACCCACGCCACCAAAACAAGCAAGTGTTGAAGTTCTTGATCGGAGGAAAAACGAGGCGTCTGCGCGCGCATATCAAGAGAAACATATATTTCGTCCTTGGCGCGCGCACTGATTCATGCTTCATCCTGTAATGTTTGCTTTCCTACTATGCATGTTAGCACAGGATTACAAAGGTGCCAACAGATGGCATAGTTACGTGTTTTCGAAGCTGAGGTTCTTGTACCATTCTACTTTCTTTGCTGGATGTGAAACAGAACAATGCGAACAATGTAGGCATGGTGATGGACCTCCTAGTTGAAAAAACAACTTTATATCCAGATTATCAATGTAAGCCATGTTGCATGGGCTTAGGGAGCCATAAGGAAAAAAAATAGTGTTTAGTTGTGGGAAGCCACAGTTAAGATAAAAAATATTACCTAACAAATAATAAAAGATAGAGTAAGAAAAAATTTAAAATAAATAAAAATAAAAATAAAGAAAAAGAAACTTAAAATGTTCGTAATGTTCGAGAAGCAAATGACGTAAAAGCCACCGAAGGGTCGCCCCAACTAGAAAAAAAAGACTCTTTTCAGAGACCATACATTTTTAAATTAACGAAAGATTTTAAAGTTAGTTAATACTAACAGACTAACAATTTTTTTTAATTTTAAATATATAAAAATAGACAAAAACAAACAGACAGAAAAGTATAAGTGAGGGTTGAGGGAAACTCAATCATCCTCTTCCAAAAGCAGGGTGAATCTGGGACATTTCCTATTAATGGGGTCAGAAACCTCATAATCTGGTAGCTCCGCTACAATTTCATTTGGTAGATTATACAAGGATTTATAAAAGTTTTTAGAAAGATGATTAATACGTTTTTTAAGAGAAGTTGTTTTTAGATCTCTACGAATAGTAGAGTTTCTTAAGACTGTTAAGACTCTTCAGAGTTTCTTAAAACTGGATGGACGAAAATACCAAAAAATATACCACGTTACACCCAAAAAAGCAACGTCCAAAAAAGATCTGTATAAGAGGACTGCCATGCTTTACTGATAATAAGATAATAGTAGATAGTTTAAGGGAGCATGGTTTTGTTGTTACACGTGCTTCAATGTTAAAAAACAGAAAAACTGGGCAGCCTATGCCTATCTACGCTGTTAACGTTCTTCCAACTAAGAACTTTGAGGAAATTTACAAAATCAAGGAAATCTTTTATATATCTGTTACTATTGAAGCTCTTCGCGGGAAATAAAGAGTAAAACAGTGTTACCAGTGCAAGGGCTACGGCCATGCATCTGAGGTGTGTAATTTCACACCCAGGTGTTGTAGGTGCAGGGAGGAACATCTTAGCACTGCGTGCCCAACAAGGGACGTATAACGCCAAAGTGCGCTAATTGCGGGGGTCAGCACCCCAGCACTTTTCGTGGATGTATTAAAAATCCTTATCGTTTAGAAAACGCTAATAAAAAAAATCCCAGTAAAAACATGAATAAAAATAGTGCTAAAACTGTAACGAATGGACACCCAAATTCTAGCTGAAAGTCTAAAGGACTTTAACTATACCTGGAAAAAGATGAATACTCCGGATAAAACTAAGGCTGTTGTAACTGTTAATGATAAAGCTACTCCCCCAGAGGGCGATTCTACTACTAACAAAGCTTCTGATAATTCCAAAACTAATTCTGATAAACAAACCCCACAGCCCACTGTTGAACCCCCTCATGATTATTCAAAAGATTTGCAGGAAATTTTTAAATCTTTCCAGGACTTCAAAGAACTTATGCAAATAACCAAATTCTTAAAATGTATAAAAAATATCTCTGAAAAAACCAAAAATATTCCTAATCCCATTGAAAAAATATTAACTATTGTTTCAGAATTTGATAAACTTGCTAATGATATTTCTTTGCCTGAACATGTCTAATTCTCATATAAATTCTCTTAATGTTTTAACCAGGAACTGTGATTCTATTAACAATAAAATTAATGAACTTCGTGACTTTATTAACAGAAATACTAACATTGATATTATTTTTCTTCAAGAAGTTCATAATCCCTATGTTAACATTAATATCTCTGGCTATATCCTTTACCATACCCGCCGCTCTGGTTCAAATCAGGGTGGGACTGCCATCTACATTAAACATCACATCCCACACTATCCAGTACAAAACACCACTTTTTCTGATCTTGACAACACGGGAATTGTTGTACAATTACCACACATTAATATTAATTTTGTTTCTTTATACGTTAAACACTCTCGTTTTTTTCACTGTCAATGATCTTACACAGCTTTTTTCACAAAATACGCACAGTTTCATCGCTGGGAATTATAATGCTCAAAACCTGCGTTGGAACTGTCACTCAACCACTAGTAGAGGCAAATCACTACACAACATGGTCACACACCTAAACTTAAGCTTACATGCACCCAACACACCAACACACATTGGGTATGGTAACTCCCGTCCCTCTGTCATCGATTTTGCTATTTCTAAAAATTTAACTTTCCCTGTCACTACTACTGTCATCCATGATCTTAGTTCTGACCATCTCCCTGTTTGTTTTAAAATTGACCTTGTTGACCCTCCTTCTCCTTCCCTCTCAGTGGCTGCGGATTGGAAAAAATTCCGTAATGTTCTGCTTAACTCTGACTTAACTTTTCCTGAAATAACCAATAATAATGATGTTGATAATGCTGTAACTAACTTTCAAAATTTAATTTTAGATGCTCAAAAACAAGCTACCTATCCATATACTAACCATAAAAGTTCTTTTACTCTTCCTAATTATATTCATAATATTTGTAAGCAGCGTAATAACATCCGGTGACTTTTTCAAAATTCTCGGGATCCCTCTTTAAAACCCTTAATTAATCGCCTTAATAATAAAATTAAAAATCTTATATATAAAGAAAAACAAAAAAGTTGGAATAACTTCCTAAGTTCTTTATCTCCTGAAGATAATTCTCTCTGGAAAATTAAGAAAAAGTTAAATAATAATTATTCTTCCATTTCCCCCTTAACTGCTTTTAATAGTACGGCATATACTGATACCGACAAAGCTGAGATTCTTGTTAGGTCATATGCCGAGCAGTTCTCTCCCAACCCCTACATAGCCAACCCTGATCAATATTTTGATGTTCATGATACTGTTAATAATTTTCTCTCCGCGCCTCCCCAGGATCCCCTCCCGGAGGTTCAGCCCGTTGTTATCTTTAATATTATTAAAAATCTTAAGAACAGGAAAGCTCCTGGAATTGATAACATCTCTAATTATGCTTTTAAAAAATTTCCTTTTAATTGTATTAATTATCTAACTTCTCTCACTAACGCAATTCTTAAGTTCCACTATTTTCCTATTCCTTGGAAAACTTCTATAATTTCTCCAATTCCTAAACCTCAAACTAACCTGCAAGATCCTTCTAACTACAGACCTATCTCCATTTTTACCCTCTTTAACCCCTTCGGGACGAGCGACCGGTATACGTGCCAGCACCGTTGGCACTCACATCCCGCGCGATTGGTATACGCGACAGCGTTGTTCGCACTCAGATCCCGAACGACTAGTATTCGTGCCGACCGTTTGGAACATTTTAAATATATGAATATAACGTATAACAAAATTATCTTAGTCGTATTTGACTTTATATTAAGTAAGAAAACATTCACTTCTAACCTAAAAACAAAAAAATCAATGATTTTATTTTTTAAATCCATGTTAATTTAATTTTTCAAAAAAATATTGCAGTGAAAAGAAAATGTGATTTATTTTTTATCATCTATTTGCCTTTCTGAATGAAGTTTCAGAAACGAACGCTCTTTTCGATCATAATTATTTAACACGTCTGGTAAAACTTTATTTTTTATTCATCATAAGGTTTTCTGCAGTACTTGTAAAGGGTGGGGGGGGGGAAGGAAGAATAGAAAGAGTTGATGAACTATAAACATCATGCAATCTGGGCGCATATGACTAACTCTTTTGATTGCGTTGTTTTATATCTTTTTTTTTTTTTTTTACTTTTATCTGGATCGAAAATTTGCTTAGCTGAAGATCGACTAAATGAATACTTTCTTAAAGTTTTTTTTTTCTTCTAAAATCTGTGTTGTAAGGATCTACATAAATCGTTGTGGTTTCCAGACGCTTAAACCTGCTGTTTAAAAATAAAAGGATGTGTCCAATTTATATATATATATATATATTTTTTTGTGGCGAATTAATTTGCTCAGTAAATAATAAAGAAAAAAAAATGAAAACGAAAAAAAAGTTACTGATTCTGAGATTTTGCTTTCTTTACTTAGAATTATTTCGGTAAAGAAAATGTCAAAGAACTTTTTTGTTTTTTACTTTAGTTTTTTTTTTTTTTTTTTTTTTTTAATCTTTAATAATTTTATCTATCGTTTCAAATTAATTCATTTTAAATTAAGGTATATACATCCATGTATAATATTTCCATACACATTAAAATGGCAAAAAAAAAAAAAAAAAAAAAAAAAAAAAACCCACAGGTTTTTGATAAAGAATAAAATGACAGAGATTTTGAAAAATATTTAGTCTTTAAAAGTAAAACTTTTTAGAGCTAGTGATTATAATATAATAATTTAACTCTGACTATTTTGATAAATAAACTCATACAATAGCATGTATATTTCAAATTAATAGTCAGTTTTGCCCCAAAATAGTAATAATTGAATACATTTGTTCGATATATTTAATTACCTATACATATATTTATTTATATTAATTTCAACATATTCTTTGATGAATGTATTTTAAGTTATTCAAGCTCACTCATTATTATCAAATACCCTTTATTTTATATTTCATTTATGATGCATTACTATATATTGTTCTTTTATTTTCAGAAATATTTTTAGCATTTAATAACTTTTAAGAAATGTTTATTATAAAGTATAATTCTGCTTTACTTATTATTATTAAATACTTTTTATTTAAAAGATATTTTATGATTGATAATATATTTAAATGGAATTTTGGAATTTTCAAAAATTTATATTAAATTAAACACTTTAAAACTATTTTTTATGTATGTCTGCATAATTAATCTTGAAAAATAGCATCCACAAGTTGTTTTAAAAGTTGTTTATTTCATTATTTTTATTTGTGAATAAATCAACTTTTTTAAATCCTTTATTTTGTTTAAGAATGTGTTAAAATTATTTAGATTAGCCTATTATTTTTTTAACAAAATTATTCTTTATTTGAGTAAAATGTTTCATGTATTACTAAAGTAGAGGGACATAAGTGTTTTTTAATCATACCATAATGTTTTTAAACCTGAAAACGTGGTTAAATCATATATTTTGTATATTTAAAAGTCATTTTTATACTAAAATAGCGGAGGAAATACTCCAATTTTTTGCATGAATATGTATAATAACAACATATTTCATGCATGTGTATTTCAAATGGTTATAGGAAAAAACGATTTTTTTATAATTTTTTAAAGAGCACTTTACAGAAGGTAGGCTTAGCTTCAAAAAATCCTACGGCCTTGAACGTGAAATCATATTTCCTCGCTCCGTCCTGAGATGCGCGCTTCCGAATGCGCGCGCCATCGCGTACGGGTTAACGAACTTGACCGAGATATTATGCCTCTTGATTTTATGTAAAAGTTTGAAGAAGATCTGAGCATAAATATGCAAGTTATCGTGTCCAGAAGAAAGTGATATACACCGATAGATAGATAGATAGATAAACTTTTTTACTGATAGTAGTTTTGGGGTAGATTGGTGTAGATCTGCAAAAATTTTTCAGAAATTCCAACATGGCAGAGAATGCAACAGGTAGTATTTTATACGAAATCTACATAATTATCAAAATAAGGAATCAGGGTGTGGTCATCCGCGCGAAAGCTGTGCGTCTCCCATTCACCGCCATTTTCGTGGAGAGAGTAAAAACTCTTTTCCCGTGAGTTGAATCAAAGATCATACAATATGTTAGAGGTACAAGATTAGATGAATCTGTTAGTCGTTAGGTTAGTTTTCGAGTGAAAGTGAAACTTTCGATACTTAAAATTTATTATTTCACCGAGTCCTGCATGGGTGAAAATACAGGGTGTCCGAGAAAGATCCGTACAACTTCAAAAATTTATTGAAAAAGAAACAGTAGGGTAACAGCGAAACTAATTAGGACATTAGATAGAATAACTCAAAAAGTTTTTTTCTGCAGTATGTTTCTGACCATAGATGGTGCTACATGTCATGCAAAGGAATATTAAAGCATTTTAGTTATTTCAATGGCAGATCGCGTGAAGAAAGCTCAATGTGTTGCGTGGTTTATCGAAACAAAATCCGATACGCAAACACAACGGAATTATCGAACGACGTATGGGGAATCGCCACCATCTCGGTCAAGCATTCGTGAGTGGTATCACAAATTTATGACAACGGGTAGTGTGGAACTCCTGACCTAACACCACTGGATTTTTTCTTTTGGGGTTATGTTAAAGATACTGTATACCGAACGCAAGTTAACAGTCTGGAAGAATTAAAGCAAAACATCCAAACAGCTGTAGCTACTGTTGATGTTAGCATGCTGAAACGGTCGTGGATGGAATTGG
The DNA here is from genome assembly GCA_964019185.1 of Maratus speculifer. Taxonomy (NCBI): domain Eukaryota; kingdom Metazoa; phylum Arthropoda; class Arachnida; order Araneae; family Salticidae; genus Maratus; species Maratus speculifer. The sequence continues at coordinate 17,796,763 of OZ025302.1, read as the reverse complement.
AATATCGTCTTGATATTGATCGTGCTACGAAAGGGTCTCATGTAGAAATTTCCTAAGGTAATAACTTAAGTTATAGGAAAAAAACTTTTTAAGTTATTCTATCTAATGTACTAATTAGTTGCGCTGTAACCCTATTGTTTCTTTTACAATAATTTTTTTAAGCTGTACGGATCTTTCTCGGACACCCTGTATTTATATTGTACATATTATCGGCTATCTAATTGCAATATAGAAAATGTATCATAACAACAGATCATTAACATTAAAAAATCTTGGAGGCGGGGAATGTATGTTAGTATCAAATATTTAATTTAAATGCCTTAGCATTGAAGTTTTATTTAAGAATACATGTGTATTTTGACATACAACTTGCTTTTCTTAATATTAACAGTATTTTAGTTTATGATGTCATGCAGTAAATTGAAAAAATTACAGCTATTCATAGAAAAATCATATTTTATTAATTTTATTTAAGAAATCAAATAAAAGCTTTTTTGTCATTCATTAGTTTTGTATCTTGATAAGGCTGTCCTTAAATTAAAAAGGACAACCTTATGACATTATTAGTTTTAATTTAATTTTGTCGGAAATGCATGAAACTAGCAAATGTTGTTGTTCAGAAACTAGTTAATCACAATCATTTCCTTTTTTTAATCGTTCAGAAAATAGTGTCAAAGTGGAAGTTTTGAACTGGAGTTCTGATACTTTGAATTTACATTTCATAATGGAGAGAAATGGAGAGAAAGTAATAATAATAACAAATATTTTTTTATAATTTTAGCTGTCAGTTATTTTCATATACCTTTTTCAATCTTGTTTAATTATGTAAATTATTTTTTTTATGTAAAAAACAATAAAAAAGATGCGCAATTTATTTAAATTATTTTTTATAAATAAATATTTAAGAGCGTGTCACATAAAAAATATACATATACGTTTACATTTGGACTTAAAAATAGTAAGATAGGTTTTTTAAATGTAGTAAAATTTAAACCCAAATAAATTTTACAGTTCTTTTTTTTCTTAGTAATTCATTAAAAACATTTTTCATAATAAATTTAAAATAATAATAAAGATACTAGTAATGTAGTTATTTCTGTGACTACCCATAAAATTATCATATCTGACTTGCATTTAAATACATTTGTCAGAAATAAGTTAAATAAATTGTACATTTTTGTGGCTTTTTTTTCATGAAAAAAAGTTTATCTTCACCGGTAAATTATTAAAAAAGTTAAGACAGTTCTTTTATAAATACTTTTGTATAAATCTATCTATTTTGGTTATAAAAAATCATTTAAATAATTAAATAAGATTTGGATGAAGGTATTTCCAAGTAATTGATAGCTAAAATTATTAGAAATAAGTTAATATTATTGTTTTTTTCACTTCTTTTCTCTTTTATTAAATATAAATTCAAAATATTAAAATAAAAATAAAATTCAATTAAACTTTGTCTTTTAAAGACATGCAAGAATAATGAATAAAATAAAGATCTTCTTTGAATTTCTAAATAATAATAATAATTAAACATGGATTTTTCTCTCACAAGCCCTAATTTTTTTAATTTATTGCATGACATCGTAAACTAGTAAATCTGAAATAAATTTCTTTTAAATAAAAAAACAATTAAATAATAAAGCATGCTAAAATTAAAAGAGGCTAGTCCTAAGTAAAGGTACAAAACATAACTTCAATGTTAAAGCATACAAATTAAATAATTAGTATTAAACTATATCCCCCTCTCTTTTATTATTATTAATTTTACTAAAAAAATTATTTTAAATTTGCTAACTTATGATGTCATATCATAAAATGAAAATGTTATGGGTAGACACAAAAATAATATTTTATATTATTACTATTATTTTAAGAACATAGTGAAGAATGTTTTTCATTCATTGAAGCAAAAAGAAATTTAAAATTAATTTAAATAGCCGTGCAAAACGTATTTTTAAAGGATGTAGATGACGCTCGGTAGCTTCAGTTTGTTTATCTCTAAGCGTTGTGCGATTTAGCGCCGATCGATATTGTATGACCAAGGATTTTTTGATGTACCTCATACAAACGTCCAAAATCTCCGCGTCCGATAAAACACTCTATCAGAAACGCGTGTTACTCTGCCAGAAATTACTATTTTTTACAATCACTGCCCCATGGGTAAGCAGTTGTGCAAGATTTAGCAGATTCTAATGCTACTGTAATTAAATATTCGTTTTTTTTTTTCCTTTCACAGTTTCCTAGTCATATTTTACGGTGTGAGCGTTTAAATAAACAAACTGTATTTTCATTCCTTTCTGAGAATATTCAATTATTAAATCTTGAAAGGCGTCATTTTCCCTTTGATATTCAACCTTCTCTAGAATAAACGGAGAAAATAATTTAAAAATGTCTTTAACGACAAACTTTTGTTGTGAGCACAATTGAATGATTTTATTTTGTTTATTACTTTTTAATCATACACAAAAATAGTATTATAATTTAACCGAAATCATACTACTTATTTATTTATTTCGAAATTTTATTTTGACAAATTTCATTAAAAGATCATATTAAGACTATTCTAACCTTAAAGAATTCCAATTTCTCAAGTAGAATAAGACATGTTTCAAATGAAGTCGGTTTTCATTTCTTTGAATTCATTCAATCACGAATTGGAAAGTTTTTGTGCCATGCTGAACTAATCTTTTGGCTTAAACATTTCATCTAGTTAATAATTTATCGAGTAGTATTGAGCACAGATACATAAAAAAAAGATAATAAAATTAACGTTATTTTCTAACATTTCAGAACCAGAATCGATGACTAAATGCGTGCCCTGAAATTTCAGTTTCGAATAAATTTTTAAATGCATACGAGCTTTATTTTAAAAAATAATAATAATAAAATAAAAAAAATATATAAGTAATGTATCGTACCAAATGGTTTTTTAAATATTTATTTTGCAGAAGTTGGATATTTAGTAAACCTATGTTTCAAGAGGAAAATTTCCCTTTTATTAATTAATTTTCTTCAGATGAATATTAATTGAATAATGTAAATGTAAGGAAAAAAAAAAACTTTGTTCTAGATAAAAAAAATTTAACAGGCTTTCATTTTTAAAGATAATGGTAGAAAGAAATGTGAAATTAATTTTAAATGATATCTCCGATATGTTTGTCACTCCCTTATACACCCAATGCATAACAGACCGCCCACCCATTAATCTAATAAACTGTTTTCAAATTTGAGGCCCTTTTTTATGTCCGTCAAAAAGAGGCTATTTTTTATTATGAAATTAAATAATCCTAAGAGATTCGATGTTGTTTTTTCAAAAAGAGCAAATTTTCAGAGTTAATTTATGTAAATTACTGTAAAAATATTCCTTGCATTATTATTATTATTATTATTATTATTATTATTATTATTATAATTATTATTATTATTATTATTATTATTATTACTATCCGAAGTGATAAGGTCTTTTTTTATAATTAAATTTAATCTAATTGAAATTAAAAATATATTTTGTAAAATGCTATGTAGTCTATGAATTTAAAAATATACAACGTAATTTCAATGTAATAAACATATGAATATATTTAAACTTTATGGGGGTTTATAGTATATGTTAGTTATTTTGTTTTGTACTAAGCAAATATCAGGTCCGTTACTGTCTTGTCTGTAACCAATAAAAATAGATGTTGAAATTACTCAGTATATTCCAACAAACACTTTAAATATTATTTTCGTGATTCAGTAAATTATAGAAAACAGTTTCTAATCATATGCTGAACAAAAAGGATAACAGTAATGGTTATTCATTTTTCATAAGCTTAGATTTTTTTTTCTTATTATTATTATTCTTTTCAGGTCTATTACCAGTTTTGTTCAGTTAACCACTTAACTTATTTACTCGTACGTCGTACGGGCTAGAATCGTTTGTTTCATCCAACTTTTTAAAGCTTTTTAACACCGCTAGATTTTTTAAATGCAATTTCATACTATTTAAAGGCAAAAAATTTTTAGACTGACAAATATTTCATTTTTAAAAGAATGTTACTTATCCCATAATTTATATTTAATATACGTAAAAAAAAAGGAAAAAAAAGAAAAAAAGAAAAAAGAAAAAAAGAAAAAAAAGAAAGAAAGAAAAAAGAAAAAAAGAAAGAAAAGAAAAAAACCCAGTTAAGTGGTTAAATGAGTGTAACATTATTATCTGCTTAACACACCAAAAATCCACGCGAGAAAAACATTTAAGCTATATTATCCTCATAGTAAAAATTTTACATATAGTAATGATTTTTTAAAATGTTAATTTGTCAGGTCTGGTATCTGCCAGGTCTGTCACACATTAAAAGTAATAGGTCTGACAAATTTAACTAATAATGCTGCTAAACTTCCTATTGCCAGTAGCCAAGATGAAGTCTTGCTGAACAGAATGTTAATTTCAATTTCAAATCATATTTAACTATAGAAATACAAAAAGAAATTCTTGTTTATTAGACTTACAAGCACAAATACATTTCGAAATTAAATACAAATTTTAGAAACAAAAAATAGAACAAGATTAGATAAACCCAATTGAACAATTTCATCTGACCACTTTTGATGAGTTTTAAATTTCATTTTTCTGTTATAGTGTGTTTTATCAGAATCGTGTTAATTAGACATTTTTTTCTTGAACCCACCTTTTTTTCTGTTTTTGCTTCCGTCACATGCTGAACCAGAAGAATAATATCAACCATTTTTAGGTGCGTTCGTTATTATGTAAATACGTAGCACCTATTGTTGTCGCTCAGTCCGTCCGTCTGTCCGTCTGTCTGTCCGCATATAACAACGCAAAAACTACCCAACCGAATCGTTTGAAATTTAAAATACATAATTATAAGATAATTTTATCGAGTCATTTCAAATTTTATGAAAATCGGATGGATAGATCAACTACAGGGGCAATCAAAAGGATTCCGTTACGTTACGGTCAATGGGGAAAAAGTTTCTAATGCATTTTAATCGTTTGAAATTAAAAACATATAATTATTGCGTAATTTTGTCGAGTCATTTCAAATGTTATGAAAATCGGATGCATAGACCAATTACAGGGACAATCAAAAGGATTCCGTTACATTACGGTCAATGGGGAAAAAAAATTCAAATGCATTTTAATCATTTGAAATTTAAAACATATAATTATTAGGTAATTTTATCGAGTTATTTCAAATGTTATGAAAGTCGGATGCATAGATCATTTACAGGGACAATCAAAGGAACATAATAGAATTGGCATGAATCTATGAAATATATACTAAAATGTGCATTCTGTACAATCTGTGATGCAAAGAATATTTATTATTAAATTACAGGGCCACACAATAGTATTCCACTACATAATGCTATATGGAGAAACATTGTTTGGGGCGTGTTTTAATTATATTCAACTATTTCACATTTTATGAATAAGATATATGTTTCTGAGGTGTAATAAAAATTACTTTCTGCATATTTACAGAAACACAAAGATTTCGACTACTATTCTGTATCCGAAGTACGCTCTACTATATCAGCAAGATCTGAATATTTTAAAAACTTCGTTATCGTACGAACGCACCTCATTTACTACGTTCACGTGCAATTTCCAACTTGTTATTTTTCATAAGGTGAGTGCTTTTTTAAAAAAACCTTTGACAGGCCTGTTACCAGCTTTGTTCAGTTAATTGAGCATGACATTACTGTCTGCCTAGCACGGCTTAAGCAGCGGCCGAGAGGTTCTGCTTGCATGAGAAAGTTACAAAATTTTTGCATTTATGTTTGCATTACGAATGGAGATACATTACACAGGTAATGGGTGGAGTTTAAAATTCAACCCGTTGGGGACGAGCGATGCGTATACTTGCAGCAAAAAGGCTTTAGAAACCTTGTTTATCCGTACCAGTAAAATTATATGGTGGAGCATTTTCTCGATTTTATAAGGCACAAATTTCAGTTTTTAAAAACCAGTGAGAAAACTTTAAAAGTTTCGTAAAAATGCTCCCGTCGAGAAGAAGTTAATTCATTTACGCTGCTATTTAACAGGATTTCAAGCCAGACAGACTCCAGATAAAGTTACACTGCTAAATGTTTGCATACATGTTTGCATTATGTATGGAGATATATTACACAGGTAGAGGGCGGAGTTAAAACATAAAAAAGGAATAAGGGAAGGCTTCTGCAATAAAAATATTGTAATGCATTTCTGACGCATTATTCTGAAAAATTGCTTCCAGATGAATAATAAAATAATAATAATTCGGATTGATTTCTTTTCTCTAACTTTTGTACTGTTTGAGAAAAACATATTTGAAAAAAAGGAGAACCGGTGCATATTTTCGCAGCTATCTCAAGGACAGTTCAATTTCAGGAGCTGAAAATTCTATTTTTTTTTCTCATCGTGAATCTTATTATAGTAAAACCCCGATAATTCGGATTAATTGGGACCAGACTCAGTCTAAATTACCGAAAACCCGGATTATCCAGGCAATGAGAAAAAAAGAAATAAAATGTACTTACAGAAAATCACCTTTATATTAAACAAACAAGCTGTTTATTCAAGAAATCACAATTTGTAGACCTTAAATTCTGCCACGATTTTCGGAGAATACTCTCAGCAACCTGCTTGCAGACTTTAAGTGATGCTTTGCTGTTTCTTTGAAAGGTAACATCAAAGAATTTAAATGAAAAAGATTAAGGTATTCTCGCGAAAATATTTCAGATTAGAGTTTTTTATTCAGAATACGAAAATGAAATAAATTAATGATATCGAAATTTTGCCGATCGCTTCTCAAACTTTGAGGGGGGAAAAAACTGAGTACAATGATCCGGAATATGCGGAGATCGGGATTAACGGGGTCCGAATTAGCGGGGTTCTACTGTAATTGAAACAACGGCCATGGGAGCTATTTAGCTATGCTTATCCGGATAAACAAGTCATATGCAATTTTTTTACTGGCGGACCGCAATCATATGTTTGCAGCGTTAGACGAGCCGCAACATACTTACATAACAATTTAAAAACAGGTTATGCAACTAGTTAGGTATAGGCTGGTAAGATTGCTGCTTAGAAAGAAAGGTATGAAACTTTTTGCTGTCGTAAAGTTGTTTGCAACAATTTGAATAAAAATATTAACGATACGATAAGTACAGGGTTGTTATAATTAAAGTTCGCCTATTCAGAAGGCTCTAGAGTCAGTCCTATGGCTCCAAACGAAGGAGAATTTCACTAGTACGTAGTCGAAGTGATGCGCTCTGCAAAAATCGAAAGAAAAATTAATTAACATTTTTATCAATAGGTGGCGCTTGGAAATAATTGGTTGCGGACATCAGATGGAGTATTGCTGAACTAGACCCATTATGAAAATGATGAACTATAGTTTCTAAAAAAACGTTTTTAGATGTTCAGGTAAATTACTTCATTTGCTGGAAACAGTAGAGGCTTATTTCATTAAGTTACCGGCAAGTTGATAATATCAATCGCCGGTTTATTGAATTTGGAACATTTTTCATGCCATATGCGTCGAAAGAAACTATATTTTAATTTAAATATTTTACTGTAGAATATATCTGGTGTCGGTTTTAACTTAAAAGGTGCATAATTTTTTAAAGCTGTTTTACTTTTTTAGGGTGATAAAAACAACTTTAAGACCATTAGTATAATAGTAACTCATAGCTGCCAACTTTCAACTAATATTCCGTAATACCTGGATTGGTTTGATCCAGGTTAACATCATTTCTGACCAGAAAATATATTTCATGAATCTTTCTTTATTTGTTTTCAGGATTGTTAGTGGAACATACTTAATTTCATTTCTTTGAGAAAATTTTGGTTCGAAACTCATTAAACCAGGGTCAAATTAACGCACCTATTACGGATAATCGATGTCAGGTTGGCACCTTTGGTTAACTGTTCATCTATTGATACCAATAATTGATATGTTCATCGTACTTACCTTAGTTTATTTACTGTTTTTTTTTTTTTTTTGCTTTCATCGCGCTTACTCATATTAGATTTATTTATAAACTCCTTGGGGACAAGCGACACGTATACGTGCCATAAAAAGGCTTAAGAAACCTTGTTTATTCCAACCAGTAAATTTTGCCTTATTTAATCGGAGCATTTTCTCGATTTAATAAGACACAAATTCCTGATTTTAAAAACCGATGACAAATCATTAAAAATTTCGTAAAGGGCTCTCGTCGCGAAGGAGTTCATGTGCATCTTCCATACATTATTGGGATCGGATTTATTAACAATTTGATGATCTATTGAATGTCTAAATGCATTTCTGATATTCTATTAGATTTAATCTTATCTATAAGACCTCCCATTTCATACTAAACTGAATATAATCCACGTCAATTCCCCCGTCCTCTGTGATTTTTCCCCCTCGCTTCCTCTCAAAGTTTTCGAGAATAATACGGATAATTCTTAAATTTCTCCACTACCGGACTGTGCTGTCTGATTCATCAAGTCCGGCACAATAATTTGATTATAAACAGTGTTTTTATTTTCCATTGGCATGTTCTTTCAGTATAAATGAGCTTTCCTCAGTGTTTTATATGTATGTATGTACATAAAAGAATTCATTCTAATCCATAAGAAATATTATTGTACACGTAGGCGCTTCGAGCACTTCAAAAATACAACATACCTAGATAAATATACGTATATAAAATATATCAGATCTTGTAAAACATATTTATAGAAACGTTCAAAATCATTAATAATTTTTTAAAAAGGAAGAAAAGGATATAAAAGCATATTAAGATAATTACAGTGCTTGGGAGCCACCATATTGATTATCCCAGGAGATGGATGAAGTTCTGCCTCATTATCATTACTATATGAAGATTCTAAAGATTATTCACCCCTATTTTAAAAGTAGTGCTTGTATCAGGTTTCGAAAGGCGTGTCACATTTACACAGTAAGAAAAAGAAGAAAAATAAAATAAAATCTTTCATAAACTACGTTAAAAAAGAAACGCATTAATAAATTATAAAATGCTTTCAAACTGACAAAAAAAAAAAAAAAAAAAAAAAAAAACATTGAAGCAATAATTGAAACAAGTTTTCACAATATTTATGGCAATATTTGTATTATTTTCAATAATTGGATAGTACCTTTGCAATACTTTCCATTTATTAGTATTATAAAACATAAATTTTAAAACATAAAATTCAAAGCAAACCGTTTCCATCTATATCTGCGGGAAAGTAGTATGGAAAAAATCATTTTTAATTGAAATCTCTATTAGGTTATTTATATTTCATATATTTTTCTTGAGAAAATTCTGTATTTGATGCATAAAGGCAGAATTTATTATAATTATACCCCTAATGAAGTATAGTACTATCCATCATGCATGAAAAGAAACAAAAATGTTAGATAGAAAGATCTGCTACAAAATAAAACTTTCTGATTATATATAGACATTTTCTTCTATAGCTTATAGGTATTATAATAATAGCTTGCCATTTTCCGAAATTATGCAAATTAGACATTAATTCCAGTATTTTTCCCCTTATTCTAATAATTTTTTTGTTATTGTTATTATTAATATTATTATAGATTCTTAATATAAATAATGTTAAAAGAGATAAACAACAGTCAAGAACTATCTGAGAAAAATAAAGTGTAATGTCAGATAAAAAAAATTTTAAAATCCTCTTGCCTTTTAATGTAATTTATTAATTTTCCTTTAACAAAAATTACACCTAAGTGAAAAATAAATTTCGCAAAGAATCAAGCTATCAATATTAATTTGCGGACGATACGCCAGAAACTTGTTTATATGTTTTTACATCTGTACTCCGCCCTCACTCTTTTTTTTATATTTAAACTCCGCCCATCATCATAGCATATGCATATATTCAAAACACGCTACAGAAAATCTCGCTACTTGAAGTAGGCGGAGCATCGTCTTCGCGGTATGATTTGAATGCAGATATAAATTGTATTAATATTACTTCAGAAAAATATTTAGTTTTTGAATACTGCAAGAAGGTCTTAAAAAAATCATTGCACCGCATTTCATGAATCCAAAATATGTTTTAAGGATACTAAAGAATTATTATTTCTGAGTTTTTTACAATTTATTTCACAGAAAAATCGTGCAAAAACGATGATATATATTCTTAAAAACATATCCATATTTCATTCTGTAAAAGCAAAGTTTTTTTTTAATTTATTGGTGTTATAGGGAAACCATATGTTCACACGGTTCATTTGAGAAACAGGTATGGAAAATTATTGCTTTCGAATACATTGCAGATTTTTTAATTTATTCGATTGAATAATTTACTTTTTAATTGAAGTATTCTTATTTTGCATAGGAATAACACCATAATCATCAATATCTGCTACAATTAAAATTTTCAAAACTAAATTTTCATAAATACAGCAAAATCTTCAGATATTATTTTTTATTAATATTAAAGTGGCAAAAAATGCCAACATTGTTCTCATTTCACTGCGAGCTCCTAAAATGATCTCACGGATCCCAGGTTCACATTAAGTGAGGGAAGTGTAGAGTATTGTCCCCCCCACCTTCCCTTCTGCACTGTTTTAGGGAAAGACGAATTGTGTGCAGAGATCTTCTTTTAGACAACGTGTTATCCCCAGATGCTCGTTTTTTAGGACTGTGGGTGCGGTAGCCGGCCTCAATAGTGCCAAACTAAATAAGGCGTTTCCTCACTTAAACCTTTTAAAGTATGATTTTTTTTTCGAAAAAAAAAAAGATGTTTGAGTATGTTTTTTGAAAACTATCCTCTAGAAAAATAGTGAGAATATTTATTTTAATTTCTGTTGGACATAACGCCAGTTCTGAGTTACATAATAAAAATTGCTATATATTTTTTAAATAATCTCCTTTTTTTAAAATGTACAGTAACAACTATTCAATGATGTAATAACGTTAATTGTGATTTTAAAAATTTTCAGAAATGGTGACCATTTTATGCAGTATCAACAAAATATGCTTGAACTTCGAGGTATTAATAACTTTAAGAAAAAAAATCTTCGACTTTAATGTTATAGACCCATGTTATCAAATGTAACACATAATAGTAATTTATGCAATTTATCATTAATTGTATTACAAAATCAAATCAATCGGATAAACTGTCCTTTAAAAGATTTTCTCCCCTCCAACTAAAAAAAAAACTGCAATCAATTTTCAATTGGAAGCATAAAAGGTTTTTCTTGGTGTATAATCATTGAAAAAGTTTTTGGTGTCAGCCTAATGATATATGCTTAAATATTTTGAAGTAGTTCCAGGTATGTTTTAAGTTAGTTGATTTCGGAATTAACTTTTACAGAAGCAGCTACAAAACATTGAGAATATTTGCATTTAAAGAGTTGCTTAGGTTCTACCAGAAACAGCTTTTAAGGTTTTTAAAATATTTTTTAAGTACTTCTAAAATACACTACCACGTGTGCTCGCAGAAAAAAAAAGGAAAAAGATTTTGGAACAAATGTGTCTTAGTCAAGTGCCTAAGCTGTTTTTGATTTATTTATTTTTTATTTTTTCCCCCTGACGAAAACATCGTTCGTTTACTTTTTTGTTAGTATATAATAATTTTAAGTTACTTGGAAAATCAATTTATATTGCATTTATTTTCAAAATCATCAGATAAAAACAAAATAATTAGTTAAAACCAGTTAAAAGTGAAGGACCGAAAACGCATTTATAGCAATTGTTTTAAATATTGGCCATGGGTTTCACATTTATTTTCCTTAACATGTTATTAACTACATATTTGGAAATTAGCTATTGTCCTCGGTAGAGAACGTGGAAATTTGAAGCTTATCTGAATCTCTTTATTGGTTGAATTTCGGATTTTTCTTTTTTTCATTCGTTTTCTGATTGGTACATGTTTAATTCCAAAAACTGAATACTTCTGTTGCTACGGTGACAAAAAGAGCAATAAAAACTTTTTAAAAAATTAACAATTTAAAAACAAATTGGCAAAACAGGGTAATTAAAAGTGTTAAAAAAAGTAATAATTTGACAACAAGTATTTGTGTATTTGTGTCGGCCAATTATCTACACTGTGGGATATAAGCTCTATGGGGTGGGACGCCCTCCGTGGGGGGTCTTTCTAAGGGAACCTAACCCGTATTTACGCAAGGTTCGAAGAAAACCAACAGTTAACACCTACCGTCTACCAGTTTGGAGGTCACCTCGGGGCTACTGGTGGGGGCTTTATTATAATTTGACAACAAATTGTAATAAAGATTTAGAACAAATTTCATTTACATGTGCATTTTTTTCTCTACGCAACCATGTAAAAATTTAAAATGTGCGATGTTTAAAAGTTTCAAAATTCGCAGTTCCGAATATAGTAAAACTGAAATTTCATTTAAAATTTGTTTATGATGGGTCCTGGAATATTAATGCTTAATCCATGTCGTATGCACTAGCAGGCGTTCAGAAGTCATTCTGATTAACTCCATCCAATAAAAATGCAAATTTTCAACAGTTAAATTTTTATCTCTATAAACTATTGATTTTTTTTTAATCATTGGTCTAGGAAGGTTAATGTTTAATGCATGGCGTACACAATGAAGAACTCGTTTTGATCATCCTAAAAATGATGTTTATTATTATTATTATTATTATTATTAATTTAAATATAGAATTTATTATTAAGTCTTTTAAATTTTAGTCTTTGAAAATATGATTTTCCAAGTAGTCGTTGTAATTTGAGTGTCTTACAAAAAGTGTAAAATTATGATGCTGTTTTTTCTGCATTTTGTTTTAAGTGCGAAGGAAATATGATTTTTTTTAACATTATGAAAAAACATAATTACAAATATGAAAGTAATCTTTGAGGATGTTAATCATTCTTCAATGTATTGAAAATTCATTCAATCTATGCAATTATATTATTTTAAATATTGCTTATATCCTGGAGCTTAGTGAACGGAATATTACGTGCCAAACGCTTAGAAGGTTGAATCACAGTATTTTTTTAAAATTATTATTATTATTTTAATATTTCCTTTTTGTTTACAATATCCCTTGCGTTGATAATTGGCCGTTATAAACACAAACATTATTATTACTATTATTTTCAAGCAAAATATTTTTAATATTTGTGCAATCAAAATTCTTTTTTTCAATGTACCCATATAAATTCTCAAATGGTTAAAAAGGTAAGAAAAAGAAAGAGAAACACCTTGTAGCCATATTTTCTTTTATATCCGAAACCACCATTACTTTAAATTTTCTCCCTGAATATTATCTGCAACTTTATCTCCAGTACAATAAATAGTCCAGAAGAGAAAAGATAATAGGTTCTTAATTTCCGAAACCGATAATCAATGAATTCCCTCTCTACAGCAGCAGTTCCCGGTAGTTCGATCTTTCAGTTTTCTCCCGCTTTTTAGCTCACAGGCTATCATAGCCTGAGAGCTTATGTGCCCGTCCGTTCTGTATGTATGTGCGTTCATTCGTGCGTGCCTGCGTAACGCGATAACTCATGATAAAAATATCCCATCCACATGAAATTTTATATATAGGTATATCCTGATAAGGCGCTTCCCTGATTAGTTTTTGGAGTTCATTCGATATGTATAAGAGGGGGAGCGTGGGGCTCATGCCCCTCCCCTTAATGTGTTTTCAATGCAGAAATATTATTTTTTTTTTCAAAATTTACACATAGGATCATTCTGATAATGCGCTTCCGTGATTGGTATTAGGTGTTCATTGGATAAATATAAACAGGGGAAATGGGGGTTCTAATGCCCCTCCCCTTAATTTATATAAATGAGTTTTTCATGCAGAATTGTCAGATTTCGTTCAAATCTCTGAATAGTTTTGGAAGTTTAATGGTTAAGTATATAAAAGAGGGAGATTACTCCTCTTAAATCATATAAATGGGTTTTATTAAGAATTTTCCGATTTGCTCTGAATTATGCATATGGATTTTTTTATATAATGAAACATGCTCCTGATCAGTTTAGAGGGTTCAATGATTAAGTGTAAAAAGGGGAAAGGGGAGAGCTGTTTCCACTTCTTAATTTTTTTTCGAACGGAATTAACCCTTAAAAATATAAGGCTGTAATGTATAATTAGTATGCGTAGCCTGTGAGCTCAATGCCATCAGTTTAACTGGGCAGTATTCTTTTTATTTTTTCTTTATTGATTCATTATAAGTTACACTATTTTTTTAACCGATTCATTCCAAAAAACTTAGTTTCGACATTTAATTTTATTTATTTATTTTTTAATAAATTATCATCCGTTAATATAATATATATTTTTATATTGATTTTTCTTAATGAAGGTAAGTTTAATATTAAATATCCTCCAAGGACTACATTTTGATAATTAGAAATAAACATAACTTTTAATGCAGTAATAACATCGAATAAAATTACGTTTACAATATTTTTACGTCGTAATTTAATAACATAAAAATATCTAATTACTAGAGGTAGTTTATTGCAGTATTCATTTTTTTTCCCTGCACGATTTTTTTTAATTATTATTAGTGAATTATCACGGGTACAGCCGAAAATACGTATTCCAAAACTGAGTTCAGCTGCATTTGGATCAATAGTAGAGTTGGCCGAGGAGTCGAGGAGTCGACTCTAAATCTCGACTCCTTACAAGTGAATCGAACTATCGACTCCTATCTGGCTAACGGAGTCGACTCAAAAGAGTCGAACTTTCATTTCAACTCAGTTTGGGATTCGGAGTCGAAGAGTCGAAAAGTCAACTCACTCACTCAAAGAGTGGTTGGACCAGTTTAACAGAGTGTCGGACTTGGAGAGTCGAGAGTTGAAGATTGGGTGGTCGACTCTTCGATTCTTCGACTCCTTGAAAACCACTCTTTCGACTCGGTATCAGATTTCGACTCTTCGAATCCGCGCTGGGCTTTTTAGCAAAAAACAAATGTCTTGGTTTGACTTTATATTGCGGTTGGAGATTTTGGGAAAGCGGAGGTAGTGTAGATGTGTATTTCACGTGTAATTAGGAAGATACCAAATGAATGAAAAGAGTGGGAGGGGCAGAGAAAAAAGGGCGTTCTGCTGGTTATTTCTGGAAAGATTAATTGAATTTATGGAAAAAGGGGCGTTCAGCAGGATATTTCTGGGAACATTAATTGAATTTATGATAAGCTTGTGCCGATTTCCGTATTGAGGAAAGATCGAACGATCAAACAAAGCAGATATTATGTTTGTATGTTTTGCTAAAAGAAAGTAGAACTGGTTAGGGAAATATTTTCAACTGCCTTTATCTGATGCAATATAGAAAAAAAAGTTGAAGAGAGAGAAATAAAATTTTACTTTAATAGCAAATTGTTTAAAAAACAGTGTTAAATTAAGACACATTTTTTTCGAGAGGAGATATCTGTGGGTGTAGGTGGATGTTATAAAGAACTTTGGGTGGGGTAAAGACTGCACTATTTTACCATTTAAAACACAAACACAATATTTCAGGGGGGGGGGGGTCTCATTGTTCCGCGGGAATGCCTGACCCTTGGGCCATTTTCCGAATTCACCACTGCTAAAAAGTTTTATGAGTTTATTTTATGATTGATGTATTTTAGATAAAGTGTTGTCCTTCATTTGATTACGAATATATTCTTTTAATATATATATTTATTATAAGTTATAAATGTTTGCAGATAATGCAAAAATGGATATAATTTTCATATAATTTTTTTAAGTTTCGATGGTCGATTTTTTTAAATATTCCTTTTTTCAAACCAGATTCGGATAATATTTCCTGTTTATTTTATTTATTTTATTTTATTTTATTTTATTTTATTTTTATTTATTTATTTATTTATTTATTTTTGTAGCGTAAGTAAGTTTTGAGTGTCAATCGGGAGGAGAGAGGATCACAATGTCATAGCTGCCAAATTTTACGCTTATTTTTTACAGTTATTTTTTTTATGAAGTGTTTATGAAGTGAATTTCTTGTTTTCCTAAATTTCCGATGATTTTAAAATACATTTTTTTTTTAATTTATTTATTTTTTTTTTAAATAGTGGTAGGATAAAAACATAAAACCTTGCAGTTATTCAGCATAATATCATGATTTTATAAATAGAATTTCATAAGGAAGTCAATTATAAAAACTGTAAATATGAGGGGAAAATTAAAAAATTAGTCTTCCCGCCGCTTTTTTATGATCGCATAAGGGGTAAATTATGTCCCAGACACTTAACATTTTGATAGATTTGTAAAATGAAATTTATAAAAATTACAGAAAACTTGCAAATATTCATAATTTATTTAGAGGAGCTCACAGGTCCAACCAGGCCCGGTACAAGCGAAATTTATCCCAGGCTAATGTAAAATAAAAAGTTCTATCCGGTCCCGACCCGTACAAATAAATAAATTAATAAACTTACTCGGCCCGGTTCAATTTCTACAAAAAAATCCGATTTTTCTTAGCATACAATAATTTTCTTAAGAATATTTTATGCACAGTCATGAGCAATATTTTAGTTTAGTATGCATTCGCAAGACAGAAAATACACAATAGCAACAGCAATGTTATCGTTTACTTAGATTTTTAGACTCTTCAACATTCGTTAAAAAAAATAATGCAATTTGGAATAAAAGAAAAAAAAGACGGTTAAAAATGTCGTAGCTTTTAAAACTGTATAATATAAAGTAGATTTCTAAAAATATTTCTTTGAATTTATTAAATGTGTTCTTAAATTCAAAAAAGCTACTATCTTACACATTTCTGAATTCATTTTTAGTTGGAAAAAAAAAAAAAAAAAAAAAAAAAAACTCGTAAAATTGAAAAGTTTTCTTATTCAGAAATTATATAATTGATTGGAGCTTTCCAATTTTTGGCAAAATACATTAGAAAATTACTCTTAAAATTAAAGTTTATATTGCAAGGGAAAAGAGAAAAACCTGTCGTTGCATGACAAGAATACATTTTTTCTTCATATGTAATGTATTTATTAAAAATTGGAAATGCTGTTTGATTTTTCATCTCCTCTATAGCTGCCTGTCAATTTTTAAATTTCTAAATAAAAATGTATCAGAAATTATGTCAATGCTGAGTTTTTTTCTAGAATTGAATCTTAAATTTTCTAATATCTCTTCACCTCTTCAAACACACTACAACAGCTCCGTTTTTTCTTTTTCGTATTTAGTTTGATTAGCAGTTCATTTATTAAACAAATGGAAAACGTTATTTGATTCGAAATCCCCCCAATAATCAGGCTATCAATTTTATAATTGTACCTTAAAACATGCTGACATTGAGCCCTGCAATATAAAGCTTATGTGAAACGAAAAATGCAATTTTCTACAAAACAATGAGACTCAGGATAATCGCTATTATTTTCCAGCGAACTTCTGTTGTCCCCTTTTTTTCATAATTTTAGTTTTAATAAATTCAGAAATAGACTAGACCGGGAAGGGGGGAGATATATTTTTTGCATTATATTTTCTACAGAATCTAAACGTAAAGTAATTAATTTCTTTTTAATTCGATGATACGATATCTTTCCAACATAACCAACACGACATATAAGTAAACGCACACATATTAAAAAAAAAATTAAAAATCAATTAACTTAATTTGTATTAATATTTCTCTTTTTTTTGGGGGGGGGGGTATTTGTGAATAACTAATAATTTATAAATATAAGAACATAATGAACTTAAAGTATCCGTTTTCAATTTTTAAGTAAAGAACCCCCCCCCCCCCCCTCAAAAAAAAGAAAGGAAAAAAAGGAAAGAAAACAGTCTAATAATTTTAAACGCTGTGATTGCCGGATCCTGGCTCGAAGCTCCGGCCTATTTTTAGCGGCACTCTGGTCGGGCTTTACTTTATTTTACAAGCCTCGGATTGGGCCTTGTCATTGCATTCTCCCAAGCCGAGCTCGATACGTACTTTTTACTAAAAAACTGGTTCGGGTCTAACCTTTATTTCCTCGTAGCGATCGGAAGGGAACTCGTCTATAGCGATTTTTTATTTAATGTTATTCCGTCTTGAAGGATTTTACTTTGTTGCATTTTTCAGATTTTAAGCCTCTAATGCGTAGAATAGCACATAATATGTGGATTAACAATATTAATATCAATTGAAACATTTACATGCAAATTAACATTAATTAAAAAATGAATATCATAGCATAGGGTTCTTCTTTAAAAATAAGGATTATAAACATAAAAAAAATCTAAAATATTAATTTTTGATTAGAACTTCTCAAATGGAAAAATCCATGTTTTCGACAAATTTAACTATGCCGGATCAGGTTAAGAAGAAGATTTTAACTTTTTTCTTTTCGGGTTAATAACTGTTCTGTACAAAGCAAGTTGGCCGAACATTTATAATTTTTACCAACCAGGTCATTATTTTTATACGTTCTGGGCCGGTACAGGGCTGAAAATTTCGGCTCTTATCACAAAAAAATATCTTTTATCTAAAAACAAAAGCGAAATAATTCGAGCCTACATTTAAAATTCTCTTTTGTGAGATATACGTGATAGAAGACATAAAATTGCGTCATTTTTACAACCAACCAACCAACCAATCGTAAGTGAGTCGGGAGTCGACTCACTATCTCTACTCATTAACCAAGTGAATCGAGTCAGAGTCGACTCCGCAAGATGAATCGAAATGCCCAACCCTAATCAATAGAAACACTATTTAATGCTTCGAGAGTCATTTCACTGTACACTATATTGAATATATGGCGAGGAGAACTTATTACCGGTAAAGGCGCTCGCCCGCTTTTGAAATTTCGTCGTTTGAGGAATATAGCAAGGTACATGAACGGCATTTAAATACAATAACACAGTATTCAATAAATTTACTGGTATGAGTTGAGAAAAACTTTTTAAATGTTAACTTTAGTTTGAATTAAAAATCTTTAATAGCATGTTTAAATTTCTTTCACTCCAAAACAGCAGCATTCACAGGTTTCATCCACTGTGGAAAATAACCCACAAAAAATCACGGAAATAATCATCGGAAAGAAATAGGATTCTTCCAAGTGGATGAAATGGAAGGAATTGTTATTCTGTACATTATAACTTTCAACTTTGTAAAATGCAATAAATATATTCATTCTATAATTTATAAAAATTTATACCATTAGACCAAAATTATTAATAAGGTATGTATATTAAATAATTAATTACATTAATCTCTTAGCAGAGATGACACAAACACCTGTCTAAAGATATTCAACCAATATTTAAATGAAGAAAGGAATTTTTTTTGCAAAGACACAGCGATCAAATTTTATATATTTCAATTTAGCCAACATGTTTTTTAATTACTTAAACTTTTGAAACTAATAAGTAAATAATAGGGATCATTCACCAATTTTAGAATGAAACCCGTTTAAATAAAAGACAGTGCTGTGAGTTTACATCAATTTTATCAAGGTTATTAATGTACAATAATTACTGTACTTAAAAAAATCATTAAATTCGACATTTTCCATACTACTATGCATCAAGTATAGCAAAAGGTTTCGTAGCAACAGGATGCTGCTATCAGGTTTTCACTTTAGAACGGATGAATGTAAATGATGAAAATAATTCTTTCCAGTAATAAAACGTACTTTTATTATCCTGTTATTATAAATAATAATTTTATATCTTTATTTTTTAAATTATTTTTATACATTGTTTAAGAAAGGTGTTGAAAACAGTCCACTATTCTACACGATTTCTTATTTTCCAGAACAATCAGAGTCTGATATACATACTGGATCACCTATATGATATCCAAAATATTGCCTATTTAATAATTCGGAAAGAAAGAAAGAAAGAAAGAAAGAAAAATCGTTTTTAAGTAACCACTTAACTGATTTACCCGTATGCCACACGGACAACAAGAGTTTGCTTGATCGATCAGCTTTTAGATACCAGTAAATTTTTTTTACCAGTAAATTTTTTTAAATTTCATGCGATTTAATGGACAGAAATTTCTAGATTAAATATTATGAATATTTTAGTTTAAAAAAAGTGTTTACTTCATATTTTAAATTTATTGAATAATTTAAGAAACATGTGCTTATATAGACATAAATAATAATCAAAAAAGGATTTCACTTATAATGTTAGATGAATGTTTGTACTGCACTTATACTTCCTTTATGAGCAATTTGGTTATTCTCATTTTTTAATACAAAATTGCAATGTCTAATATTCAACATTTACCCCTGAAAAGTTCTATATGAAATAGTGTTATTTCAAAATGTGCTGAAATAGCACTGATTTTCAGGTATATAACATTTTTTTTCATTAATCTGTAAAACAATGTTAAAAATACAGTATCTATAATTAGAATAAATAATATTATAACAACATTATAAACAATGTTATTACTCTTATTAGCAAGTTATTCCAGTATAAATGAATTTTCTTCGACTTTTTATATGAAAGTTCATAAAAAATTCATTCTAGTCCATATGAAAGGTAACTGTGGACATAGGCGCGTAGAGCACATCAAAAATACAATTTCCTATATAAATATCAGAATCAGAACTTTTAAAGCATATTTATAGAAATGTTCAAAATCGTTAAAAAGTTAAAAAAAAAAAAAAAAGGATTATAAGTATATAAAAATTGATACAAAGTTTTGAAACCACAATTTTGACTATCCAAGTTGATAGATGAAGATTTGTCTCGTTATCATTATTATACGTAGATTCTGTGTAACTCCACCCCTATTTTAAAAATAATGTTTCTGGTAGGTTTCGAAAGGCGTGTCACATTTGCTTAGTAAGGGAAAAAAGTATTTGATAAACTAAGGTAAAAAAAAAAGAAATGCATTGATAAATTATAAAATGCTTCCAAACTGAAAAAGAAGAAAAAAATCCATTAAAACATTGAAACAAGTTTTCACAATATGTATGGCAATATTTATAATGCTTGATAATATCTATAATATTAATCATAATATTATAATATATAATATAATAAAATATAATAATACATAATATAATAAAATGTAATAATATTTTCAATGTGTGAATAATATCTTTGCAATATAATAATATTCTCTTCCTCCCATTCAGTAAAATTATAAATAATAAATTTTAAAGCATGAAAATCAAAGTAAGCCGTTTCCTTCTGTATCTGCGAGAAAGTTGTGTTGGAGAAAATCGTTTGTAATTGAAATCTCTATTTATAGGTTATTTATATTTCATATATTTTTTGTTGGAAAATTCTGCATTACATGCATAAGAGAGAATTTATTATAATTATACCCCTAATGAAGTATAGTACTATGTATAATGTATGTAAAACAAACAAAAATGTTAGATGGAAAGATCTGCTACAAAATAAAGTATTCTGATTCTATATAGAAATTATATTCTATAGCTTATGAGTATTAGTCGTAATAATTACACGCAATTCTCCAAAATTATGCTAATTAGATCTTTATTCCAGTTTTTTCCCCTTTTTTCAAGAGTTTTTATTGTTATCTTTATTATTATAAATTCTTAATGTAAATAATGTTAAAAGAGGTTAACAGCAGTCAACATTATCTGCGAAAAATAAACGGCAATGTCGAATAAGTAGTTTGTTAAAAGCATATTCTTGTCTTTCACTGCAATTTACTGATTTTGTTTTATCAAAAATTACTCTTGAGTAAACACTAAATTTCCCAAAAGTATCAAGCTATCGGTATTAAATAGCGGATTATACTCCAGAAATCTGGTGATATATTTTTACACCTGTACTCCGCCCTCGCTGTTTTTTTTTTTTATTTTTAAACTCCGCTCATCATAATATGATATGCATATATTCAAGATAAAAGCACAGTGCAGAAAATCTAGCTGTATAAAGTATGTGCAGAATACAGGTGTAAATCGTGATAATAAATTGTATAATAAATTTAATTATGCTATTAAACATTAGCAGAAATAATAAATGTTTTATACGGAAAAAAACAGTCAATTTCGTTAATGAAAGCCCCATATTGCAAAACAAACATCGTGCTTCCGGTTTGTTCAATGCAATTATCAATTAAGATCTTTGTGGTGATGGGACGTAAAGTAAATTATTGCCAGTTGGGGAAACGGAAATTTTTGAAGAGCCATCGATTAAAATTTTATTTCACGGCGGCCATTAATGTGGCAGCCGTCCATGAATCTCAATCAAAATGTTGTTTTCGCTTGCTTTAAATTCGGCTTTTTTACATTTATCTCTGCCTCGCCTTTTTTTTGTGGTGCAAGACTTTAAATAAACATTCTGTATTTTCATTCATTACTCAGCGTACATTTTGCCGAGAAAGGTTGATTCATTCCTTCAAAACGATTCACTAATATTCATTATAAGGTTTGCTTGAGAATAATTAAAATTACTAATTATGTTTACATTTTTTAATGCGATATTATGGATGATTTATAAATATCTAATTAGTATAAAAATATCTTAATTCTTGTTTTTAACTCATTTTTCTACAAAAAATATTGAAAAAGGAAATTGAATTGTATTAATAAATTACTATTTAGCTTATGTAAAAGTTAAAATTTTACTACTTTTCTTCTTCAAAAGAATCTGTGCTTTTTTTTGTTCAAAGTAAATTTTATTTTTTGCCAACTTTGGAGGCTTCCTGCCCCACTGTGCGGCGTGTAGTTCTGATCCGGACCCAATCGAAAACTTTTGTACTTCATATGTCGTAATGTTTATGCAAATTTTTGCTACAATTATCTTTTAATGAGGTTCGAGCTGCTGTCGAACATATTTGATACGAAATAGACCCCCAAGTGACGCAGCATTTAGTTTTTTCGATGAAAAGTCACATTCTTGCACTA
This sequence comes from Maratus speculifer, assembly GCA_964019185.1. Lineage (NCBI taxonomy): Eukaryota > Metazoa > Arthropoda > Arachnida > Araneae > Salticidae > Maratus > Maratus speculifer. The sequence continues at coordinate 17,773,986 of OZ025302.1, read as the reverse complement.
ACTGCAAACAATTCGGGTGCAACTCGATTTTAATTTGCAGTTATTTTTCTGTAAATACACAAATTGTCTATACTTTTGCCACAATGTTAATTTTATTTTTTTTGTCATTATATTTTACATAAAAGGTAAAATTCAAAATTTATTGTGTGTGAATAAAGGATAAGTCACAAGTAATATATGACAGAGGAATTACAATTATTCGATAAATACTTCTGAAAATAGAAGCGTAATCGATCATTGTCTAAACTTTTGCTGAGCACTGTATATAAATATTCACATACTAATTCACAAATCAATGGTTGAAGCATTTCAGCGCCGATTAAAAATGATTTAATATGCATCCCCATTAGACTCATTTCGTTGTTGGCTTCTATGAAAGGAAATAATGTCCATAGTTGAAAATAGTGAACTTCTACTTGCGAAATTAAAATTTCCTAAGAGAAGCTCATAATTGTGAATCACTTTTCTTGTCTTCTGGAGATCAGAATATAAAACTTTCGAAAAGAAAGACCAAGGAAACAGGTTAACCCTTGGAAGCAGAATTTTATAAATGGAGTCTTAAAGTAGAAATAGAGCATAATCAGTTACTGGATGTCTTACATTTGGATAGGACTAGTTATCAGAATATACAAAAAACAATTCGTGCCCGTAATAGAAGGTTATGTTATGCAATTCCACGCTATACATAAATTTCAATTATTTTTGAATGATGTACACAAATAATGTTACAATTTGATCGAAAAGATAGTAATTAGTTTTGTTTTTTACATTTTATATTGACAAATTAAATCAAAAGATCATATTAATATTAGGACTTAAAAACCTGAGAACTCTAACCTAAATTAATTTGAATTTCTCAAGTAGGATAAAACATGTTTAAAATGAAGTCTTTTTTTCCCTTTAAATTCATTCATTCATAATTGAAAACTTTTTGTGCCATGCTGAACTAACCTTTCGGCTTAAAATTTAAGCTGTTTTACGATCTGTCAATTAGTATTGAGCATACATAAGAAAAAATAATTAATGTCAGCTGCTAAATTTTCAAATTTAAATTTTTCTTGAAGAAGTTTAATATTTAATGAACCTATATTCCAAGTGGAAAGTTGATCTTTTATTAATTAATTTTCTTCACATGAATATTAATAAAAGTATGTAAATGTAAAGCGTTATGCTGGTTCAGCATTCAAATGTTTTAACGCATCAAAAAATGTTTCTACAAAATTTTTTTTTTAAAAAAAGAAAAGAAAAAAAAATTCTTCGTTTGTACGTCCAAGATAAAAATTCTCTCAACAGACTACCATTTTAATTATGTATTTAAGATGATGGTGAAAATAAACTTGAAATTAATTTTTGAAGTGATTTCTCCGATTTGTTTGCTCCTCCCTTACTACACCCAACACATGATAGCCCCGCCCACCAGTTAACCTAATAGACAATTTTCAAATTTGAGGCAGTTTTTTATGTCTGACAATAGACTATTTTTTTATTCTTAATTTAAGTAATACAGATTCTATGTTGTTTTTCCAAAAGTAGCAATTTTTAAGCGTTGTCCTTGTATGTTACTGTAAGGATAACCCTTGCATATAATTATTTATTAAATTTTATCAAATACTGAGCGTAGAAAATAAACTGTTTGAAATTATAAAATCTAATTTTATCATAAGTAATCTATTTCAAATTAAAAATAACTTTCAAAAATACACAGTGCAATATAGTGTAACAAATCAATCCATAGATATCTTTAAAATTTATGTTTTATTCAGGATTGGCATTATGTCCAACAGAAATTTAAATAAATGTTATTACTCTTTTTCTAGCAGACAATTTTCAAAAATCGACTCAAATGTGATTTTTTCCGGACAAAATGAAAAATCATTCATTAAAAGCTTCAAGTAAGGAGATGCCTTATTTTGTTTGGCATTACTGAGGCCAGCGACCGTGCCCCCGTGTTCTCTCAAAAACGAGTGTCTGGGGAGAGCACATTGTCTCAATGTAAAGAATTATATGTATGAATATATATGTACTATTAATGTACTATACGTAATTATATGTATTATTATGTGCTATTAATGTAAACTTAACATTTAAAAAATATTATTTCAACTCATACCAATAAATTTATAGAGTAATATGTTACAGTAATAAAATGCCGTCTTCGTATATAACTAATAAATCTTTTTTTTATTATAATTTCATAAGCGAGTGAGCGCCCCTGCTGGCACTAAGTTCTCCTCGCAATCACATGCAAAGAAATTGGTGTAGGGTCGGACACGGAAAATTTTGGACCTTTTTATGAGTTATTCATCAAGACTGTTGTCATGACGGTGCAATATTTCAACGACAATAACATATGTTCTTTGCACCACTGATTGTGCAAAATGTATATTATAATATGTACTTCTTAGATGCATAGCAATTTTATTTTGTTCGAAGGAATGTAACACCATTAAAATGCATTTGAAATATTTGTCCCCATTCACCGTAATGTAACGGAATACTTTTGATTGTTCCTATAATTGCACGTAAAGCGTAGCGAATGCGGTGCGTTCGTACGATAACGAAGTTTTAAAAATATTCAGATCTTGCTGCTATAGTAGGCAGTACTTCGGATATAGTATAGTGGTCGAAATATTTCTTGTAAATATACAGGAAGAAACTTTTATTACACTTCATCAACGTATATCATATTCATAAAATGTGAAACAGTTTAACATAATTTAAACATGTCCCAAACAATGTTTTCACGTATAGCATTATGTAGTGGAATATTTTTGTGTGACCCTGTAATTTAATAATGAATATTCTTTGCATTCCAGATTGTACAGAATGTATATTTTAATATATATATATTTCATAGGTTCATGTCAATTCTATTATATTCGAAAGAGTTCAACATCATTTAAAATGCACTTGAAACTATTTTTGATATTGATCATAATGTAATGGAATGCTTTTGATAGTCCCTCTAATTAAACTATATATCCGATTTTCATAAAATTTAAAATGACTCGACAAAATTACACTAAAATTATATATTTAAATTTCGTGCGATTTGGTTGGGCAGATTTTGCTTTGTTATATGCGGACAGACAGACGGACTGACAGACTGAACGGCGAATATAGGGGCTAACTATTTATATAATTACGGCACACTTAAAATTAGCCCGCAAGAGGCAACACACACGCAGTTGAAAATAGTTATGGCAAAATGGCATGTGATTCTAGACGAAATTACTAACTACAATGCATTTTCGTAATTCTTTTTTTCTATTATGTTATGAAATATATACAAAAGAGGTAAGCTTAATATAAGATAGAACTTAGTACCATATTTAATCTGAAATAATTTGAAAAAGTTAAATATTTAGATTAAAAAAATGTTTCTGATGATGTGTCTTTTGTCTAAAGTTTTTCAAAAACTAAAAATGCACTCGCCTTGCAAGAAAATCCACTCGCCACTGGCGAGCAAAATGATATATTTCCCCGCGCTTGTTTATATTGTTTATTATTTTTGAAAGATGTACATAGATAGCGTTATATTTTAACCGAAATTATTTAACCGAATTTAATTATTATTTTTAAGCTATCGCATAGCTTTTATCGCGGGTTTTGAGCGCGGCGACCGAATCTAGAAATTCCGTAACGAGAAAAAAACCTAACACTTCAGCTAACGTCGTTTCACTTTGGCAGACTTCTCATTTATTCAATAAAAGAAAAAAAAATGTTTTCTTACCGGTCATCATGCTCAAAAAGTGTAACTTGAATTAATATCAAAGACAAAAAAAAATCTGCATAAATAGAAAAGAAATAAATAATTATAATTGCATAAGTTGATAAAAAAATGCTATGCAATAGCTTTACCGCGGCAATCCCCGAGTGCCACACGTATTTGTTTTCTACATTTTGCTTTGACAATTAACATTTAAATATCATATTAATATTAATATTATAAATATTAGAATTCTAAGCTTAAAGAATTTGAATTTCTCAAGTAAGATATCATATGTTTAAAATGAAGTCGGTTTTAATTTCTTTGAATTCGTTCATTCACAAATGGGAAAAAATTTGTGTCATGCTGAACTAATCTTTTGGCTTAAAAATTTCAGATTGTTAATAATTTATCGAGTGGTATTGAGCATACATAAAAAAGTAGAAAAAAATTAACGACATTTTCTAACATTTCAAAACCAGTGTCGTAGATTCTTAAAGCGAATTATTTTAAAAGAGGTTAACAACAGTCAACGATATCTGATTTAAAAATAAATAAATAAATAAATAAATTAAAAACGGCGATGCTCAACAGAAATTTTTTAAAAGCATACTCTTGCCTTTTAATGTAATTTACTCATTTTGTTTTATCAAAAATTACTATTTAGTAAACTCTAAATATCCCATTGTATCAAGCTATCAGTATTAAATTACGGAATATACGTCAGAAACCTGATAATATGTTTTTACATCTATACTCCGCCCTCGCTGTTTTTCTTATATTTAAACTCCGCTATCATCATTGGATATGTATTTATTCTGAATAAAAGCACAGTATAGAAATTCTAGCTACATAAAGTAGGCGGAGCACCGTGTTCGTGGTACGATTTGAATATAGATGTAAATTGTATTAATATTCATGGGGGAAAAAAATATCTAATTTTTGAATATTGCAAAAAGATCTTTAAAAAAAAAACCATTGCACCGCATTACATGAATTAAAAATTTATTTTAAGGATACCAAAGGATCTTTTTAAAGGGTTTTTGTGTGTGTCTGTGTGTGTGTGTTATAGGGGATCTTCCCACGGTTTATTTAAGAAATAGGTATGGAAAATTATTGTTTTAAATATATTGCAGATTTCTTAATTTATTCGATTGAATAATTGAGTTTTTATTTCAAGTAACGAGTATTTAAAGCAATAACGCCATAATTATTTGCTACAATTAAAATTTTCAAAACTAAATTTTCTTAAATACAGCAAAATATTTAGATATTATTTTTTTATTAATAATAAAATGGGAAAAAATGCAACCGTTGTTCTGATTTTACGCCCAAAATTATCTCACGGATCACAGGTTCACGTTGAATGAGGGAAGTACAGTCCATTATTTCAAACATTTTTGCTCTGTTTTAGGGAAAGGGCATTGTTTTCAAAGATCTACTTTTAAATGAGGTGAATCTATCAGAAGCCCGTCTTTTTTTTTCTATTTTTAGGACAGGGGATGTGGCCTTAGTAGCACAGAATTAAATAAAGCGCCTCCAGACTTAAACTTTATAATGCATGATTTTTCATTTTGTTCGTAAAAAAATCATATTTGAGTCTATTTTTGCAAATTATTGTCTAAAAAAATAGTGAATTTTTTTAAAATTATTATCAGCTGAATCTAAGGTCACTCTTGTGCTACATAGTAAAAATTGCTGAAAAAAGTGGTAATTTTAAGTAACATATTTGCTTTAAACTGTCTGTACAATAACAACTATTTCAAAGACATAATTATTCTTTTAACAATTTGCAGAAATAGTGGCTTCTATACAGGAAATAAAAACAGGCAAGCGTATTTCAAGCATTATCAACAATATATGTTTCTTCCCCGCAATAATAAATAAAAGCAAAATCCACGACCTTAAAAAGCATGTTATCACACGTAGGCAATACATAATAATTACACAAAAGATGAATTTGGCGAAAAATTAATGAGCAGCTTCGCAAAAACATATCATGCAACAACCGCTCTATTTGCAGAATGCATTTAACAATTAATATCTTTGAGGTGATATGACGTGAGGACAAAGATTACCAGAGGAGGACACGCCAATAATCGGGAAGTGGTTAAAGTAACATTCACTGAAATTTTTGACAGCTGCTTCTAGAGATACAGCCGGGCAAGAAGTTTTTTGATTGGATGCACGCATCGCGATAAAAATTTGAAGTTTTTAATTTATATGATTTACTTGTAATATTTTGTGGTGTGAGTGTTTAAATAAATATTCTGTGTTTTTTGTCTGTTTTTCCATATTTTTAATTTTTAAATCTTGATCCCTTTGTTGTTCAACATTCTCTAGAATAAACAGAAAAAATAATTACAAAGGAAACTCTCCTAAACGAAAAACTTTCGATGTGAGTACAATTTAATACATTTATTTTGTTTATAATTTTTGAATGATGTACATAAATAGTGTTATATTTTAATCGAAATGATAGTATATTATTTTTGCTTTCTACATTTTACTTTGACAAATAACATTAAAGTATCATACTGAAAAACGTTTGAAATCTAACCTTAAGGAATTTGAATTTCTCAAGTAAGATAAGACATGTTTAAAATGAAGTCGTTTTTATTTCTTTAAACTCGTTCATTCACAAATTTGAAAGTTTTTGTGCCATGCTGAACTAATCTTCTGGCTGTAAAATTTCGGTACTTACGTATTAACTCCACCGCAGTTATCTTTTGGATTCCTTGTTGTTTTGTCTTTTGTTGATTTTGGTCGCCATTTTTTAGTATTTTTTTGCTTTTTAGTGCATTTTTTTGCTAAATTTTTGACGCCATTGTTTTTGTGCACGTGCGAACAAGATTGTTCTTTATTATCGTATTAGCGCAAGTTCTGCTGCGGTGGCGTTAATACGTATGTACCAAAATTTCTGCTATTTATCGAGTTTATCGAACAATTTATCGAATAGTATTAAGCATTTATACATACAAAAAAAAATGTTATTTTCTAACATTTGAAAACCAGAGTCGTAGATTGTTAATCCAAATAATTTTAAAAGAGGATAACAGCAGTCAACGATATCTGAAAAAAAGGCGATGTCAAAAAAGAAATTTGTTAAAAGCACATTCTTGCCTTTTATTGTAATTTACTGATTTTGTTTTATAAAAGATTACTCTTTAGTAAACACTAAATATACCAATGTATCAAGCTATCAATATTAAATTAAGGATTATACACCAGAAACCTGTTAATACGTTTTTACATCTGCACTCCGCCCTCGCTCTTTTTTTAAATTTAAATTCCGCCCATAATCATATGATATGAAATTATTCAAAATAAAAGCACACCACAGAAAAGCTAGTTACCTAAAGTAGGCGGAGCATCCTCTTCGTGGTATGATTTGAACATAAATGTAAATTGTATTAATATTATTTTAGAAAAAGTATCTAATTTTTGAATATTGCAAAAAGATCTTATTTTAAAAAATCATTGCACTGCAAATATGTTTTAAGGATAACAAAGAATTATTATTTGATAGTTTTTTAGAATTTATTTCAGTGAAAAATTGTGCAAAAAACGATCGTATTATCTTAAAAAGTTAAAAACATACCCATACTTTATTCTGTACAAGACTTTTTTTTTTTTTTTGGATCCATAGGGAAACGGTTTCACACGGTTCATTTGAGAAATAGGTATGGAAAATTATTGCAAGTTTCTGTTGGACTTAATGTCAGTCCTGATTAAATTGCTGAAAAAAAATTATAATTTTAAATAATATACTTGCTTTAAAGTCTTAACACTGTTCAATAACATTTTTTTAATGCCATAATAAATTTAATTATGTTTTTACGATCTGCAGATATCATCATCAAGTTTCTGTTGGACTTAATGTCAGTCCTGATTAAATTGCTGAAAAAAAATTATAATTTTAAATAATATACTTGCTTTAAAGTCTTAACACTGTTCAATAACATTTTTTTTAATGCCATAATAAATTTAATTATGTTTTTACGATCTGCAGAATTAATGACAACTTTATGCAACAACAAAAAAAAAAAAGGTCAAGCAGAATTAACGGAATATGTATTAACTGCAGCGTAATAATAATTAGAAGAAAAATAAACATATTCCTTGACCTTAAATGCATGTTATCACACGTAACACTTAATAGAGCATAATAGTATCACAAAATATCAAGTTCGCCACAGATGAGAGCCCCATATTGCAAAACAAACATCATGCTCCCGATTTGTTCAAGGCAATTGACAATTAACGTCTTTGAGGTGAAAGGGCGTAAGGGGATTTATTGCCAGAGGGGAAAACTCAAATCTTTTGAAGCCCCATCGATTGAAATTTTATTTCACGGCGGCCATTAATGTGGCACCGTTCTTGAATCATCTGTAGTTAACTTCTCTTGTCACGGAAAAATTCTGCTTTTGTTACATTTATCTTTTTCTCGTCATATTTTATGGTGCGAGTGTTTAAATAAACATTCTGTATTTTCATTCGTTCCTGAGTATAACTGTTAAATCTTAACCCTTTCCAGCACACTGTACCCGGTCTAGGATACCTAATTTTAATTCAAAACCTGCAAACGGCACCAATAATATTTTAGTAGAATTTTGCTTTTACAATAAAAGCTTATATTAAGGAATTCAAAATATCTGAAAAATTCGTTTGTGAATCTCGGTGTCGATCGATAATTTCTCATTTTCTGACAGAGTTTGCCCGTGCCGGAAAGGGTTAAAAGACGTCATTTCCCTTTGATGTTCAAAATTTCTTACAATAAACAGAGAAAATAATTTATAAAATAGTCCTAAATTATAAACTTTCAATTTGAGCACAATTTAATCCTATTATTTTGTTTATTATTTTTTAATACTGTACAAAATTAGTTTTATAAATTAATCGAAATTAAAATTTTTGTTTCTGCTTTCTAGATTTTATTTTGAAAAATAACATCAAAAGACCATATTAATATTAAAGCTTAAAAACCTCGGAATTCTAACCTTAAAGAATTTGAATGTCCGGAGTAGGATAAGACATGTTTAAAACGAAGTCTTTTTTTCCTTCCTTTGAATTAATTACTTCATAAATTATAAAGTTTTTGTGTCACATAGAAAAAAGAAAAAGAAAATAGTTAAGGTTATTTTCTAACATTTCAGTACCAGTGTCGATGACTGAAGGCGTGTCCTAAATTTTTAGTTCTGACCAAATATATATGAGGAGCCCAGAAGTCAAGGGGCACAAGTGACAAAATGTCGATTTGGAGTAAATTGAAATTAAAGATAACTGATGTTAAATTGGAACATCAATAGCAATTGACTAAATTGAATTAGGAAACATCTGCTTGTTGCATTCTAATCTTTGAACTCTCATTTCAAGAACTGCTAAAAAAAATAGAGTACAATTTTCTTTAAATGTATAATTAATCAATATTGTTTGTTTTTCGAAAAAAGTGGTTTATCTCTATAACTCCCCAAGTAATAAGAAAATGACTTATATTTCTTTACCTGAAATGAAAAAAGCATATTTCCAGATACCCTGTGCACTTAACTCATTTTTTTCAATTTTGTCACTTATACCCCTTGGCTTCTGGGGTCCTCATATATATATATATATATATATATATATATATATATATATATATATATATATATATACGAGTTTTTTTTAAAAATAAATAATTTAAAAAAAGAATTGCTACCAAATGCTTTTAATTATTTATTTTGCAGAAGTTCAGTGTTTAGTGAACGTACATTCCGTGTGTAAAATTTTTCCTTTATTAATAAATTTTCGTCACATGAGATTTAATAATAGTATGTAATCATGCTGGGTTGGATTTCAAATATTTTTTTAGTATCCAGAAATGTTCGTTCGAGATTAAAAATAGATAAATAAATAAAAATAAAGAATGAAAAATAAAAATAAAAACAAATTTGAAATTTATTTTTAAGTGATTTATTCGATTTGTTTACCCCTCCCTTATATACTAAACACATTATATACCGCCCACCCATTCATCTAATGGGCAATTTTCCAATTTTCTAATTTGAAATTGTTTTTTATTTTTTGTCAAAAGATTCTTTTTTATTCTGAAATTGAATCATACTGAGCGATTTTATGTTGTTTTTCTAAACGTAGCAAGTTTTTAGAAAATTTAGGTTTTATGCATGTTGCTGTAAGAACATCCCTTGCCTATATTTATTAATAAAACTTTGTCAAACAGTAAATGTAGAAAATGGACTGTTCGAAATAATTAAGGCAAATTTTTTTGGTCAAATTTAATTTTTTTCAAATTAAAATAGCTTTAAAAAATGTCATGCATTCTATGCATTTAAAAAATATAATGCGATGTAATATATCAATGTATAAATATATTATATATGTAGTATTACTGAATTATTAAAGATGTCGTGGGTTATCGTGAGTCTTATTCCGTTGTTCTTGATATTATTATTATTATTATTTTTATTATTGCTATTATTATTATTATTATTAATTTATTTATCAAAAGCTTAAAATTATTTATCATTCAATTTTCAATGTAAGTGTGGCACGCCTTTCGAAATCTGATTGAAGTATTATTTTGAAAATGGGGGCGGAGTCATTCATTCTTTGCATCGAAATTTGAAAACAAATAACGTAATAAAAAGACAAAGTTGAACGGACGGCCACGTATATTTGTAAACAAATGGTTAAAAAATATATAAATCATCAAGCTAGCATTCAGATATGACAGTGTTATCCATGTCGAGGTATAGCTGAGTTTTATTTTGGGTTTCTTATATGTTCACAATTTATTTTTTGAGGGGGAGGGGGCATTTTTATGTTTTTTCAGTAAGTGATATCAAAGGATTAAATTGATAAAGCTTTCTTGGGATGAAGGCTAATTAAACCTGCTACTGAATGTTATATTAATTTAAACTTGAGTTAATTATAAGAAAGTTTTTTTCCACTCATACCAGTAAATTTATAGAATAATATGTTATTGTTAGTAAATGCTCTTTGATTTATCGTAATTATAAATTTTTCTCAATTTCAAAAGCGAGTGAGCGCCCTTACCGGCATTAAGATCTCCTCGCAATATTTACAATATACTCGTAGCTTTAGATAAGGCTGCGGGCAAATAGCACTAATTTCAATTACACTAAAAGAGCAATAAATCTATCTTTGTCTCCGAACGGAACAAAGGGGAAACCTCTTTAAATGATTTTTGAGGGACTGACCCTACCGAATTCACAAAAGAAGGGAAAGTTTATCTCCCCCATCTTCAGTCGTAAAGCTGTCAACTGATTCCGAGTTCGATTTATCTCTTGAAGTTCAGATTCAGTGCACTGAAAGAGCAATTTATACATCAAAACGCCGACACGAAAGATAAAAAATAGCGATGCCTGACCACAAGAAGTTAGTGCTATGTGCCCGGTCCTTTAAAAGCAAAGATGCCAATATTTTCTACAATCTTGAATATTTCAGATGAACACATATAACGGCCTCATTATTAAAATTATTTACAATATACGCATATTCCATTGCAATTGTATATTAATTAATTGATTAACAATCGTGCAGAAATAATCTATGCTTTGAAAAAAATATTTCGTTATGAGTTGATTGCCTGATACTGGGGAAATTGCCTATCGTCTTAATATTGAGTAAAAAAATTTTTTGTTATATTTTTTTATACTATAACTGCCTAAAATTCAAATGTTTAATTTAATAATTTCTGTTTTTTTTTTCTAAACATGATAAAAATCTATTATTATTATTTTGCTATTATTTTTATAACTATTATTATATTACTATTATTATTACAGTGAGCACCCTTACTGTTATTACGATCTCCTCGCAATATTTACAGCATACAGTGAAGCCCGCACCTTTAAATAAAGAGCATTAATGCCAACATCTCTCAGTTATTCCGAGAGTCTGATCCAAGGCAAACAAGTTCGAAATCGGAAAGTTTTTATGAGAAAACGTGTCTTCTCTCAACATGGTACTTATTGGATTTCATTTTAAAATTGTTTATTATATGATCGGACAGACCCCCCTTCCCTCAAGATCCCACAGTTGAGGAAAATAAAAACTGTTATTATTATCCTTATAATTCCGCGTATCGTCTTCTACGACTTGCTGAATTACGAAAATATTATTTAAAGCGCTTATTGAAATCTACTGAGTAATTTCAACATCTATTTTTATACAGACCTGATATTTCTTTCGGACATAATAAAAATACTAACATACACTTAAAAATAGGAAAAAAAAAGAAAGAAAAGAAAAGAAACCTAAAGTTTAAATATATTTATATATTCATTTATTACATTACAATGGATATTTTTAAATGCATACAATACATGGCATTTTTTAAAGTTATTTTTTTATTTTAAATAAATTAAATTTATCCAAAATATTTAACATAATCATTTCGAACAGTCCATTTTCTACATTTACTGTTTGGCAAAATTTTATTAATAAATGTAGGCAGGGAATATTCTTACAGTATTATACATAAATTAAGTCTAAAATCTTGCTCCTTTTGTAAAAACAACATTGAATCCATCTGGATTATTTCATTTGAGAATAAAAAATAGTCCTTTGTCGAGGAAAAAAAATCTAAAAATTGTAAATTAGATGAATGAGGGGGCGGTATATTATGTGTTGGGTGTATACGGGAGAAGTAAATAAATCGAAGATTGTAGAAAACATAATTACACATAGCTCGACAACTATTTATCTCATCGACTTCATTTTTTATACAAAATTTATGTTGTTTTATTGTCTTTTATATCCACTTCTTAAAATAAAAAAAATCGAAAATGTTTATATACCTTTCATCAGAACGAATATTTCGAGAGTCCAGAAAAGCAAGCTTCGGATAATCGAGATTGCAGTTATTAAATAGGCTCAATTCCATTCTTACATACTAAGTACATACCAAATTTAAATGCCTTATCCCAATTTGTTCAGGAGATAGATCAGTTACAGACACACAGACAGATGGACGGCGAATTTTTCTTTTTCTAAAAATATGTTTCTTGGAGTCTACAGTGTGCAAAACGTGTAAATCCGTCAAAAGATATCGATTATCAAAACGATTGCAATGATGGGTAACTCAGAGCTGCCAACTTCTACGCCTATTTAAATCATATAAACATGTTTGAAACCACAAAAACCTTTTAGTGAAATGTATGCCAAATACATTCAATATTATGCTTTACAATACATATTGTTAATTATTTATTAAAATTTCTGTTTCAAATACGTTTACTTGAATTCAAATAGGCGTAGTAGTTGGCAGCCATGGTAACTGAAACAATGGAAATCCAACCAAGCAACATTACATACTATGATTAATGTTCACGTGAAGAAAAATTATTAACAAGTTGAATGTAGATTCTGCCGTTGCAGAATTCAGTTTCGCCTCCGATTAGGGGGAAAAAAAAGTTGAATGTAGATACTGCCATTGCAGAATTCAGTTTCGCCTCCGATTAGAAAAAAAAAAAAAAAAAAAAAAAAAGATAGATTTTTTTAGAAGGGCGACCCCGTTTAGAATGCAATGAACTAACTTCTTTTTTCTTGTGTTTATCAATATAATAGCAAACAGAACGGCGTGAAATACCCAGTTGATTAGCAATTTCTCTCTAATTTTATTTTTACTATGACATTATTTTCACTAACTGAAGTCATCTGAAAGTAAAATCTCAATCTCAGTGCCCATAATGAGAAGAAATATTGAAATGTAATATCGCTATGAGTAAAAATGCGATGTTTTAAATAGTGACGTCATTTTCTCTTCAAATGTTTTTTTAAAAGTTACTGTTATTAGTAATATGAAAAAGGCGTCCGTAATAATATTGTAAATTCATTTTATCGGGTTGCTGAATGCCATAATTTTCCTCATTTGAAATATTTCTTACTTTGCTTTAGACATTAATTTTTATCATAAATTATTTTGTGTTATTTTATTTACATTATTAATATTATTTCTCAGTAGATTTTTTTTTTTTACCTCAATTAGTGCATAATTATATGCAATCATTTTATTGTGGTTAAATTTTACGAAAACAATTAACTTTTTTCTTTTAAATGCGAGGACATGTTCATTGATGAAATAAAGTTTCTGACTTGTGGAAAGTAATAATGGAAAATAAATTTTTATTATCGAGAGAAAAGCTAAACTATGTTGCCACCATTTTGAAGAAATATCGTAAAAAAGCATTTAAAATTAAAAATAAAATATAAAAATGGAAATAAATTAAAAAATAGCTAAAATGGGCACAACTACAAATAAACAGCTTTCATTTAAAAAAATAATTATCAAAATAGGTTCAGTAGAAAATTCAGGGCTGATGACACGACATTTTTAGCTTGTCTGAAAGAAATAGCATCGGATGCTAATAAAAGAAAAATCTTACACAAGGAATAAAAGTTCACTAAATATTGAATTTATGTAAAACAATCATTTAAAAACATTTCTTAGCAATTCCTTTGTTATTTTATTTTTAAATGATTATTATTATTACTTACCCATCATACGTAGTATAGGGTAAGTCTTGCAATCGTTTTGAAAATCGAAAAAAAAATTTGACGGATTTACACGTTTCAGACACTGGAGATTCCGAAAAACATGTTTTTAGACAAAAAAAAAAAATTCCCGTCCGTCCGTCTGTGTGTCTGTCTGTCTGTCTGTAACCGCTCTATCTCTCGAACAAATTGAGAGAGAGACTTGAAATTTTGTATGTGCTTAGTATGTAAGAATAGGACGAAGCCTATTAAATATCAGTAACATCGATTATCCGGAACTATTTTTTTCGGACTCTCGAAAAATTCGCTCTGATGAAAGTTATATAAAAATTTTCGAATTTTTTTATTTTAAGGAGTGGACGTAAAAGGCAATAAAGTAACACAAATTCTAAACACATAAAAAACGAAGTCGATCGGATAATTAGTTGTCGAGATATTTCTAATCCTTTTTTTCACATTCATTGATTTTTCATGACCCTGTATTTCATTCAAATTTCAACTCAAAGATATCTTTTAATTGCAAATAAGACACTTAATTCGATGCAAGAAACCGTTAGTGAATATGATAATTATTTTTAGAGTTATAATGATGTTTCTTTTATGCAATTGCTTTTATGCAAGTGCTACTTGAATAGTTTGGCGTTTCATACAATTTATCGAAATTGTTTCATCAGAAGTTCATTAATAGAGCATGATGATGTGTTAAAAATACTTAAATATACGTTTATATTTTGTTTTGGAATTGTAATGCATTTTATAAATTGTTTTCATATATTATGTCATGCATATCCACGATGGGTAAGTATTACGGTGGCCTCCAACGACTAGTTATTTAATAAAACGCGTGTGCAAAAAAAGTATTTAGGCGGAACTAAAAATTCAGAGCACGCCCTTATTTATAGACTCTAGTTTGGAAATGTTAAAAAATAGCATTAATTTTTTTTCATTATTATCCTTTTTTATAGATGTGTGCTCAATACTACTCGATAAATTGTTAATTAGATGAAATTTTTGAGCCAAAAGATTAGTTCAGCATGGCACAAAAACTTTCCAATTTGTGAATGAAAGAATTCAAAGAAACGAAAAAACGACTTCACTTCGAACATGTCTTATCCCACTTGAGAAATTTAAATTCTTTAATGTTAGACCTCCCAAGGTTTTTAAGTCTTAGTAA
This sequence comes from Maratus speculifer, assembly GCA_964019185.1. NCBI lineage: Eukaryota > Metazoa > Arthropoda > Arachnida > Araneae > Salticidae > Maratus > Maratus speculifer. Next base: position 17,758,585 of record OZ025302.1, on the reverse strand, counting down.
TGTGATACTTTAATGTAATTTATCAAAATAAAATGTAGAAAATAAACCTAATGAAATATTATGATTAATAAAAATTATAATATAATAAAAATAAGAATTATGATTTCGGTTGAATTATAACACGATTTGTGTACATCATTCAAAAATAATAAACAAAATAAAAGTATTAAATTGAGCTCACATCAAAAATTTGTCGTTTAGGTTTTTTTTTTTTTTTTTTTTTTTTTTTTGTAATTATTATCTCTGTTTATTCTAGAGAATGTTGAACATCAAAGGGAAATGGCGCCTTTCAAGGTTTAATACTTGAACATACTCAGGAATAAACGAAAATGCAGAATGTTTATATAAAAACCCACACCATAAAATATTTAGAGTAAATGATAAAAGTTTAAAAGCCGAAATTTTAAAGTTTAGGTTCCAAAAAAATGCAAACAAATCCACATCAGCTGTTTCGCCAGGAGCGGCTGATCTAAATTTCAATCGATGTTACTTATGTCTCTTTATTATACCAATATTGGCGTTTCTCCGTGACATGTCCTAACGACTCCTGTTCAGCTGTTTCGCCAGGAGCAGCAAATCAAAATTTCAATCGATGTTATTGGTGCCACTTCCCAATGCTAATGTTGGCGTTTCTCCATGAGGTAATAGGTGTCCTCCCATCACCTCAAAGATCTTAATTTTTAATTGGATTCTGCAAATAAGGGGGGGGGGAGTTGAAGATGTATGATATATTTTTTTTTTCAATATGAGCTTTGATTGTTTGCGAAATTCATTTTTTCTGTTTTTATGATGGGTTATTTACGTGTGATTACATGTATTTTAAGGTCGTAAAATCTGTTTTTATTTATTTATTGCGGGAAAGAGTCATATTTTGTTGATACTGCCTAGAAAATACTTGCTATATTTTTTTGTCGTGTAAGGCAGCTATTGATACTACAAATTGTTAAACAGCATAATTAAATTTATCATGTCATTGAAATAATTGTTATTGTACAGTGTGCACGTAATTGTATTGTACACTTTAAAGCAAGTATATTATTTTAAATTATCTATTTGTTTTTGCTGCAGTTTTTGTTATGTAATAGGACTGACATTATGTCCAATAGAAATTAAGATAAACATTTTAACTATTTTTCTAGATGAAAATTTTCCATAAATAGACTTAAATATGATTTCTTCCGGACAAAATAAAAAGTCATGCATTAAAGGGTTTAAGCATACCTTATTTAGTTCAGCACTGTTGAAGCAAGCGACCACGCCCCCTATCCACCCAAAAACGAGCGTCTGGGGAGAGCAGGTCGTCTAAAAGTAGATCTTTGAAAACAATTCGGCGTTCCCAAAACAGTGCAGAAAGGGGGAGGGGGACAAAATTCCGTACTTTACTCATTCAACATGAATCTGTTATCCTTGAGATAATTTGGGAGTTCGCAGTAAAATCAGAACAAAATCTACATTTTTTTCTATTTTATTTTAATAATAAATAATATCCGAAGAATTTGCTGTATTTAAGAAAATTTAGTTTTGAAAATTTTAATTGTAGCAGACATTGATGATTTTCGTGTTATTGTTATTCCTTTGCGAAACAAGAATACTTGAATTAAAATTTCAATTATTCAATCGATTAAATTAAAAAATCTGCAATATATTCGAAGCAATAATTTTCCATATCTATTTCTCAATTGAACCGTGTGAATATACAATTACCCCTTAGCACAAAAAAAAAAAAAAAAAAAAAAAAAAAAAAAAAAAACAGCGTTTTTACAGAATGATGTATGGGTATGTATTTAACTTTCTAAGAATATATATGACCATTTTTGCACAATTTTTCACTGAAATAAATTGTAAAAACTGTCAAATAATAATTGTTTAATACCCTTAAATTATATTCTTAATTCATGAAATGCGGGGCAATGATTTTTAAGAGCTTTTTACAATATTCAAAAATTAGATATTTTTCGCAAATAATATTAATACAATTTACGTCTATATTCAAACCGTACCACGAAGACGATGCTCCGCCTACTTTATGCAGCTAGATTTTCTGTACTGTGCTTTTATTTTTGAATAAATACATATCATATGATGATGGGCGGAGTTAAAAAAAAAAAAGACAGCAATGGCAGAGTCCAGATGTAAGAACATATTAATAAGTTTCTGGCGTATAATCCGTAATTTAATATTGATAGCTTGATACTTTAGGAAATTTAGAGTTCACTCAAGTGTAATATTTTTGATAAAACAAAATCAGTAAATTACATTAAAAGGCAAGAATATGCTTTTAACAAATTTCTTATTTGACATCGCCATTTATTTTTCTCAGACAGTCATCAATTACTGTTAACCTCTTTTATAATTATTTGCATTACGACGTTATGATATAGTTTTGGGTAATTGATACATCAGGCACCTCATTTATCCCATACATCGTAACAATTTATCACAGTACCTCCAATTTCAGACTAGAGGAACCCTTAAAATTTTGTCATTTTTTTTGTCCAATTTCAGGCTGTAAGAATCTATTCTAAAAATATTCTAAATCATCTATTCAAAAAATATTTGGCACAGATGTCATATACGCACCACATTTGCACGTGTTTCTTTTCCCCGCCAATTTGGTGAATATTTTGTTTTTGAATATAAGTTACAAATTGCATGCAATAACTCTTGTGATTTTTAATTGCAATATAAAAATAAAATAACATGAAAAAATGATAGTTCCATAGAGGTTCCATTATTTTTAAAAAGAAAATAAAAATAAATAAATGATAGTTTGATATAAATAATTATTGATATTTGTTTATAATAAAAATAATTTAAAGAATTAAATTAAAAAATAACACTAAATAAGCATGAATTTAATAAAAAGGGTAACAATAAATAAACAATTAAAAATAATGAACTTAAGTAACGAAAGTGTAAATGCAGTGAAACCTCCAAATAAGGGACACTCCGAATAAGGGACACCTCTATTTAAGGGACAAAACCTCCGGTCCCAGTCCCAAGGTATAGGACGTGTAATGTATTTACCTCTGAATAAGGGACACTCTATTTAAGGGACACTTGAAAATGAGATTAAAGGGACTGGTTTTTGAATTTCAGATAATGAAGTAGTCTTTGATGGAAATAAAAATACAGATTTTTGTGACCTAATCAAACATACAGACAGTCATGTTGATATAGAGGCGTACGACACAATTAACGGCCATTTATTTACCCAGACTTCTGATTCGACATCAATGCCTTTATCCGCATTGAAAGTAATGCTGAAAATTGCGAGGATAATTCTGAAATTGGAGAAAGAAAGAAAATTTTGAAATAATGAACTTTACAGATGCTTTTAGGCTGTTCTCAAATCCAAAAATGGCAACTTTTTAGAGATAAGTTTTAATTTATTTTTATTCGGAAATGCCTGAAGCTAGCAGGTGTTGTTGTTCCGAAAATGTGCAATCGACCACTTTTTTTTTTTTTTTTTTTTTTTTTTTTTTTTTCAAATGCAATAGATTTTACAGAAAATATTGACAAAGTGGACGTTTTGAACCAAATTTCCATGCGAAAGAAGAATATTACTCAAGAAAGGGTAAAAAACGTCTTTGTCACGTGATCAAAATCGCATCTGACTCAATAGGTGATTTATTTATTAAAAAAATGAAAACACAGTTCAATCCCAAATTGCTTCCATATTGAAATTATATTCAAGCGTTCCAATTTTATATTTTTCCGTTGAAAATGATTTTTTAACTTAAAAACACTTTAAATAAAAAATAAATGAATTCTGAGTCAAAACGTTTTCCGATTGCTGAGTAGGGCAGTGTAGAGATTTGTTGTCCTAAAATACGCAAAGCGTTGGAATACTTTTTTTTTGGGTGGGGGGGGGGAATAAGGCTGAGACTAGAGGGAGCACGTGACCCCCGGGCGCAACCAGAATAGAAGATGAAGGGGGCGCCAAATTAAGATTTTGTTTGGTTTGTTTGGTGGGGGGGGGGGCACCAAAATCAATGTTTGCCCCGGGCGCGAAAAAGGCTAGTTCCGGCACTGGGGTGGGGGGAGGTGATATTGGTGGTATTAGAGCATTGTAAATATGGTAAATGAACACTTCAAAGATTTCCAAAGAAATATTGAAATTTGCAAAACAATCCTTTTTGACTGATTACTTCAAGTAAATTTTTTTCAAATGTTTTTATACTTTTGTATGTACATAATATGCATAGAAAATACAAATCAATAATTCTACAAATAATTTAATAATTAATGGAAAATTTTAATTAATTAATTCTCTTTTCTTCCTTTTGTCTGATTAATGTAATTTATACACTTCAGATACATTTAAATTTCTCCTTTGATGCTTTGTTATTTTTATATCCTTCTGAATTATAATGTAAAAATCTCCGAATAAGGGACACCTCTATTTAAGGGACAAAAGTTCCGGTCCCATAGGTGTCCCTTATTCGGAGGTTTCACTGTATAATTTTCCCAATAAATCGTATATACTAAAACTTATAGCTACATTGAATGCATGCAGTTGCATTATTTAATCAGTACATTTCAATGAAATTTTAAATTTTTAGCATTTTATTTCCCTAACAATTGTTATAAATTTATTAAACGGATCTTCTCCTTGGCACAGATGTGCAATGCCAAATTGGCGGGGGAAAAACACGTGCAAATGTGGTGCGTATATGACATCTGTACCAAATATTTTTGGGTGGGTATATCACAATTATTTTAAACTATCCTGAAGTGTAAGACTGGAAAGAATTCTTTTCATCCTTCGCATTCATCCATCCCAAGTTAAGAAACTGACTGCAGCATCCCGTTGCTACATAACTCTTTTGCTATACTAAGCTGCATTGTAGTAAGGAAAATAAGGATTTTAATGATTTTTTTTTTTTTTTAGTACAATAATTATTGTACATTACTTACCTCAATAAAATTGGTGTAAACTCAAAGCACTGTCTTTTATTTAAACAGGTTTCATTCTATGATTTGTGAATGGTCCCTACTTTTTACTACCAGTTTCAACACTTTAAATAATTAAAAAATATGTTGGCTAAACTGAAATAGATAAAATTTCATGTTGTGTATTTTGCATAAAATTTCTTTTCGGCATTTAGCCAAAGGTTGTGTATGATCTCGGCTAAAAGACTAGTGTAGTCATTAATTTAATATATATACTTTATTATGATTATTTTTTTGGTCTAATTCAATTAATTTACGTAAGATTATGGGAAGAATATATTTATTGTATGTTACAAAGTTGAAAGTTATACTGTAAATTCTTAAAGAATAACAATTTATTCCACTTGAAAGAAACCTATTTCTTTCGGACGATTTTTTCCAATGTTCTTTCCGCGGTTTCTTTCATAGTGAAAGAACTTTGGAACCCTACTTTTCGGGGATGAATTCTAATTAAACTCTCAATGGAATATTAGTAATTTAAACTAGAGTATACATTAAAAAAATTCAATTCATACCAGTAAATTTATTAAATAAGTTATTATTTTATTTTAAATGCTGCCTTGAACATTCACACAGTACTTGATGAAAACAGATTAAAAAGCGAGTGGGCACCTTTACCGGTATCATGCCTCCTCGTTATATTTCGCTAACTAAAAGGTATTCGGAAAGGAAACTGCCATTGGCAGCAGTCGACGTTCTCAGAAGTAGGGGAAAATCCCTATATGTAGTGAATTTCATGTCTACTAGGGATTTCGGGAATTCTTTCTTTTTTCTAGGGAAATTTCATAATATTGTTGATACTTTTCTACAAACAGGGGAATTTTTTTTCTCTGAAAATGAACATGAGAAAATGAAGTGGAAGTAAAAGGAAGGGAGAAATTGCTTTCAAGCAACTAATTGGTTAACAGTGGGGAAGTTTAAAAATAGTAATCTCGCACCTCCATTTCCTTTCTCGGAATTCTACATAGCTAATAAATTATCCCCACCTGGACCTATAGTTGTTAATTAGCTAAGGGCATTGCTTATTTTGTCATCCAGTTACTTAGAATAGAAAAACCATTTGCAGATTTCGGCATCTCGAATGGAAACACAAGAAACTTCTTAAACTGGAAAATACTCCTCATATGGTTCTTGATTTTAGAAAATGTAGGAAAAGGTTCGGAGGTTAAATCAAGTTTTTATTTCTTCCTGGTCTATTTTCAAGTAAAACCAAATAAATCATCCATCTGATATCTTATCGTAATATAATTCTGTATTACGTGCATAGCGAGAATTCATTATAATTATATTCGTAAAGAAGTATAGCGCTAGGAATAATGTATATAAAAAATGCTAGATAAAAAGATCTGCTACAAAATTAAATATCCTGATTCTATAAAGAAATTATATTCTGTAGCTTATAAGTATTAGTCATAATAATAGCGCGCAGTTCTCCAAAAATATGCAAATTAGATCTTTATTCCAGTTTTTTCCCTTATTCAAGGATTATTATTATTATTATTATTATTATAGATTCTTAATGCAAATAATGTTAAAAGAGGCTAACAGCAATCAACGATATCTGGTAAAAAAAAATAATAAATAAATAAATAATAAACGTCTGATAAGAAATTTTTTAAAGCATATTCTTGCCTTTAAATGTAATTTATTGTTTTCGTTTTATCAAAAATTTCTCTTTAGTGAAAAATAAACTTCCCAAAGTATCAAGCTATCAGTATTAAATTGTGGATTATACGCCAGAAACCTATTCATATGTTTTTACATCTGAACTCCGCCCATCATCATATGATAATGAATTTATACAAAATAAAAGCACAAGACAGAAAATCTAGCTGTATGAAATAGGCGGAGCATCGTCTTCGTGATACAATTTGAATACAGGTGTAAACTGTATCAATACTGTTCGAGGAAAATGAAAAACATCTAATTTTTGAATATTGCAAAACAATCTTTAAAAAAAAAAAAAAAAAAAAAAAAGCACCGCATTTTATGAATTAAAAATTTGTTTTAAGGATACTAAAGAATTATTATTTGTGAGTTTTTTACAATATATTTCAGTGAAAAATTGTTAAAAAACGACGATGATTTAAAAAAAATTAAAAACATACCTATATTTTATTCTGTATAAAACAATAATTTTTTTCCGTGCCAAAGGGAAACCATATCGTTACACAGTTCATTTGAAATATAGATATTTAAAATTATTTCAGGTTTCTGTTGGACATAATGTCAGTCCTGAATTACATAGTGAAAATTGCTGGGGGGGGGGGGGGGGGAATTATAATTCTAAATAATGTACTTGTTTTAGAGTGTTAACACTGTACAATAACAGTTTTTTAATGATATAATAAATATAATTATGCTTTTACGATTTGCAGAATCAATGACTGCTTTATGCAAAATAATAATAATTAAATAAATAAAATAAAATAATGTTAAGCAGTATTAACAAAATAGGTATTAACTGCAGCTTAATAATAATTAGAAGAAAAATAAACATATTCCTTGACCTTAAATGCATGTTATCACAGTATAAGCTCAATATAGAGACGGCTCTTAAGGAGAGCTTGGAAAGCGCATGCGCCTGATGTCGGCTCCCTCTTCATTTGGCGTTCAGCGGCAACTCCTCGCCAACGCACTGAAAATGAAATGAGTGGGGGTTTTCTCTATGCTGATGTACACACATCAGTTCTAAAAATATGTGTGTGTGTGTGTGTGTAAGGGGGGGGGTCATGGGTCGGTTTATTATTTCGTGAAGAAAAAGAGAGAGGGGATGAGAATCAATGTTTATGTTGTGAAAAAAAAAAGTGGGGGAAAATTGGATTCAATTTTTATTATGTCGTTTGATTCATGCAAACATTTCAATCAACATTAGTCATATAGTTAGTTAGCATAATGTTTTACTTCGTCCGTCTGTATCAGTGCTATTTATATAAAAATAATTCTTTTAATTATGATAAAAAAGTTCATCCATTCAAACGGTAAATTAATTAGAATCAATTTGTATTATGTTATAAAAAGAAACGGGGGGTGACATAATCAATTTTTATTATGTAATTTGATTCCTTTTAATCATCGTTCATCATGTTATTTAATATAATATTTTATTTATTTCATCAATTTGTATCAGTGTAGTATATTTAAAAATACTTAATTTAATTTTATAATATAAGGTTTGAAAATTATTGTATATTACTAATTATTGTTAATTAATTTATTAATAATTGTAAATTAAGTTTTTAAATACAGTATGTAATTATTTGTAACGGTATATTTCTTTTAAAGGGAAAATTTCTTAGCATTTTTATCTAATATATTGTGAATATTATGTGTTCATAAGCCTTTTTTTTATTGTTTAAGTTATAAAAAATTCAAATATTTTTCTACGGTTTCTAGCTTCAATACCCATTTTCGTTTTTGTTTTGTTTATTTATTCTTATTATTTTAAACTTAATTCTTTCAAAATAATTATCCTTAAAGCAAATAAAACGTATTCTCTTTATTTAATACTGGATATTTTCAATCTGTTCCACTCCATTTTTGAAGATGAAATAAGAAATTTGAATGGTAATTTTATGTGATAAAATACAATTAAAAGTTTTTTTGTTCGCATGATATATTATTAATATTTTTTATTAGCAAAATTTATCGTGATTCAAACAAGTGTTATTTCATCATTTATTTGGGGCGGGATGCATATATAGAGAGTGTAATAGTTTATTAAATGTTGGTGCATCTTAAAAATTGGTTTTAAACATAAATTTTGTCAGGAAATTTTGAAGTTCCTGGAAACATCAATAGAATTATCTAAAAAAATAATTTGCTATTTTTAATTTTTACTTTTAAAATGGTGAAATAAATAAATATTATGCTTTGTTACATTTCTGAAATCTGAAATCTGGACACTTATAAAAAATATACTTAAAAATAACTTCATTTAATAGAAATATTATGCCTTTAATAATTACAATAATGATCAAAAAGACTTATAATACTCGTCTTACATCTCGAAACTTACTACTATTTTTTTTAATTCTTTTTAATCAGTTTCTTATTGCTATTTTTTTAAATTATTTTTAATCAGTTTCTTATCTTAATTCTTGTAGTGACATAAAACATGTCAGGTAAAAAAACTGCTTTAAATTATAATTTTTGACGAGCAACCATGGTTTGGTTTGGTTTTATTTTGTGTCGGCCGATTATCTACTCGAGGGATATAAGCCCAGGGGGGGAGTGCCTTTCGTGGGAGTCTATATAAGGTAACCTAACCCTTAGTTACGCAAGGCTCGAAGAAAACCACAAAAACTCCGAACTGTTAGGTCGACGGCCGCGATTGGGATCGAACTCAGCACATGCCGTTTACCAATTGAGAGGTCAGAACCTCTCGGCCACTGGTGGGGCACGAGCAGCCTTGACTAATGTCAAATAAAAATTACAAATTGAAAGTCTTCTCTACAAACACCACTCCCACGATAACACACTACAACAATCTAACTTTCAACAGTTTTTTTTAGAACCTTATTTTTTCTTTGTAGCACATAAAATTTTATTTGGTGTAATTGATACCCTTTTAAAAAATCTTTCTAATCAATAATTCTCAATGACAATTTTTTTTTTTTTTTTTTTTTTTTTTTTTTTTTTTTTTTTTACAGTCTCTGTTACGGGATATACAACATCTCCCGAGGGAGATTTAGAATTTTATTCTTATTAATTAATTTTTTTAAAGTGAAATTTGTCTTGTAGTTATTCAAATGCTTTGCCCCCACCCCCAAATCACTTTTTTTTCTGAGCTTCAAATTTACCTTAATTGAACATTGGAAATATTTAAATTTATTACAATTCCTAAATTGTTATTATGCTTAGAATTTTTTATTCACCATTCTCTTATCAACTATAACATGAAAAGAGAAAAAACGAGATCTTAAAATATTTTTTTAAAAACAAAATTGCTAAAAAAATATTTTTTTCCTAAATTATACAAGTCATATTTTTACCTTGTAAATTTCAAAAAGACATATGCATATAAATTTTGCAAATTTTTGATTAGATTTAGAAAACACGAATGTCAAGTCTAATATTCAAATTTAATAATATCATAATTAAGTATATTTTAATTTTTGCATTAATACAAAACCAACTAAAATTGTTACATCGAAACGTAACATATACAACTACAGATTTTCTCGAGTAAAATTTTTATTTCGCAGTAGTAGTAGTCCAATTCATCCATTAACTTTCTCTTTTCATATTCACCCGGAGCCCTCTCTACCAGATATTTAAATAGATAGTCAAGCAAGCGATAAATATCCAAATACAGTAACCCTACTGCGGGAGCCCTCTCTATATTGAGACGCTAGTTGTTATCACACGTAACACTTAATAGAGCATAATAGTATAACAAAATATCAACTTCGCCACAGATGAGAGCCCCATATCTCAAAACAAATATCATGCTCCCGATTCGTTCAAGGCAATTGACAATTAAGCTGTTTGAGATGATGGGGCGTATGGTAATTTATTGCCAGAGGGAGGAACGCAAGTCTTGTGAAACACCACCGATTGAAATTTTATTTCACGGCTGCCGTTTATGAATCCTCATCAAATGGATCATACTAGAAGGAGAAATTCGGCTTTTTTCTTTTATCTTTTTCTCGGTACATTTTATGGTGTGATATGTTAAAATAAACATTCTGAATTTTCATTTAGTTCTGAGTACATTGAACTATTAAATCTTGGAAGGCATAATTTCACTCCGATGTTCAACACGCTGTACAACAAACAAAGAAAATAATTATTAAAGAAAATGCTTATAAACGACAAACTTTCGATGTGAAGCACAATTTAATACTTTTATTTTGTTCATTACATTTGAATAATGTCAAAAATAGTGTTATAACTTAATCGATGTTATAGTAATTATTTTTATGTTTCTAGATTTTATTTTGACAAATTACATTAAACTATCATATTAGTAAAAGATATATATAAAGTTTTAAAAACCACGGAATTCTAACCTCAAATAATTTGAATTTCTCAAGTAGGATAAGACATGTCTAAAATGAAATCGTTTTTTATTTCTTTGAAATCATTCATTCGCGAATTGGAAAGTTTTTGTCTCATACTGAACTAATCTTTTGGTTCAAAAAGTTCAGCTTGTTAGCAATTTATCGAGTAGTATTGAACATACATACAGAAAGAAAAGAAAAGAAATTTAAAGAAAAAAAAAAGAAAAGAAACGCTATTTTCTAACATTTCAAAATCAGAGTCGATGAGTAAAGGCGTGCCCTGAATTTTTAGTTTTGCTTAAATATTTTTATCACATACGAGCATTATTTTTTAAAAAAAATAATAAATAAAACGAATTTCTACCAAATGCTTTACATATTTACTTTTCAGAGGATCAATATTATGTGAACCCATATTCCCTGCGTAGAATTTTTTCTTTAATTAATAATTTTTTTTTTCACATGAGTAATAATTATAGTATATTATGGTGTTGGGTTGGATTGCGAATATTTTTTAATATCCAAAAATATTCGTTCGAATTAAAAAAAAAAAAAAAAAAAAAAAAAAGAAAGAAAGAAAAAAAGAAATCTTCGTTAAAAGTAAAAGCTCTTAACAGGCTACCATTTTAAGATAGAAACAAATTTGAAATTTATTTTTAAATGATTTATTTTATTTGTTTACTTCTCCCTTATACACCCAACACATAATATACTGCACACCCATTCACCTAATGGACAATTTTCAAATTTTTAAATTTGAATATTTTTTTTTCGACAAAAGACTATTTTTTTATTCTGAAATTAAATAATACTTAGTAACTCTATGTTGTTTTTATAAAAGGAGAAAGTTTTTAGAGTTCAATTATGTATGTTACTGTAAGAATATTCCTTGCCTATATTTATGAATAAAATTTTGTCAAACATTAAATGTTGAAAATGAACTCTTCGAAATGATTAAGTTAAAAATTTTTATCCAATTTTATCTATTTAAAATAAAAAAATAACTTTAAAAAATGCCATGTATTCTATCCATTTAAAAATATCCATTGTAATGTAATAAATCAATATATAAATATATTTAAAATTTTGCTTTCTTTGCTTTTCTTACTTTTTCCCCTTATTTTAAGTACATGTTAGTAATTTTTTTTTTTATCCTAAAGAAATATCAGGTCTGTTATCATCAATTAAAAAAAAGATGTTGAAATTACTCAGTAAATTTCAATAAGCGCTTTAAATAATACTAGCTGCACCCGTCGAAATTCGACGAAAGAGAATATGTTACATTAGTATGTTACATTTTAAGACTATGAATAAAAGAAAACTGTACAGAAGAAAATGTCAGTTTTTTCTAGAAATTTTCATACTGATTAAACGATGGGATTTTTCTTTTTTTTTTTCAGTTTCTTAAAAATATTTCCTTTATATAACACATTAGTTATTGAGCTACTTTTTAAAACTGTTTGCATCTTCAAATTTTAAAAGAACGTACTCGCAACATCGTGACATTTAACTGGTCGAGGTTAATTATTGTCTCATATAAATACCAATATTCTTATATAAATACAATATTTTTTTGTGCTTTATTAATCATCATACAAAAACACAACATGAAATGACATTGACGTCTTCTAAATGTAAAAGAAAGAGTTGTGTCTGATGGCATTAAATTGATTCTAGAGATAAAAATCCTTTGTTCAACTCAACAATCTATTAAAAAGTAAACAATAATTGAAGCAATAAATAAACATAAATAATAAATACGAAAATAAATATAAATATCACAATAAATCGCAAATATTAACATTTAACGCAGTATTCAAAAACAAAGTTTACATATAATTCGCTGGAGGAAAATATGGCTCCAATGTGATACTAATATGGCATCAGTGCCAATCTTTTAATACGGTTTCCACAATCTTAAACGTCATTTAAATGTCAAGACGCTTCGGGAATTTTATACAATACCTCAGACAGTGAATTAAAAATTATTTGCAGAGTTTATTATTTCTTTGTTTAAATGTTATTTATCAACTGCACCATAATTACAGTACCAACACAAAATTTTTATTAAAATATAAACATGGTGTTACTAACTGCATAACCGATCCTGTACACATTTAAAATGAAATTTAAAAATTCAAGAAATTTTTTTTTTTTTGGTTTTAGTCTTTTCTTTTAACAATGACATCACTTGATAAATCGAAATCGTTAATCCTTTCCAAATTTATAATACGATGTGGTTTCTGAATGATATTATTTTCCTCATTGGAAATATTTCGCTACAGATATTTCTTTTTTTTATCATAGATTATTTTCTGTTATTTTACTTATGCAGAATACTAAATATTATTTCTCGCTAAATGATAATTATTCTAACGCAGTTATTGCATAATTATACACAATCATTTTATGGAACATATTTAGTCTTTCTGTTCGAGGTTATAAAAATAACCATTTTACCAATTTGATGTTACATGAATACATTTTATTGTATTTATATCATGCAGATGACTACATAAAATTTCGTTTATACTTAAAATATTATAAATAGTTTAGCATTTTTATTTTCTAACTGTTAATCCGTAAAGAAATGAACTTTATTCTTCCTTTCGGTTCGAGGTTATAAAATTCAACGTTTTAACAACTGTGACGTCACAGGAATATTGTACATTATGATTAAATTTTACGAAAATCATTAATTTTTTTTTTAAATGCTATGACGTTCCACTAATTAAATCAAGCTTCTGATTGGAGGAAAAATATAAAGCAAAATAAATTTTTATTACAGCGAGAAAAGATTCACCTTGTTGCCACTGTTTTGAAGAAATTTCATAAAAATGCTTTTAAAATTAAAAATAAAATATAAAAATTGAAATAAATTAAAAAATAGCTAAAATGGGCACATCTACAAATGAACAGCTTTCATTTAAAAAAATAATTATCAAAATTGGTTCAGTAGAAAGCTCAGGGCTGATGACTAAAAAAACAGCCAGGTGTTTTAAATATATAGATTTCCGTGATTCAGTAAATGGTAGAAGACATTTTCAAATGATACTCGGAACTAAAAGAATAACAGTAACAGTTATTTATTTTCCATCGCTATAGGATTTGATCTTGGGGGGGGGGGGGGGCTGTCCGAACGCATAATAAACAATTTTAAAATGAAATCAAACAAGTATCATGTTGAGAGAAGACATGTTTTCTCATAAACACGTTCCAGTATTGAATTTGTTTGCCTTTGATCAGACTAATTTATTTATTTATTTATTTATAATTACGTCTTGTGTCTTACATAATAATTACACTCCCTTTAACAATGTTGTTTTTAAACTGTAGCATAATAAATTTCTGTACAGTTTAATCGCTATTTATTCGACCGCTTTTAACCCTTTAAGCGGCTTGCAGAATATTCCATTCATGTTTAAAAATTCATAAAAAAGTATTTATAAAGGATATTGCTATGAAAACTTTTATTTGACAAACTTACATATTATCTATTTATCTTATTCACTTCAAAAAATTAATTTTAATATTGATTTTGTGTAAAATCAGCCATTGTTCCTAAAAGTCACATGACGGAAAAACCCGGTTAGGCCGCTTAAAGGGTTTTAAAGATAAAGACTTCGTCATCATATTGTTCAGTGTAGTTGGCAATATTATTCAGGATTTGTGTTATCAACTTTCAATAAAAACTTTCGAATGATCGGTTGGTTGTATTTGTGACGATAAAATTACCAGCACGAGGAATATAAGCCCTAAATGATGTGGGTGTATGTGTGTGGGGGGAAGTACCTTCCATAGTAATTTTTCTAAAGGAATCTAGTCCCTATTTACGCAAGGAAATCCAACGTTCGAAGAAAAACACTGAAAAATCCGAACGGTTACACCAACGGCCGCGATTGGGTTGGAATGATTGGACTGTTTGATGCAGAACTTTAACAATGATATTACAATATTCGATACCAAAATCCTCCATGTAAAGCTAAAATTGATTTTTTAAAATTTTATGACAATAAATCAAAATACGCCAATGGAATTAATGTAACGTTCAACTATTTTATTAAGTTTGCAATTTTTTTTTTTTTAGTTAAGCTGTTTTATGTTTTACAAAAGCATAAGACAAAACGCCATAAAAATTAAAAATGCATCTAATATCTAGCAATTAAACTATAAATAAATGTATATGAAACATTAACCAAATTACAACTGCAAAAGAAATGAAATAACGTAAAAGTTTTCTAATAGACAAAAAATGGGTAAGTAAAAAAAAAAAAAAAAAAAGGAATGCACATGCAATTTTCAGAATGGATTATTATGATACATTTTATCCATTTCTTATCTATAATTAGAAAAATACCCTTTTCACTCTTTCAAATTAACAAAGCATTTTATCTCTAGAAAAACAGGAATTTTTGCTTAAATTTTATAATAATATTTTAATATCAGAATTTTTATTTAAAACGGTTTAAATAACGTTATTAATGCATTTTGCTTTTTATCCCAGCAAAGAAAGAAACGGTGGGCCATCAGCTAGAAAAATGATGGCAGCCAGCAGTGCCATCAGCGGTAAAGTGCAATGGTGCCATTGCTTAAACCTGTACTAAAGTGTCCGTACAAAATGCAGGTGGCCCATCAGTGATGGCCAACAGCAAGCCAGCATTGGTATGCCATCACATTGCTTCAATCCATCAGTTTTCCTGCAGTGCTAGCATTTATCCTAGAGCAATTCCTTTGCTGGGCCAGCACTTTTAATCCAGTACCATCACTTATCCTACAGTGTTTATACATTGGCACACCGTCAGACTGCTTTTTATTACTATGAGCCAACAACTACCCTACAATGTTTATAAAGCGGCAGATTATCATACAATGTATATGCTGCTGGACCTTTGCTGTACCAGCGGTTTTTAATCAGTATTAGCTTCTAACCTACTGCTAGTTCTTTGCTGGGTCAGCACTTTTAATCCACCACCATCACTTATCCTGCAATGTTTATACAGGGGTAAACCATCAGTCAGATTTGTTTTTACTACGAGCAGACATCCACCCAGCAGTGTTGATAAAGCAGCAGGCCATCATGCAATGCTTATGCTGCTGGACTTTTGCTGTACCAGCAGTTTTCAATCAGTAACATCCTCTAACGATTTTACACTTTGCTGGACCAACACATTACTACCATTTTTATTCCCATGACCAGCAATTACTGCTTGCTGGGACAGCATATTTATTCAGGGTTTGATTTGCAGCAGAGCATCTGGGACGCTGACAAAGGCCAACAATTTTGGGAGCTCCAAAATATTTGTATTTTTAAATTTCTGAGATCCAATATTTCACTTATAACTAAGGTTCTGTGGAAGCCTAAATTAATATTCATTTAATAATTTTTTTATTTTTCCAAAAAATTCTTTTGAATTTTTGTCCTTTAATACTTTTTATGCCAATGCCTAGAGCCCTCTAGGATGCAAATCAATCCTCCCTGAACAATAGTTTTGCTTTAATTGGGATTGATTTGATACATATTATGTGGATATAATTACCGCTGGTATAAATATAAAAAGAAATGAAATCTATCCAAAAAATTATTTTTATTTTGTATTACTTGTAAATATAAGTCTTCATGCAATCCATTTTTATATCTGTTAATAGAGTTCATATTCTATTTGAAGAACAAATTTTCCCGATTACAATTCACAACATAAAAAAAAAGCTAAAATACAATTAAAATGAATTTAAAGGATCTTTTACTCATTTAAGATATGTAATTAAGCTAAGCTACAATAATATATTAATAAAAGTTATATAAACTTATATTTACATACGAATTTATACATATTAAACATTTATTTATTTATTTATAGTCAGTGCTGCTATATCATTTATGCTTTTACAAAAGCAATTTGTTGTGCAGGTTTCAATTCATCTTTTAAAAATTTTAGATAGGTTTTTTTTATATTTAATTTTATTATTATTATTTTGGCAGCTTGTTTGTAATTTTTTATTATACGTATTTCATCATATTCTTTCGTAGAGATACTGCCTATATAAGAGACTTTGAACCTAAGGCACGACATTACTCTCTCTAAATCAAAATTAAGTTAAATCACACAAAATCACTATTAATCTTTTTGAAATTTAATCAAATGGAAATTGAAAAAATTTAATTGCGGCATATAATATTCTAATCTATTGATTTCAATTTTTTCAAACAAGTTTGCATTATAGTTAACTTGATATTAAGTTTCAAAATAGAAATATAATTGCATTGCATTAACTATTTTTTCCCCATAATTATAGTAAATACCTACATGTATGTTCCTCATATTTTTTTTTTAATTAAATAGAAAAATTTCAGTAATGGGCACACATCAAAAAGGTTCAACTCTAGCATATATGGTGACAAATATGTATAGCTAAAATATGTATGTTATAAACATGTGGATTTTAGTGAAAATTTTACTTTTATGTGAAAAATTCGAATTTTTTTTTTACAGAAAGGCCTCAAAATTTAGGGCAATCTTTATGAATGGTAGCACATAAAAATCAGACTTTCAGGTTAAAAAAAAAAAAAAAAAAAAAAAAAAAAAAAAAACAGTTTTCTCAGATTATTTGAGTTTTTGTCATTTCCCATGTTTTCTAGTTGAATAGAAACACTGTTTAACCAAATATGTTAATACTTATATTTTCTCTGCAAGACATTTTTAAGGGCAGCATTTATCCTGCCTTCATTTAAATATTTTTTTTTAATACAGTAAAACACCAATTTTACAAGACTCACTTCAGTTATTCCTTTTGCAAGGTTGTTGCCAAAACATCAAAACAAAAACTGATAATTTTATTGAGAATACAAAACAATAAATCTCAATGAGATATCTTTAATGCATCTGTTGTATGTTTTCATCCAAAAGGAATTTTATGTAATTACTAAGACAAATAATCCCAGAATTTGTGACAGTTAGTGCAATGTTCTTAAATATTTCGAATATCCTTTATTGTTGGCAAATATTATTAGATTGTTTAACTAAATAACTAAATAAATACATGGAACAAATCATCTAGTTATAATAAAATTGCAGAATGAATTTATACTGTGAAAAACTGTGTACATTCTTAAAATATTATTTTATTAATTTTTGTTTAACCCTTTGACGGTTAAAGCACGTCTATTCATAAAATACTAAAATGATTGAATGACACCGGAATTTAAAAACAAATTTATGTCATAATATATAAAAAAAATTTTTACGTTCTTTGTAAAATTAAAATTTTCATTTAAAAATTCCGATGTCAGTATGGCATTTCGTAATTCAAATTAAGTGGTATTCTGGGCGCGTATACGCGCTTATAACCACGAAAGGGTTAAGCAAAATGTAATATTAAAATAAGGTCTGCTGAATGATCTTGGCTCCCCCCCCCCTTCCAACAAATGAATTTATTTGAAAACAAAACTTTCTAGTAATTTCTTAACTACAATCAATTTCAGTAACAAAACTATAGTTTACAAGGTTCATTTTAATGAAAATATAAACAATGACAACAATGTAAGTTCTCATAAAACTTTATTTGGCTTGGCCAACTGTCCTATCATGAGTATTAAATATGAAAAATGTTAAATTTGAAATAACTTATTTATCTTAAAAATTTTGTTCTAAATGTTTTTGTAGCCTAAAAGCTAAGATAAACTGTAGTGCATTATATTTAAGTTTTATTTGCCCAATCTACAGATATCAATCAGTGTGAAGCAAGACATTACCTTTTTCTTACACACACATATCTATAACTTAGGAAAAAACTTTAATGAAAAAACTTTTTTTATTTGCATAATCAACGGTACATTAAAAAAGTTATCATAATGAATCTCGCTGCTGAACTGGATTGCTGAGCGCAACCAAAGCTTTACATCTTCCACATTTGCTTGTAAGACTGTTCTGGTAGTTGGTATTTGACGAGCTGCAGCTGGAAGAAAAAAAAAAAAAAAAAAAGAAGAGAGAATTGAGATTTTTTTTTTTTAAGTGCAGATGTATGAATACAAACCAGCAATGAGACAAACAAATTAGAAACTACAAAATATATTGCTATGTTGACTGTGTTCTTAATTTTCTAAATGATTGATTTCAACTTTGCCAAATTGAATTCTTAAACATGGATATTTAAAACTAATGGACAAAAATCAAAATGTTTAACAGGAAAATAACCATCCCTATATACATTGAAGTAAAGTTTATAATCTAAAAATATCAGGTAACCAAGAAAGTTAGGGCCGTACCGAGTACTCTGTATTTACCCGGCATTCGGCGTACTCGGCCAATTTGCAGAGTACATTACCGAGTAGTTGTAAGGATTTAATTTCTAAGCATTTATTATCATTACAATGAGAAATTATTAGGCACAATACATTACAAATGAATAAATTAAAGTTTAGCACTAAAATAGTTAATTTCTTCATGCAAGCTAGTTTTTTTCGCCACAGCATACCATCATCATCATATTTTGCACCGATGATGGTATGCTATGGCTACTGAAACTAATTTGCAAGAAGAAATAAAATATTTTGGTGCTTTGAATTAAATATTTTTGATTTATTTATAATATTATTGAAGACAAAAGAATTTATAACTGATCTGTAAAAGTTATTTGAATATAAATGTATATTATTTGCAATTATTCAAAAATTTTTTATTTAATACATAAAAATGTCTATAAAATATGGAAAAGTTAAAAAAAAAAACACAAATGCAAATTCTTCCCTCCAGTTCACTTTTAATCTGCCTTTCATTGTACCACAATTAAAATGACCGAAACTTTCTTTTTCCAAATAATGTAGGAATGTTTTAATTGGTAGTTTAACTCCTAATATGGGAATCTATTCATTTGAGCTCATCAATATGATTACTCTGAATGAAAATAACAATTTCATTACACTTCACAGTAATTGCTATTAAACTGTAATTAAATTTATCTTACTTTCAGCAGTATAAAGGCAAAAAAGCTGTTTTAATTCATACAACATTTTCAATATATTATATTTTGAGCTCCATCTTATGGTTTATTACAGTTAATTACTCTAATAATTAATCTTTTTGGATCCAGGCAAGGAAACTGTACCTTTTCGAAATTTGAGCGTGCAACTATATGGAATGGTTAGAATTCTCCTACAATGTTTCTAGCTAGAGCTAACATGTCTAAAATAACCTGTTAGGCAATAAGCCTGATTTTATTGTAAGTTGCATATTGTGAATAATGCAAGCTTACATCATTACTTTTAACATCAGTTCTTTGAATTATTCAAAATTACAGCAACTATAATCTTACAGCAACCAATAATCATTCTTGATACAGATTTCCAGTATTAAAATGAATTTGTAAATTGAAGAATCAGTTAATTTGCATTGGTTGAATTTAATTTTTATGTATCACTTTTATTTTCCATTTAAAAAAAAATAATGCTACTGCTTTAAACTGTTTGAAATTTTAAAAATTACCTTTAAAGATTGTATAATTAAATTTCAAATTAGTTAATTAGAAATTATTTAAAAGTTAATTAAAAAATATATGATTATATGTTAAAGAAATATGTTTATTATCTTTACACAGACATGTTACTCTTAAAGCTTGCTTCATGTGCATTGATAGTTCTTTCTTATACACAACTACTCGGTACTCGGCCGAGTAGGAAATGGCCGAGTACTCGGTACTCTGCCAAAGTGCTACTCGGTGCAGCCCTAAAGAAAGTTCAAGCGGTTTTTGAGAACAGCTACTTTTGTTGCGTAGGTGTGGTCATACTTATTCTAATGACGTCATTTCTGTACATTGCCTTTAAATTGCAATCAGTAGAGAGTTGTTTAACGTATCTCACGTTTCGCTATCAGTTTTGTAGGAAGTACAATCGTTGAAAAGGATGTCATTGACAAAGGAGATTTTGAGGCCTATTTTGCTCTACGAGTTCAAATTAGGAAACAAAGCTGCAGAGGCAGCTAGAAGAACATGCTCCTTGTTTGGAGAGACTTCAGTGAGTGAACGAACCGCTCAAAAGGGGTTCAGCAGATTTTCACTCGGAGACAAGAGCCTTGAAGACAAGTCTTGTGTTGGTTGTCCATCCATCTTAGACCAAGTTTAGCTGAAACAGGAAATCAAAGAGAAGCCTGATCTAACATGCCAGGACCTTGCGCAAAGGTTTAGAATATCTGACAAAACCATCCAATTGCATCTTCATAGCCTTAGGAGGTCACGGAAACTTGATAAGTGGGTTCCTCATGTCCTGTCCGAGGAAAAGAAGCTCCAACGACTGAACATCTGCTTGTCATTGCTGTCAAGCCACAACAAAGCCTCTTTCCTGGATCAGATATTGACATGCGACGGGTAATGTATGGAATGACTGAATGGGTAAAAACCAAAAGCGAAAACATCATTGGTTGACTTCTGGTTCCGTCTCATTGGTTGCTAAACAGGACATCCATCAAAAAAATAAATAATGCTGTGTATTTGGTGGACTAGCGTTGGTGTAGTTCACTATGAATTCTTAGAAAGCTGGAAAACAATCACCGCCGAAGTCTACTTGTCGCAGTTGAAAAGAGTTTCAGCTGCTTTGCTAGAAAAGCAGTCAGCGCTGGTCAACAGGAGAGGAGTTCTTATTTTCCACAATAACACCAGATCTCATATGGCCAAAGCAACCAGGGACGTGATAAAACCATTGGGCTGGGAAGTTTTGCCTCACCCACCTTACTCCTCGGACATTGCCCCATTGGACTATTACTTGTTTTTGGTCATGGATAATCACTTGCAGGAACAGCAGTTCAAAACCCAAGATTAAGTCACAAAAACTATAACCCAGTTTTCGGACTCTAAACCAAAAGATTTTTTCAAAAAAAATATTTATAAGCTTGTTTCTCGTTCTGAACATGTAATTGAAGCCAATGGTGATTATTTCAAAGAATAAAATAAGTGTTAGAGATTTGTGGGTCGTTTTTTATGTTTGATGAAAACCACATGAACTTTCTTGGTTACCTGATAGAAAAAGAAATTCAAACACAAAGTGGATCAACTGATTTGCTAACACTTGAGCACTTAAACATTTTACAATTGAATTGACATGCTTTACACAGAAATGCCAATGTTTTGTTTTACCATCAGTATTTTTCAATAAAATAAAAGTTTATGTTGGTAGTGATAATGAAAAACAACAGTTGATAGTTTTTTATCCCATGATTGTGTGTGATGCAAGTTACATTGAATGTGAAATAAAATTTATCCTATATGTTAGTGTTGCAAAAAATATTTAAATTAAGATAAAAATAGACCCACATTCAAAACTATAAATGTCATTGGAACAATGCATGTAGCATGGAAAATGACAGTATACAACTCATGAAAAAAAAAATAGATTTCAATAGCAAAAATTTTAGAAATTACAGTAAAAAAAAAAAAAAAAGTTTTGTTGAAATTGCAAGTTTTTAACATAGCAGCCTTTGCAAATGATTATGGATTTCATTCAAAAACATTTATAGCAAAGATAGTAACAAACATGGCTCAATACTGCAATACTGATTACAATACTCCTACTGACCAGAGCCTGATTACTAACGGGGCACTCTCTCACCAGAAAAAATTTATAGAAATTTTCGTCTTCTTTAAACGCCCTTTTCATACAAGATTACTGTCATGAATAAGGAAAAATTCCTTATTTCTTTTTCCTGGTGGGAGAGTGCCCCGTTAGTAACAGGCCCTGCTACTGACTGCAATACTCCGTTTCCTGCAATACTGATGTCGCCTGTAGGAGACACAAAACACTGCTTTAATGGCACACAGTACATGATAGAACCGCATAATTTAAATTTTTGCTTAAAATGTATCGTTTAAAAAATTAAAAAAAAAGGGGGGAGGAGGGAGGGTAAACTGACTTAACTTCAATGAATGTTGAACGACTTCATCAAATGGAATACAATATCTTACACTCACAGGGGTCAAATAAAGGTAAGATTTGAAGGCCATTTAACCTCTTCACGAAAATCCATTTAATAAAACAGATCCCTTCACAAAATTCTTCGTTATAAAACAGTCTCCATCACAAAATTCTATTTCATAAAAAGATGGTGTTTATTATTTTTATATTTTTTAATTTTAAAATGTGTAAATTGCAAACAAATCAAGTTTAGCAGAAAATTAAGCTTCAGCAGAAAGATCTAAAGTTATTAATAAATGCTTGATTCGAATTTCAGTAACTGGTTTCATATATCATTTTAAGTTATTTTTCACAAAAATAAAATAAATTTTACAAAAGTTTCATGAGTTCTTTAATTTTGTTGCTAAGAAAATCGATTAATTTTACTTTAAATTGAATTGTATTCAATCAAAAATCATGAATTACATGCATAGAATGTAAAAATAAAATAATCATTTTAGTAAAGTAACTATTTTTATATTTAATGTCTGATTTATTATCTATTTAATAAGATAATTTATAAGCAAATTATGTATAATTTACAATCACTATTTTTAACAATGATATATTATAAAAAAAAAAAAAAATTTTTTCAACAAATTCGGATATAGTGAACCAAGGTTAATGTTGTTTTACAGAAATTTGAGTAACAGTTTTCAATATATTTTATTTTATAGTAATCAAGGTTATATATAGTTTTAGATAGTGAATTAAGGTTAATGTTGTTTTACAGAAATTTGAGTAGACGTTTTGAATACATTTTATCAGTATTAAATTTCAACTAAATGAATACTCTAAGCATATATTCAATGCAAAGGATCAAAGTATCAATAAGATTTTTTACAATTTGATCCATCGTTATTTTTATAATAAAGGGGAAAATGATCAAGAGTTACCTGAAATTCAGTGACCAGGAATTACCCTGGATGATTCTACTTTATTAAGAGCTACAATTAACAAAAATGTGGTAAATAATGTGATTACTGTTAATACTTGAAGTGTTTATAAGTTCTGACAATTAAAATCCCTTCTTTACCATTTTCTTTTGCGATCCAGGCACATGGAATTAAGCACATCTGTCCTTTTTCATCTGAATTCTATGACAGCATATTCATATTTTGAGCTAAAAAATAGTTTTTATATTGTTAAAAAGTAAAAACACATTTTGAAAAAATGTACATTGAAAACAAATAGTGACACTTCAATAATTATACAAATACAGTGAAACCTCCAAATAAGGGACACCTATGGGACCGGAACTTTTGTCCCTTAAATAGAGGTGTCCCTTATTCGGAGTTTTTATTATTTTTTTTTTATCTAATCATTCAGAAGAATATAAAAATAACAAAACATTAAGGGTGAAGTTTAAATGTATTTGAAGTGTATAAATTACATTTAATCAGACACAAAAGGAATAGAGAATTAATTAAAATTTTCAATTAATTACTAAATCATTAAATGATTTGTAGAATTATTGTTTTGTATTTTTTATGCAAACTGTGTACATACAAAAAGTATAAAAACATTTAAAAGAATTTTACTTGAAGTAAACAATCAAAAGTGTTTGTTTTGCAAATTTCAATTTTTAACTTTAAATTTTTCAAGTGTTCATTTACCATATTTGTAAATTTTAATTTTTCATTATCAGCAATATTTACAAAAAAAAAAAAAAAAAAAAAAAAAAAAAAAAAGTATACAATTGTTATGCATATTTTAAGGCATTAAATTTCTCAACTGCTCTGCTCAGCAATCAGAAAACGTTTTTATACATTTACAAATTCATTTTTTTAGCCGAAAGGTATAAAATTGGAGCCCCTGACTATATGGAAGTGTTTTGATATTGAACTGTATTTTTAAGTTATGAATAAATTATCTATGGAGTTATAAGGGATTTTGATCTTGAGTCATTCCATGTCAAATCAACGCAATTTCAGACCAAAATCTCCCTTGACCTCTTAGATTTCGATGAAACTTGGTGTATCAAGTGTCTTTACATAATTATGAAAGAAAACACTAAAATTATTTTTTTAATGCATTTCATTTTAATTTTATTAATGATTAATTACAGCATTTTTCATTAAATTTTGCTGCATCTTCAATTACTTAATTGCCAATTTCTCAAAAACTAAATGTGATACAAACTTGGTTTATGCATCATTGTAAAGCTCTTTTCATGACCTTTAATTTGATATGCATCATGAACAAATTTATTAAAATTTAATTTTTTTTAAATTTAAATTTTAAATTTCTCAAAAAGCGACATTTTTAAAATTTTCAAAAAATTCTCAAATTGACTTCAAATTGACTTCTTACATATTCCCAAGTTTCATGATGGGATCTTTATGGGATCAGAAGATACATGAAATTGAAATTTGTATATACAGTGAAAATTTTAAATTACTTTTCAATATCATGTTAGAATTACAGAAAGTATTTTGTATAATTTGTTAGATACCATTTAGTGTCTAATTATATATACATATATATATTAAATAAACTTTTAGAATTGCAAATTATCACAAATAACATATTGGTCCCTTATTTATTACCTTCTTATATTTCATTTAAACTTCAGAACAAATTGTTTCTTTTAGAATAATCATGAATATTCCAGAAACTATTGCGTAAGAATTTTTGGTGGGTTGCTGTCATAGCTTGTGGGTGGATCCTTTAGGTTAATTGGCTAAAATGTTAAAGGGGCGGATCCTGGTAGGTAATACTTCTACCTCTTTTGTATTAGGAGACTCATTGTCAGATCTTTTTGTTCTTATTCTGATGCTTATATGTTCATGTTGGTAATTTTGTCTGAGCAGTTCACAAATTCTATTATTAATGGCAGTAAAATGCCATGAATTAGAGTGCTTATTTGTTGTTATCATACTATTTAATTAATATTCACTATGAATTCTACAAGAGTTGAGACTTTAAATTGCTTTAATCCATTCAAAAAACCTCATCATTCTCATGTAAGAAAAGGATTAAGAACTGTTACACCATGGATGTGCGCATTAATTCCAGAAATGCCAATAAACTCAAAAGTTTGTACTATATGTAGAAAGAATCTGTCAGGAATGAAGAATGATAATAGTACAAATGATCTTCCCAGTACCAGCTATAGTGATTTGAAATCTAAAAGTAATATATCTGAAGATAGTGATTCTGAAGCTTTAAATTTGAATGAATCGTTGAACTTATTTAATGCATCCCTTGTGGAACTAGGTGAATCACCAGTAAATAGAAAAAAAGCACGGTATAGAAAATATTCTAATAAAAAAATTAAAAATATAACATCAACAGTCAAAAGAAAACTTTTAAGAAATGCCAGTTCTTCTGATGAAGATCGAAATAGTGATTCTAAAAATGAAATATTGAATCATTTAAAGAGTGTGTACGAAAACTGTGAAAGCAGGGAAAAGAAAATCATGATACTTACTTTGTTGGCAGAGAATTGGAGCATAAGAAAGATTATTAAAGAATTCAAAGCTCCAGATTTTCAGGTTAGGCAAGCTAAGAAACTCTTGAAGCAGAAGGGTATTTTGTCTACAACAAATCAAAAACCAGGAAAGAACTTGCCTACAGAAACTTTGAATAAAATTATAGAGTTTTATGAGAATGATGTTGTGAGTCGACCAATGCCAGGCATCAAAGATTGTGTTTCAGTGAAGGACAAAGAAGGTAAAAAAGTTAAAGTTTCCAAAAGATTAATGCTGTGCAATTTAAAAGAAACATACAAGCTCTTCCAAGAAAATTTCCCAAACATCAAAGTTGGATTCTCAAAATTTGCTGAGCTACGTCCTAAAAACTGTGTTCTAGCTGGCCAAAGTGGAACACATACCGTCTGCATATGTACGATTCATCAGAATGTAAAGCTAATGGTAGAAAATTGCAAAATAAATTCCATCACAAATGGTCAGATTAAAACATATAAAGATTGTTTAACGAAAATGGTATGCAATCCAGTATCTATTGACTGCTATTTTTCAAACTGTGCTTCTTGTCCTGGTGTTGATGACATAATAAAAATTTTAGAAGGTGGGTTTCAAGAAAATTTGATTGAAACACTAACTTTTCGCCAGTGGATTTCAGTTGATCGGTGCAACTTAGAAACAGTACAGAAGCCTGTTCAAGAATTTATTAATATATTCTGTGAAAAACTCCAGGTTCTTCTTCGTCATGATTTCATTAGTAAGCAACAAAGTGCTTTTATGTGCTACACTAAGGAAAATTTATTAATTTCTGAAATTGCTGTAGTTTGTGACTTTTCAGAAAATTATAGTTTTATTTTACAGGATGAAGCACAATCTTTCCATTGGAACAAATCTCAGGCCACTATACATCCATTTGTAATATATTTTAAAGAGGAAAATGAAATTAAGCATTGTAGTTTTGTGATAATTTCAGAATGCCTTGAACACAACACAATAGCTGTGTACACATTCCAGAAAAAACTTATTCAGTTTTTAAAATCAAAATTTAAGGAAGTGGAGAAACTTTACTATTTTTCAGATGGTAGTGGAGCCCAATATAAAAATAAAAAAAATTTCATAAATCTTTGCCATCACAAGAATGATTTTGGAATTGTAGCAGAATGGCATTTTTCTGCTACAGCACACGGTAAAGGACCTTGTGATGGAGTAGGAGGAACGGTTAAAAGAGAAGCAGCAAGAGCAAGTCTACAAAGACCTTACCAAGACCAAATTATGACACCACTTCACTTGTACGAGTGGTTAAAATGCAACTTATCTAAGTCAATGGAATTTTGTTATGTTACGCAGGATGAATATGTTAAAACTGAGCAATACCTTGCACACAGACTCAGCAAGGCTGTGGCAATACCTAATACCAGAAAATTCCATGCTTTTATCCCTTCCACATGTGGGACAAAAATACAAACGAAAATATTTTCATTTTCACCATCATCAGAAACTCATACAATCCTTCCTGTTGGAGAAGATTTAGATTTTGACAAATTAACTGGCTACCTTGTTTCTTTTTATAATGATACATGGTGGCTGTGTTATATTTTAGATAAAAATGCAGATGATAATGAGTTAAAGGTTACTTTTCTTCATCCACCAGGACCAGCTCATTCTTTTTTTTACCCTTCGGTACCTAACATTCTGTGGATTTCATCAACTAATGTCATCTGCAAAGTAAACCCTATCACACCAACTGGCCGTACATATACTCTTCTACCAGATGAAACAAATAAAATTGTGAAAATGTTTAATGATTACTTGCAATCAAAGCAAAAATGCGTTTGACATAAAATTTACTATGCATATGTACATAACAATAACATTGGCAATGTAATTTAATTTCTTTTAACAACGTACTTTCATGTGCTATGTATATACAAAATATTTGCAAACAAAATATATTATATTTTATTATCTGTATTTAAAAAGTGATCTATGTTAATTATCTATTGAAGTATATTAGGAAGTTTAAGTACTATATAAAGTGTTAAATATGTATAAGAAATATTAAATTATGCAAACAAAAATGTAATAATGTACCTATAGTATTTAAAAGGCATATCTTTGTGCATAAACAAATAACAATATCTAACATTTAAATTCTTATTCTTTATGTTCCAATATATTTAGAAAATAGAAAGATTTAATTAAAAAAAATGTTAATTTGTTGTGTTTATGTGATTTTTTCATTATTTTGCCATCAATTAAAATAGTTATATTGCAGGTTAAAATTTTCACTGTATATACAAATTTCAACTTCATGTATCTTCTGATCCCATAAAGATCCCATCATGAAACTTGGGAATATGTAAGAAGTCAATATGAAGTCAATTTGAGAATTTTTTGGAAATTTTAAAAATGTCGCTTTTTGAGAAATTTAAAATTTAAATTTAAATTAAAATTTAAAAAAAATTAAATTTTAATAAATTTGTTTATGATGCATATCAAATTAAAGGTCATGAAAAGAGCTTTACAATGATGCATAAACCAAGTTTGTATCTCATTTAGTTTTTGAGAAATTGGCAATTAAGTAATTCAAGATGCAGCAAATTTTAATGAAAAATGCTATAATTAATCGTTAATAAAATTAAAATGAAATGCATTAAAAAAATATTTTTAGTGTTTTCTATCATAACTATGTAAAGACACTTGATACACCAAGTTTCATCGAAATCTGAGGGGTCATGGGAGAAAAGGTGTGTTGATGTGACATGGAATGACAAATAGTGACACTTCAATAATTATACAAATACAGTGAAACCTCCAAATAAGGGACACCTATGGGACCGGAACTTTTGTCCCTTAAATAGAGGTGTCCCTTATTCGGAGTTTTTATTATTTTTTTTTATCTAATCATTCATAAGAATATAAAAATAACAAAACATTAAGGGTGAAGTTTAAATGTATTTGAAGTGTATAAATTACATTTAATCAGACACAAAAGGAATAGAGAATTAATTAAAATTTTCAATTAATTACTAAATCATTAAATGATTTGTAGAATTATTGTTTTGTATTTTTTATGCAAACTGTGTACATACAAAAAGTATAAAAACATTTAAAAGAATTTTACTTGAAGTAAACAATCAAAAGTGTTTGTTTTGCAAATTTCAATTTTTAACTTTAAATTTTTCAAGTGTTCATTTACCATATTTGTAAATTTTAATTTTTCATTATCAGCAATATTTACAAAAAAAAAAAAAAAAAAAAAAAAAAAAAGAGTATACAATTGTTATGCATATTTTAAGGCATTAAATTTCTCAACTGCTCTGCTCAGCAATCAGAAAACGTTTTTATACATTTACAAATTCATTTTTTTAGCCGAAAGGTATAAAATTGGAGCCCCTGACTATATGGAAGTGTTTTGATATTGAACTGTATTTTTAAGTTATGAATAAATTATCTATGGAGTTATAAGGGATTTTGATCTTGTAACAAAGACTTTTTCACCCTTTCTTGTGCAATTATTCTTTTTTCGCATAGATATTCGGTTCAAAACGCCGCCGGTGTTGACAATATTTTCTGAAAAAAACATTGCATTAAAAAAAAAGAAAAATCAGTTTGATTACAAAAAGTTTCTGGTAAACACGCCTCCTAGATTCAGGCATTTCTGAATAGAAATAAGTTAAAAACTAATGCACAAAAGTTGCCCTTTTGGGTTTGAGAACAGATTCAAACCATCCATAAAGATCTTTATTTCACAGTTTTCTTTTATTCTCCACTTTCTGAATCATCGTCACAATTTTCAGCATTACTTTCAATGGTGATAAACGCATTGAAGTTGAATTTGAATTATGGGTAAATAAATACTCGTCAATTGTATCGTATGCCTCTGTATCAACATGACTGTTTGTCTGTTTGAACACAACAATCTGTATTCACAAAAGAAAATGCTTCTGAATTTACAAAAATTTGTAGTATTTTCATTTTCCTCACAAACTACTTCATTATCTGAAATGCAAAAGCCCTTTAATCTCCTTTTCAACTGTCCCTTAAATCGAGTGTCCCTTATTCAGAGGTAAATACATTACCGTTCCTATATCAAGGGACTGGGACCGGAAGTTTTGTACCTTAAATAAAGGTGTCCCTTATTCGGAGTGTCCCTTATTTGGAGGTTTCACTGTATAATTACTTATACTATACATCAATGCTATAACTGTGATAGTTCTAGTATAAATTAATATCAAATCATTTTGGCTGTATATGTCATTGTAAATTTAAAAAAGAAAAAAATACTAAAAACTGTGGTGGAATTATTTTAAGTTAATTCAATTTATGACAAAGATTTAAAATGACACGCGGTTTTTACGTTTCTAAACTATAATTTCTGCAGATCGAATATGTGTAAATATTTTATTTCTTTTTTGAAAAACAGAATCTAAATCAAAACATTGTCATTAGTTAAAAGAGGGAATGATTTTTTATTCAACATTTTTTATTTCAATCATAAGGTCATGTTTGAAATAAAAGAATTTTAATTCTGTTTAAAATTGGGGGAGGGGGAAAGAAATTAAGTAATCCCTATAGTTTGTCCCTTTTTTTGGCCACAAAACTGAAGTTACTTTGTTGCCATCATTAGAAAATGTTATTTAAATTAGAATATATATATATATATATATATCTCAAAAACAGATAATTTTTTCAGAATTTTATAACCATTTCTGAAATTTGCAAATTTTTTATGGATGATTGATCATTGATATTAATTTCACTGTCAAACATTCACTATTTTAGGAAGAATAGCTGTGAAACACAATCATTTAATCAGTCATTTCACTATGATTTTACATATACAGTGTAGGTTTACAAAATAAACTCATCTCTGCTGGAAATAATTACAAATATATAGATTGCAAACTGCTACAAAAGCATCTTGAAAAAAGATTGTTCCTGAAAATCGCACATTTTACTAAGATACCTAAAGGTACGTTATTTTTTTTTTTTTAGTTTCATGTCATTTAACAACTATACATAGTACAAGGTTTTAAATTATATCAATAATATGTATACTGGTTATAAAAACTATTACTGTAATTTAAGCAAAAAACACCCCCGCACCCTCAAATATTGACATCTTGGGAAAAAAAAAAAAAAAAAAAATCTGTATAATCACCACAGTCAAAAGAAATTATTTTGCTTTATTAAGGAAGCATTAAACTACCCAAAATATTGCATAAATATGGCAAAAATCTGGATTATTAGATTAATTAAATTATTAAAATAACTAATTGTCAACAAATATGTAGGAATAAAATATTTATATTACAGAACTGATTTTCAGGAACTTCAGGATCCAGAATTTTTTTTTACTTTAAATACACAGTAAAAATCTAAAAAACACTGCTCCCATTTTGAACAAATTTCATTTTTTCGAGATGTATATCAGTTTGTAAGCTTGACCCAAAAAATATATTTTTTTTAACAATAATAAAAAAAGAAAAAAAATTCAAGCACAATTCATTTCTGTGTAACTAAACGTATCTAAGGAGAGCAGATGATCTTAAGGCCCAAACACATTTGACCACTTTTTAAAGTTTGATGTTGGCTTCTTTGTTAGAGACACTGTGTTTTTAATCTTAATGAATTTTGCAGGAAAGAGACAGATGTCCGACAAAAGAAAAATCTTTCCATCAAGAAGGATGGGTTGCATATCCCGCAATTCTTTTGTTCGCTCCCTTCAGTTTTATTATGAAAAAACCGCAAATGAATCTTATACGAAAGATTTCCTTACTTTTTTCCAAGAATTCAGTTGAAGGAAAGAGTACCATAATTTAAAGAATAAACACCGCGGAGTTTACGATTTTAAAAGTTGAAATTTTCATATAAGCACCATTTACACCACGGCAGCATTTACGAAAATTGAGAAAATTATTCAGTGTTTCAACAGAAAGAAAACCCCTTTTTTCTTTCTTTTTCCCTGTGTTCGCAATGTTACTGATCGTTAAATTTACAAATGCATCATGAGTAAGTCACTTTTTTCCAAGAAATACTGTCACTGGAATAAGCAGGAAGGGACAATAGATGCTTGCTTTTATTGCACTTCATTATAGATACAAAGTACTGGAAAGCCACTTTTTCCGTAAGTCGAAAAGGACCTATTCCTCGGACTCGTTCTGAAATGAAATGACTCCGAAAAAAAAAAGATTCCTCGGACTTGTTTCAAAATGAAACGACTCCGATAAGAAACGAATTCTTGGTTTCGTTCCGAAATGAAACAACTCCGAAAAGGACCGATTCCTTGGACTCGTTCTGAAATGAAACGACTTCGAAAAAGATCGAGTCCTCAGAATTGCTCCAAAATGGGCCGACTCCGAGTAATCGTTCCTTTTTGGAACATATCCAAAAAGGACCGATTCCTCAGATTCTGTTCAAAATGGACTGATTCAGAAAAAAATAGTTTCTTGTTCTTGTAGGTCACGACAACACTATGATAATTAATAGCACACACATATCAATGAAACGAAATCTCAAAAGCAAAATCATTTGTCTAAGAAATTAAGGTCAATGGTAAGAAATGATATGGAAAAAGATAAATACATAAGAAAATAAATGTGACCTTTCATCCCTGCTTCCGGATTCATTCATTTTTTTAAAATTGGTGCTCGGACCTCTTTTTTTCCTTTGGAATCCTTTTTCTTAATTCTATCCTTTTTAATTGGATTCATTCCGTTTTCTCTAGGATTTGTTACTTTTTTTTCTTGGACTCGTACCTTTTTGCTCGGATTTGTTCCTTTATTTCTTGGACTCGTTCCTATTTTTTGGATTCATTCCTTTATTCTCGGAGTTGCTCTTTTTTTCAGATTAGTTCCTTTTTAAAAAGATTCCAAAAAGGACGACTCAGAAGAAATTGTTTCTTTCAGTGAACGATTCTTTAAAAGGAACAATATTTCCCATCTCTACTCTCCATAGATACGTTAGTTACGCAGTAAAGAATTGTGGTTGGAATTTTTTTTCTTTTTTAATATTGTTAAAGAAAAAATATGTTTACAAACACATTGATATACATTTTGAAAAATCAAATTTGTTCAAAATGGGAGCGGTGTTTTCCAGATTTTACAGTATACATAGTAAACAACATATCAAAAAAAATTTCAGGAAAAAAATTATGAATCTGGTAGTTCCGGAAAATTGGTTCTGTATTATGCATATTTTATTCCTACATATTTTTTCACAATCAGTTATTTTAATAATTTAATTAATCTAATAATTCAGTTTCTTTTGCCGTATTTATGCGATATTTTGGTTATGTTATCGTCTCCTAAATAAGGCAAAATAATTCCTTTTGACTGCGGAATTTATGGCGGGTGCGGCGATTATGCAGATTTTTTTCAAAACGCTGTCAATAATAGAGGATGCGGAGATTACACCGGGTGCGCCGTTTCTTCCCTAAATTATGGTATTGCAACGTGAACGCAGCTTTATTCCGATAATATTGACTTTCGAGAAACCTCAGACTACTTGTTTTTTGTTGGAGTTACTTTGTAGTGGATCTTTTTATAGAGTGTTATAACTTTTGAATAACTTATTATATTTTCCTGCAATCATTTGATGAAAATCGTGAAATTTTTTATGATCATTTGACGGAAATTGTGTCTTTTTCTCGATCCTTTGGCAAAATTTGCGTCTTTTCCACAATACTTTGACAAAATTTACATCTTTTTCATGATCACGTCTTTTCCTTTGATTAAATTCGTCTTTTGTGATCCTTTGACAAAAATTGCATTCATTTAGTATTCTTAGACTAGAAATAGCATCTTTTTCACAATTCTTAGATGGAACTAGCGTCTTTTTTGCGAGCCTTCGACAAGAATTTTTTTTTCAACAACCCTTTAACAGAAAACTCATCTTTTTTGTGATCCTTTGACAGAGACCGCAACTATTTCGCATTATTTGACCGAGATGGCATCTTTTAACAGGAATTGAGTTTTCTTCACAAGCTTTTGATGAAAATCTTGCAATTCTTTGATGATATTAGAGTATTTTTCGCAATCTTTCGACAGAAATAGCATGTTTTCGACAAAATTGCGACAGGAATTGCATTTTTTTCAACAAGCTTTTGACAGCAAATGCGTCTTTTTTTCAATCCTTTGATAGCAATAGAACTTTTTTCCGCGATCATTTTAAGAAATTTTTTTTCCCCCAATCATAAGCAAATTTTTTTTCCGCGATCATTTCAAGATTTTTTTTTACCGCAATCCTTTGATGAAAAGCACATGCTTTTCGCAATCTGCTTCCGTCCTTGGAGATTTTTCCATCTCAGGATGGAAAAACTTGCAACCATGAGAGGCATTTCAATTGTGAAATTCAGAAAAACTGGCTTTCCAATTCTTTGTTTCTGCAATGAAGCGCAATAAAAGCAAGCATCTACTGACTCTTTCTGCTTATTCCAATCACCATATTTTTTGGAAAAGGGTGACTCATGGTGAATTGCTTTTGTTGACTTATGCTTGGCAATATCGGGAACATGGGGAAAAAGAAATTTTTTAAAAAAGTGACCTTTTTTTTTTCAAGCACTGAATAATTTGCACAAAATTTTTGCCAACGCAGCATATGAAAATTGTAACTTTTAAACTCGTAAGTGCTGTGGCGTGTATACTAGAGTTTGCTGGAGTAATTCCTGATCAATATTTCATAAAATTAATGGATGTGTTTTTTTTTTCTCCCACTTAATAAAGGAATAAATACACAACAGATATTACATAATATGTTAAAAATTATTTTAGATATTTATGAATGTACACATATGACATATGAAATATAAAATATTATGCCTACAATATTTACATTTGTTATTATTACCAATAAAAATAATACCTGGAAAATTTTAAAATATTTTAACTAAAACCTTACCTACACACCCTCCTAATTAAATAATATTGTTTGAATAGTCATAAAAAAATTCTTCAAATATGTATTTTGCTTGAAATCAAAACTAATTATGTTTTAATGGATTTCATATCAAAATCTTTCAAGCTATTTCTAAAATCTGTATAAAACATGAATAATAGAGATCATATTTATTATACATTGTACTCAACGGTAATAAATTGTACTGTACACACTTGTAATTGAAATTAAGTGCATTATAATAAAATATAAAGCTATGTACTTTTAATTGTTAACTGCAATAGTTCACTATAAATTAAAGTTCAAATGAAAACAAACTGATTTATCTTTATTTCACAGTAAAAAAATAAGCTGTTTACCTAATAACAGTATATGGCTTATATAAAAGAATATACAGCAGACTCA
Organism: Maratus speculifer; assembly: GCA_964019185.1. Taxonomy (NCBI): domain Eukaryota; kingdom Metazoa; phylum Arthropoda; class Arachnida; order Araneae; family Salticidae; genus Maratus; species Maratus speculifer. The sequence goes on along the minus strand of OZ025302.1, from coordinate 17,722,958 downwards.
CGATTTTACAATCTCCAATTTAGTGACTCCTCGCCATTTAGTGACCATTGGATGAGGTCCCAACCATTTTCCAATACTTCCAATGTCAGAGCTTGAAATTCAATTTTTCAGGGGAGGGACGTCTCGGTCTCCCTCCCAACATCTATAAGTGGAGGGGAGTTTAACTGTTTCGGAGAGAGAAAGAAAAACTTAAAAACCTACTGTCATTTTATGTGCTATTTAAAGAATCACACAGATACATACGACAGAATTCCACTGAAGCAATGTTTATCAACAACTCAGAATAATTATGCAAAATGAGTTTTTTATTAAAAAAGAGAAAGTAAATCAAGCTTTGGTATTGTCCATTTCGTCTTTACAGGGATAAATTCCCTGCCTGTACTAATTATTTTATTTTTGTTACAGGTCTTGTAAACTCGGTTTTTGGTTTATGTAGATTTTAGACTGAGTATAAATTCCTACAAGTTGGGATAGGGTTAGCCTAATTTTCGATTAAAGTTATACTTATAACAATAAACAGATATGTTTGCATGCGTTTGTTGTTTTCCAAAGAGACGGCTGCATTTTTTCCACAACCATTTAATGAAATTTGCATTTTTTTTAGCCTTTTGATTAAATTTGTGTTTTCTGATGAAATTCATATTTTTTTTGTGATTGTTCAATGAAATTTGCATTTCTTTAAGCAGCCCTTTGACTAAATTAGCGTTATTAACAACCCTTTGACAATATTCACATTTTTTTCCCACAATGCATTGTCAAGATTTGTATATTTTTCGTGATTCTGTGACATAGTTTGCTTTTATAAAGCGATACTTTGATAATTTTTGCATTTGTTAAGCAATTCAGGGATGATTCTGTTCTGTATTTTCTGAAAATTTACAATATTTTATGCTGAAAAAAAAAGTCATCAATCTGGAAGTTCAGTGAAAAAACATACAATGAATTTCAACAAATGGTTGCCCAAACAAAATCAATTTCATAAATTTGAAAAAAAAAAAAAAAAAATCACGAATATTGTCAGAGGTTTGCAAGAAAAACGTGAATTTTGCCAGATAATCACAAAAAAAAAATTAAATTTCATCAAAAGTTTATCAAAGGGAATGCAAATTTCGTCAAAAAAAAATAGTGCAAAAAATTCGCAAATTTCATCAGATTCACAGAAGAATGCTAATTTTGGCCAGGGATACTAGTAAAAACGCAAATTGTGGGAAAGAAAAAAAAAAAAAACGCAGGAAAAAGGTAAATTATTAAAAACTTCCAAATTTCATCTAATGATCACGAAAAACGTGCATATTTTGCCATAAAGTGTCGAAAAACTCCCATATATCATCTAAGAAACGCAAAAACCTCACAAATTTTGTCAAAAAACAGCGAATTTTTACAAGAAATGTAAAAAATCTGCAAATTTCGTAAAAAAAGGCAAATTTCATAAAAAACACAATAATTTCACCAAAAGATTGCGAAAAATCAGTAATTTTCGTCAAATTGTCGCAGAAAAAATACAGTGTCAAAAGTACATTTCCCTTTTATGCTCACACACTCTGCTGTAACTTTTCAGAAAATTTGCTGTGAATAAAAAAAAAAAAAATTACTCAGAATCACCCATTAAAAACCCTTTGACAAAATTAGCATTTATTCACACTCTTTTAACAAAATTTTTGTTTCTTTTACGATCTTTTAATGAACTGCATGTTTATTTTCATATCTTTTTATGAAATTTGTGAATTTTAAGTGGAATTTTGGTAAATTTGGGTTTATATGGCGATCCTTTCACAAAATTCACATTTATTCTGTGATGCTTTCACGAAATTCACGTGTACTCTGCGATCTTTCTAAGAAATTCACATTTTATCTCTATCTTTTGAGGAAGGTCACCTTTTTTTCCTGCTATTCTTTGAGAAAATGTGAGTTTTTTTCACAATGCTTCGACAAAATTTCTATCGTGATCCTCTAACAAAATTGATTGTGAAAATATGCGACTCAGCTCTGTTCAAAACTTATACCAAATCGGTTAACAGCCGACCAAGGGCGGATCCAGGCCAACCTCCAAGGGGGGGGGGGAGGGTCACAACTTTTGACAGATGATTTAATGAAACAATTTTAAAATACAGTAAATCTTGTGAAAAAGGAATTGCGATAAAAAATAGCAAATTTCGCAAATCGGGCATAAAAAAATCGCAAATTTTGTCAATTAGGCACAGAAAAATCACTAATTTTGTCGATCGGACGTGAAAAAATTCAGATTTCGGTTATCGGCCAAGGAAAAAAAAAATCTTAAATTTTTTTATAATACATGAAAAAATTACAAATTTTGTTTATAGGTTGCGGAAAAGTCGCCTGTTTTGTCTGTTTACCGCGCGAAAAAAACGCGAATTTCGTTCACTGGGCGCGGAAAAATCGAAAATATTGTCAATTGGACATTGGAAAATCGCGAGTTTTGTCTATCGGCTATCGAAAAATCTCTAATTTTGTCTGTATGTTTCAGAAAAATCGCAAATTTTGTCGATTGAGCACAAAAAATCGCAAATTTTGTCAATCTGGAACGACAAAATCGCAAATTTCGTTAATAGGGCACGGAAAAACCCCAATTTTGTCGATCGCTTCGTAAAAAGGCGCGAATTTATTCGATCGGGAATGGAAAAAACACAAATTTTGTTGATTGAGAATTTAAAAAATCGCGAATTTCGAGTTGATATGGAACGAAAAAATTGCCAATTTCGTGAATCGGGAAAGAAATTATCGAGAATGTAGTCGATTGTCTTCATAAAAAGGGCGATTCGGTACGAAAAACTCGCGAATTTTGTCGATTCGGAACGAAAAAAATGCTAATTTCGTTGATAGGGCAAGGAAAAATCGAAAATCTTTTTGAGCGGCTGCAGAGCAATAGCGAGTTTTACCAGTTTATCGCGAGAAAAAAAAAATCACAGATTTCATCAATTTACGGCAGGGAAAAATTCAGATTTCATCAGTCAGTTAAGAATTGCAAATTTTATTGTTCGGTGCGGGAAAATGCGTATTTCATGGACAAGAACGGAAAAAGGTGAGAGTCTCGTCGATTGGCCCCGTAAAAATCCCGAATACGGTCGATCGCTTTGGTAAAAATTGAGAATTTTGTCGATCGGGAACGAAAAAGTCGCAAATATAGTCGATTAGTTTCGTAAAAAGTGAAAATACAGTCGATTGGGATTGAAAAAAAAAATCGCGAATTACATTGATATGGCAAACAAAAATTGACATTTCCATCGAAAGAAATTATTGCGAATATAGTCGCTCGGCTTCGTAAAAAGCACGAATTCGGGCGATCGAGTACAAAAAACTCGCGAATTTTGTCGATTCGGAACGAAAAAAATCGCAAATTTTATCGATTCGGAACGAAAAACCGCAAATTTTGTCGATGATGCATGGAAAAATTAAAAAAATCTTTGAGCCGCTGCAGAACAATCATGAGTTTCGTCAGTTTATCGCGAGAAAAAAAATCACGGATTTCATTCATTTATGGCTGGAAAAAATGCAGATTTCGTCACTTTCATAGTTCGTGTGCGGAAAAATTCGTATTTGATCGAATAAGAACGGAAAAAATGTGCTTATTTCGTGGACTGAACACGGAAAAATCGTGAATTTGTCAATCAAGTGAAGAAAAATTGCAAAATTCGCAGACCAATCGTGAAAAAATCTCAAATTTCGTCGATCACATCCAAAAAATCGTGAATTTCGTCGATTAGGCATGGAAAATTGTGAATTTCGTGGATCCGCTTCGCAAAAATCGCGAATTTCACTGATCGGGTGCGGAAAAATTGAGAATTATGTATATCAGGCATGGCAAATTCTCGAATTTTCTCGATCAGTTTTGAAAAAAGCGCAAATTCTTTCGATTAGACGTTATTTTGCGTTCCTGTTTTAGCACTTTTTACTTACACTTACATTCCTCTTTGAAGAGCTTCAGGTGGGGGGGGTCATGACCCCCCCCCCATGGATCCGCCACTGCAGCCGACGATTCAAACATAATTTCCAGGCAGATAACTGATGTTTCATAATTTTTGGAATCAAATGTGTTAATTTTTAGGAAAATTCGGAACGAAATGACTCCGTTCTTGCAGCAGAAAATAAAAAGAAACTTGTGTTAATCGATAGCTGGAAAAAAATTGTGAAACAGTTTTTTGAAAAAAAAATCTTTAATTTTAATGATTTTTTGCAGCAAAAAACTTGCAAAATATGTCATTCAGTTGCACGAATATATAAAATTCACAAAAAGGTCAGGAGTTGATCATAGTTTTAAAATGCAAAAAATTTCAGAAAATTTTTGATTTTTTTCTTGGGGGGGGGGGGGGGGGGGCTCTTGCCCACGAACACGATATTCTTTTGGGTATAAGTTATCAATTTTTAGAATGCTTAATTATACTGATTTGATATTATAATTTAATTACTCGGAGAACATGTGTGTAGGAACTCAGGTTTATATTTTATGTTTGTGTTCAAAAACAAACATTTTTGGAATCATTAAAATTAAGCTAACTTTCCTTGTAGTCATTGAATCAGGGTTGGCAAGTTTTTGATGCATGATAGTTTTTACCGGATCTTACCATGGTTTTTACCATCATGTCAAAAACCTCCTTGTCAAAAATGTCGAAAACTGTCAAAAAACCTTTTTTTAGCGATTTGTTTTTACATAATAAATATTATTACTTTTTCATTCTATCTTTAGTATAAAGTCACTTCACATGAAATATTCAATATCAAACAGACTCCAAAGTATATTTATTCATCTAAGAAAAACAAAAACTACATTAAAAAATAAAGCATTTAAGAATCTCTGTAAATGTAATAAAAATATGCTATGTGTTATTTTTTTTAATTTTACTTTAAATAATAACTAAGTAGTTTAAAATAAAACGTAAACAAGACATAAATAGTCTGACTTTTTATGTCAGACTATAGGTAGCTTTAATAAATTGATTTTAAAAGTATTTCATGACTTTTCAGGTAAAAATATGGGTGCTTGAATGGTCTAAATTCATACATACTTGCACAAAACTTACCAAATAAAAACTAGGGTATATAAATATATAAATTATTATTTTATTCTGATTTTTCTTAAATGTTTTTTTTTTTTGGGGGGGGGATATTTATTAAATTTTAAGTCTAAAACCTTCCAATTGAAATTGGGTCTTAAAGGTTTGTATTAAAATTTTATTATATAAAATTTTTAAGATTCTATCTATTGAGCTAAGAACAAAAATCACTGTTTAATTGCATTTATGAAAAGCATAAGATAAGCATTTTGAAATATTATATATAATAATATTCAGTACTATTTGATTATCCTGTCGACCAAAAAGCTACCGCCAAACTATAAGATTAAATACCAATAATGGAAGATTGTGAGTCACATTCATTCACATTAAATACGATACATGTGTTTAAAACGTCAACACAGGATTTTTAATCTCACTCTTTATTTGAATTTTAATTAATGGTTTACTAATTTATGTCTTCTTTCGCTGTTTAAAATAAAAGTTATGTAAACATGTAGAATTTGGCGAAATTGGTTGACAGGATAACCAAGTAGTACCTAATATTAAAATTTATTCAATGACCAGTCCTTGACATCAATTGTCATACCATATAATAGCATGTTTGCATCTCTAAAATTATTTTAATATATTTTTTGAAATGTATATTGAAGGTTATTTAATAAATATAATAACCTTTTATTATCATTTAATATTAATTTTCATTGCAGTTAGTAGAATCTATATTTAAATGAAGATTATGACAAATATTGTTCTTTCCATTTTTTACACTTGTATTTTTATATTTTTCCCCATTTAGGGAATCCTTCTTTTAAATATATTTAACAAATGTGATTAAAATTAATAATAATAAGAAGAACAATAAGGAAAAATCAATTTAAAATGGAATTGTAAGCTGTACTTGTACTATAAATTGGCGGAAAGTCGATGTGATAATCAAAAGTCGAAATGATACGTTTTTGACAGAATAAACCGGTAAAAACACGGATTTTATCACTGTCATGTCGAAAACCAGTTTTTGACGTCAAAAACCCAACCCTGCATTGAATAGTCAAACCAATTTAGCTTTGCATACGCTTTTTTTATGCATAAAATCATATTGCTTTATATATATTCTAAAAACAGACTGAACTTACAACAGCAAAAAAATATAAATAGTACTTTCAAAAAGCATTAAACAGTATTTTGAATATTTTTAACTATTTTTCAAAGGATGAGAATTGACTTTTAAAAATAATTATACTCGCAACTTAAAAATAATTTATATAACATAAATTATCATTTCAACAGTTTTTAGCTTGATTTAATAACACTAATGATGGCTTAAAAAATGTGCATAAGGTTTTAGACACTTTGCAACAATTTTTGACATGTCATGTTAAAAAACACTTCTTGGCATCAAAAACCTAACAATGCTTGAAATTTAATTTTTCTTGGGAGGAGAGCGACTCTCCTAACATTTATATATAGAAGGAGACTTCAAATATTTAAGGGGAAAGTTTTTCTTAATTCACTATTATCAAGTGTGTTTTTTAAAAAATTAACGTTAATATATATAGCAATATGCTATTAAAGTAATTTAAATGTAACTCAGAATACTTATTATATTTATGTATAGATTAAAATAAAAAAAGGTAAGTTTTAATCCGGTTTCTGTTTTTCAATTTTCACCAAATATTGGATCTTAAACAACAAAATTGAATTAATTTCTAAGCTGGATTTGGTTTTATTTGATTTTGCGTGCTAATACATGTTCACAAGCTAAATTTGTGATGGGCAGCATACAAGCAATATTCATAAACTTGAAAATTGTACAAAACATATGGTTATATTCACTAATGTGAAAACGGAAAACAGTGAAATTCTTTAAACGGGAATGCCTACAATTTTTTGGACAAGATTTTAAAATTTTTGGTAGAAATTCAAGCTTCGCATCCAGTATATGTTGTATTAAGGTCACAAATATATTATTTTGTATGGTAAATAGTGTTCATTCTAGGCCATTTTTGAAGGGTGCAGCACCCTGTCTTTTTTCAAATTTACAAAATGCACCCTGCCCTTTTTAAAAGTAGTAAAATGCACCACTGGTTTTATCCAAAGATTTTTAATAAATATTTTTTTTATTCCGTAGTGTTTCTAAATTTGTGTGCCCAAAAATGATAGATTTTTTCCATTTCTTTAAGAAAAAGAACATAAAACTATTGAATCATGTTTTAATTGTATTTTTAATTTTTATATCATAAAATCATTCAAAATTAATGATACTTGATTTATCATATTTAAAAATTATGTGTTTCATTGCTTTCTTTTTTCCCCTTTTAAAGGCAATAAAAATAAATTTCTGGCAAAAGTGCCCTTTTCTGCTGCAGTAGTGCCTTTTGTAGTGAATAGCACCATGCCCTTTTTATTTCTAGAGTGAACACTACCCATAACCAACATACAAAGAGATGATTGAGGAAAAAAATAAGAACAAAACAAAAGAGAGATTATATAGATATTGTTTTGCAGCATAGAGATAAAGTTTTGTTTTGTTTTGTTGTTGAGTCAGCATTGCAATGAAACATTTGAATGATTTCATTGTCAATAAAATTAAACTATGTTCATCAATACAGCCTAAATCTTAAATTTTAAAACTGATCCTCTTTAAGCATAGATCAATTAATTTAAAATTACAGGGCAAAAGCTAAAAGTTTCCATGACTAATGAACATTTAAATAAAATAACACAAATATCATGTTTACTGGCAAGTATTGGAGAATATTCAAATTATTTCACTGATATAATACAAGAAAATAACTTTTTTCCTACTTAAAACTTATTTTTCTTTAAAGCATTTACATTTTTATCAATAAACGTATAATCGTAAAAACTGCCAAGTATGTATTACATCTTAAAACATTATGCAAGCACAATATTCCTGTTTTATAATAATTTTCACATATATATTAGCTTAAAGTTAGCTTAAAAGTGCAACCAGATTTAACAATTGCATATTAGAGATCAATCTAGGATAAGTTTTTTGTGAACATTTAAATATTTTTTTTTTTTAACTTTGTACTTTAATTTTAAGCATAAAACTTATTTAAATATACAAAAATAATTGATAATATCAGTAAAATAGCTCTTTAATTCCAAAATTAAATGGTAAAAGAAAGAAAATATCGTTGCGATTAAGCTTAAACACACTTAAAATAAAAATTTTAAAAGAGCCAAATTTTTCATTTCTATTCAGAAACAAAACATTCGTAACGAACATTCGTTCATCGTAAAAGTTGTCGTTTACAAGCGATATATTAATTTGTTTACACGAGATATATGTTTACGAAATGAATATGTTTACAAAAGATATATGAAACTGCATACTTACTTTTCTTTGTAAATGTTTTATTTTCATTTTTGTCGTGTCACATCTTCATGAACACCATGCCGCCGCGTTCTTTGAAATTCCAAATAATCACAGCGTTGCCAAACGATGAATTGCAAGATACAAAATGTCTTCGATATTCCCAGCGCCACCTAGGGTAAGGATTACCAGTAGAAATATTGCAAATGTTCGTGCGGTTCCATGGCGTGGTGGGCCAGCGCATGGTCGATCAGTGGAGGTCAATCAGAATTTTATCTGATGGTTTTAAACAGCAAAGTTGACTGCAGTTGTCCAGCAGTGGTCATGCAGTGGTAGGCCAATAGCCATCACTTCCCCATCATTGCCAGCACCTATCTTGCTGCTGGCCAGCATTTTTCTCTTTGCTGGGAGGGTTCGAAACATAACTTTAATGTTAAAGCATATAAATTAAATATTTACTATTAAAATATATCCCCCCTTTCTCTCTTTTATTATAATAATAATTATTATTATTAACTTTACCTTTTTTTTTTTCATTTACTAACTTATGATGGCATATCATAAAATGAAAATGTTATGGGCAGTAACAAAAAGAATATATTATATTTATTATTATCTTTATAGTGAATAATGTTTTGAATATATTGAAGCAAAAAGAAATTTTAAATTAATTTAAAGAGCCCTGCAAAACCCATATTAAACAATTCCCCAGTAGATGACGCTCGCTTATTAGTATGGGAGGAGCTTCAGTTTGTTTATCCCTATGCGTTGTGCGATTTAGCGCCGACCTCCTTTTTATCACAGACGCCACCACAAAGATTGAATCACTATAAAAAGAATCATTCATGCATAATGAATCTCTTGCAGTAATTACTTTAACAAAATATTTAGTTATAAAAAAGAAATAAAAAGCATGTATTCATATTCACTAATCTATCCCTTAACCTTCTCTCCCCGGCTATAGAAGAAAAGAAACATACTCCCTTAGTACGGCAAAAGTTCGGAATTTTTTCCCCCACATTGGACTGACCAGCTTTCCCGAAACGCTTTGTTTCGAAGCGGGGAGAAGTGTTGAGAGCATTGCAAACTAGGGTTGTTGTACAGTTCCTGGAAATACCGAGCAGGGTTATCACTTACGCCAGTTATCCTCATTTTGGACCGCTTTCACTGTTAATTTTAAAATGAGTGCTAGAGCATCAGATATACGAATTAATACACATGAATCATTACGAAAAAGTACATTAAAAATTTTCCTGATCAGATCATTCAATTCACGATGAACTGACACTACAAACGATTAAAGCTTTTTTTTTTTTTTTTTTTTTTTTTTTTTTTTTTTTTTTTAAGCACATAGCATGGTTTACAATTAATTCTAAAATTCATATTTCGGGTTCTCAGGAGGGAAAAATAAGCATTGTTGACAATGGGCATTTATTGCTTATAAATTTTAAATCATCTTGACTATCTTGACCGCTTTCACTGTTAATTTTTAAATGAGTGCTAGAGCATCAGATATACGAATTAATACACATGAATCATTACGAAAAAGTACATTAAAAATTTTCCTGATCAGATCGTTCAATTCACGATGAACTGACACTACAAACGATTAAAGCTTTCTTTTTTTTTTTTCTTTTTAAGCACATAGCATGGTTTACAATTAATTCTAAAATTCATATTTCGGGTTCTGAGGAGGAAAAAATAAGCATTGTTGACAATGGGCATTTATTGCTTATAAATTTTAAATCATCTTGACTATGTCTTAGTAAAAATGTACTAACCACAATTTGTTTGTCAACTAATAATTTCATATGCACACAAGAAAAAAAAAAGTAAAAATAGCGTGTAATATAGTCTTGTAATGAATTGGATATAATTTATTTCTGCATTTTTTACGGACATAAAATAAAAAAATAATAATAATAAAAAGAAGAAGATTTCAGTTACATTTAATTTATGAGTGATCGTTCTCAATAATACCATTTTCTGTTTCAATTTTTAAAGATAAAACATTATACTTACGGTCATACTGATAAAGGTGAGTTGGAAGCAAATGCGTTTTTTTAATTTTTTTAATACATTATTATTTTTTTATCCTTCCGATGTATACTGACATCTTCAACCATAAGCTTTTGCTGTCGTACGACGGCAGTTTTTCTTTCCTGCGCTATTGTACGTGGAAATTCAATTCAGAACGCTAACTTTAACAACATTTGATTAAAAAATCTCTTGTCTTTACTGAAAGATGAAAAACGTTTGATTTAGATTCAAAATAATAGCACTTGATACATTTGTTAAAAAAAAAAAAAAAATGTATCAGAATGTAACCAATGTGAATTTCAAAACAGCCTTAAAACTTTATTTTCAGTACATTACTTGAAGTGCAATAAATTCTAAACCTCCTATTCAGGATATAAAAAAAAAAAGGAAGAAAAAAAAGCCTCATGGTCTATGAGAATCTATTGTTTACAAACATTTATTTTTTTAATCATATCACAGCTTAATTACATCATAGTTGGTATGTGTTAGTTAGAATGTTAAATGTTAAAGTATGTTTTAATTAAATTAGTTTGTAAATTGATATACACACACGCATTAAAAAAATTGTCCTTTGTGTTATAAATGAAAAAAAAACCATTATTATTTGTAAAATGTTACATTCTATTAAAACATTCTGAAATTGATAGGAATTGTACTGCAAAAATATACACTGCATAAAATTTACTTTTTTTTTTTTTTTTTTTTTTTTTTTTTTTTTTTTTTTTACTGTATAAGCTTACAGAAAAAGAGGGAGAGAGGAGAAATGAATTCGGTTACTGTATAAGTTTATAAATGTTTAGTGATGAGATTTTGGTAAGTCTGGCAGTTTCATTTTCGTTCGTAATTTTTATTCATAAATACATAATATTTACAGGCATAAAGAGTGAAGGGAATTGAAATCACACATTTTTTAAAAATACTTTTCGACAAATTAATTCCATCTTGAGTTATAAAGAATTATTGTCTCATGACCGAAGTTATTTCCTTTGTCATTTTCGGAAATCCCATGTAAACAGCATTTTTCTAAGAATTTCTTTTTTAACAATAAAAAAAAAGCATTTGGTTAGTATTTTTTAAGTATTAGTACTTGTTTAGATGTTAAAGTTGGAAATAAAGACTACTGTAATCAGATTTACTATAGGATATTCACTGTTTAATATGAAGTATATATATATATATATATATATATATATATACAGAGATATGTATTATATACATATGCCCATAAATGGATGTACATTATTTAAATATATTCTTACTAAAATTTGGAAGCTATAGCATTTATTTGTTTGCTTTTATGGGAGGGGGGGGGTTGAGCTGCACACGCAAATTAAAAAATATGTTATTATTACGGAAAGTGTTAGAAATTGATGGAATATATGTGTGCCGTTAGAATATTTCGCGTTTTACTGAGAAAATGAAACGGCATTTTAGACATACAGGATAGTACAGTAAGAAAATGACATAGCTCTAAAACTGTCAAGCTGCCTAAAAGAAGGATTTTTTTTGGTAGGGGGGGGGGGGGCGGTCCGGGATGAGTTGAGAATACTTTAGATGACTTATTTATTTTTATTAGCGTGCAAAAAGTTTTTTTTTTTTTTTTCTGTGGAGGGAGAGAGGAATCGGAATAACAGGCGAAGCGGATATTTTGGAAGCTAATAATTTAGATTGTTTAATTTTTTTTACAAAGAGCTGCTCACTTAGAACGGAGCATTTTTTTAATACGTAACTTTTTATACTGTTGGAGCTTAAATTTTGTAGAAAGGGGACTTGTAATTTTCATGATTGAAAATTTCTTTACAGAATTTTCAGGTAGGCAGGATTTTTTAAAGTCTTCTCAATGCCTTAAACTTTTGTATCGAAAGTGTATGGGAAGGAGAAAAAAGAAATACAAATTTCATGCGGAGAGAGGGGGTGAAGCAGAAATTTTGTGTGATGATGAGGTGGGAGAACAGAAATTTCGAGCGGGCATTGAAATATTCCATCGAAACTATAAAAATAAAAATATACTGAGTATTTTTGAAAGAGGGGGAGGGAGTATTATATAGATTTCATAATGCTATAATAATTTAAATAATAATGATAAGGAGCAAGAAAAAAATCAGCATGTGCCTGTTATTATTCTTTTTTATCTAAATATGATTCCAAAATAACCAATGTAGCTCGTAAAAGAGCTGTTTGCTTTTAGCCCTCAGAAGGACTGTTTATTTTTAATTAATGGGAAATTCAAATGAAATGATTGCGAATACAGCGTTTTATATGCAGGTTCAAGGAAGACCGTTTAATAAAATTCGGGTGAATTTTAATGTTTTTCCACTGACTGGGAAATGTTGCGCTTCTATGGAATTTTTGAGAACGTTTAAGTCTGAGAGCCATAATAAAGATTTCGCGATTATAAAATTTCCTCCTAGAAAAATGCGCTCCTCATTGCAAATCTATCGGTAATTTATTTATGTTTCCAAAGAAGCTTTCGCCAAAATACTTGTTTTTTGTCCCCAAAGAATCGCCAATTGTAAAAACTGACCTCTCCGTTTAATGTGGGAGGGACATTTTCACGGGGAGAGGAGAAACTGACAGCTGAGTAATGACGTTGCGCTCAGAAAGGGGGTCGAATGCCACGGTAAGGAGTTTTACCGTCGCCGTACTCAAGGGGTATTTCTCTCACGGTAAGACATCTTACCATGCCGGACCGAGGAGG